>CP136061.1:225500389-226116486 GCA_032622095.1 Siphonodentalium dalli
GTCATTTGCAGAATGAGGTCTCCAGAGGGTGAATTTAGTGACGCCATAGCAGTTGAGGCCTGAGCAGAAGCCACTAAATTCACCCTCTGGGTACCTCACTTTGAAAATAACAGACACACCGTTTGCAGCCTTGTAAATCAGATGGCATCAAACCTTGAAATAGGGTGTCTGTCATTTGCAGAATGAGGTCTCCAGAGGGTGAATTTAGTGGCTTCTGCTCAGGCCTCAACTGCTATGGTGTCACTAAATTCACCCTCTGGAGACCTCATTCTGCAAATGACAGACACACTATTGGCAGGCTCGCTAATTTGCAACATAATAATATTATCAAATGTACTACAATCAAGTATATAGCTCATTCTGCTTACACCTCAGCAGAATGAGGTCCCCAGAGGGTGAATTTGGTGATGCTAGCCCGCTATGCGGGGTAGCATCACTAAATTCACCCTCTGGGGACCTCATTCTGCAAATGACAGACACCCTATTTCAAGGCTTGTTCAACTGTATACCATAGATGTAGATGGCATGTCGTATTAGATGTCATACTTGGTATTTTGCCATGATAAGGTATAGAGTTTGATATCATTTCAAAAGTATTTCAATAATATGATAGTTAGATACTTTCAAGCCTGAAAATAGTGTGCCTGTCATTTGCAGAATGAGGTCCCCAGAGGCCTGCTTAGGCCTCAATTGCTATGAGAGACCTTGGATCATATTGATGTTCCCTAGTTGAAGTTGGAGTTCACCCATTAGTTACCTCGGTTATGCATTTTATCTTCACAAATTAGGGGATGTAGAAACTTAAGAGAAGTAGGAAAAATTTACTAAAAACAATGCTAATTTGAGACTGTAGACAATTCCCAGAGGTGGCCTAAGCAGAATGAGGTCCGCAGAGGGTTAATTTGGTGAAGCTAGCCCACTAATTTGACCCTCTGGGGACCTCATTCTGCTAATGACAGGCACACTATTTGTAGGCTTGGATACTCTAAAAGATACCCTGTCTGATATGACACCATAAAACCACCATCTACGCTTTCTATCAAAAAAAATAATTAGATCGGACACATGAGCCCATTAACCTTTCATGATGGGAGAGCACTGGTGCAGCATTAAAGATCATATGCCAATGCATTCTCCAAAACCTCATATTAAGCCTTCCATGACTGGAGCTTCCTGAAATTTTGTGAAAACCCTGCGTCAATGCATTCTCTTATATATGCGAGTCTCCCATGAAGGTAAGTATAGTTCCGGTCGCAATTGTGTTCGTAAACATCCGTGTGCAGGCGATAATCTGATTGGTTGCATTTAGCCGGGGATTAATGGTACGTTCTTAATGGGATTTCAGTGTAACATCTATCTGTTGGAATGTACGGAACGACAAATGGACAACCATATTTGTATAACTGTAATGTTACGCGAGGTGCTTCCAAATTTCAAAGTAGAGTTGTGAATCGTGTTTCCGTAGGTTGCCTTCTCTGAATGGCGGTCACCAAACATTTAACAAATACTCGTCTCCGAGTGAAGCTGTTCGCTTTATCCAATCAGGTGAGCCACATAAACTGGACGTTCTTGACCTTCAAAAATAAATATCCTGCAAAAACAAATGGATTGTTCCCTACTTTTTATGGCAAAATCTGATATTTTCGGGAAAGTCACTACCAAACGCTAACAGGTCTTAATTAAAACATCGTTAATTGCGCCTAAGCCGCGGTGAGTCGTTGGGTTTTTTGCTTCTTTGTAGACGCAATAGTGGAACACAACTAATGAACGAAAATTCTAAATGCGCTTTTCTCGTGGTATGGCGGTAATCGATGGAGGTGTGTAAATCACATTAAAAACGTAGCTCAATCGGGCTACAGTAGACAAAACGAGCTACGTAGACCATTTTGGATGTGTGCCCGACCTGATAAAGCACAAAGACATTAAAATGCTGGATCTATCTTTAAAATTCTACAGACAATAGAAAAACAATTGAGGAAAATATACTTCTGTCTGTGACCATATTCACTTGGAAGCAATCCTGAATTGCCAGTTTCCTTCTCATAGTATATTCCAGTATTTTGTGTCATATTCATTCATTTTCATTCGCATTTGTGATAGAGTGCATTGGCACAGGGTTTTCACAAAATTTTGGGCAGCTCCAGTCATGGAAGGGTTAATAAAATTTGGCATTCAATAATCCAGACCTTTGATACACAACCTGTCAAATTCCACAAACTACCGACCAGTCAGATTCCAATGACTATCAACCTGTCAGATTCCAATAACTATCAACCTGTCAAATTCCATAAACTACCAACCTGTCAAATTCAATGAACTACTAACCTGTCAAATTCCATGAACTACCATCCTGTCAATTTCCACATTAACTACTAACCTGTCAAATTCTTTTAAGCTCTCCTCGGCATCACTTGTGTCCATTCTCTCCTCCTTCATGATTAATTTCTTCGTTTTTGTGTCTTCCGCGGGTTTTTTACAATCGAGCAGACACTCTAACACCTTGTCGTGATTGGGTGAGACTGAGCTGTGGTTCCGGACAAAGGCTTCTAACTCCGCCCACATCTGGCGATATTGTTCTTCCCTGATAAAGCAATAGAAAGTTTCGTGTTGGTTTAGTCAACTCTGTACCTCTCCCAACACACAAAAAATCAAAACATCACTAAAATTAAACAAAACCCCCACATAAGGATCAAAGCTTCATTTTTGTTGATCTGAGTTATACAAAATATAGGCGGAAAAAGCATTCAAAGTCAAGAAAATATGAATTTTGAGAACATGAGATTAATTAGTTAATTTAACTGGGAAATCGAACTACAACATTTAGAATCCAAACTGCATAAGCAACTGACAAATTTGAGCCTAACAAATAACTTACACACGTTATAGAATTTGTCTTCAGAATTTTCGGTTATAACTGCATAACTTTAAAGTCAACGTCGCAAATAGTTTCACATTGTAAACTTTCAAATGTCCTTGTAATGACCTATGGCCAAGTAGACAAAAACCCCAAGTGAGAAGACCCAATGCGCTCTAAATAATGTGTCTATATACGTCTCAGTATTAGTCTGAATTTGATCTCAGCGTGCCAACATGGCTTTTACTTTCAAATGTCACAACAAGAGACAGAACTGATTACTGGATAAGCCTACGTTGCATTGATTGACTTGTCGAAAATGCTGTCGGTAAATAATTGTTTATATTGTTGGTGGCCATGATTTCTGGGTATCCGGTGGCAGTGTTCTAAGATATTGAGTAAATCAGGAAGAATAGATGAATAATTGCTGGAATTGGGAATCCTGCGCCCACGATACAGACCTATATGTATCGGATATATAGATCTATAGTTGAACCTACAAATAAAAATTAGGCTGTGCGGTATGTGCATATGGCATCATTATAGTCATATGTATACATTCTATGCTTAGGTATTATTTGTTTTATTTGTTTGTTTCTTAGTAATGTATGATGTTTCTTCTCTCGTGAGAAGTGGATGATTATTCATGAGGCGCTAGCTGAGTGAAGTAATCCTTGAATCACAATAGAGGAGAAACTTAGCAAGTTATTCAAAACTGTTGTTTATTATATTTTCTAAACCAGTTTGTTACGACTCAGGTTCACTCAACCCACAATGAAACACATTACTTTAAGGAAGTCACAAATTTGCCAACCTTTTCTGTATATATAACATGCAAGGATACTGAACAATACAAAAACATGACGTCATGACACAGTTCGGTGAGCAGTATAACATCCTGACAGTGTAATGACATGGTCAGACTTCAGGGAGTGGGAATACGACCTATAATTTGACATAACAAGTTGAATAAAGGAAATAAAATATAATAAATGAGACTATTTTTCACAGGTTGCCTCTCATTTTGAGGCCTGTAATGGAAGCCTACCTTCGTGGTCCTTTGCCTCGGGTGCCCACAACCGGTAGCGGCAGAGCCTCGTTTTTACTCTCCATATTGAGAACATGAAATATGGCTTTCTTGCACTCCAGAACATCGTCGTCTGTTAGGACGTCCTTGACCAGCAAGGTCGGAAGAGGGTCAATCTGCTATAGTAAGAAAGTAGGTTGATCCACAATAACATTAAGATGATTCCACGCCTGGGTATAATGTGTCCAGACATTTGCAGAATGAGGTCCCCAGATGGTGAATTTAGTGATGCTATCCTGCACGGTGGGCTAGCATCATCAAATTCACCCTCTGGGAACCTGTTCTGCTTTGGTCTCAACTGTTATGAGAGACCTACAGTAATGCCATAAATAATCGACTCCTTAACAAAAGCAGAATTATGGGTAATTTTTCAGGATTTAGTCTGAAACATGGCTTGTTGCCATTCATCGGAAAGCTCATCAGGGAGCTTTCTGATGAATGGCAACAAACCATATTTCCGAATAAATCCTGAAAAATTACCCATAATTCTGCTGTGGTTAAGGAGTCGATTATTTTGGGCATTACTGTAGATCAGATTTAAGTTCCCCAGTTGAAGTTGTTGATGTTGACCCATTAGTTACCTTGATTATGCATTTTATCTTCTGAAAATTAGGGGATAGAGCAACTGAATAGAAGGGAACAAGTAGCTAACACAATGTTAATTTGAGACTATAGATTCTTCCCAGAAAATGAGGCCTAAGAAGAATGAGGTCCCCAGAGGGTGAATTTGTGATGCAATAACTCATTCTCCAAATATCAGACACAATATATCCAGGATTGGACGATTCATAAGTTAAAATCTTATGTACAGTAATGCTCTAATTAATTTGACAAGAGCTTTCCGATGAATTGCAACAAGCCATATTTCTGACTAAATCCTGAAAAGTTACCCATAATTCTGCTGTGGTTAAGGAGTCGATTAATTAGAGCATTACTGTAGTAAGTGATCTGTGAGCTATAACATAATATAGAGATTCCTGAAGTACACACAAAAATGAGGTTCAAAGGGAGTCTATCGGCTGTATTATATAGTTCATGCTATTATTTCATTTAGGTGCATAGAAAATTGGCTATTGGCGAACAACACAATGTTTAATTTTGAGTAAACCGTTATAAATACATTGTTGAGTGATTTTTAAATAGCAAAAATTTCTTGTAATCGAAAACATTTTCAAAACTGGGTAAAAAAATAGATGTAAGATTAGTATACTAAAGATAATTTACATTAATATGAGGTATGGTAAAAGACATACAAATATCAAAAGTTGGCATTGATGCATTTTTCACTCAAAGGGCCATAACTCTGCAAAAAATGATGAAACCTGTGCCATGTGGATATTCTTCGCCCATGCTTTCTAACCCTTTGGCGAGTAGAACGACATATATGTCGTCTTATCGGTTGAGGAGTAGAACGACATATATGTCGTTTCAGGAAGTGTTATTTTATATAGACAAAACTTCAATAAATCATCCGATTAATAAATGATTTGTATAGGAGTTATTTTGACTAATATAATGTCCCAAATGTATAAGTGCAATCGATTATGATAACACACACGTTAACAAAAATGCACATAAATTAAAACGAATTATTGGACCCTTTTGACTTGAACTTGTTAATAATTATTGCTATGACGTTGACGTTAAATTTACTCATGATGTCATGTATATGACGTTATAGATACTCTCCAAAGGGTTAATGAGCATACCAAAGATCACTCAAATCTGGCACTATTTTAACTGAAATGGAGAGCTCCAAATTCGTTACGTATGTCAGATGTCCTGAACACATTTCTATATCCACCACCAAAATTTTGTTTGTACAAACTTTAAGAGAATAAATTTGCTTATTGTCAGAGAAATTAACCACAACTGTCTTGAAACCACTTACCGACGCCATGTTGAAGATAATGGTTTCACTGATCGTCATTGGCCATGTCCGACTCACTCGCTCTATTCTTGTGAATGCTGAAAAAATTATTGCATTGCTGATCAATAGGGTCTCCGCTAGTACAGCTGGGTGGCTGGTGACCAGGCTTATTCCCGCCACAAGGAAGGCTTCACACTGAGTAAAAAACAGACATTTGTCAACCATTTCTGACGGGAGCAGAGCTAGTGCAGCATTAAAGATCCTATGCCAGTGCATTCTCTTATATATGTGAGTCTCTTTATGGCTGTTTTCAACAACATTGACCATTGAGTAGTAACCTCGGGATCAGATTTAAATTACACATGTATCATTTACAAGTTTTTATTTTAGTAACCTCAGGGAATAGAAATACGCCGGGTTTCAATTTTCCTTCTATACAGAACTTCAAATTCAATGTTCCTACCTTTTGTCTCAGGTGGAAGGAAATGGCTACTTTTCATTCCAAAAAGCCCAATTAATGGAGTTTCCCTTTATTTTATGGATTAGTTTTGATGTATGAAATAAATATTACTCCGGAACTGATACATTCCTGCACTAAGATAAAATTACAGTATTTTTCAAAGGACAACAAAATGCCCCCTTAGACTCGTTGATGTGGGGTTGAACCGGGTTTAAACTCAATGTTTGAACATCTGATGTTGATTCAGCCCTTAAAGTTGGAATAAATCTGCAAGTATACCTAGTACTAAATGAGGCATTTAAAATTAAACATTGCGAATCATGAATTTTGTTTGCATCTGCAAAAGTTTGCATGTGTTCCTATACACAAGACAAAGTAAACTTGCATTGAATTACAGACGAAGAACTCTTTTCATGAAGTACTATAGTTTCCGTGGATTCCTATGCTGACAAATGGCATATCACAACGTTGTAGCTAGCAGAAGAACAGTAATTATATTACTTACTCTCACATGTTTCTGAATGTTCTGAGCTATAAATTACCTGGATGCCCATATGGACAATAAAATGACTTATGTGGGGTTCATATAAGCTCTATGCAATTGTTCTGCTTTTTGGGCAGAGTGGGGATTTGTCAGAAACATACATGTTCTCTGCCAGAGGTCTCAGTGGTGAGCTCATTGTGCATAAATCACAGATACCGGTACATGCACATTCTAGTATAAATGGTCCATAAAAAACAAGTTGCACCTCGCTCACTGGCATACCCCCACGGTGCGACACAGTGAAACATATTTAGGCACTCTTATGAAAGCAGTCATGATGGTGAACCTCCATACCAAATTTCATTCAGATCTGATATCCCATGGCTGAGGTATCTGCGAGAATGGACAAAAAAAGACTTCCAGATAAACAAAGAAGGATAACTCTACAATGAAAAACATTCTTTTGCCCTCCTTTGAAAGCAGACATGGTGTTGAACAACCATACCATTTCATTCAGATCTGATAACCCATAGCTGAAATTTATGCCCAGATGGACAGACAGACAGACAAAGTCAATCCAATATACCCAAGCCTTGAAATAGTGTGCCTGTCATTTGCAGAATGAGGTTCCCAGAGGGTGAATTTAGTGATACTACCCCGCATAGCGGGCTAGCATCACCAAATTCACCCTCTGGGAACCTCATTCTGCTGAGGTGTAAGCAGAATGAGGTCCCCAGAGGGTGAATTTGGTGATGCTAGCCCGCTATGCGGGGTAGCATCACTAATTTCACCCTCTGGGGACCTCATTCTGCAAATGACAGGCACACTATTTCAAGGCTTGAATATACCCCCCCCCCCCCCAATTTTTCTTCAAATAGTGGGGGGTCTAATAATGTGGAAGGTTGAACCAAGGGAGTGGGTTTTTCACTGGGGGGAAACTGTTTCACAAGAATCGATTATATCGCCTATCGGGTTCAGTCTCTATCGAATTAAGTCCCATCTTTTTCAAGACTTGAAACAAATGTTTTCAAAGTTTTGACCTCCATTTATACACTAAATGTTAAAACAGAACGTATTTTACAAAAACTATCGCTAATTATTGGTGATAATAATGCAAAGTCGGCTATTTTTTGCACACTTAGAAGCGTAATGTGTTTGTGTGCATTTTCTTTGTAAATTAAGCAGCATTTTAATGCTCCTTTTATCGGCCTTTTTACCTTTTATTTAGACTGAAATATGTCTTCTTGTATGATCGAACACCAGGACACGATTACAGCACAGCTCTCGATGGCTCCTCACAGTAAAAGACCCTCAAATTAATCCATCAAAAGAAGCAACGCAATGTTCCGATTCTAATGTGATTTTTATGTTCACGATCGGTTCTTTCGCCCCCGTTTAATGCAATATTATATTCGACCAGATAGTTCATTTTTGTTTCTAGTTGCCATATTACCATATATGGTTCAAACTATAGTCACAGCAACACCAATATGAGGATTTCAGTAGTCCCAAAGCATCATAGGTTGGATATTAAAGATTATCGGTCGATCATCTTTAATATCTGACCTATGATCGTTTGGGACCACTAAAACTCATCTATTGATTTACTATGGCTACATTTTAAACCATATATGACTATGTATTGTCATTGGGCAACTATAGATGTACAATCAAATAATCTGATCGAATATGAATGTACTGTAAACAGGAACGAAAGAACCGATCGTGAATATAAACATCACAATAGAATCGGAACCTTTTGTTGCTTTTTGAGGCACTAATTTGAAGGACTTGTACGGCGAGGAACCGTCGGGAGGTATTGTATTATAATTATCTAATGTTCAACCATAAAAACTTGACAAGTGTCAGTCCAATTTAAAGTTGACAAGGCCGATAATCTGAGCATCAAAGTGCTGCTTAATTTTCATGGGAAATGCACCCAAATGCACTACGTCTCTAACTGTGCAAAACATGCAGCCGATTTTGCATTACTGTCATCAATAAACACGTATAAAGACATAATCTGTCGATTGTTATTGGAGAATACATTCTGTTTTGACATTCCGTCTATAAACAACTGTCAAAACTTTGAAAATATGTTTTAGAAATCGCGAAAGAGTCGGAACTTAATTCGATAGAATCGATTCTTGTGAAACAGTTTCCCCCCAGTGTTTTTATCCTGATTTAATTATTGCAAGTCTGCAAACAGTGTGCCTGTCATTTGCATAATGAGATCCAGGGGTGCCGGAAGAGGGGGGGGCAGCTGACCCCCCTGCCCTTGACCAAGGGGGGCGAGCGGGGGCAGGACTTGCCCTTTTTCTGGAGACAGAAAATGCTTTTTGTGTGTTTAATCTCGTGTTTTTATAGCAAAATGTGACTTTTTTGGTC
Organism: Siphonodentalium dalli; assembly: GCA_032622095.1. NCBI lineage: Eukaryota > Metazoa > Mollusca > Scaphopoda > Gadilida > Siphonodentaliidae > Siphonodentalium > Siphonodentalium dalli. Next base: position 225,509,533 of record CP136061.1, read on the forward strand.
CAAATACCACCAATTTCACAAGGAATATTAATTTTTTGTCAATTTTATCACAAAACGGCCATAAAAACCGACAAATACCATTAAAATAGGGATTTTTGCCACAATGAATTTATGGTTATTTTCCCGAGTTTGGGGAGAAAATGCCCTTTTTTGCGGAAAAGTGCCCTTTTTGTAGGCTCTGCCCCCCCCTGCCCTTGGATGCTTCCGGCGCCCCTGATGAGATCCCCAGAGGGTGAATTTAGTGATATTATGATATTTTTAAAAATATAATATATATTTCCTTAAAGAAAGCCTGAACACTGAACTATATGGATAGATGTCCTGCGTTTGTAAACCATAGCAGAAAAGGGTTAACTTTTTGGTCGCCTACGGTAACTAATGGTCAGTGGCTTGCCTCGGTATCAGTCACGCATGCGCAGTCCCAATATAATTCACTGTACATATTGAATTAGCCAGTTTATTTTCAACTCAATCAGAAGATTGGCGAGTCGCGGGGTTGGGAATGGCACCGCCATGGGAGGGCCCTATGATAGTTCAGTGTTCAGGCTTTCTTTAAGGAAATATATATTATATTTTTAAAAATATCATATTTCCGCCAAAGGAAGCCCTCACACTGAACTATATGGATTAGAATGCAAGCCCAGGAGGAGGCACGAGCAATAAAGTTAATAGCCAAATTTTGAGTAAAGGTACTCTATTAAAACAGATTGTACCATATATGAACCCTTTAATGAATCTGTTAGGATTATTTACGTGAAATAACTCATATAGTTAGAGTGCTATATTGCTCAAATGTGTACCGCCCCCCTTGTTTTGAAACAAACATCCCATGAGGTGCCATCCAATGCATAGTTGCGAGCGAACCGAGCAAGTATAACGTTAGAAGAAACTCTTCGTTCCTCTCTGTGTCGTCTTCTTCAGCTGTCTGTTCTAAGGTCCCACCCGTCAAGGTCCCATGATGCAGGATCATGAAGGAAGGAGACTAACTCACTCTCCGCCTTAGCGACCTGCAGACGGAGGCCCACTCCATCGATGGCGAGACAACCTAAGTTAACTAACTGCTATTCGCCAAAGAAAAAGCCAGAGAACCTGATGCCAAATTTGTGGCACAGGGATTGAGTTGAGAACCCATTAGGCCAAACAGGTTGTACAACGATAATGGAGTCAAACCATCTGAACAGAGGGAGCCCTCTCTGAGGTACCTATGCATCACAGGATATCCGACAGAAATCCTGTGATACAAATCCTACGAGTATATAAACAGTCCTTCCCATGAGGAAAACACACCGAGAGCATTTATTTGCTCCCGTAATGCAGAAGACGGGTGTAATATGGCACCCATACGATACCATAATTGTACATGTAAGTTTGGTTTTTGCTCAAACCAAAAGTCATTGTGGAATAGACCTATGTCTAGTTACACTTTAATATGCCATAGTTGCAATGAGATGGTAAAGCATCTAAATAAACCTTAAAATAGTTCAATATTGAACCAACAATTACAGTCTCCATTAGTATTTTGTGAAGAAGGACGGGTGCGAATTTTAGCACACGTGAATTGAAAATTACGAGTGCATACGGGTTCGAGAGCAATCACTCCCGTCTCCTGGGAAGGACTGATATAAATATATAAAAATTATATAAAAATTATATATCAAGGTGATCTATAAGTCACAATGAGATCATTGCAGAAGGCCCTTTGGCTCTTTGACAACTGAAATCAGTTCAAATGATGTACAATGTAATCAGATGATAACCACGGGTAAATTGTCACCATGCGGAATATTCAGTTCGGAGCCTCTGCCCAGAACATCATGTCACTTTCCCCCCCAAACATGCAGCAGAACGACCTAGGTGTGTGATATGTTAGTGTGAGGCATGCAGCAAACTAGGGGAAGACCCCCTCCAAAAAGGCTCGCTGATTAAGGAAACAAATGAAAATTTTTATCCTCCTAGTAAAGGACACACATCCCTTTATAATGTTGTTACTTATTGAATTTTAAGAGCCATGATGGAGAGGAGCTCCCCCGACCTAAGTGGTCCTGTTGAAGGCATGTTTAAGGAAAATAGGACAAATCCAGCATAGACCGAAGCGAGCAGAGTTGTCAGCATGATCTCAGGCCCTTATGATTGGGCGGCTGGTGCCATGTGGTTGGGATCCCCTCATATGGGTTGGTCCCTGCCTGCAAGGAAAGGTTTGATGGCTAGTCAAAGAGCTTCCTCGAAAGCTGAGCTGGACAGCGCAAACGTCTTTGCCTGTTTTTATTGTCGAATGTTGATAGGACAATTCCGGCATATACCGAAGCGCGCAGAGTTGGCAGCATGGTTTCAGGCCCGTATGATCGGGTGCCATGGGGTTGGGATCCACTCGGACTGGGTGGTCCCCTGCCTGCAAAGAAAGGTCTATAACGCTAGTCAATGAGCTTCCTAGAAAGCTGAGATGGACAGTGCAAACGTCTTTGCCCGCGTTATTGTCTATTGTCTATAGGCGTGCAGTGCCCTGTTAATTTTATTACCATGTGCCAGATAATCAAATTGATATTGGTAATAGTAGTATGAAGAGCCATGAGATGTACTCTGTCGGCCAGGCCATTGGCAGGGTCGTTGTGGCACGTGACAAGAGAAATGCTTTCCATGTAAATGTGCTTCATTCATATGTGAAGTCTATTGACCAGTTTGTCAGTCGCGGGTCGTGTCACTTACCTATGAAATGTATATCACAGGTAAGATAGATCGTGTTCTCGATGCATTTTGAAGACGGTGGTACGAGTGCGCAGGGCGAGCCAGGCGAGCTTGAGAGTACATAGTTCAGTAGGAAGAAGCATATAGATGAGATAATCCGTGGATAGGAAATCACGATCCGCAGCTTCTGCCTTACCGATGCCAGACTGTGACGACCGAAAAGACCCACAGTCTGACGTATTGTGCGCAGACGGGTCGTCATCGAAAGCCTCAGACGCCTTGGGGTGTAAGGATAGCATGTCGCTCTCTGCCCTAGCGTCGGAACGACCTGCAATAATGGACGACAAAACACTAGAGGGAGGCCCATTCCGGCGATGGCTCAATCGAGGAGTAAATACCTCCCATGGAATTTTAAGGCTGATAAACTGAGTTCCAATTTTGGAGTCCAGTGTCGAAATGAAGAATCCCATAGCCATTAGCCAAAACTGGTTTCTTCTGATAACCGGAAGGAGGTGGAGCCATCGGACCGGGGTGAGCCCCCCCCCAAATGCAGGTGGTCCCGATCAAGCTGAATGTCCTGTCCAAGCAGAACGATGGGTAGAGGCCATTGCAGCAGAAACCCCAAGACGGCTGAGAGGCAGGCAAGGCCGTGTCTTTATATAGATCGTGACCAAGGGGACCGGGCTTGCTACCTCATGGGTAGGGCCACTGCCCTATGCCGAAGTCGCCGTAGGCCGCCCAGCCGGTGTCGTTACGTTCGCACGCGATTTTGGCAACTTCAGCACACAGAACCGCTTGCGCCGGTGTGGGACCAAATGTCCTGGGGGTCCCAAGTACCCCTGCATCGCCACCGGTCGCTTCCCCACTAATTGATTTAATGCCGCGGCATAATCGGGGGAGCGTGAACTGTTCCTGCCCGAGAAGAGATCCGACCGAGAAATACTACCTGGGAAGGATCCAGAGATGGTGCAAATAAAGGCTCTATATCATACTAGTAGACTATCTCATCCGATTTTCATGTTTAGTTGTTGAATTATTCTTCTCTTAGAAAAATTTGTTGAAATAATGGAGAACCACTTTAATAATTACTATCCCCAGGGTCTCCAGAGTTTGAGCGCCCAAACCTGTAGCAGGTAGAAAAACATCCCTGGATCCTTCTCAGAAATTTACAAGCCCACCGGTTCAGACCGGCTTGCTGAACCGGCTGGTGTATAATCGCAGCTATTGTTCATTAGACCTACCGCCATACTTAAAGTAATTAACCACCAATAACGTGGTGTCACCCAGTTAATATGGCGGTACTATACCGCGGTATCCTCCAACACCGCGGCACCGATACCGCTTGTTAACGCGAACAAGCATGCGCGAGTAAATACCTCCCCTAAAAGAGTTCCATGAAAATCACCGCGGTATTCCACAAAATTAATGCGGTGCCCGCTAAAAGACCACTGTATCATCACCCAATACTGTAACTTCACGCCATGACCGTCTCGATACCGCTACCGTTTATTACCGGTATCACCGCGGTCATGACCGGGGTATCACCCCGTTTCTCAGGTCAATCACTTTGAGAATAGCGGTATATACAAGGTAGCTATTAATCGACATACCTCTATGACATGGCTGAGATTTATTCGTAGCACTACGGTACTACTGTCATATGAAGTTATTGTTATGCATGTGACATTGATAAACCAAGATCTAATCAACTGTCAGTATTCTTGGGTAGATTGTAATCAACTTCAAGGTCAAACGTGATTAACACATCTGGATCATTTGTATTGAAACATAGTATTATGTGAAAGCACGTTGTTCATAACATGACGAGAGATAGCGTCAGTAGCGATGGAATTATTGTTAAATAAATTTCCACGCATTAAAACGTCAAAATAATTCCCACGAAATTATGATATTTCCGGCGGAGAATCACGTGGCATTTTTGATATCTGACAAATTCAATCATACCTTATAGGTGCTATAATAATTCCATAGATGTATTTCTCACAATAATCTGTGCGCCTCGTAAGGCCTTGAAATGGTATCTGGTTTTGACACTGATAAACCAAGATGTTAATGTTATCAACTTTAAGTTCGAATGTGACCAACACATCTGGATCAGTGGTATAGAACCATAAAACAACAAAGTATTATGAGAAAGAATGTTGTTCATAACATTATGATAGATAGCGTCAGTAGCGATGGTAATTATTGCTAAATAAATGTCCACGCGTAAATAAATTCCCACGAAATTAGGAGACTTCCGTTATCGAATCACGTGGCATTTTTTATATCTGACAAATTATATCATACCTTATAGGTTCTATAATAATTACATAGATGAATTGTTCACAGTAGTCTATGCGCCTCGTAAGGCCTTGAAATGGCGGCTGATTATGGCGAAATGTCGATTTTCATATTCGAAAATTTTGAAGTCAGCCGCCTATTCGAAAAACACGAACAATTATATGTTTGAAACGAAACGGTCCGTGAATTCGAAACGATAATTATAAAAACGAACGCGTAGGCGACCAGTAATTATTGTATCGATAAATTGAATTTGTCGCTATTGTTAAACGACAAATTCGGAAAAATACTCCCTTATGATCCGTTCGGTTGTAGCAGAAAAATAAACTGGCTAATTCAATCTGTACAGTGAATTATATTGGGACTGCGCATGCGTGACTGATACCGAGGCAAGCCACTGACCATTAGTTACCGTAGGCGACCAAAAAGTTAACCCTTTTCTGCTATGGTTTACAAACGCAGGACATCTATCCATATAGTTCAGTGTGAGGGCTTCCTTTGGCGGAAATATTCTGCACAGTGCATTAGGATTACCAAATACACCCACGGAGGACTTCATTCTGCTTACGACTCAACTGCTGTGACCTAGGATCAGGTTGAAATTCCCCAGTTGAAATTGGGGATGTTCACCCTTTAGTCACCTCGATCAACCTTGATTATGCATTTTATCTTCTGCAAATTAGGGGATATAACTGAATAGAAGGGAAAAATAACTGAAAACAATGCTAATTTGACACTATAGATACTTCCCAGAAGATGAGGCCTAAGCAGAATGAGGTCACCCTCTGGATACCTCATTCTGCTAATGACAGGCATACTGTTTGCAGGTGTGAACTATTGTGAAATCAGAGTTAATCCTAGGATTATAAATACAGCGAACCAAAGAAAAACACACAGGTGGCAACTAATGAAACTTACAACGAAACTTATGAGGCTATGGGTGACTTGGCATCTGTCAATGGAAACTAACATGTTGTTGACACCCAGCCACCTGTTTATCCAGTGAAAGTTACATGTCTGTCTGAATTTTGGCAGCAGCCAGACATGAAATCTACAGCTCCTTATATGGGGGCCCAGGTGAAGAGAGGAGATTCAGATTAACTGGCATTCCTATCTTATATTATACTTTCTTTCCTTTGTCAGCTGTTTAGGTCAAATTAAAAAAACAATTCTGTCTTCCCATGAAGGAGGATAAAATTAATTATTCCCAAACTCGCGCAAATTATTCCGAGAGTAAAAACTCAATTTCCCATTCATTATAAATTAGACATTTAGATTACTTTCTGTTTGAAAATGCAGATGTTTAAAAGTGAACTAAAAGAGAGATTCTATTGATTTCTTGCAAAATTGTAGGATTTTATACCATAAAATTATTGATACATCTTCTAAAATGTTTTGGAAAAATTCAACTAAAAAGCCTCCCTCCATCATCCAATTTCCTAATTCCCCCGACTACACAGGCATTTATTTGTAATGATCTTACTTTTTTCATTTTCATGTCAATTCTTCAGAACAAATTTAAAAAAAAAAAAATTCCAGGGACAACGGACTCAGGAGCCAAATTTTGAGCCTGCTCTCAGGAAAAATGCAGGTTTTCAAGAGTTAAGTCTCTTTAAGATTGATTTGTGACCGACCACTTTGAAACAAATATCTATTTTGGCTTGGTGTTATACATAAACATCCAACAGTTATGAGAAAATATGTCACATGATCACAACTAATTAAAAAAGCCTGCTTCTGCACTTATTTTGGTCAATTTTCAGTCAATATTTGAATAATAAAAGAAAATTCACAAAATAAAGCAGCATAAATGATCCATAACTTGTCAATTTCGTTCTCTAACACAAGGTGCACAGCATGCATCATCCTCCAGTGTGTTAGAAAATCAGCAAAGGAATTTTCACAGATTTTAACATCAAGACAATATCAATCTTGATAACAAAGAGGTCAAGGCATCAAGCAAAGTTAAAAATCAACTGTAACAGGCTATGCATCTTATAGAATATATCTTGAACCTTTCTAATTATAACCTCATAAACTTAATGGAAACAAAAGGCACTTATTATATATACCAACCTTTGTCGACCGGTAATTCTGGGCTGTGAAGCTGCATTTCTGACGGAGTCGGAGCAAGTCTGTTTTCTTTCATAAACTCTCCAAAATCCTGATATAGAGGAAAATAACTCCAAAAGTTGGGTTGGTCAGTCGAAATAAAATACATTATTGTAAGGACGGTACCGCCTTCAATCTCTCTCGGGCTATGTCTATGTACGATAGCATCACGCGATTGGATACATGATGTATAACTTTTATATCTTATGCCAAAAACAAAAATATAGGTGTGTTTCCAGTATTTCAGTTTCTGGATGCCGACCCTAAACTTTTTTCCGACTACATATATTTTCCCCGTACCAAAATCAAAACATAAAAGTGAAACACAAATAGAGGGACGTTTTGTATAAACAAGGTGAAGTCCCATGCGACTTGCAGTGATACCGATATAATTTACAATCAATACTGAATTACGACTTTTGAATAGTTAAAGAAAAAGCCGTGGCATCGTGGTCCTTTCTTTGATCGAGGATGAAAGGGAATCTCGCAGAGAAAGTGACACCAAGTAATCATAAATCATAATGTTCACTCAACCAGTTATGATGTAGCAGGTGCACAATTTCTAGACAATGCTGACATAATTCTTGTTTGATGTTACCGCGAAGTTTGTGGGTGAGAGCTATACCGAAACCGTGATCAGCACGACACAAAAATATGTGCACGTACATGGCGATTGGCCGGCTCAAAATCGTATATCGTTGATATAGATAAAAGTTAAATTTTATTGACCAATTAGTCGGGAGAATGAAGTTACAGTAATTACAGTTCAACGTACCGAATGAAATGCAGAGATTCAAAACACTCAACGTCACGGCATGTGATTGACACACAGTAAATTACAGGTACATCAAACAATGGAGCACGTGCATGTCTCCAGATACCATGTGGTTCACGATGGGTAAAAAGTCTCCATTTAACTTTCATGTACGAATAAATTGGAGGTACATAAAAGGGATGAACACTAAAATATATATATAATTGTATTTTCTGCATTGTATGCAATACAAAATAGCTCAAACTTATTTGGGTCCACTGTCGCTGTATAAGTTCGAATCACAGTAAAATCTAGCGTCCACAACACAACTGAACATTGTAAATTCTCCGACAATAGACCGACGTATTGCGCTTGGAAACTTGAAAGATTTGATGTTGCTATGTCAACAGTCACTGAGCACGTGCACGTTCGTGATTATTGTCGGTGGCATTGTTTGATCTCTTGCAACGTTTAGCGGTCGCATGCATTTGCTGTACTCGGCAGTTCAGGATACAAATTATTTTCACATATTCTTATCTAATCACGATTCGGATGAAACGCATGCGTGTTTTGCATTGGAAAACGGAAACATATGCCTCTATATAATAAGTCTGTTTGGTTCGCACAAGACAATTACGCACAAATCTGATAATCTGAGTAACGACAATAACACTAACTAAATTGAGAGTGTTTGTTGCAAAAAAAACAACATACTGAATTCCAAGATGATTTAAATTGTTTTGTATGTCTGTTCGTTTGTTTGATACACCCAGTCACTCGGTAAGACAATCAGCCGCACATTTTGGCATTTAGCTCACACTATTGTGTATTGGCAATACAGTTCACGGAGACTGTCGACGAACGCCATTTGTTTGCAGATTGGCAGTCACACATCGCCTCCTGCCATTAACCTCGTTAAAAAAACACTACCGCGTTGCGGTAATGTCACCACATTTTACACGATGCATTACCGCATGTCACCGCGGTACTAGCATTCGTTACCGTTGGTAATGCGGTGGTACCGCGAACGGTCCGCTGGTATTGCGGTACCACACGGTAGTGCAACCGCGAATCGGCGGTATCACGCGGTATTATACCGCGGTACTAACGCTATTACACCACGGTACTAATGCGTGTACACCTCATTAAAGCAGGTCGCTTACTGTGAGCAGTGCTCTATATCCAGTTTTTGCAGTGTCAGCGATGAGTTGTTGGGATAGCTCATTACTCTAACAGCGTGCTGATATCATTGGAAACAAAAGCATCGCAAAATACGCCCGTGGTAAATACAAATTTTAAAGACCATCATTCTGGTGAAAATTGGCAGGCTGAAACCAAATTCGACCTTGACCTGAATTTTTGGCTTGTAAACTCACACACCAAATTTCAATCCATTCAGGTCAGACTTACTAAAGTTATCATCCGGAAATGAAATTGAGTACAAATTCCAATAAAAATGGCCGTAACTCTGGTGAAAATTAGCAGGCGGAACCCAAATTCGAACTTGACCTGTATTTTGTGCTAGTAAACCCACATACCAAATTTCATGCCAATCAATTGAGACTGTCTAAAGTTATCATTCGGAAATCAAAAGCGAATGGACAAATGAATGGACGGACAGATGCCCGACAGACTGACGGTATGGACCAGACCGACCAATAACATAATATGTCCCAATTTTTAAACGGACGTAAAAAAAATGATTGTTGAAAATGCCAGGAGTGACATCTTACAGCCATTTTTGAGCATGTTATGACTTAGGTTCCCTGCAAGCCTGCGGGCTAGCATCACTAAATTCACCCTATAGGGGACCTTGGTTGTGCAATGTGTCATCTGCCAATTTGGGGATGTAGAGAAACGAAACTAAAAACAAAATCTAGGTGAAGTTTCTACAGAAATTTGATAATAAAGAAACTTTCCGGAAAAGATGAGGCCTATGCAGAATGAGATCCCCAGAGAGTGAATTTAGTGATGCTAGCCCACTATGCGGAATAGCATCACTAAATTCACCCTCTGGGGACCTCATTCTGTAAATGACAGACACACTAAACTCAGACTTGGTTCCCTGCCTGTGAATATTTGAGATTATGAGAGAATGAATTTAAGCTTACACTGATTCTGTAGTCTGTGACTCGCCCACCACACCCCTCACTGATCGACGGTGGGTCCTCGAGGAACGACCGTGTTGTGGGTATCGTGTGTATGTAGATCTCACCACCATGACATGCCAGCATATGGGAGATAACTTTGGTTCCAGTTTTCCTTGGCTGTTCCAACATAACTGCTCGGCCTGAAATCAAAGCATTACAAAACTGTTTGAATGCTCTTACCATTTAGTTGTAAAGTTTACATCATAATTGTCCCCTCCCCCACAAATATTTTATTTTAATTAACTAATAAATAAAAGGCCGCTCTGTCAAAACTCATCAGACCGAAGACCAAATCCAATCTTTCTCCGTAAATGTATGAATGGACACTGTGCAGGAATCGTGTCTGGAGCTGATGATTTTCCTGCTGGGAAACATTTCAGTTTACAGGGACATCAGGCTACAGACTGAAGCGTTACAGTCCTATGTGTGGGTCAGCACAATATCAGGAAGAGGACGATCATTGAGATGAACATGATAGAACAACTTGACACTATCAAAAAGGACTCAACATTGACTGGGGTTTCCATGCTATGCCAGGTTGTTTCCATGTCGCTGACTATAATGTCGCTAACGTTGTTTTATGTACGCAAACTGCCATTACACTTGAGAGGGTCAGAAGCTCGTGAATACAATTTCACAAGTCTATAAGAGCGTTACAATCTTATTTATATCATGAATTCTATAGTTGCCCCAAATTATTTTTCGGGGGAGAACAATAGTTCACAAAAGATGTCCCATTGCCGATAAATGAAAATCAGAGTCCTCAGATATTAAAGTGATTTGAAACACTCGGTTGCGGCCAGGGTCCGCCCTGGTCCAAAATTTACTTTTGCCAAATAATTTGCCAAATGAAAATATTTTTTGCCAAATTATTTTAGCATTTGCCAAATGCTATCCCTGATAGTATCATTTTCTGCTTCATTAAGTCTTATGTTTCGACACTCGTGGTTTGAACGACTTTTCATATCGATAGAAAGGCAGTTAGTTAATAATTAATTATACTCGCATCTCAATTGTGGTGTATCATATAACAATCACAGAACAATACAATGGTAGAAGGGTTGCTTCATCAGAAGGGCACATCACAGGAGGATTAGCTATGTAAACACTACGACCACACTAAATACTAGTAATCCCGCCAACCATTGGTACTAATGCTATGAGATTAACTGTATCGCAATAGAGGTGTTAACTTTATAAACCTTATAAAGCACAACTAATATAATTATGTTGTAAGAGTTTCCTGAAATGAATGATATACATTGACCAATATTGTTCAACTTTCTTAAGAAATTAAAAAGTTACTTGCCAAAACTTTTGCCAAATCAAAATATTTTTTGCCAAATGTGAATTATTTTTGCCATTGGCAAATTTGGCAAGTGGCAGCGCGAAGCCTGGTTGCGGCTCAGTGTGAACAATCTTGCTAAATGCAATTATTTCACTGAATTTTTATCAAAATTACCAGCACACAACACCATTATTTCATATAAATTAAATAAAGTGACTCTCATTGGTGAAATATTTCTCGCTTGTTTATTGGTGATTTGTTTGGGAAGAACAAAGGACTGTCTTTATATTTCTGCTCAATCCAGACGTGCTTAACGAAATGACACATCCCATGTTGTTGAAAATTTTGACAGTAATAGTTTGAATATTAATTCTTTAATTTGGTGTAGCGTCTGAGTCATAAAATATCAGTTTGATGTAGTAAATTCAGTACATAATACAGAAATGCCCTAAATAATTGACTCCTTAACCACAGCAGAATTATGGGTAATTTTTCAGGATTTAGTCGGAAATAAGGCTTGTTGCCATTCATCGGAAAGCTCTCACTGAGTGCTTTCCGATGAATGGCAACAAGCCATATTTCCGACTAAATCCTGAAAAGTAACCCATAATTTTGCTGTGGTTAAGGATTTGATTATTTAGGGCATTACTATATGTCTTTAAGGATTTCAAGTAGGGAGGAATTGAGATTTTTATGAGGAAAAATTGGTCACCTCAGTGCCATCTTAATTAGGGCCCTGCGAAGATTCAATTTGATTATATAATTTGTATATTTTCGAATAATCCTTTGCATTCTTGTGAATGAAAAAGAACACAAGGTTAAGATGTGTTGTTCTAAAATTCAAATTAAACTAGGTCTGTTAGAATAAGAAATGAAATTTTAGCCTAACTCACTGCTTTTGACTTGATATATTGATTTGTAGTGTCATTCTCGCCTTAATATAGGGTGGTCATTGAAACATTTTAAGAATGCGAACCAAACCCATGTGATGCACAGATACGAATTGACTCTTAGTCACTTTCTAAATATAGTAAATTAAATTACTCAAATCATGTTTACATCATGATGTTGTCGTGGGTGCAGTACACTGTCCAATCGGGTGTGGACATTAATGGCTGACCAGTGTACACACCTCGGAGTGTGCATGTTAAAGAATGCTACTGGAGTCACCACAGGGTTATAAAGTTACTTGGCCATGGTAGCACCTGGACCAGTGCGTCTACAACCAGAATTGGTTCCTGCACTGTAATATCTACAGATACAGAAACAGATCAATTGCATCAATGGCCCATGCATATATTCGATTTGAGATTCGATTGAACTGCTTACCCCCGTTCTCAAGGAGCCCTAATTCTAAGTGCATTACAAGCATATAACTATTATGACACTATTAAACCCTTCCTTTACTATATATTAATTGATGAGTAGTTCCCTTAAATACATATTATGGACTTGTTTGGGTGCGTGAAATTAACATCGCCGAAAATCTCAAGCAAATCGACTGTAAAATTCCATAGAAAACATCGTCCAAACTATGCTCAATTGTAAATATTTACATCTCGATTCGGTATGCAACTATTGGCGATAAACTAATGAAAATGATTTCGCCACGTCAATCGCTGCATTTATTGAATATATAAAAAATATGGTGTGTGCTGTCAGTTTGGATATAATATTTGTAAAAATAACTACATTGAGCAACAATATTCTCCATAATATATTTGATCACCCTACAGGAGTGTTTCACATCACTTTAAGATTTGTTCAGATAATAAGTTCAACAAACGACCATCTGAACATTTCCTACCCATGGATATGAATCATTCTGCTCTTGTATAAATTGTTTCTCTGTCTGTCGTCTACTTTCATAACCTGAACACCCCTCCAAATGAATACTAGTATACCAATATATAGACATACATCAATGTATACTTTTATAACTGAATGGGAGAATTTAATAGAAAGTGTTAAAACATACCTCCAAGTAAGAAGTTAGTGAGACATGATGATGGCCGACTGTTCACATCCACGGGGGTTATCCTGTGTACCTCCGAACAAGGGTGCAACTCTGAAATATCATAAATCAGCCTTTAAAGACGCATTCAGGATTCCAGACAACCATTTACAACAACAACTTACTAATTTATTTTAACAATTTTTCTGCTTTTTGTTCTGTTGAAAAATGTTGGAAAACGAAATATGACATTTAAACTGGACCCATATTAAATACCAAAGAATATAAGGTTGTTAATAAAAAATTATTAAAATAATGCCCCTCTAAAACAATGAAACTTTATAAATTAATTCATATAAAATGTAATAGCAAACAAAATAGCATATTTCTTGTGGTGCTTCTTTTTCCAAACATGTTATTTTATACACTTGAATCTAAATAAAAGGGATAGTAGGTTTTGTCAGTTGTCACCCTGAACACATCAAGATAGAAAAATACAGAGGAAATATGGCTTGTTGCCATTCATCGGAAAGCTCTCACTGAGAGCTTTCCGATGAATGGCAACAAGCCATATTTCTGACTAAATCCTGAAAAGTTACCCATAATTCTGCTGTGGTTAAGGAGTCGATTATTGAGGGCATTACAGTACATATTTTATCCCACATGATGTTTTGGTTAGCGACATACTGCTACACTATAGAGTCCATATGTCACTGTTCAATTATGGCTATTGTTTTTTTTATATACATATCGTAACTGAGTACTCTGCTATTTTGTATATTTCTTGTTTTGGTATGGACAAATTCTTAGTCCATGCACTAATTTTTATGTAATAACAAATTTTTTATCAATGATAGGCAACAAAAACCTAATTCTGGAATGTGTTAATTAGGCGCCTGCAGTCACATGTTCAATTCCCGTCAGTTCACCAAAGTGTCTGATCTTCCAATATTTGAGCTAGATGGCCCTTATTTTAAGGATTTGAAGGTGACAGTTAATAGTGGCAGACCCACAATTATCCGAACCCATGAAAAATTCATAAATTGTTGAACCACGAAAATTTATACCAACGAAATCAGAATCATTTGCAGTATATAAATACATGTCCTATCCTGAGTTATGCAATGTGTCCTGAGTTTCTGTCCATTTAAGTCTTTTTGAAAGTAAAAAGAAACCTCATTTTAAATTGCAATGAAAAGCAACTTTGAATGGCTGTTCCCTGAAAATTTTATTTTTAACTTGACATGATAGACACCGAACAGCCAACAGAAGGACAAACTTCGATAACAATACAGGTGCAAAATTTTGCAGCCTATTATAATCTTCTAATCACAAGAAAATAATGTTTTAAAATATTAACACCATATATATATATGTAGGGCGTAACCATAATTATGTTTAGGTAACTTTATAAAGCAATATGAAACAGCATCAAGTGAATTCCCACTGTTTAGCTATTAACACATATGCTATAGAGTTATCACACTTTGTTTAGAAAATTCCACTTGCTGTGTTGAGTTAAGGTAATCAAGAGCAAAGGAAGAATAAATTATGATGCGGAAAAGATTTAACTTACTTGTTGTCGTGCAGTGACCAATTAAATGAAAGTGTCAATGACACTGTAGCTCAACTTAGGTAGGGGAATAATTTAATGGTTGACAGTAAATGGAGGAATAGGAAAGGTGCTAATTGAAATGTCTAACCTGCGCCAAAGGATTTAGTGATGCAAAGAGTAAAATACAAGATGGCTGCTGGTGGCCATTTTTTTTGGCCAATTGACCCCAAAAGGACTCGTTCCCATCTACGTAAAATTGTTAACATCCATGACAGATTTTATGAAGATCTGACCAAAGCTACGACCTATAAATTTCATGATGATCAGACGAACAGTACGACCTGTAGACCGCGCCAATGGATTGAATTTTGAAATCCAAGATGGCCGCTGGCAGCCATGTTTTTTGGCCGAATGACCCCACAATGATTCGTTCCCATCTACATGTCAATGTCAACATTCATGACAAATTTCATAAAGATTAGACCAAAGGTACAACCTGTAGCCCGTGCCAAAGGATTTAGTCATGCAAAGAGTAAAATCCAAGATGGCTGCTGGCGGCCATGTTTTTTGGCCGAACGACTCCAAAATCACTCTTTCCCATCTACATGTCAGTGTTTAAAAAACATCCATGACAAATTTAATAAAGATCAGACCAAAGGTATGACCTGTAGCCCACGCCAAAGGATTTAGTCATGCAAAGAGTAAAATGCTGGTGGCCATGTTTTTTGACCGAATGACCCCAAAACGACTCGTTCCCATCTACATGTCATTGTTATAATTCATGACAAATTTCATGACCATCTGATCAAATCTACGACCTGTAGCCCGCACCAAAGGATTTAGTCATGCAAAGAGTAAAATCCAAGATGGCTGCTGGCGGCCATGTTTTTTGACCGAATGACCCCAAAATCACTCGTTCCCATCTACATGTCAGTGTTAACATCCATGACAAATTTCATGATGATCAGGAGAACAGTACGATCTGTAGCCCGCGCCAATGGATAGAATCTTGAAATCCAAGATGGCTGCCAGCGGCCATGTTTTTTGGCCGAATGACCCCAAAATGACTCGTTCCCATCTACATGTCAATGTCAACAATCATGACAAATTTCATAAAGATTAGACCAAAGGTACAACCTGTAGCCCGCGCCAAAGGATTTAGTCATGCAAAGAGTAAAATCCAAGATGGCTGCTGGCGGCCATGTTTTTTGGCCGGACGACACCAAAATCATTCGTTCCCATCTACATGTCAATATTAACATCAATGACAAATTTCATGATGATCAGGCGAACAGTACGATCTGTAGCCCGCGCCAATGGATTGAATCTTGAAATCCAAGATGGCTGCCAGCGGTCATGTTTTTTGGCCGAATGACCCCAAAATGACTCGTTCCCATCTACATGTCAATGTCAACATTCATGACAAATTTCATAAAGATCAGACCAAAGGTACGACCTGTAGCCCGGGCCAAAGGATTTAGTCATGCAAAGAGTAAAATCCAAGATGGCTGCTGGCGGCCATGTTTTTCGGCCGAATGACCCCAAAATCACTCGTTCCCATCTACATGTCATTGTTAACATTCATGACAAATTTCATGATGTTCCGATCAAAGCTACGACCTGTAGCCCGCGCCAAAGGATTTAGTCATGCAAAGAGTAAAATCCAAGATGGCTGCTGGCGGCCATGTTTTTTGGCCGGACGACACCAAAATCATTCGTTCCCATCTACATGTAAATATTAACATCAATGACAAATTTCATGATGATCAGGCGAACAGTACGATCTGTAGCCCGCGCCAATGGATTGAATCTTGAAATCCAAGATGGCTGCCAGCGGCCATGTTTTTTGGCCGAATGACCCCAAAATGACTCGTTCCCATCTACATGTCAATGTCAACAATCATGACAAATTTCATAAAGATTAGACCAAAGGTACAACCTGTAGCCCGCGCCAAAGGATTTAGTCATGCAAAGAGTAAAATCCAAGATGGCTGCTGGCGGCCATGTTTTTTGGCCGGACGACACCAAAATCATTCGTTCCCATCTACATGTCAATATTAACATCAATGACAAATTTCATGATGATCAGGCGAACAGTACGATCTGTAGCCCGCGCCAATGGATTGAATCTTGAAATCCAAGATGGCTGCCAGCGGCCATGTTTTTGGCCGAATGACCCCAAAATGACTCTTTCCCATCTACATGTCAATGTCAACATTCATGACAAATTTCATAAAGATCAGACCAAAGGTACGACCTGTAGCCCGGGCCAAAGGATTTAGTCATGCAAAGAGTAAAATCCAAGATGGCTGCTGGTGGCCATGTTTTTCGGCCGAATGACCCCAAAATCACTCGTTCCCATCTACATGTCATTGTTAACATCCATGACAAATTTCATGATGTTCCGATCAAAGCTACGACCTGTAGCCCGCGCCAAAGGATTTAGTCATGCAAAGAGTAAAATCAAAGATGGCTGCTGGCGGCCATGTTTATTGGCCGAACGACCCCAAAATCACTCGTTCCCATCTACATGTCATTATTAACATCAATGACAAATTTCATGATGATCAGACGAACAGTACGACCTGTAGCCCGCGCCAATGGATTGAATCTTGAAATCCAAGATGGCTGCCAGCGGCCATGTTTTTTGGCCGAATGACCCCAAAATGACTCGTTCCCATCTACATGTCAATGTCAACATTCATGAAAAATCTCATAAAGATCAGACCAAAGGTACGACCTGTAGCCCGCGCCAAGGATTTAGTCATGCAAATAGTAAAATCCAAGATGGCTGCTGGCGGCC
The DNA here is from genome assembly GCA_032622095.1 of Siphonodentalium dalli. Lineage (NCBI taxonomy): Eukaryota > Metazoa > Mollusca > Scaphopoda > Gadilida > Siphonodentaliidae > Siphonodentalium > Siphonodentalium dalli. The sequence continues at coordinate 225,527,135 of CP136061.1, forward strand.
ATGTTTTTTGGCTGAACGACCCCAAAATGACTCGTTCCCATCTACATGTCAATATTAACATCCATGACAAATTTCATGATGATCAGACGAACAGTACGACCTGTAGCCCGCGCCAATGGATTGAATTTTGAAATATAAGATGGCCACCAGCGGCCATGTTTTTTGGCCGAATGACCCCACAATGATTCGTTCCCATCTACATGTCAATGTCAACAATCATGACAAATTTCATAAAGATTAGACCAAAGGTACAACCTGTAGCCCGCGCCAAAGGATTTAGTCATGCAAAGAGTAAAATCCAAGATGGCTGCTGGCGGCCATGTTTTTCGGCCGAATGACCCCAAAATCACTCGTTCCCATCTACATGACATTGTTAACATCCATGACAAATTTCATGATGTTCCGATCAAAGCTACGACCTGTAGCCGGCGCCAAAGGATTTAGTCATGCAAAGAGTAAAATCCAAGATGGCTGCTGGCGGCCATGTTTTTTGGCCAAAAGTAAGTTGAGCTAAAAAGAGAATAAAGCTAAAGCATTGACGAAAAGATAATACAAATGCAGAACGATTAATTTTTTGCTGCGAAATACAATAATGCCCTAAATAATTGACTCCTTAACCACAGCGTAATTATGGTAACTTTTCCTATCCTTTATGACTATATATATATCAGAAACTGCCTTTACAGCAGGGTGCTCTGCCTATCATTAGCTTATGTCAGCTTCCGGTGGGCAAGACATGGTACCTCTATTTGTGGACTCCCCTTTACTCACATAATGTGGGTCACACAAAGCTACGAAAATGTAGATTACTGCTATAAAATAATGTGCAGGTATCTATTTTTGCGACATCACTATCTGAAAGAGCTGTCAGTTACTAAGAGGCGATCTAATTAATGAATAGGATATTACTTGGTTGCTTTGATATTATTGGATATTATTTAATATTAACAAATCAAGTAATATCCTCTAATTATGACATGGGAACATTATACAATTATCGCATTGTTTCGAGGTTGACACGAGGAAATGTCAACCTGAGGAAGTCAATATTGACTTTCAAGGGCTGACAATTCCTCGTGTCAAACAAGAAACAATGCGATAACTGTTTTATTATATGAAACGCGCTTTGATTGGACAAGACGTTGTGACGTTGAACGTCGCTGGGAAAACTGATCTATTTTCAGGTCTGATAATAAGTTATGTTAACCCCTGAAGTATCTGATGTCACTCAGAACTGTCATTAACCTGTTGTTTCATTAATGAGGTGAACATCGTTAGATATATCAAATTTTTCGTTACGTTTTAACATAGGAATTTGGGAAAGAAACTTATGATCATATAATAAACAGTAATGCTCTAAGTAATCGACTGAGAGCTTTCCGATGAATGGCAACAAGCCATATTTCCGACTAAATCCTGACAAGTTACCCATAATTCTGCTGTGGTTAAGAAGTCGATTACTTAGAGCATTACTGTACACTTGTCAATCACGCATCCAGTTGAAGAGAAACTTTATGTTGATAATTTTCAGTGATCGCCTAATTGCAATTAACAATTATGGCATCATGCCAAACTGTCCGCGGCTACCTGTTCTTTCTGTAAGGGTGACCAACATCGAATAAGCTTATCGTAACATAATTGGCTAATTAAGAGACAACAAATTGTTTTGCAGTATTCTGTGAATTGATAGCTTATGATTAAATTATTAATTTATATATAATAGATATATGACACAGAAGCATGTTATATATACATCTCTGAGACATGTCGAGTCTTGCCCTTTGAATACCTGGGAATATATAACACATAAGGCGCCAATTTTTAGAAGCATGTGTTTTTAAGACAAATGTCTTCTTTTTTTATGTGAAAATTTCGTGGTTATCATTTTATAGCCCGGAAACAATATAAAAATGCAGAACAGAGACACCAAGTTTGAATTTTACAGTTTTAAAAGTTTGATGTAAAAGAAAATTTCTCATTCATTTTCTATATACTTACCAATTACATTTGTTTTTGGAGTGCACCATTTTAAAGTGACAGTCTGTGTTGGGAGACCTTCTTTAGACGCGATGACCAATCCATCAGCATAATCTGAAATTATTATTGTATTATAATATTATTATTATTATTATTGTAGAAACCCAGATCTGTTTCATACAGAACATTCCTGAAATAAATGGGAGCAAACTTAACAAAAGCCCTTGGGCTTGTTGTTTAATCCCTTTTCCAATCCAACAATCATTTATCCTATTCTGTTTTATTGTCAACACTTTGTCAAATGTATATATGTTATTATGATTGGAATAAAATATGTTTACACTAAATAAATGGTAATCCAGAGGGCAAGCCTTGAAATAGGGTGTCTGTCATTTGCAGAATGAGGTCCCCAGAGGGTGAATTTAGTGATACTACCCCACATAGCGGGCTAGCATCACCAAATTCACCCTCTGTGAACCTCATTCTGCTTACACCTCAGCAGAATGAGGTTCACAGAGGGTGAATTTGGTGATGCTAGCCCACTATGCAGGGTAGCATCACTAAATTCACCCTCTGGAGACCTCATTCTGCAAATGACAGACACCCTATTTCAAGGCTTGCCAGAGGTACGTGTTTGTCTCTTTGTCATCTAATTATATCATCTGCAAATATCCTGCAAATATCAGCAAATGAAATATAGACCATTCCAGAATATACTTTTAAATTTTTCTTTACAGAATACTCATTGATGAGTTTTTCCTTATAAAAATCAGGAGAAGCTTCAAAAAATCTATAGCCAGAATGAGATGAATGGCCAACATTTGTTTTATATTGGTAACATGTTAGTTATTACAGTAATGTCCTAAATAATCGACCCCTAAACCACAGCAGAATTATGGAAAAATTTCAGGATTCCGATGAATGGCAACAAGCCATATTTCCGACTAAATCCTGAAAAATTTCCCATAATTCTGCTGTGGTTAAATGGTCATATACTTTGTGCATTACTGTACAGTCATTGGACATTTAAAACCAATCTAGTTTATTTACACCACTGTAGTTAACCAGCTGGGAGACAATTATTACAATATATAATCATAAGACATAATCAATGAACCAACATGACATTAACCCTTTCTATACTAAATAATCATTGTGGCGAGAATTTATCCCTTAGGAAATGTTCAGATAAGAAATTCAACAAATGACAATAGGCCATATCAAGTATAATTTAATAAACAAATAAGATTTTAACTTTTAAGATTCACTTTATTTTATTTTATTGAATATTCTCACTTGCCTACGAAGTATAATTTTCCGTTTTGAATATAAATATTACATTTCTCGAGTTTTTTCTGTCTACAAGCTGATAGCAAATACTTACTTACCACAGCTGAAATTGAAAAAAAATTTGGGGTAGGCCTAAAATCGAATATACCCCTGTGCATGGAATTTGGCCAAAAGATATGGGTGGGCCTAAACACGGACAAGGGCTTTGAGCCGGGTCAGTACGGTATTCTGCATAGGTCGTTTGTTGAACTGATTATTTGAACATATCCCACCATGCAATGAATATGAATCTACAGCACTTGTATAATCTTTTCGTCTGTCGTCGTCTGCTCTGTCTGTCGTGAACATCCCTCCAATTGAATAATAGACCATTTCAATGAATACTTTCATAGCTGAATGGGAGAATCCATTTAGTAACGAAAGTGTTAACCCTTTGTGTTGATACAAAAATCGGACTTGGCACTGAAAGGGTTAAAGCAACAAAAATGATGAGATTTTACATTCTGTGGGACTTCATAATTTTTTATTTTTATTTAGAAGAAAGAATAACAAAGGAAAAAAAGACAAACTGCACACACACAATCATTCTCTCAATCCAAGGCATGGACGAGCGAAACTCTTCCATGCCCTGGCCTACTTTCTTACATGTGACATATAATTAGAAAATATTTAAAGGCACACAATGTGATCGGATAATTTTAACAAAGAGTGTTCAAGCTTTACCTTGACCTTGTAAGCCAGTGCATTCTCTTATATATTCTAGGCTCCCTATGGGAGACTCGCATAAATAAGAGAATGCACTGGCACAGGGTCTTTAATGTTGCACAACCGCAGCTCCAATCATGAAAGGGTTAACACGTGAAATTGTATTCTTCTTTTCTTCTTAGCGGTGATGTTTTTAAAGACGTTAATATTTTTTCCACATTTACCCACTGGATGCCGTGGTTTACTTTAAAACATGAACTCAAATAATGAATTTGTACTCAAAAGAGACTCTTACTGCAGCAAATTGGATTCGAGGTCTGGTGCATGCACCCTGAGGCAGTGAAACTAAATCGTTGAAACGATATCAGACATACGCCTTAAAAACTTGGAATTGCTGATTTCACAGAAGTGCGTCTGACCACCCTGGGGACATTTTCTACAGACTTTAGGCATTACTGTTTGTAACTTCGATTACCTAAAAGTGTTATTTATGATTTTTTCCCAAACTAATCCTGAGCTGATCTGTTTCATCTTCCTTTTCGACAGAGAGAACAATATAACCGGACTGGATGTCAGTTAATTGGGAGATGTTATTCCCCCTGTTCATTTAATTTGGAGAAATGAACTTTTATCCGGGAGAGGGTGCTGGCCTGCGGTTCCAAATTTAAATTTAACAATTCAATTTAACCGACTTTCAGTGTTTTGTTAGTAACGTATATTATGTAGAAGTTTTTTTTTCAAATTAATTATGAGCGGGTCTGTTTCATCTTCCTTTCCAACTGAGAGTGCAGGAACCAGCCTAGACATTTCCAATTGAGAGAGGTCATTAGCTCCTCCTATGCAGTAATTTGGGGGCAAATGAACTTTTATCAGTGAGAAGTAAAAAGGTTGTAGTTTGGGCTGATATACACATATACCATACAAAAATCAAAACTAAGGACTGTTATTAAAAATTAAAATTTATGATAAGTTCATAGGCTTCGAATAAGCACAAAAGGGTGAACAACATTGTGAAACATTGACAATTTAATCAGACAAAGCTGAACTCAATAATCAGAAAGAAATGGGCAAGATTAGTGGCTAAAATATGTAAAAAATGTCAGAAATGAAGAAAAACAGTTAAGTTAAACTTGAAAAGGCCAGACAGTTGATAAGAGGCCCAGTAAATGACTGAAATGGAACACAAATTGATGAAGAATATTGTTCTGTGGTTTGTGTATAGAACAATAACAAAAGAACATTTTTGTCTCACCCGGTTGGTAGCCCAATCATAATAATTGTATTCCACAAGTAACAAAAAATTTCCAGCACACACAAAACATAATGTTGAGATTCTTGAAGCAGTATTGAACTCAATCAAATTGCCAATTGACCATTTTACTGGATCACATCATGTACTTTTTATGGCAGATATTCATTTCCACTCAATTTGTATACTGGATGAGAATACTGTTCCAAAAATTTCCCTTCTACTATACTATGATTAAAGTAATCTTTTTGACATTTTTATTGTTATATAATACGCTTGTTGCCGTCTTCATATAGCATAGATTCCTTCATGTGTTGTATTAGCTTAACAATTAAATAATTTTCTGTGTTGGTTCATCTAAACTTTCCACCTCCTGACATAGCTCAGGCGTGGAAAACCCATAATGCTAGATAAACCTCTCCTTGGTGGTTTGGCACCTGAGACCAAAAGGGCGGGATGAGCAATCTACATAATAGTGGATAACAACACTAAATGTTATGACAATGGTCAGCAATTTCATGGGGAATTTGGTGATGCTAGACCACTAGCTGTGCGGGATAGCTTCACTAAATTCACCCTCAGGGAACCTCATTCTGCAAATGACAGACACACTATTTGCAGGCTTGTACTGATCCTACAGTAATGCCCTAATTAATCGACTCCCTAACCACAGCAGAATTATGGGTAACTTTTCAGGAATTAGTCGGAAATATGGCTTGTTGCCATTCATTGGAAAGCTCTCCCGAGAGCTTTCCGAAGAATGGCAACAAGCCATATTTCCGACTAAATCCTGAAAAGTTACCCATAATTCTGCTGTGGTTAGGGAGTCGATTAATTAGGGCATTACTGTATGTTCGAAATTTCCTGACATCAGCCTCAGGATTATTGAGATACAATGCTATATGTCTGGGGGGAACTTACTTATTTATTTTGAGATGTTACATTTGGATACATTTCATATGATTTCTCTCTAAAATCGAATCAAACTGACTTATTGCTTCTTTTGAAACAGACGGTGGCCATATTGGATCCTGAATTTTCCTCAAAGCAGATTTCAGTGGATTTTGGATATATAATTCCAGGGATTTTCCAACATCGATTGACACAAAAATCACATTTCTTACCAATTTATTCTGGGTCGACCCCCTGTTTCGCACACGACAACCATACTAATAGACCAGGGTCCGCGCTGGGCCGAAATGAACTTTTGCCAAATAATTTGCCAAATGATTATATTTTTTGCCAAATTCTTTTAGAATTTGCCAAATGCTACCATTTTCTGCAACATTAAGTCTTATGTTTCGACATTCACAGTTTGAATTACTTTTGATAACGATAGGAAAGCAGTTAGTTAATAATTTATTTTTCATACAACAATAAACCAATCACAGAACAATAAAACTATAGTAGGGTTGCTTCATCAGAAAGACACACCACAAGAGGATTAGCTATGTAAACACCACAACAATAAATATTGGTAATCCCTCTACCTATCAATACGATATAGAATAGCTATCAGATTAACTGCATCTTAATAGAGGTGTTAACTTTTCCTAAACCATCTAAAACACCAGGAATATAATTATATTGTAAGAGTTTCCTGAAATGAATGGTATTGATATTTGTCAGCTGTCTTGAGGAATTAAAAAGTGACTTGCCAAAACTTTTGGCAAATGAAAATATTTTTTGCCAAATGTGAATTATTTTTGCCATTGGCAAATTTGGCAAGTGGCAGCGCGAACCCTGTAATAGACTCATATTGTTCCATCCTCAATCATAGCATGTATAAAATTGAATTATAATAAGAATAACTGTCGAAATGACACATTAACAAGAATAAATGCTATAGATAATTTAATAAGACAGAACAAGAAAAATGATAAGTTTCAAAAACGGAGATTATTCAAATGTGCATGTGATAGATAGATATATTGTTATAAGAATTTATTTTTTCATTTTTAATGTATATTGATTATGTATAACTTTAATATGTAATTGAGACAGACTATGAAAAGAAAAATAAATTATAAAATAAAAAAAATGTATAAAGAGGATCAAGATATTACTCTTGGCTAACTTCCTAGAACAGGGTGCTAAATATCATTTCCTTTTGTTTCATATTTTGTTTTTCTTTGACACAAATCAGGCACATATATCCAGCCTCAGAGTAGATAATCTAAAACAAATATGTGATCACAGTAAAAAAAATAACAATGGGATATTTAAGAAATGCATGTGTGGGTGTGTGTGTTATTTTGCAAATGTTAGACACACCTTGCGCTGATTCTATTTATTACCCGGGCCTGCCCCGAGACAAAATGAATGGAATGATTGTTGATGACCGGCTAAAAATAGCATACTGACAACAGTTACTGCAAATCAAAAGTTATTTTTGTTTCGGAAAATTTGGCGTACTTGCAAACAGATGAAGGCACAGACAAATGAGTAAAAATATCTGACTTTCACAATGAAGCTAAACCATTTTTTATTTTACTGAACAAGCAAAAATACCTAATTTTAGAACAACCTTGACACCAGGCGGTGTGACTAAACACCGCCCGGACCAGCCCGGACCAGCCCGGACCCCCAATATGGACTATATGAGTTATTTTAAGGGGTGTTAATGAAACCCAAATACGCACGGAGAGTAAAATCACACCTGGACGCAGCAGGGGCGGTCCGGGCTATTAGCTTCATTTCGCGGCGAACATTTTCGCCGATGCCGGCATTTTGAGGGTTAATAGCGACCCTGAGTGGTTTCCATGACACCCCTGCACTTATATTGGCCTTAAAATCATGCATATAGTCCATATGGGGGGGTCCGGGCTTGACCGGGATGGTCCGGGCTGGTCCGTGCTGTCAGCGTCGTTATCGGTAAACATAATCGGCGATGGCGGCATTTTGGGGGTTAATTGCCAGGCATTCGTGGGCGACTCACCCTTGTATCTTCGTGAGTGTAGTCGATGGTAGTTCCACAACACATATGTAAGGGGTTATTAGAAGTAAGAGGACATTAAGGGGGTCCGGGCTGTGAGTTTGTTTATTGGGGGCGCAATTTTGTAATTCTGGCTGAATCTGGGAAGTTTAGGGGTTAATAAGCGGCACTTCCGTTTGACCTTGACCACTCTCCGTGCGTATTTGGGTTTCATTAAAACCCTCGCACAGATATGAATACTAAAATCACACCTGGACGCAGCAGGGGCGGTCCGGGCTGTTAGCTTCAATTCGCGGCTAACATTTTCGCCGATGCCGGCATTTTGAGGGTTAATAGCGACCCTGAGTGGGTTTCCTAGACATCCCTGCGCTTATATTGCCCTTAAAATCACTCATATAGTCCATATGGGGGGTCCGGGCTGGTCCGGGCGGTGTTTAGTCACACCCACACCAGGCATCCTCATATTTTAAATATATAGTTTCAACTTTTGGTCGATTTTGTGTGAATTATTTATGAATGATAAATGATATAATCCTGGAAAATTATTGAGAAAAAGATAATTTTTATCGCAACATCTTTTCTATGTGTTTTCTCCACAAACAATCATCACGTCACATTATACTCCCAAGCACTTGCAGTTACACCACCTCCCTAGTAGGTGTAGCAAGCATAGACCAGGGCATTTATGCCACATCATTCCATTCATTTGCACTGGACAATGCATTGCTGGGACTGACTTCAGCTAATGAATGGAATCGTCCCCTTATCCACACTTGAAAAGGTTAATTTTCAAGTAGACGGTGGACGGTTGAGTGGTAAGGACTACCTCAGGCACAATCGTTACTAATGGAGGAGTAGAGAGGATGTCGTTTGAACGATACAGATTACTTGAGGTTACACTGGTGTAAATAAGGTTCCGAGTGACATCTAGCGGATGCGGGAGGAATATATAGGAGAGAATAAAATAGACACTGGGCCCTGATTGGTCAATAGCCTTGTGTGCTTTTCACATAAAAAAATCTGTGCTTTTCACATAAAAAAATCATCACACCTCTTCCCTATGATTTCCCATAGGTAAAATAACCATTGGCACAGGAATTAACCCTTTGTAGTGAAGTTTGAATTTTTTGGTGTGGTCTAAAATATGACTGTATTTTTTTATGCGGTTCTGACACTAGTTACGAAAACATAAGATTTAAAGGCGAATTCCCTGCTAGACAGACATGATTTTTTTGTGCAAAAAGTTTCCCAAAATGTCAATTTTTCAGATTTAAAGAAAATATTGGACCCAACATTTATATTGCCAATACTATACACTAAAACGTTAGCACTGAGGCCTATGGAAAACATTTACACCAGTGTAACCTTGAGCAGACAGTCGATGCCATCCAATCAGATACTGAGGGTGCTGTAATCAGATTGGTCAGGCGATCTGAGTGTCCTTAGATGCCCAGACACCTTCGTTAAATCTCTTTTACACCATCACTAAAACTTACACTTAGTAATATGGCACCCAAATTAGACTGATTTGACACTGATTATGTCCAAATCAGATTTGTTAATATCATTAAAACAAGTGCACTTTCCCTCCATTTCTAATCATGACAAGAATATTTATGAAGTCCGAACACTCCAACTTTGTTTTGGGGAGAGGTTGATCATTGAGTACATACAGTGTTTCAACGAGAAGTACAGCATGCTTGACTCGTCACTTCGTGGTGTGAAACATATGTTTCTGAATCTGCACCCTCTCTGCCACTGAACATAAAGTGCTGCGTTGGTTGCATTTGACAAACATTCACATACTACAGCTTTAAGGGGGGAGGGGGAAGACTCGGCCGTTAACCGAGTACAGTAATGCCCTAATTAATCTACTCCTTAATCACAGCAGAATTATGGGTAATTTTTGAGGATTAAGTCGGAAATATGGCTTGTTACCATTCATTGGAAAGCTCTCACTGAGAGCTTTCCGATGAATGGCAACAAGCCATATTTCCAACTAAATCCTCAAAAATTACCCATAATTCTGCTGTGGTTATATAGTTAAGGAGTCGATTATTTAGGGCATTACTGTGTACCTGATCGAGAGTCGATGGATATTGTCAGTATGTGCTCATTGGCTGCTCAGATTGTTTCCCCCTAAGAGAGGATGGGGAAGCCAATGCCCTATGATGCAAACATTGACCACTAGTGGGCCATTTTACAATAAATAATACTTTTCAAGGAGACAAACATTGATTGCCTTATTCTGAAAGATATCGGAATATACATCATTAAAAGACACTTGATTGAGATTCTGCCTTCATGGTTACATCACAATTCCTTCAATGCCCAGAAACATGCCCAGTCATTAAATCTCATTTTATCACTGAGATAGCATCCGTAATTCATGTGACACTAGTCGCCATGATCATATTCATCAAGCATCATTATTTTACACAACAGTTTGTTCCATAATTCTTTAGTTTTTATCTCACAATATTATATTCCTGATGAGGAAAAATGGAGAAACTTGTTCTGATAAATGGCCAGTGTGATGAGTATTAAGTTACCTGTGGTTAGAATTTCGCACTGCTTTGATGTATATATAGCTAGCGTAATAATTACCAGTATCTTTACTGAACAGCGTGGCTAATTTTCCTTGCCAAAATTGTCCCAGATCGAGTTTGAAGTAGCACAAATATCAAGAAGAGGTTTCAGTCCCATGCAATGATAAATGTTGTTAATTTAGCTAAGTTCTTTGCAGACAGTGCATTGTTACAAAAAGGGAAAGCTTTTGAGTACAGCCAAATGTATCATTTTACTGACTTTGATTCGTCTTTGTGGGTCTGTTTACTGAACAGGTTACAGGTTATAGAAACCTCACATAAATTTTTTCGCTCCATTCAGTTTAGACTTACTAAAGTTATCATCCGGAAACAAATTCCAATGAAATGGGTCATAATTCTGGTGAAAATTGGCAAATTCTAACTTGAAATGTGTTTAGCGCCAGTAAACCCAAATACCAAATTTCATTCTATTCAGTTGAGTTCATTCATTAATTCAGTTCATCTGGAAACCAAAAGTGAATGAACAGATGGACGGACGGACAGACCAATTACATTATACTTCCAAAAAGCCAGCAATGACATGTATACGAGAAAACAGACCAAACCATTTATCTTGAAAGCGACAAATTAAGTTGGCCCACCTCATGCAGTCATTATAGAATCAATATGGCCAATTTCCTGGTTGTGATATTTATTGCAAGAATATGTTCAGCAGTAATATGATAGTTATCATATTTCACATTGAAAAAGTTCACCTTCCCGCTGCTCTGACATGAGTTACAGTAATGTCCTAAATAATCAACCCCAAAACCACAGCAGAATTATGGGAAATTTTTCAGGATTTAGACAGAAATATGGCTTGCTGCCATTCATCGGAAAACTCTCACCAAGAGCTTTCCGATGAATGGTAGCTCGGGTTTAATCCCGGTACCGGGAATTTCCCAGTTCCCGGGTCCCACACACATTCCCGTTTCCCGGGAATATGATTTGTAGGAACCGGCCAGGAATGGGGTGCATTGTTAACACTTGGTATATCGTACATCATGGGACACCAACGGTGCATACGTTAGTTTAATTTATCCGTGCACGGCGCACAATGCAACATATATGTTATATATCTGCAAATTCTACATTAAGTGTGAGTAGAATTGACCATGCTATCGTCTAAGAGTTAACGACTTAAGGTTTGGTCTCGTGGCCCAAGAACAGCCATGGCTTCACGACACGAGCTCACGAGACATGACATAGTGGCATGAACCGTTCGTGGGGAAACAAGACTGTTACAAAGTGTATCAAATTATCAATTGATGCGATGTTGTGTCAGCAATCTCAGGCTATTGTTAGCGACACATGCATAGACTGTATCCCCATGCAGTTGCTTGAATGGGTGGTGTATGCCGTGAATAGACTGATGCATGTGCAGTTTCTGCTGATGTAGCATTCTAATTTCCGTGAGCAAATCGTTTCGTGCCAGTTATGAACTTGTGAGTCTTGTGAATGTCAGTGTATAGTCCAGTTAGAATATTATACCCATACATTTCAAGCTTACGATTATCCGATATAACGTAAGTTACGCAACATAGACATAATGTACAGCACAATGGCTAATAGACTGACAGGTCACTGACTACATCTACATCCGACTCCGGATAAAATAAAAAAATCATGACACTAAACAGTATTGGAAATTAACACACAAATTTCATCGAACTACATGTATATATAGACTGTTTATTTTGTACTCTGTTAAGTTAATGTATGAAGACAAGTTTCGAGATGCCACGATAAGTTCACAATCACAACATTTCGTTTGAAGTTTAAGTCGGAACAATGGTTTTACATTTTCCAACTTGTGTTACGTTACCCATACGTTGTATACCATTATGTGGCCCAAAAAGGTCAAACATAACAATTTGGAATATCCATTAGTTAATCTAAATCAACATTATTACAATCTCTGTCACCCAAACTAGCCGAATTGCACATAACCCGTGTTGTACAACTTGTGCATACAATCCATACATTTCCTGGGAACGTTCCCGGTCATGCCATATTTCCGACTAAATCCTAAAAAAATTCCCATAATTCTTCTGTGGTCAAAGGGTCATATACTTTGGGCATTACTGTACATATAGGGCCTCTTTTGAAATTTACATTGATGGGAGTTATTTTTCCAAATGCTGTTCCCAAAAAATGACAATATTAATTCTCATCAAACTCAACATTTCACAAATTTATTTCATCCAAGCTAGCATCAGATGCAACTTTTTACTATGTAGAAACTGTCTAAGAATTAATATGGTACAGTGCATGTTTTGTTAGAATCTGGGTCAGAAAGTTAGCAAAATTACCAATATCATATGCAGAATCGACTTAATTACGTTGTCCTTATTTCCTTCACATATTTCGTCCAAGGGTATATTAACCTAATTTTAATCATATTCTTCTGCAATAATGCTCTGTATGGATTCGTGAACATTAGTTCTTGTAAGATAATGCATTACATGACAAAAGCCCAAGTGCTGTTTACAAGCTCCTGAATTTGGAGGCAGGAAACCTTAAATATCATAATTAGAATGGAGGATTTGTGTTACCACAGTTATAAGATACCGCAATCGATAGCATGTGCCCGAGTGCTATAAGAACCTTTATTTGGGTTCCAAATATTTCTCCAATAAATGTGGGCTGCAGGGTGTCCCAATAGATTTAAATATGAAATACAAGATAGCCATGTTTTTTCAACGAAATTAGGAAATATTTGATGGCTCCTATCATTAGGTAACCCGAAGATTCATATGGAGTTTGGGATGAATCAGACCAAAAATGTTGTTCGCAGTGTGTGCCAAAGAATTTAGTCATTCAAGGAGTGAAATCCATGTTGGCTGCTCAATAAGTATTTAGTATAGAAAGGGTTAAATTAACCCTTTCATGACGGGAGCTGTGCTGGTGCAGCATTAAAGATCCTGTGCCAGTGCATTCTCTTATATATGAGTCTCCCATATGGAGCCTCACATATATAAGAGAATGCACTGGCTTACAAGATCAAGGTAACTATTATCTTTTATACAAGGCTCCCTATGGGAGCCTCATTTATATATAAGAGATTGCATTGGCACAGGGTTTTTTTGCAAAATTTTAGGAAGCTCCAGTTATGGAAGGGTTAAAGGAGTGATTTTCTACTTAATATTATATAATTATACACATATATGTACATGCTCATATACTATCGGTAATACAAACAATATAATGAGTCTGATGCCCATTAGAATATGTTACATGATAATCTGGCCTCCACAAGAAACCTTTTAGTATTGGAAAGAACAGCTCTCTTTCTTATTGGAGACAGAAGATAACTACAGAGTGTGTTGTTGACCACCTAAAACTATGGAAATTTATTCTGCCTGAAATAATGTCCTGTCTTTATCTGTCTGGAAGATAATTAAGTGCATTGGTACTCTGCCAATGAAATGGGAGATCTATGTTTCATGACAATATAATTTGCTGCACCAAAGTGATTATACATGTACTGCAAAATGTGTTTTTGCAGAGGTTGCAAAGACAAATTTCATACAAGAATGAATATTTCAAGTTAATTGAATATCAATTGTCCCTTGTGGCATACCAACTAGTGTGGGCATACCTATAAACTATGACTGATATACTCAGATAGATGGACCCAAAAAATCAGCATTTTCAGAAAAATAAAGATGAATAACTATAAAACAAAAAACCTAAACAAAACGATTGAATACGACATTTAATGTACTCACAGTGGTAAACATCTATATCAAATTTCATTGAGATCCGAGCTCTACTGTTCAAGTTATGGCCTGAACAGTTCATTCAGTTGTAAAAGTATACAATAAATATGTTACAAAATAAAAAATAAAAATTATACATTGAAATGGTCTATTATTCATCTGGAGGGGTTTTCAGGGAAAAAAAGCGCCGCCCAGAGTATCCCCCGCCTAGGTGGCTTTCTGCGGAGATTTATTATTTTATAATGTGGCTTAATTCGAAAGATGTCTTTATAATCTGGCCTATGATAACTAAATAAAACATGCATGAATACAAAGAATTTTTATGTTGGTTCATATTTGTTTAAGTTATCAAGCCAGACAAACCAAAATTGAAAAACTAATGTCGATAACTGAGATAAATTGAAAATGCAAACAAAGCCATTTGGCATTCCTTTAAAAGCATTTATTATGGCAAACTAATATACCCAATTTCATTCAGATCTGACAACCCATGGCTGGGATAACTGCTTGAGCAGACAAAAAAAATGATTTCCAGATAAGCAAAGGATAACTCTAAAATGGAAAAAGCGAACAACGTTAATCAGTCAGGATGATGAACCTCCATACTAAATTTCATTTAGATCCTATAACCATTGGTTGAGATATATGCATGTATAGACAACAAAATTACATTGCCAGATAAACAAGATGGCTGCTGGTGGCCATGTTTTTTAACTAATTTTGATAAACAAATTGACAAATCCAATTTAGAGACCACCCCAAAGATCCATTTGAAGTTTGGTAATGATTGGATGAGGGATGTGGCCAATAGGTTGTCCAGTAGGTTGTCCCGAAGAATTTAGTCATGCAAAGAGTAAAATCCATTTTCACACTGAGACCCATATCATAATAAGGGCCGTAACTCTGGAAAAAAACAATGGATGAAACCCGCTGTTTGTAAATACTTTTTCCAACATACTGCTTCATCAACATACCATAAAATAATTAAAATCTGACTTATCATGACCAAGATATAGAGCTTCTTCTTCACATTACAGCTCACTGTCAATTACTGACAATTATGAGCCAGTCCAGGTGCTACCACGGCCGAGTAACTTTATAACCCTGTGGTGACTCCAGTAGCGTTCTTTAACAGGCACACACCGAGGCATGTACACGGGTCAGCCATTAATGTCCACACCCGATCGGACAGCGTACTGCACCACAACAACATACCTGGACAAATGTTGTAATGGGGGGAAATCGGCGTTTTTGCATTCGGATCTTTATTCAGTGATCTCGAATGAGACTTTTCAGCCTTCCAAACTTGGTATCTGACCGAGTTCTGATTTGTGTCAGAATACCCTGACCAGGTTGCGATCCCCGGTCTGCTAGCATGAGAGACCAGTACGCTACCTCTCGGCTACCGACTTCCCATGGCTACCGACTTCAAAGTTGTTACGGTACGACAGACTCACGGACAGATGGACTCACGGACGGACGGACGGACAGAGCTCATTTCTATATCCCGCTTGTTCCCAGAAGTACAGTGCTATTGCCGTTCCATATTTACAAATCCGTATGGAACGTACGCTCCATACGCATCTCGTTGACGTAAAATGACGTACATGACGTTCGTCTCAACCATGATACCGGAACTATAAAATAAAAGCATCATCACACATGACAAAACACGTGCTGTATGTGCCTAAATAAACCTTCTAAGTCTGTATTTTTAATGCACGGATTCTAGGACGCGAAGCGTGTAATAAACACAGAACGACACGATGTGTAAATGGGTTTGTCGATACGGCACGAGTGCTGTCGCGGAAGGATAGAACGAGAGGCGCAAGCGCCTCTCGTTCTATCCTTCCGCGACAGCACTCGTGCCGTATCGACAAACCCATTTACACATCGTGTCGTTCTGTGTATGTATGCAATCCTAAAGCAATGCCGTAGAAGCAAAATAAAATGCCAATTTCTAAGCTGACATTCTATCCCAATAAAATAACTTAAGATGGATATGGGTCTTGATTCTTTTGAACCTCCAATTTATGTATACATATAAACTTGGATAGACGAATATCAAAATGAACATGAACCTACGGCAAATATTTTCAACAGAACTCAGCAGAACTCGTCAATATAGTGCTGACAAACACGTTTGGTTTCTTTTATGTGTTGTGTAATCTTTCATGCAAAATTGACTGCAGGAAAAAAGGATCCCTTTTTGTTTCCGAAATGGTAACATCCATGACTTCATGTACTCATGAACCTATTGTGATCCCCAGAACTAGGCTGGAATGTGACAAAAGCGAAAAGTAGTAAATATATCACCATGAGGCTTCATAATACAGGAACTGCATTGGTGCAGCATTAAAGATCCTAGCTGTGCCAGTGCATTCTCTTATATATGCAAGTCTCCATAGGGAGTCTCGCATATACAAGAGAATGCACTGACTTCCAAAGTAAAGGTAAATATTGTTAGGTCAATGCATTCTCCTATATATCTGAGGCTCCCTATGGGAGACTCGCATATTTAACCTCTTCGCTGCTAAATGACGTTATGACGTCGTGTGCTGGGCTGTTGACGTTATTGCCATTTTCCAATGGGAAACTATAACGGGAATACCACAAGAACTATAAAACTGACTCGGTTGAAAGACTATTATCGTTCACAATCGTGGAACATCATACACTGTTAGAAACGTCGAGATACAGTTATTCCGATGCACTAATCTCTGAGTTCCAGTTATGTATAATGGCCTACTTCTAGTGTGCTGAAGTAGGTCCGCAGTACCTACGGACCATATAGCACACGGCGTGCACTTTTACGTCCGTAATAGTTACGGACGTCATAGCAGCGAAGAGGTTAAGAGAATGCATTGGCACAGAGTTTTCGTAAAATTTCAGGAAGTTCCTGAGTCATGGAAGGGTTAACCCTTTACCCAACAAACCGGCCAAAACCGGCCAAATAAACTTCAACAGCCTAAAATATCTTCGGTCTGTCTCAATAGAACCATACAAATATGGATATCATTGGAACCGGCTCCTTGACCACATTGTGATAGTTACAGTTATGCCCTGTGCCAATGCATTCTCTTATATATGCGAGTCGACCACAGGTCGCCTCGCATATATAAGAGAATGCATTGGCCTAAACAAAATCTTTTTTTAACACTTTTTACCATTTTTTCTTACATTCTTTAACAATTTTATAATTTTTAATGTGTTAAGCCAATGCATTCTCTTATATATGCGAGGCGACCTATGGTCGACTCGCATATATAAGAGAATGCATTGGCACAGGGCCCTTCTGTTGGGTAAAGGGTTAACTGAGTTTTAATGATGATACTACGGTCAGGGAATGATTCCTTGTAAAATCAGAAGTTAATGTCATTTTTGGGACATCAGCTATCATGCATGTTTGGAAAGTAGAGGGCAATTTCAATTTCTGCAGTCCATCAAATAACTGACCAATGAAAAGAAAGTTCCTCTGCAGCAGCATGTGCAGCTAATGAATGGGTATCACATCAAACATGAATGCCAGTCTTCAATAATTAAATCTTTTACACAATCTGAGACTTCTGAAAATTTTTGTTGTCATTACCAATAGTACCAATTGGAACAAATGTTTCCAAGAGGATTTCATTGACTTAATATCATGATGGGAGCTGCTCTGGTGCAGCATTAAAGATCCTGTGCCAGTGTAATCTCTTATATATGTGAGTCTCCCAGAGGGAGCCTCGCATATATAATTGTATGCACTGGCTTACAAGGAAAAGATAAATATTGTTAGACCAATGTGTTCTCTTATATATATTCGAGGTTCCCTATGTGAGACTCACATTATATAAGAGAATGCATTGGCAGACGGTTTTTGCAAAATATCAAGAAGCCCCAGTCATGGAAGGGTTTATAATATGATAAAAAATATTACGAACACCTGCACTAAACTGAGACAGTGTTTTATACCCATCCTATTTACAAAATATTCTGACTAATTTGGTTTTGGCTCCAGTGATTCATTCATAATTTCAAGAAGCTCCAGTCATGGAAGGGTTAAGATGGCTGCGTATCACAATCTTTTTTTATTAAATTTGTTAGCCTTCATTTATATTAATCCAAAAACCTACAGTAATGTGCTCATTGTGTCCTGTCATATCATTTGTGCTGCCAGGGGTATATATTCAGAATGAAAATATTCCATATATAGTCATATCGATGTTTTAAATATTTACACCAGGGTCCTCACTGGACCGAATCTACTTTTGCCAAATTATTTGCCAAATGAAATTTTGTTGCCAAATTCTTTTAGAAATTGCCAAATGCTATACCTGATAGTACAATTTTCTGCATTCTTAAGTCTTATGTTTCGACAATCGCATTTGAATGACTTTTGATATCGATAGGAAAGCAGTTAGTTAATAATTATACTTGCATCTCTATTGTGGTTCACCGTACAACAATAAGCCAATCACCGAACAATATAATGGTGGAAAGGGTTGCTTCATCAGAAGGGCACACCACAAGAGGATTAGCTATGTAAACATAGGTAATCCCTCCACCCATCGATATTAATAGCTATCAGATTAACTGCATCTTAATAGGTGTTAACCTTTCCTAAACCATATAAAACACCACTGATATAATTATATTGTAAGAGATTCCTGAAATGAATGGTATTGATTGACCAGTATTTGTCAACTGTCTTAGGGAATTAAAGAGCGACTTGCAAAAACTTTTGCCAAATGAAAATAATTTTAGCCAAATGTGAATTATTTTTGGCATTGCAAATTTGGCAAGTGGCATCGCGAACCCTGATTTACACCCACCCACCCCAACTTTTTTCCCTATGTACCAGAACAATTTTTTTTAGAACTCTTTAAGCAGATATTACTTAGATACACAAATATGTACCTAGAGCATATTTAAAGTATATTTATTAATTATAGTGGTGTTCTTAAATTACTCACTATAATGGTTTTATAAATGGACTCTTGTGTTGCATAGCACTTATTAGACCATAGAAGAGTGATGTGCAGGTGTAATTTGAAATTCAGTCATTGCTACTTCTCCCTGATAAAAACAGTCCATTTCTCCCTAAAAACTAAACAGGGAGAAGTGACTTCTACCAATTTGAAACCTCTAGGCTGGTCCCTGTTTGGATTCCCTCCTTTTAGGTGGATCACACAAAATTGAAATCCATGGTTACCGGGAATCCATCCAGCTTCATCATCGCTGGACAATTTAAAGACATGTTTCCTATAGCTGACTCAAAGTGATTCAAACACTTGTCGTCTGAAGGCTGTCGCACAGTAGAGCCCGATTGCTCGGTAGTCGATGTACTGCACACAATAGCAAGTCATACTGCTCAGCACTTATTGACCTTATTGCCATCAACCGTAAACACGTGACTTACTATCGACAGGTGCTCGCTCACGTGATGCCGGCTGATTTGCATACTAAATGGCACTGCTGTCGTAATTTGCATGGTCAGACTAGCACAGGTCGCTCAGCAATCGGGCTCGCATCCACGCACACTTGAGCAATATTTGCCTCACGGGTTGAGAAAATATCAAACATGCTTGATATGTAAGCTCATTTTCTCAGAGCAATCGGACTCACATAAAATGTGCACACCTGTAGTCAAATTGCTCAAAGACCGATAGCTCACAATCGGGCTCTAGTGGGCTCCGACCTT
Source organism: Siphonodentalium dalli (assembly GCA_032622095.1). Taxonomy (NCBI): domain Eukaryota; kingdom Metazoa; phylum Mollusca; class Scaphopoda; order Gadilida; family Siphonodentaliidae; genus Siphonodentalium; species Siphonodentalium dalli. Next base: position 225,547,284 of record CP136061.1, read on the forward strand.
AACTGTGCCTCAATTACCTCTAGACAGATCTGACATCAATTTTACTTCTCTCACACCATTTTGTAAATTGCAAGTCTATTGTCAGAACTTATCACATCATGCGTGTGATATAAATTGTGTAATGAATTCCACGGGGTCCATTGGCCATCACTCATGAAAAATCTACATAATATTGGGGTCAATTGACCAAGTTTCTTTGGTCTTCACCAGCCACTCATGTTGATAGAATCAGGTTAACCCTTTACCCAACAGAAGGGCCCTGTGCCAATGCATTCTCTTATATATGCGAGTCGACCATAGGTCGCCTCGCATATATAAGAGAATGCATTGGCTCAACACATTAAAAATTATAAAATTGTTAAAGAATGTAAGAAAAAATGGTAAAAAGTGTTAAAAAAAGTTTTTTTTTAGGCCAATGCATTCTCTTATATATGCGAGGCGACCTATGGTCGACTCGCATATATAAGAGAATGCATTGGCACAGGGCATAACTGTAACTATCACAATGTGGTCAAGGAGCCGGTTCCAATGATATCCATATTTGTATGGTTCTATTGAGACAGACCGAAGATATTTTAGGCTGTTGAAGCTTTATTTGGCCGGTTTTGGCCGGTTTGTTGGGTAAAGGGTTAATGAGTTCTGATAGTTAAACTTTTCGGACCAGGAACCAGTCTATTTATTGAGAGTGCGTAAATAAACAGAAAGAGGGTCACAAGAACAATGGCAGACGACATGAGCTTCGATGGAGAAATATTCACTCACTTAACCCTTTACCCAACAAACCGGCCAAATAAAGCTTCAACAGCCTAAAATATCTTCGGTCTGTCTCAATAGAACCATACAAATATGGATATCATTGGAACCGGCTCCTTGACCACATTGTGATAGTTACAGTTATGCCCTGTGCCAATGCATTCTCTTATATATGCGAGTCGACCATAGGTCGCCTCGCATATATAAGAGAATGCATTGGCCTAAAAAAAATCTTTTTTTAACACTTTTTACCATTTTTTCTTACATTCTTTAACAATTTTATAATTTTTAATGTGTTAAGCCAATGCATTCTCTTATATATGCGAGGCGACCTATGGTCGACTCGCATATATAAGAGAATGCATTGGCACAGGGCCCTTCTGTTGGGTAAAGGGTTAATATTTGTACCTACATTGAAATGAAAATCTGCCATTTAGATGTATTATTATACCCCTGAAATAATATGAACATACGCTAGTGTAATTAACAACCAAAGCTAAACCACTTGCATGAGGTTGATCCTACTTGCACTTATCGAATAATTTTATTTTTATTTTGATGACTGTCTAATAATATGTTATATGTTCTCAATAAAAGGCCAACCACAGCTACGAACGGACATGCAATTCAATATGGTTAATTCCACTCATTTGGAAAACCAGTGATTGAAAGAAACCATAAACGGATTTTCTGATCACAACATTAATGCACCGTTCTACTGTGCAACAAAAGTGGTCTCCCAACTTCCAATTTTTCGTTGTCATATTATCTAACAAGAGCATCGCCAGGGCGTAGCCAAATACGCCTGTGGTAATTCCAACAAAGGCCCGATTTCATATTCATCCAATAATCCAACGGTAAAATTATAAGTTACTGTACTGAGTCAGGAAATCAACATTTCAACATGAACAAAGGAGGATATTAAACAGTACACACCACTTCAGATGTCTTTGGAAGCTATTATCAAGCCTCAGTTAGTGTGCCTTCGATTTGCAGAATGAGGTCCCCCCAGAGTGTGAATTTAGTGACGCTATCCCGCTATCCCATAGCAGGCTAGAATCACCGAATTCACCCTCTTGGGACCTCATTCTGCTTAGGCCTCAACTGCCATGTAGGATCAGATTGAATTTCCCCAGTTGAAGTTGGTGATGTTCACCCATTAGTCATCTTGATTATGCATCTATCTTCTGCAAATTATGGGATATAGAAACTTCCCAGAAGAGAAAAAGCAACTAGAATCAATGTTAATATGAGACTATAGATACTTCCCAGAAGATGAGGCATAAGCAGACTGAGGTCCTCAAAGGGTGAATTTGGGGATGCTAGCCCGCAGTGCAAGATAGCATCACTCAATTCACCCTCTGGGGACCTCATTCTGCAAATGACAGACACACTATTTTCAGGCTTGATATGGGTAATATCAATACGAAATTAAGACTGACAACCCAATGATGAGCTACTGAAGACGGAAGTAGAGCTGTAGGCTATGTTGATTAATCGTTCAACGGTGAAGTGAATGAGTTTATTTTCCCTCAGCCCTCAAGTCCCAGGATGACACAGAAAACCCACACTGTCAAATACATTGGCCAAATTCTACTTCATACGCAGGCCTTAATATTCCCCACAACTCACAGCATTGAACGATGTCCACAAATTATAGAAATGTCCCCAAATTAGAAGACACATTTGACAAAATGTCATCGCAAAATCACCCTTTTCATGACCTGTTTGTGTGTGTATATTGCTTCATTTGATCACAACAAATCAAGTTTCAAAATGTTTTCAGGTTCACATATACCGGTAGTTAGATTAAATTAAATTTTAATTGGAAATAACCATGATCAGTGTGTTGGTGGACTGCTTGGTGAACTTTCAAGCACCATACATCTATGAAATAGCTTTATTGATGTCAAATGATCCAATATTCCCAAGTGGTCAATAAATGTCAGATTGTAACCTACAAAACTTGAAAATATAAGGGTAACATAACTTGCTGAATGCTGATATAAGCCCAATATGCCAGGAAATGATGTGGTGGGGCCATTGGTTCATTTCTTTCACCTTTCATAAACCCCCATACCTCCCCCCCCCCCTCGCGAACCCACCCCCTCGGTCCCCCAAAATGTCCCCAAATTAGCGTTATCTAAAGGCCTGTCATACGGTATATCTGCAACTTAATAAAGCCAGATAGACAGTCAGTCAATGTACAGCAACATCATATGACAGTTTTCATTTAAGAAATGTATGTATAGTTTGAGTGTTTTTTTAGGGAATTGAGAATTGTGTGAAAAACTACAAAATGGTTCACTCTTAAAACATGCCCAGTTAATCTATCTACTGCTATTAGTCATCTAGGTCAACAAGATGTGATATCGGTTCATGTTATGGTGTGTTTTATTAAGATATTAAAGATCCATATCCGAATTAACGGTCGCAAATTATAATTTCCTTGGCTTTGGTGGTAAAAAAATATTTGATTGAGTCAAGGAACCCACTCATCAAAGCTCGTGATCAGATATCGATTTTTGAAATCTATTATTTTTCACCACCGAAAATTTTAAGTGGCCCAGTAAAAAGTCGACTAGAAGACGGTCTCAGATCAAATTGCAGATGAAGATGGATAACTCTAAAATCAAGTGGCTTTTTTGTGTCAGATATTTGACAAACTGGCAAAATATCGTAGAACAAAATGTTGATAAATAACAGGTTTTGGGCAATTTTATACTATAGTTGACTGTGGTTAGCATTATTTTTGGGCAATTAATCGATTCTGATAACTGAAGCGGTATTTCAAAAAATGTTGCTGTTGTTAGAATCTGATGATATGGGGACCATTGAATCGGATTGAGTACCTTTAAATTAATGACTCAATTGACAGTTGACCAATCACAGAACTGGATTTAGTTTAACATACACTGCTATGAGAATATAACTATGTCAGAGTGTTTTGAACAAACTCAAGCTGGTGTAGCACTAAAGAATTTACAAGTAAATCCAGTTTGAATTGTTGATTAACTATTAACATCTGTTGGTCATTAACATCTGTTGATCTGTTGTGTTCCTGACAGTGGGCTAGCATCACAAATTCACCCTATGGGGACCTCATTTTGCTTATGCCTCATCATCTGGGAAGTATCTATAGTCTCAAATTAACATTGATTCCAGATACTTTTTCCCTTCTTGGAAGTTTCTAAATCCCCTAATTTGCAGAAGATAAAATTCATAATTGAGATGTGGCAAATGTCTAAATGCTGACTGGTCTTTGTGAGCCAATAGAGAAATGATTCATGGCACATAGTGAATTTATACTTTGATTGAAGTGATACGTGGCACTTCTGGACAGAGCGACTTGTAGCTGAAACTATCCATGACGATGTATTTTGATCCTCGTGTTCCCTATTGTTACCTGTTCAGAATAAATGTACAAATGTATCTCTCAAGAATCACATCTCATGTTGAAGCTGGGTTGAAGCTTCATGTGCCTCATCCAGCTTCGAAATTAAAACAGGAAAGCTTAACTTAGCAACGATACTAGTAGGTATGACGTGCAGTCTGTCATGAGTATTAATTGCGTGATACGATGATCAGATGAAACATAGCACAATTTAACACAAATTTTAAGAAAACTAAAAACAAAATTTCATCATGAAACTGACAGTGGCATTATGCACAAACAATAAACCTAACTTCAGAACTAAGAGGTCATTTTATCTTACTTTGTGCGTTTTCCTTGATGGATTTTAGTAGTTCTTCGTGAGTATTAGCTGAATGCAGGAGTTCCACATCATAGTTTGCAGAAGAGCTGGCGTTCTGTTCCTCCTGTAGTAAAATAAGATGAGGATTAATTAACCCATTCATGATGCGAGTTGCGCTGGTGCATCATTGAAGATCTGTGCCAGTGCATTATCTTATATATGCGAGTCTCTCATAGGGAGCCTCACATATATAAGAGAATGTACTGGCTTACAAGGTCAAGGTAAATATGGTTAGGCCAATGTATTATTCTTATTTAAGCAAGGCACCCTATGGGAGACTCGCATATATAAGATAATGCATTGGCTTAACCATATTTACCTCGACCTTGTAAGCCAGTACATTCTTTTATATATGTGAGGCTCCCTATGGGAGACTTGCATATATAAGAGATGCGTTGGCATAGGGTTCTCACTTTTCAGGAAGCTCCAGTCATGGAAGGCTGCATGAACCATTTCTTTATTAAATACTCATTGACTGATTGTTGACATTGGTATTTATTTTATTATACTATTATAATTTCTGTGTTATGGCATATGGCGTATTACTTTAACCCTTTGCCCAACAAAGTGGCCAAAAACGCCCAAATAAAGCTTCAACAGCCTAAAATATCTTCGGTCTGTCTCAATAACACCATACAAATATGGATACCATTGGAACCGGTTCATTGACCACATTGTGATGGTTACAGTTATGCCCTGTGCCAATGCATTCTCTTATATATGCGAGTCGACCATAGGTCGCCTCGCATATATAAGAGAATGCATTGGCCTAAACAAATTCTTTTTGAACACTTTTTACCATTTTTTCTTACATTCTTTAACAATTTTATAATGTTTTCTTACATTTTTTAGAATATTTTTCTACATTTTTTGACAATTTTATCATTTTTAATATGTGTTAAGCCAATGCATTCTCTTATATATGCGAGGCGACCTATGGTCGACTCGCATATATAAGAGAATGCATTGGCACAGGGCCGTTCTGTTGGGTTAAAGGGTTAACCCTTTCTATACTATATATGCATCAATGAGTAGTTCCCTTAGGAAATGATCAGATAATAACTTCAACAATAGGTTGTTCGTTGAACTTATTATCTAAACATTTCCCACCAATGAATATGAATTCTTCTGCACTTGTATATATTATCTTTTCCTATTTCCGTCTGTCGTCTGCTCATATTATCTCAACATCCCTCCAGATGAATAGTAGACCATTCCAATGTATAGTTGAGTATAATAACTGAGTGGAAGATCCATTTAGCAAAGAAAGGGTTAATAATATGAGTATTAAACATCAATAGAAAGAGGGTGAATTTAGTGAGGATATCCTTCACAGGGGGAATAGCATCACCAAAATTCACTCTCTGTGAAACTCATTCTGCTTAGACCTCAACTGCTATGGGAGACCTCAGGAACAAATGCATGCATCCACTAAATGCTAATAATTAAGGCAGTCAACACATATGCTTCTGTTATGCAGAGTTCATATATGCTGTTTATTAGTTGCAATTTAGAATAAAATGACCACCGTGACTTGGTGTATCTCAATGCGCAATTCTACTCTGCATTCATAATCCACTAAATGCAAATACAGTAATGCCCTAAGTATGGGTAACTTTTCAGGATTTAGTCGGAAATATGGCTTGTTGCCATTCATCGGAAAGCTCTCTAAATCCTGAAAAGTTACCCATAATTCTGCTGTGGTTAAGAAGTGGATTACTTAAGAGCATTAATTACTGTACTCCCCAGTAAGCCATACCGGACTTACACAGTTGGTAATTAATTGTTTCTGTGTATATAATGTTGTATATGCTGATTGGGTTGGCATTAAACAAATCTCATATTAGTTAGAATAATATTGCACTGAAATTTGCGTTCCAAGAAGAAATTAATTCTGCCGTACTGATATCACTTTGTGACACATAAGTCACCTCAATTATGCATTTTATCTTCTGCAAATTAGGGGATATAGAAACTTCCCCAGAAGGGAAAAGTAACTAAAAACAATGTTAATTTGTGACTATAGACACTTCCCAGAAGATGAGGCCTAAGCAGAATGAGGTCCCAAGAGGGTGAGTTTGGTGATGCTAGCCCTCTGTGCGGGATAGCATCACTAAATTCACCCTATGGGGACCTCTTCTGCAAATGTCAGACACAATATTTGTTATTGGTCAAAAGAATATAGACTTGAAATATTTATGAAATTTCCTCTGCGTTAATTATTTTTACTGAATTTCATCAGTAATCGACCAGAAATTTGGTTGCAATTGTTTAACTTAAGCTAAATAAAGCCACAAAGTAAAAACCATGTGTTTAGTCAGGCCCTCAACAATATTCAGTTTTATATTTTGTATATTTAACGACTTATTTTGATCGAGAGAAACAGACAAAAGTGAGCAATTAACTATCTTTAATTTAAAGCTTGAAGATTTTATGTCACTTTAGTAAGATTGCGCAGACACCATTATGAGACCAGTCAGCCTAAAGCTGTCATCAGTCGCAGACCAATTGACTATAAACCGTGATTATGTCATCAGCTAAAACCTATAAATCGGTGAAACCCAGACGGTCATGCTATAATATGTTGACAACTGACACTCTGTAATCCGATTTATATAATAGGGTCCAGTAACATGATGCTCAAGCCTTAAAAAAATAGTGATATTTCCAGAAACGGAGGGAAAAAAAGAAATTAAGGGGGGGGGTTAAATATTTTTTTTGTTGAAACATCCATATATGGAATATATTCATTCACAATGACTGAGTGAGTACATTGCTGTAGGTATTGGAAGATAATAAAGCTTTGGCAATATTTTTATTAAAGAACAATTGCGACATCAACCGGCCCATGTACACAAGGGAGCCTTCATCTTAAAACACTGACTTCACGTGTAAGTATAATGCTGATCGCCGACTGATCAGCACAGTTTTACTATGATTGGAGATTGATAATGATAAACACAATTGTTTTGCTTTGGTTTTTGCATTTATTAGTTTTTTACAGAGACAATAAAATCAGTAGTGGCAAATCTCATAAACCAAATTACAACAGAATCAATTGATTTAGTTATCGTGCCAACAAGCTGCTGAAAGTAAAAAAAAAAAATCATCAATGGCAGTAACTTAATTCACCCAAAATAATCCAACGAGGCTGGTTTTAAGACTCATCAAGATATTAGTTAACAAATCTGATATTCTAAATATCAACAAGCCTTGAAATAGGGTGTCTGTCATTTGCAGAATGAGGTCCCCAGAGGGTGAATTTAGTGATGCTACCCCGCATAGCGGGCTAGCATCACCAAATTCACCCTCTGGGGACCTCATTCTGCTTACATCTCAGCAGAATGAGGTTCCCAGAGGGTGAATTTGGTGATGCTAGCCCGCTATGCGGGGGTAGCATCACTAAATTCACCCTCTGGGGACCTCATTCTGCAAATGACAGACACCCTATTTCAAGGCTTGAATATCAACACAATCAGTAAATATTTGTTCTAGTCATCAAGCTAATGGGATCAAAATTAAATTAAGATAAATTCATGTGGAACACTCCAGTGGGATGATATTGTATGGGAATATAACAATAACACGATTTTGGAGGGCATAATGGTTTATTAGCAGCCTGATGAAATGATTAACATCCCAACTTGCCACAAAACATCATCCTACCAGTAATACTCTAGGGAACGCTCTGTAAAGTGGTAATAATCTAATATATAAATGCGAATGAGTGTCTCGATCTCTCTGACTCCCGGTGTACTAGTATGTTCCTTATAGCCATCCACATTTCAGCACAGATCGCGATGAAATTTGGCATGGATCTTTATTTCGGCACTCCGGTCTATGTCTGATGTCGCATTTTGACGTTATATCTGCATGTGCAAACCGGTTTCTTGGGAATTAATGATCGGATCGCCCTGAAATTTTGGATACTGGGATCGCACTTTCAGATTTCCATAACTAACCATTCCAGGATTTGAGACTAACTTATGAACCCTGATAGACCCTAACTGAGGCTCAGTGATGTGAGGGTTAAAACCTTCAGCTATGTAGGGAAATAACCTTGTCATTCATTGTCTGCATTCTTTCTCACTATTCTTGGTTGCATGAACAACGAAACATTAAAGCCTGGCTGTCTATGAGTTTCATAATCGTAGGAGAGGAGAGATGCTACAAATTAAGACTAATGGATGCAGCAATGTATGAAACGCACCGTTTTATGTGAATTATACTCATTCCGCATCCAAGCTTATTAATAAAATCACATAATACCGACGCGGTTACGATATTTGCCAATGTTACTGTTGTCTAAATCAAATTACTAATGCATCAGTGCTTCTGCACTATTGATCGCAACCTTGGTTTAAATCCTAAGAAATAAGTTTTCGCTGATAGAAGACATTTGCGATATCAACTTAGAAGATGATTTGCAGCATGATGGTCCAATATTGAAATAATATATATAGTAATGGATCTTACTATCTACAGCACAACTTCAGGGTAAGCCTGGTTATATTTTCCCAATGGTTTAGGTCAAAATGACCAACACAATTATGATTGTTAGGTGATATTCTGAGATTGAGTGGATCAAAATAGTAGGAGGCGATAAGCAATATTTTTATCATTACAAGCCTGATTACAATTGCGATTGGGTAGTTCATTCTGAAATCAAGTAGGTCAAAATAATGAGAAATTCTCAGAATGTTAAATACCAATTAACCCTTTCAGTGCCAGGGGCCGATGTGATCGGCCCTAATTTACGGTCTGTAAAATCGGCCCTAAAAAAATAAAAAATTTAAAAAACATTTTTGTTTTTAAGATTTTTTTGTTTTGTTGTTGTTGAATTTTTTGGGTATGCTTAAGCATGCTATAACGAATTTAAAAACAAACTGGTTAAAACCTTAGGGGCATGTTATAACTCAAAACTATCACCAAGTATTCATAGTAATAATTTTGAAAAACATAAGATTCCTAAAACTACACAATAAGTTAAAGAATATAAGAAAAAATTATTAAAATTGTAAAAAATAATAACAAATGATGAAAAATTGTTAGGCCAATGCATTCTCTTATATATGCGAGGCGACCTATGGTCGACTCGCATATATAAGAGAATGCATTGGCATAGGGTATATGGGTTGATACAAAAATCAGACTTGGCACTGAAAGGGTTAAGCAATATTTATGAATACACTCATAATTAAACATCACTCCTTTGTTCATCATGTCCAGTTTATAGGATTATGGATGGTTATTGTCGAGATGGTACATTATTTTTCAAACAACGATCGATTATTTTATTAACGGAAGCTCATTATCCATATTTATTTGACTGTGAATGATTTGATTTTATATGACTTGCATGTGTGATACCGTAATATATGCATGTACAATGTAACTATCTAGAAAACTATTTTCAAGTATAATATTGCCCTGAATGATAAGATAGAAACAATGATAACAGAGGGATATAACTTTTGAGCCTCGTGGGGGGTGTCCGACTTCTAATTTCAGGTATGTTGTTTCACATTGGCATTGAATTTTCAACTGTTAAAATTTCTCGAATCTAATTCCACCCATGTATATAATATAGAATATGTTGTATATATAGAGGATCTCACATGAGTTTCTATTTTATACAGAATTTATCAACCGAGTTCACTAAATTCGATTTGAGCCGAGGTTTACCAAGGCTCAAATAGAATTTAGTGGACGAGGTTGATAAATTACGTATAAAATAGGACGAGTGTGAGATACTTTTTATCACATGATCAAATAAACGCGAAGCAATGCGAAATATCCATCGAAAACAACGATAATAAATTGCAGCGATCGCAAGTCATTTGAAGAACGATGTGACGTCATCGCATGCGCTGATATTAAACGTGTCTCTTATCGATAATTATGAAACTGCTTTTATGGGCAAATTATGTGATAAAATGTGATCTGGTGATGCGAAAATTAATTGGACATTTAAAAAGAATAAAACTTGTGTAAAATATGCTGGTTTGTGGTTCAAAAGAAAAAAATATTAAAACCTGTTATCCCTTGATCATATTTTAGATTTAAATCTACATAGATCAGAGTAAAACACACTTCGGTCATGTTGTCGTACACCAACTCAATTAAGTATATGTAGGTCACTTCAAGTTTCATTTAGGACAATGTCCTTGACTGAATGCTTACATAATCAGCCTTGTACTTTATGTGTGTTTTCTGTATGTATTTACTACATTGTATGTAGCAGTCAAATGTTGGTTTCTATTTGCAGCATTTCTGTCAATAACCTTCTTAAAGACTGAGACGAAGATGAAATGAATACCATGGATAACAGACATGATAGTGGTTATACAATTATACGGTTTTTGCGGAATCAGGGGAAAAATGATTGAATACAATCTGCAGCTATTCTGCAAAAAGCATCCAAAGCAATTTTGACAAAAAAGGTCGCTGACCCAACGTCCCTTGAAAAAAAGTGCCTTTTTGGGGTGTTTGCTTTTTTTAAGAACAAAGAGGTCAAATCCTGGCCAAAAAATTATTCCAACTCGACAATGACCTGCATGTTTTCAAAGGTGAACCACACAGCAAATATCAAGAGATTGCTCAAGTTATCTTTTAGACAACACAAATTATTTCTAAATTGAACAAAGGTGCATAACTCTGTCAAAGATCATTGGACTGTGATAAAATTTCAACTTGACCTGTGTTTTCAGAACTGTGAACAATTGACGAAATATCAAGAAATTCTGTTTCATGTTGTTCAAGTTATCAACTGGACAACCCAAACAAAATTATTTTTAAGTTGTATAACTCCTTCAAATGTCAATGGAACATGACCAAATTCAAACTTAACATGTGTCTTCTAAAATATGAACGGTATACCAAATATCAAGAAATTCTGTTCAACTCCGTTATGGAATTCTGGTTATTAATATTGTCAAAGTTATGATCCGGACAACACGGCCGGACAGACATGCTGATTGTTATAGTCTTTTAAAAAAAAGTCTGGGCAGATGTAAAAACGGCCGGATAAATGTCTGGACGGACGAAGTCAATCCAGTATATCTGCCATTCTCTTCGAGAGTGGGGGTATAATTATATATTGGTGTGAGATGGGGGTATAATTATATATTGGTGTGAGATGGGGGTATAATTATATATTGGTGTGAGATGAGGCAGTCTTTTTAGTTATTTCCTTGGGAATTCTACAAAGTAAGTATGGATAATTTTGTAGAAAAAAATCCGACAATTTTGCAAGCAAGCTGGAGATTCAGTTTTGAATTCTTTCACAAGTGAGGTGCCTGAAAACAGTATTTTTTATTTATTTGGCCTAAATGCTTCATATTCTTGATTCAATGTCAGAATAAATGTGAAGTCAATGATCCAAAGCTATATTATCCAATCATAATGCAAATATTTGACCTCCAATGAGGAGGATGTTGTTCAGATTGACATCAATTAGAAAGGAATTGGTAAACATGTGGCGGATAGCAGGCATGGATGCCAAAAGATTAATGATGGAATCAGTCAGACAGATTAGGCAAAAGATTCAACAGGAGTTTGCTGATATTCTTCCATTTATTTCCCCCATAAGTCTATCAAATTTCAACATAGAATCATGTTTATTAGGACTATAATAATAATGATTGCCGATTCCTGAGAATTTGGAAAATTCTGGATGAGAATTGGCACATTATGTAAGTAAATTGGACCCTTGGGCAGCTGCTTTGTGCATGAGAAAATGTGTAAGTGAATATCTCTATTTCCTACTTCATAATCACATAGGATATCCACAATTATTTAACTGCATTTTTGCTATAACTCATTGATGAGAATATAATACATTTTCATACCATTGATCCAAAGTCAGGGAAGATACTGGTATGAGAAGATAATGATTCAAAGCCATATTATCCAATCAAAATGCAAATATCTTACCCCCAATGAGGAGGATGTTGTTCAAATTGTGACATCAATAAGAATGGAATTGGTAAACATGCCATAGATAGCAGGCATGGAGGCCAAAAGATTAATGATGGAATCAGTCGGACAGATTAGGCAAAAGATTCAACAGGATCTGGGTGAACCTTTGAAGATGTTAATGAAGATATTAGGGCTAATCTGTAGCTATTTATCATGTTATACAGATGTTTCTCACTAATGAAGAGTAAGGTTCCTACAAGTTTAGCTCTGTCAATAATAAATACAGCTTGTGTTATTAACCCTTCCATGACCGGAGATTGCTGAAATTTTGCAAATACCCTGTGCCAATGCATTCTGTTATTCTGTTATGCCAAGCGTGGCATATATGAATGAATGAATGAATTTATTGAGCAAACCAAAATACAATGATATATGTCGCTACAATAATGTGAATATATACTTAACTATAATGTGTATATGAAACATATTAGTTATACAGTAATACTCTAATTAATCGACCTCTTAACCAAAGCAGAATTATGGGTAACTTTTCAGGATTTAGTCGGAAATATGGCTTGTTGCCATTCATCGGAAAGCTCTCCCCGAGAGCTTTCCGATGAATGGCAACAAGCCATATTTCCGACTAAATCCTGAAAAGTTACCCATAATTCTGCTTTGGTTAAGAGGTCGATTAATTAGAGCATTACTGTATGTAAAACCGTACAATAGCTTTGGAACAACCCGATCAGGCAGAAGATGCTTTTATAAATTCGCATATATGTTTTGCCTCACAGGTAGATAATGGATTCATGAGACTTTATAAAACATAAATAACATATGCCCCCCATGCTCAGTTTAGAGAGTGGGCAATGGATGGAAATTTCTTTTTTATTATCTAAATCCAAGAAGTGGGTATCCTTTCCCCTTAAACTGGGCTATCAATACACCAAAGCACAACCAAATCCGATGATCCATGCCCAAGGTACAAGCTGAAATGTTCATACAGAGACAAAATTTAGAAATTCCCAAGTCAAACAACGGCTGTAACTGGTAAAAATAAATGGACAAAACCTACAGTAAGTCAGTATCGTTTCCCCAGGTATCCTTTTCAACATACCAAAGCACAACTGAATCATAAAATCCTTGCCCAAGTTACAAGCTGAAATATTCTTTCGGACACAAAATTCACTAATTTCTATGTCAAACAAGGGCCATCGTATCTCTGGAAAACATTAATGGCTCTAATCCCTTCACAGTATGTAGTGAGAGAAAGAAATTCAGAATTTCTCAGTAGCCAAGGATATATGTGGCTGATATGCAACTGACTCTGGGTGAATGAGTTCCATTTTATATAAGTCATAGTGGTTAGGTTGTGGGTACCATCATCACAGTCTGGGCCGAAGTCTGAGTTTAGTGTGTCTGTCATTTGCAGAATGAGGTCCCCAGAAGGTGAATTTAGTGACGCTATCCCACATAGCGAAGTTCCCAACTGGTGAATATTGTAATGTACACCCATTGGGAACCTCGATTATGCAATGTGTCGTCTGCCAATTTGGGGATATAGAGAAACTAAGCTAAAAAAGAAATTGAATCTATGTTTCTATAGAAATTTTATAATAAAGAAACTTTCCAGAGAAGATGAGGCGAAATTTAGTGATGCTAGCCCACTATGCGCGATAGCGTCACTAAATTCACCCTCTGGGGACCTCATTCTGCAAATGACAGGTACACTAAACTCAGGCTTCTCTGGGCTAGACAAGGGGTTTTGAACCCAGACATAGGCGAAAATCAGGACCAAATGCCATTCTTGATCTGAGTTGAGGGACATCTCAATGTGCCATTCCAATCATATACCATGGACATTTTAATAGGAATTAATAATATGTTGATGTGCATATATGAAGCAATGAACACTACTGAGCCAGTTTATTCTTACAAACCAAGGATATATTATTCTATACATATCCCTTTGAGTGCCAGGTCCGATTTTTGTATCAACCCATATACCCTGTGCCAATGCATTCTCTTATATATGCGAGTCGACCATAGGTCGCCTCGCATATATAAGAGAATGCATTGGCTTAACAATTTTTTTAGTTTTTTTTTTTTTTTTTACAATGTTTGACAATTTTAATATATTTTATTATATTCTTTAACAGACTTATTGTGTAGGTTTAGGGTCGATAATATCGGCCCCTGGCACTCAAAGGGATATACAAACATTTTGAAGTTGTCTTGCATATCAAGATTCAGGAATTTATTATTACAACAACTTGATCTGGGTAATAGAATTGCAAATTGATTAATTTTTCGATTCAATCTGACTATTCGTCTGTGCTATCAATGAGACATAACCCAAAATCTGACTACTGGACGGGCCCGGGTCAGTTCTCAATTGGTTTGCAAGCCTTTCATTGTCTTTTCTTGGCAATATAAGTACATGTATGTTATTGGAGGGAGGTTGGGGTTGGACATATGGACATGCACTAAACTAAACAATTATGTCCGGGCTAAGTTATTTAAAAAGAGGAAGGACTGCTACCTAATGTACGTTCAAGCTTACACTGTATTTTAACCTATCAAAAGAAGCCATTTTTCATATTTCGTTCTTCTTAAAAGCAGCATTAATGATACACAGTCGTCAATGATTGTGAATCTGTGACTGTAGGTATGGGACAATGAATGGGGATACATAAACCTTGAAATAATTTAACAATTATAGCCTGTCATCATGACAGGCTCATTACAATTTCAGCCTGTCAGTTCATACCTTCAACCTGTCAACAAAATATCACAGTATATATCCCATCAATTTGTCATCATTCTTCAAAGAATCTTAACTCATTCCTTAATTATATTACAAAACTGATTCATTGATGAATTCAATTGCGATAAGCATAAAATGCTTAATGTTCTATATTTCTATTCTCGTATAACTTTAGATCCCCAGATTAATCTTAAGTTTCCTTAGATTACTGGTTGCTTTTGGCATCAACTATTAAATTAGGGTCTGTCACAATGGCAGGTAAAACTACATTTCAGCCTGTCACATTAAAATTTTGCTTGGTTTCAGCCTGTCAATGACCATGACCGGCGAGTTATTTCAAGATTTGACGATACATGTATTTCGGTTGCACAATACCACAGATTATTCTAATCACCGATGAACTTGTTTAGTCGTTTGATGTGAGAAGTGTCAGTACAAAATGATCACGACACAAGTAGCATTTAGTCGTGTTTATGTAGTTTGATAATATCAAATCATGACCCAAAATTGGAATTTATTTGGTTTGTTTCTGAAGGCTATAAATGCGAAAATCAAATTGAATATCTGTCAATCGCAGGGCCATAGTATTGAAATTGATTCAATTTAATTTGATTTGAAATTTAATTTAAAGAAATTTAGCAAGAAAAAAACTTTGAAACAGCCAATAATTTCAACAAAAGAATGCATAGAAAACTGACCTTCATGGGAATTCCGGTGACTGTGGTGGACGAAAGTCGGAAGTGGAACTGACATTGTTCAATGAGTCTGTTGTAGAGTATCCGACCGGATTCAGTCGTTATCATCTGACTAGACAAAATATCCGACACCTGAAATGTGACAAGTGGCTCATGAGGCAACAATTTAACCCTTCCATGACTGGAACATCCTGAAATTTTGCGAAAACCATGTGCCAATATATTCTCTCATATATGCGAGCCTCCCATGCATAGGGAGCCTCTCATATATAAGAGAATACATTGGCCTAACAATATTTACCTTGACCTTATAAGCCAGTTGATTCTCTTATATAAGAGAATGCACTGGCACAGGGTCTTTAATGCTGCAACGGCGCATCTCCCGTCATGAAAGGGTTAAAGTGATGTGAAACACTCCACTGAGGTTTCCAAATGGAAGAGCAAATATAATCATGTCAAAATAAGTTATTTCCATAAATTTGTGTCATAGAGTGGTAATAACAGTGTCATTGTTATAAACAATTTACATGCAGTGACTATTATTGGCGCAATCATTGCCATAATATTTATGCCCAATAAAGCATCCCGAATAAAGTAGTACATATTTACATTTGTGCGTAGTAATTAAACCGTTATCTTCTCTGAAATGGTAGAGTCAATGTTGTTAGAATTTTTGATAATCAGTTCATTGTAGAATATGTCTTTAAAGAAACAGTTAAGATTGTTTAGCAGAATTAGCTTCTTTTAGCCCAATTTTTTTATTATTAAAGGCCTCAATTGTCCATTAACACCATGGTATATATAGTAATGCCCTAAATAATCGACTCCTTAACCACAGTGAGAGCTTACCAATGAATGGAAACAAGCCATATTTCTGACTAAATCCTGAAAAATTACCGATAATTCTGCTGTGGTTAAGGAGTCGATTATTTAGGGCATTACTGTATACTATGTGAAAATTTCTATGACATGCACAAACTTATTAATAACCTGACACAAACCAATTGGTGCCTGCCATTTTGTCAGGAAGAGCAATTTGAGTTATTACACGTGAGGCTTGAGAATAACTACATGTACTGTACACACCCATCAGTAAGCCCATGACTTTTTGGACACAAAAACTTGGCCTGGGCTAACCTTCGAGGACCCCCACATGCAAAATCTCTGTTTGCATACATAGTGCTAATCTAATTAATCATGATGTAGATTATTTTATTTAATGAAAATGATTTTGTATTTAAAATAAGACACAAAGTTCATCTTATATATTGTAATACAGCATTTTGTGAAACACATGGGGCAGGTAGTATTAATGAGTTTGCATTGGAAATTAGCTGGAGTAATAATATCTTTGTGCATGAATTTTTGTCATCTTCATTCATAGTTACAAGATTAATTTTTAGCAAGGGAAGCCTAACTGTCTTAGTATAGCGTTTGTCCAGTTGAGTTCTCGTAAGTTAATTGCTTGTTAAGTATGATAACTTAGGTAATAAGTATTTGGTATACTTCACTATGTTTATAGTTTAGTGGGTTTACTGATTTCGCTTGGGTTAAGCTCTTCAGGTGTTTTCCACGATCAGCAATCGGATATTTTTTCTGATTAAGTGGTACGAGGTCTTGAACTCGTCCAGGATATTATTGGAAGACACTTATATACCAAAATTTAGTTGAATCGGATGACGTTTGTTGAAGTTATCGCGCTAACGAGCTCAAAATTCGTACAAAATGACTACTTAAGGACCATAACTCTATCAAATTTTATCGGACCGGGCCGGTTTTCTAACTCGTCCGAGGTATTCTTGGGAGACACCTATATATCAAAATTTCAATCAAATAGGATGATGTTTGTTAAATTATCGCGCCAACAAGCTGAAAATTTGTGAAAAAATGACTAATTAAGGGCCATAACTCGATCAAATTTTATCGGAC
This sequence comes from Siphonodentalium dalli, assembly GCA_032622095.1. NCBI lineage: Eukaryota > Metazoa > Mollusca > Scaphopoda > Gadilida > Siphonodentaliidae > Siphonodentalium > Siphonodentalium dalli. The sequence continues at coordinate 225,565,103 of CP136061.1, forward strand.
CAGGCCGGTTTTCGAACTCGTCCGAGATATTCTTGGGAGACACCTATATCCCAAATTTCAATCGAATCAGATAACGTTTGTTGAAGTTGTTGCGCTTACGAGCCTACAATCAGTGAAAAATGGCAAAGGGCCATAACTCTGTAATAAATGTGCGGACGAACCTGATTTTTTGTCTGCAGCTTACGTGCATGGATATGTACTCACACACCAAATTTTTTTGAATCCGTCAATAAACGGTTGAGTCATAAGCAAAACACGCTGCCCGCCCGCCCGCCCGCCCACCATCCCTCATCAAACTATAAGTCGAGTTTTGGAAAAAAACTCGACTAATAAAATGTCTTGATATCATACTATATTTAAATTTTTAAATGTCATTCATTGGGTTGTGTAAATGACAATATAAGCTGACATAAGTGAAATAATTATTCTAGCTCCACAGTCTCATTGAAACATCAGCACAGGTTTGACTACACATATTCATTATGTTCCACGCATAAAAATGTCAGACCAACTTGCATCCATACTCTATGGAACGCAACAAAATCAACATCCATTACTTATATTTACACTCAACCGAGTCAACTGAAAGATTAGAAGAGCATTAAGCGCCTATTTCCAATGTTATTCTCTTGACTTGATGCAAGTTGCGTCTACACAAAAATGGATGCAAGTTGGGGTCAGCGTATGACGTATGACGTATCATGTGATGTAATTTCGACCAACCAACATCCTTCATTCATGTTCCGAACAATGCGAATGGATGTGTGAGTGTAAATATTCACAACTCAAAATCAGTTTATACATGTACAAATAATGTGGAGATGATTAGATAGATATAATTAGGGGGGCTGTCATTGTTAACTTGGATTATATAAATATGAGACTAATCAGATTTGAATAGCTCGTGTTATTGTCATAGTTAGAGGCAGAGTTAATAACAAATCAATCAAGACCAAAATCTATACAGGTCAAGAATCTGTCATGATTAATGATTAAACTACTAGTCAATGAGTATTTAATATAGAAAGGGTTAAGACTAAAATATAATAAAGGGTCGCTGACCACGTGTCCCCAAAAAGGTGGCTTTTTAGTAAGCATAGCTTTTTTTCAACTGTCAAAATTCATTGGACAGTGAATTTAAACTTGGCCATTGTCTTCTGAAATTTGAACCACGTAAATCAGATAACTATAAGTAAAGTTATCATCTGAATACCAAAATAATTAGCAAATTTTAAGTCGACAATGACCATAATTCTGGCAAAAATGGGCGGACCAAACACAAATTTGACCTTTATCTTCATGTGGTTAATACACATATCAAATATAAAAACTAAAGTTATCATCCGAAAACCGAAATAATTGATAAATTCTAAGTCGACATGGACCATAACTGCAGCAAAAATGGGCGGACTGATCCCATATTCGAACTTGACCTGTATTTTGAGCTGATAGACTCAAACACCAAATTTGGTTTTGATCAATAACCCAAAATAAAGTTATCATCCGGAAACTTTCCTAACGGATGGACAGACAGATTGTAAGTGAAAAAGGGCCATAACTGAGGCAAAATGGGCGGACCGAACCCATATTCGAACTTGTCGTGTGTTTTGAGTAGATAAACTCACTACCAAATTTGTTTCAAAAAAATTAATTCGCCTGCCCACCCCAATTTTCCAAAGATGTTGGATGAAAATTTAGTAATTTGTTTATATTGGCATTAAATTGACAAAGTTCTCACATGACCCAGTGACTGTAATGATGATGAAGAATGTTCCAGCTGGTTTCATGTTATACCACATGTAACTCTGAAGCCTATTTGTACTTCCATGCTCAGCATGGTTCAAGGAACTCAAATATTATAGCTAATCAGCAGCTATAGACAAGACAGCCTGATGTACAGATCTCTGGGAATTATCCAAACTATCAGTGGGAATGACAAGAGTTTTAGTTATAGCATTGATAAACATGAGCACATAATTGTTTCAAGTCTGAATTTAGTGTGTCTGACATTTGAAGAATGAGGTCCCCAGAGGGTGAATGTAGTGATGCGCTACCCTGCACAGCAGCTGGAATCACCAAATTGACCCCTCTGGGGACCTCATTCTGCTAAGGCCTTATCTTCTGGGATGTAACATTGTTTTTATTACTTTTTCCCTTTTGTTCAGTTTCTATATCCAATAATTTGCAGAAGATAAATTGCATAATCGAGGAGACTAATGGGTGAACATAACCAACTTAAACTGTGGAACTTCAATCTGATCCTAGGTCTCCCATAGCAGTTGAGGCCTAAGCAGAATGAGGTCCTCAGAGGGCGAATTTGGTGATGCTAGCCCACCATGCGGGGTAGTGTCACTAAATTCACCTTCTGTGGACCTCATTCTGCAAATGACAGACACACTATTTGCAGGCTTGAATGACAAGAGTTTTAGTTATAGCACTAATAACCACCAGCACATAATTGTTACTTCCCAGGTGGATAAGCAATAATCAATGATCACTTTATGATGATAAATGGCTGACAACCCTAATAAAACTAAGCAATATGGGCAGTGAGGGAATTTATTTTAATCAACTCATTCCTGAAGATCAATGACCTTGAACTAGCCACAGAAATTAGGCTCTGTAATCTGTAACAATATAAAGACAAATGCATAGGGGTTACAGATCTGTAATTGTAGTTTTGGACATTTCCCTATCATAGTCCAAGACTTTACACAATAAAAGCTATTGATGAGCACTTTATGATGATAAATGGCTAACAACCATAATGACCTTGAACGAGCCATAGAAATTAGGCTCTGTAATCTGTAACAATATAAAGACAAACAAGCTACTGATGAGCACTTTATGGCTAACAACCGTAATAAAACAAAAAAAAAGAGGCAGTGAGGGAATTTATTTTATTATTTATTTCCTGGAACCTGGAACCAGTCAAAAGATAATATAAGATTTATTGCATAAAACACCACATTTTGGCAGTATGCTATCATGCTAACAGTTTGTTTCAACAATAGAATAAATATATGCATACATGTAATGTGTATATTATTATACAATTATCGCATTGTTTCGAGGTTGACATGAGGAATTGTCAACCCGAGGAAGTAAATATTCACCAAGGCCGAAGGCCGAGGTGAATATTGACTTCCAAGGGCTGACAATTCCTCGTGTCAACCAAGAAACAATGCGATAACTGTTTTATTATATGAAACGCGCTTTGATTGGACAAGACGTTGTGACGTTGAACGTCGCTGGGAAAACCTGATCTATTTTCAGGCCTTTAATTACCAGGCTTGAGAATAACTACATGTACTGTACACACCCATCAGTAAGCCCATGACTTTTTGGACACAAAAACTTGGCCTGGGCTAACCTTCGAGGACCCCCACATGCAAAATCTCTGTTTGCATATATAGTGCTAATCTAACGTCATGTTTTATATTAATCATGATGTATATTATTTTATTTAATGATTTTGTATTTAAAATAAGACACAGTATTAATGAGTTTGCATTGGAAATTAGCTGGAGTAATAATATCTTTGTGCATGAATTTTTGTCATCTTCATTCATAGTTAACCTGAAATCAGTGAATACTCGCCCTCCAAGTTCTAAAAATAGGGGTGGGCCTATCTTCAAGGACCACCCCACTGGACCACATCACCACTAACATAATGGATAAATATGGAGCCCTGGCTTGCCTAATCAGGTGAGAGCTACTACCTCTCTCATGGAATTCTATTTGAGAGGAAACCTGTCGAAAGCATACTGTGACTGGGATTACTGCCCACAGGCAAACATTTTTGCAGCACAAGAAAAATGGAAGTTTTAATGAAAATATAAAATGTCTTGATATCATACTATATTTAAATTTTTAAATGTCATTCATTGGGTTGTGTAAATGACAATATAAGCTGACATAAGTGAAATAATTATTCTAGCTCCACAGTCTCATTGAAACATCAGCACAGGTTTGACTACACATATTCATTATGTTCCACGCATAAAAATGTCAGACCAACATGCATCCATACTCTATGGAACGCAACAAAATCAACATCCACTACTTATATTTACACTCAACAGAGTCCAGTGGAAGATTAGAAGAGCATTAAGGGCCCATTTCCAATGTTATTCTCTTGACTTGATGCAAGTTGCATCTACACAAAAATGGATGCAAGTTGGGGTCAGCGTATGACATCATGTGACGTAATTTCGACCAACCAACATCCTTCATTTATGTTCAACAATGCGAATGGATGTGTGAGTGTAAATATTAGATATTTGGAAAGTATGGAGAGCGCAGGAACAGGTCGGTATCCGATTTCTTATGTAATTCTTTCTATGGAACTAGCTAAATCTTTGGCACCGGCACGACGCTCATGTTTACTTAAGGTCGCGTGTTTTTAATGGGTTGTGTAATGGCTTCCGGATGCCCCTAATCCAAATCCTAGTGACAGCGCGCAATTAGACAGTAATACATATGTGTTAAGTAATAGAAACAAATCATATCCCTGGCACAGGCGTGATAGATATTTGGAAAGTATGGAGAGCGCGGGCACAGGTCGGTATCCGATTTTTTATGTAATTATTTCTATGGAACTAGCTAAATTTTGTTACAAAATGTTTGGCGCCGGCATGACGCTCATGTTTACTTAAGATCACGCGTTTTTAATGGGTTGTGTAATGGCTTCCGGATGCCCCTAATCCAAATCCTAGTGACAGCGCGCAATTAGACAGTAATACATATGTGTCAAGTAATAGAAACAAATCATATCCCTGGCACAGGCGTGATAGATATTTGGAAAGTATGGAGAGCGCGGGCACAGGTCGGTATCTGATTTCTTATGTAATTATTTCTATGGAACTAGCTAAATCTTGTTACAAAATGTTTGGCGCTGGCACGACGTGTGAGTGTAAATATTCACAATGAGAGGCCAACTCGCAATCAGTTTATACATGTACAAATAATGTGGAGATGATTAGATAGATATAATTAGGGGGCTGTCATCGTTAACTTGGATTATATAAATATGAGACTAATCAGATAAAGTATTGCTTTGAATAGCTTGTTTTATCGTCATAGTTAGAGGCAGGGTTAATATTATCAAAACAAATCAATCAAGACCATAATCTATACAGGTCAAGAATCTGTCATGATTAATGATTAAACTACTAGTCAATGAGTATTTTAATAATATAGAAAGGGTTAAGACTAAAATATAATAAAGGGTCGCTGACCACGTGTCCCCAAAAAGGTGGCTTTTTAGTAAGTATAGCTTTTTTTCAACTGTCAAAATTCATCGGACAGTGAATTTAAACTTGGCCATTGTCTTCTGAAATTTGAACCACGTAAATCAGATAACTAAAAGTAAAGTTATCATCTGAATACAAAAATAATTAGCAAATTTTAAGTCGACAATGACCATAATTCTGGCAAAAATGGGCGGACCAAACACAAATTTGACCTTTATCTTCATGTGGTTAATACACGTACCAAATTTAAAAACTAAAGTTATCATCCGAAAACCGAAATAATTGATAAATTCTAAGTCGACATGGACCATAACTGCAGCAAAAATGGGCGGACTGATCCCATATTCGAACTTGACCTGTATTTTGAGCTGATAGACTCAAACACCAAATTTGGTTTTGATCAATAACCCAAAATAAAGTTATCATCCGGAAACTTTCCTAACGGATGGACAGACAGATTGTAAGTAAAAAAAAAGGGGCCATATAAACTCAGGAAAAATGGGCGGACCGAACCCATATTCGAACTTGTCGTGTGTTTTGAGTTGATAAACTCACTACCAAATTTGTTTCAAAAAAATTAATTTGCCTGCCCACCCCAATTTTCCAAAGATGTTGGATGAAAATTTAGTAATTTGTTTATATTGGCCTTAAATTGACAAAGTTCTCACATGACCCAGTGACTGTAAATACTAATGATGATGAAAAATGTTCCAGCTGGCATCATGTTATACCACATGTAACTCTGAAGCCTATTTGTACTTCCAGGCTCAGCATGGTTCAAGGAACTCAAATATTATAGCTAATCAGCAGCTATAGTCAAGATAGACTGATGTACAGATCTCTGGGAATTATCCAAACTATCAGTGGGAATGACAAGAGTTTTAGTTATAGCATTGATAAACATGAGCACATAATTGATTCAAGTCTGAATTTAGTGTGTCTGACATTTGAAGAATGAGGTCCCCAGAGGGTGAATTTAGTGATGCGCTACCCTGCACAGCAGCTGGAATCACCAAAATTGACCCTCTGGGGACCTCATTCTGCTAAGGCCTTATCTTCTGGGATGTAACATTGTTTTTATTACTTTTTCCCTTTTGTTCAGTTTCTATATCCAATAATTTGCAGAAGATAAATTGCATAATCGAGGAGACTAATGGGTGAACATAACCAACTTAAACTGTGGAACTTCAATCTGATCCTAGGTCTCCCATAGCAGTTGAGGCCTAAGCAGAATGAGGTCCTCAGAGGGCGAATTTGGTGATGCTAGCCCACCATGCGGGGTAGTGTCACTAAATTCACCTTCTGTGGACCTCATTCTGCAAATGACAGACACACTATTTGCAGGCTTGAATGACAAGATTTTTAGTTATAGCACTAATAACCACCAGCACATAATTGTTTACTTCCCAGGTCGATAAGCAATAATCGATGAGCACTTTATGATGATAAATGGCTGACAACCCTAATAAAACTAAGCAATATGGGCAGTGAGGGAATTTATTTTAATCAACCCATTCCTGAAGATCAATGACCTTGAACTAGCCACAGAAATTAGGCTCTGTAATCTGTAACAATATAAAGACAAATGCATAGGGGTTACAGATCTGTAATTGTAGTTTTGGACATTTCCCTATCATAGTCCAAGACTTTACACAATAAAAGCTATTGATGAGCACTTTATGATGATAAATGGCTAACAACCATAATGACCTTGAACGAGCCATAGAAATTAGGCTCCGTAATCTGTAACAATATAAAGACAAACAAGCTACTGATGAGCACTTTATGGCTAACAACCGTAATAAAACCAAAAAAAAATAGGCAGTGAGGGAATTTATTTTATTATTTATTTCCTGGAACCTAGCTGGAACCAGTCAAAAGATAATATAAGATTTATTGCATAAAACACCACATTTTGGCAGTATGCTATCATGCTAACAGTTTGTTTCAACAATAGAATAAATATATGCATACATGTAATGTGTATATTATTAAATAATATTGGAATTAATGTCCTGTTGATTCGGATGCGTATACTAGGTCCATGAGCTAGTGTGAAATTATATGAAAGTTCTCATATAGGGTTTAACAGTTGCACGCTGCAAAGATTTTGCCAATAGCTTTAATTGCCTATTATTTTGCATGCATCATTATTGTCATTGCACATAATATGTCTGAATTTTTCATCTCCTTTCCATTCGCTGATATTTGGGAAGTAAGAATTCAAGATGTGGAATTGTACCCTACGCAGGTTGGAGTACTTATGTACCATCAAAATGACATTCATGATCTAATATGTTTCCAGAACACTGTTTGCATGTACGCTCATTAAGAGGCGTTGCCAGTTGAGTATGCCTGTCCTTTTCTATATGCAAGTTGTGTGAACTTAGGAGTTAGACTCCGTAATCTATAACACAACAAGAGCATCGCTAGGGCGTGGCAAAATACGCCCTTTAGCCATTTCGAATTGTACTACCGCAAAATAAAATAATACTTTGAGCTTACATTTGAAGAAAATCTGATATATACCCCTAATTTCAATGCCAAAAAAATGACCGTAACTCATGTAAAAATAATTAAACAGAACCTATATTCGAACCTGGCCTGTAGTTATAGCTGGGAAATACACATACCAGCTTTGGTTCAGATCAAATATTCAAATTTGAGTTATCGGTCGGAAACCGAAATGTTATGAAATTGGTCAAATTATAAGTTGAAAAAGGGCCGTAACTCATGTAAAAATAACTGGACGGAACCCATATTCGAACTTGGCCTGTATCTTTAGCTGGGAAATACACATACCAACTTTGGTTCAGATCAAATAATCCAAACTGGAGTTATCGGTCGGAAACCAAAAATACTAACAGACGGTCAAATTCTAAGTCGAAAAAGGGCCGTAACTCATGTAAAACTAATTGGACGGAACCCATATTCGAACTTGGCCTGTATCTTTAGCTAGGAAATACACATACCAACTTTGGTTCAGATCAAATAATCCAAACTGGAGTTATTGATCAGAAACCAAAAATGTTAACGGACGGTACAACAGACATACGGACTGCTCGACAGACGGCTCGACAGACTGATAACATAATACAACCTTTTTTCAAAAAGAGCGTATAAAAAGGACACATGCAGAGCAGTATTTAACAGATATAATTATAGGACCTATAAATTCACCCGTATAGTAAAAAATCATTTTCTAAATCTCCTGATGACCACTTTATGTTGACAAATGGCTGAAAACGGTAATAATAATAATAATAATAATAATAATAATAATAATAATAAACATGTGCCATGAGAGAATTTATTTTAATCCATCCATTCACCAGGATTAATGACATTGAACCGTTCATATGGTTCAATTTTGATGTAGGAATTAGGATTTGTACTCTGTAACCCTAAAAGGGCAATATCAATATCTATAAACTTTTGATGGTACGATCTTGGGAGCAACTCAATGAAAATTAACGGGTCATTGTTCCATGAGATGTGTAAACCATGATCTACAGTAATGACCAAAATAATCGACTCCTTAACCACAGCAGAATTATGGGTAACTTTTCAGGATTTAGTCGGAAATATGGCTTGTTGCCATTAATAGGAAAGCTCTCAGTGAGAGCTTTCCGATGAATGGCAACAAGCCATATTTCCAACTAAATCCTGAAAAATTACCCATAATTCTGCTGTGGTTAAGGAGTCGATTATTTAGGGCATTATTATACCAAGTATAAATTAATAGACAAAACACAATGCATCTCTCAATCGAGAATCTTTTATTGAATGATTGCAGATGGCACAAGGATATATTTCACGAAAGTTGAGATTAATTGAGTGAAATGTGAATATGCTCTGTCCGCATAGAGTTCAATAAAAGATTTTAGATTATGATGCAAGTTGTGTTCTGTATTTATTCCATACCCTTCTGTCAGATAAGTTTAATCCATGACTGTGACTACCATCGATACTATAATTACCTTCAAAGTGGTTTAAGTCTGATGAAAAATTGGTAATTATCTCAGCGCATCAACCTAAACGGATCATTGACATTATGTATGTAATCGCTCTTGGCAACAATGTCAACTTGAAGTAGTTCCCACTTGCATCCAATTGCTCGGTGGCTCAGTCAGTTAGGGGTACAACTCCAAGTCGTTTCGCCCTCCAGCGCTGGTGGCGATAAGGGTTCAAATCCACATGTTTCCATCGTGGACTTTGCAACTCAAAATCGTTATCTGGTGCAGTTGCCAGTTACTCCCCGATGGCGGGTAGTTTTCTGCACATGGTCGACAAGTTTATCAGCCTTTGAAATCATTGTTAGATTAGGCGAGACCAATTTTATTACTTGGATTACGAACGCGCCAACAACAAAATCAAAAAAAATCCACAAAAAAAAACCCCATTATTTTGAAAGCAAATAATGTTTTCCGGATGTATGTATAATGTGCGGTCCGTTTCTGTTTGATACTTTGCCGTATTTTTTAATGTTTCCGGCTTTCGGTATTACGCGCGATCCGTTATTTATACCGGTAAAAATTGAGATTTTAAACTACTGAACTACATGTATATCCGGTTTACGATTTCCGTATGAAATGTATTATTAAAACATACTAAACCTTTTATTAAATATAAATATTGTTATAAAATACAGACCTGGTCTGTATCTTAGTATATATTTCCATTCATGACGGCATCTATGGACGCTTTATAATATTGCGTATCATAATATAAATGCCATTCATTTCTTAATTCAATGTAACGAGGACATGATGACCACCATCATTTATTATAATACCGGGTCAAATGGAGGTGGTCAAAGATGCATTAATACCCTATTTATAAATGCTCATCTAAACCAATGATATGGAATACATTCATTTGCTTACCATATTGTCTCTGGTACCAGTGAGATAGTCATGTTTGTCTGTATTTGCTGTCGATATTCCCATATTCCAGCTGATTTACTAATAATTAATTCCAATTTTTTTTTATTTTTTTATTTTTTTTTTCCCCCCCCTCCTGCATCTACAGATTTTCATCCTCAATGTTCGTAATCCAAGTAATAAAATTGGTCTCGCCTTACCCTTAAGTGTGCGGATTTCGTCCACCACTAAAACTGGCAATATCGTGATATAGCCTTAGTTGCTGAAAGCAACATTAACCCTTTCAGTGCCAGCAGGGTCAGCGCTGGACCGAAATTTACTTTTGCCAAATAATTTGCCAAATGAAAATATTTTTTTCAAAAATTCTATTATAATTTGCCAAATGTTATCCCTGATAGTATCATTTTCTGCAACCTTGATTGAGTTTTATGTTTCCACACACGCGGTTTGAACAACGTTTGATGTCGATAGTAAATCAGTTAGTTGATAATTATACTCGGATCTCTATTGTGGTTTATACAACAATAAACCAATCACCGAACAATAAATGGTAGAAGAGTTGCTTCATCAGAAAGGGAGCATCACAAGAGGATTAGCTAAACACTAAATACTGGTAATCCATCCACCCGTCGATAATAATGTTACCAGATTAACTGCATCTTAATGGAGGTGTTAACTTTTCCGAAACCATATAAAAACCACTAATATAATTCTATTGTAATAGTTTCCTAAAATGAATGGTACTGATGACCAATAGAATTATTTTTGCCATTGGCAAATTTGGCAAGTGGCAGCGCGAACCCTGGTGCCAAGGTTGGCACTGAAAGGGCTAAACCCCAATCAATCAATCAATCAATCAATCACTTGGCACTGAAAGGGTTAAACCCCAATGTATCAATCAATCAATCAATCAATCAGTCACTTGGCACTGAAAGGGTTAAACCCCAATGTATCAATCAATCAATCAATCAATCAATGCATTCCACCTGTTGTATACAACAATATGTATTAATGGTTGGGATTCATGTGCCTCACATCAAAGAGTGTGATATAAATAGTAAAATAATTCAGTCAACACTATAATAACTAGATATTTGCTGATGTGTAATTACATCATGTTTTTGGTGATTTTTAGCTAATAAGTTCAAATATCAGCTGATCATCTCTACAAATGAATGAATGGGAATTCATAGGGTGCTTCACTGTCTATCATCTGCTTATATTATCAGAACAACTCTACAAAAAAGAGTAAAGAGTAAAATCCAAGATGGCCACTGGTGGCAATGTACGTTTTCAATGAAATTCGGAAAAATTTGATGGCTCCCATCTAGTGGTCACCCCAAAGATCCATATGAAGTGAGGTGACGATCAGATGAAGGATGTGGCTTGTAGGGTGTGTCGAAGGATTTAGTCATGCAAAGAGTATATCCATGATGGCTGCTGGTGGCCATGTTTTTCAATGACATTGGGAAATATTTTATGGCTCCCATCTAGTGGTCAAACAAAAGATCCATATGAAGTTTGGTGACTATCATATAAGAGATGTGACATGTAGGGTGTGCTAAACGAAATTGTTGATGGATGCACAAACAGACTATACAGACAGACATGCATGTGGATGAACAAATGGATACCAACCCATGCCAATACATGTAGCTCAAACTTGACTTTGTCAAGTTGAGCTAAAAACGGATGTATGAAAACAGGAAATGAGGACACCCCTGGACACTTAATATAACCTCACATGATGGTGAGCATCCAAACCTGATTCATTATGATTTGATAAGCCATGCCTGAGTGTCTATCAGAATGGACAGATGGACACCCAGAAGTATGGATGGAGGAGCAGGCAGGCGTAATCCAATATACCGCTAATCATTTCATTCATGGGGGTACAATACCACTATTTAGAACTGAATAGAAAAATCTATTCATGAATGGCTAGGTTTTTTTTACCCTGTGCCAATGCATTCTCTTATATATGCGAGTCGACCATAGGTCGCCTCGCATATATAAGAGAATGCATTGGCCTAACAATTTTTTATCATTTTTTAAAAATTAATGTTTCTTAAAATAACACATTTAACCCTTTATTTTCTTCCTACTCATTGACGAGTAGTTCCCCATGCTGCTGTGCATCTTATTGTTATTATCTGAACATTTCCCCAATGATGAATACGATTACTTCTGCACTGTGTATGGTATGTAGGCCAACTTTGACCCCAGGAACAACATGGGTGGGTCCAATTTCATGTGCGACCGTGTCCTTGACCTCGTTCATATACGCTCATATAGGCATGTTTCTGGACCTTGACAGATTCGACTCGAGTTTGGTATGTAGGCCTACTTTGATCCCGGGAACAATATGGGTGGTCCAATTTAACATTTGACTGTGTCCTTGACCTTAACCCTTTGAACCCCAGCGGCCGGAATACCGGCCGCTGCGTGAACCTCCATATACCGCTGAACCGGCCATTATAACGACCGCCACGTGTTTATAGTTTATAGCTATGCGATTCAATAACAAATCGACGTCTAAACTCTAGTTATATATATCAAATATAAAAAGCCTGTTCAAATTATATTTATATGGTGAAGGGCCTCGATCGCATATCAAGTTGATTTCTTGGCGCATGCGCAGAGCAGCGAAATGCGAAATAAATGGTTTATAGCGTACTTATGCACGACATACCCACTAATATATGTTTAAATGGCCCCATAGACATCGGCGGTGGTCAGGGTGTGTATATGGAATGTCTACCCGCTATAGTGTCGGGTAGGAATATATGCGCATGCGCAGAACATAGGTAGTAAATGACAAAAACATGCGTTTTAAGCAAAATGTGGTGTTATATATAGGACATATAGCTGCATCATAATTGCAGTTTCTTGCTAATGCCGGGTAGTTGTCTGGTAACCGTTACTAAGGAGAGATTGGGTGGCAAAGTGTCCTTATATTTTAATGATCATAGAATGGTCCATGCATAACATACATATATATCCACAGTTTCAAACAGATGCCACCATTGAACATATACAGCATTATGCGACTAGACATTGTATAAATTAAGGGAACACTACCACTTAATGGTTAGTGCAGTTGTGTCATCCGTTCATTTGCGGTACTTGATTAGCAACCGTTGCTACCTTAAAAAATTAATTTCATTTGATCTCTCTTAAATTCTTGTCGGATATATCTCAAATTTCACATTATGGTATTATCGTCATCAAAAACACAATCACTGGCATTGAGTTATGACATACCATGCTATAATTGCCTTTTCCAGTCAATTCGGGGTAGTTGCCTAGCAACCGTTACCAAGACGCTGCCGCGTGGCAAAGTCTTCCAATTTTATAATGATCAGTGATCAATGGGGGGGGGGGGGGGGGGGGGGACCTGTAAAGTTTCATACCTGTGTCACAAATTAAACATAACCAACATCATCCAACAAGACACTATAAAATTTAAAGGAAAATCCCACGAGGAGCCCAGGGTCAGGGTGTCGGTCGTGGTAGGGCGTCAGGGTTCAAAGGGTTAACCTCGCTCATATAGGCATGTTTCTGGACCAAACGAACAATAGTTTTTTTCTTTAAGAAATCAATAAATAGCCCGGACGAAGTCGGGCACATCAGCTTATATTTCCTGAACATCCCTCCAGACGAATTATAGACCATTCTAATATAGTCATGTATAACTGTATGGGACATTCATTTAGTAAACAAAGGGTTAATATAAAACATTTAAATCTCAGGCAATGTATTATTTCATGATTGAGTAGACGAAATAGATTCCTTTTTTTTTATCATAGTGAATGAATGGTAAATCTTCAATTACGTATGCAACACAGAATTAGACCAGTTCTTCTGCATCTACGTGATTAGCTTTGGATTGTTATTTTAATCGGTAAATTGCCAGGGAACCTGTCATGCTGTATGATGAATGAAGCAAACATAACATACTGTAAACTGAATCCAAATGAAGACATCTCCGAAATACAGTAATGCTCTAAATAATTGACTCCTTAACCACAGCAGAATTATGGGTAACTTTTCAGGAGTTAGTCGGAAATATGGCTTGTTGCCATTCATCGGAGATCTTTCCGATGAATGGCAACAAGCCATATTTCCGACTAAATCCTGAAAAGTTACCCATAATTCTGCTGTGGTTAAGGAGCTGATTATTTAGAGCATTACTGTATGTCTTTAACTTCCTACACATCAGAAGAAACCTGATTCAAGGAGGAAGCCTTAAAATATTGTGTTTGTCATTTTTCAGAATGAGGTCCCCAGAGGGTGAATTTAGTGATGCTATAGATCCCGCTCAGTGGCTCGCAGCACTAATTTCACCCTCTGGGGACCTCATTCTGCTTACCCCTTTATAAGAGATTTTCAAGAGTCCTACAATAAGTCATTGAGAATGATTGCAATTGAGTGGTGAGAGATTTAGAATGCAATATACCATTTTGAATTAAGTGTATCATGGACTTTTTGAACAACATAACATATATTCTACATCATAGTTTGATATTTAAAAACAAATATATATATATTTTGAGGTTTAATAACAAGTGATATTGCGGAAGGATAGAACGAGAGGCGCGATGGCACAAGTGATGTATCGACAAACCCATTTGTTTTCTGTGTTTATTACATACTCATCCTGGTATCGTTGAATTAAAAAAAACAGACTTACATGGTTTATTTAGGCACAAGCCTTGAAATAGGGTGTCTGTCATTTGCAGAATGAGGTCCCCAGAGGGTGAATTTAGTGATGCTATCCCGCATAGCGGGCTAGCATCCCTAAATTCACCCTCTGGGGACCTCATTCTGCTGAGGTGTAAGCAGAATGAGGTCACCAGAGGGTGAATTTGGTGATGCTAGCCCACTATGCGGGATAGCATCACTAAATTCACCCTCTGGGGACCTCATTCTGCAAATGACAGACACCCTATTTCAAGGCTTGTTTAGGCACATTACAGGGCCTGTTTTGTTATGAGTGATGATGCTTTTATTTTATAGTTCTGGTTTCATGGTTGAGGGGAACATCATTTACGTTGGGTGATGTCAACGGAATGCGTATGAAATGCATGTTGCTTATGGATTTGTAAAAATGGAACAGCAAGAACACTGTAATTCTAGGAACAAGGGTGTACTAAGATTATAAGCAGGCTTGTCAAACATGAGAGCAGCAGTAGGTGTTATTTAATTCAACACGATGAGAACAATCACACCAGGTCATGCAAGTAGCTAAACCAGGATCATGCCACACACTCAGAGAGCAGGAACACAGCTATTTAACATATGTATCATAATCATTAATCTTATATAACCCAATGGGTTTGCCAAAAGCACAAGTTGCGGTGTGTTGGCTAATTTGCATATATTCAGTTAACACTAATATTCAAACTTTTAAGTTGATACTTTTAAAGGGAAAGTGTTATTCTATACTTTTTTCATTGAAATAGATGTTTGTCATGCAAGAACTTGACTACGCTTATCCCTTACACCAGATTTCGTTGGCATGTTTGCATTGCTATATTATTACAACATAGATGCATTTTGTATGGGATGTCCTTGAGAGTATTAATACACATGAATGTACATTTATGAAATCGACAACTTCCCTATAGCTTTCTAGAAGATCTTAATGAAATCAACATCTCATGTCAATGTCGCATACAAGATGACATGCACACCGTCCATGCATATGCCAAATTGCAGAAGAACACACTTCTACTGCTTATTGCCTTACATGCATGGATCAATTTTGATGATTTAATTAACCACCAAAATGATGGTTGTCGAAGGGGTGCATGTAAATGGGAGTTAACAATAGGACATGCACACAGATTCCGATTTTATAACCCAGAAATTTCTTTAACAAATGAATTATAAAAATTTTACTGTTAGGAGCCAGAAGCAACTGAAATTTAACCGAACAATATCCGTAAACATGTAATCCACAATATGCACTCCATAATTTTTTGAATAACTACTAGAAAACTGACATTTCAAAGACAAGGGGCATTCAATCAAAATAAAGCAAGCGATATGCTGAAGTATAAGTTATTTCAACATACAAAGTTTCTATGATGTTGAATAGTTATAATAGTTCGGAACAGACATTCCATTTTTAGCTAACATTACAATATCCTTATCATTCGCCTCAGGTTTTTCTCCCAAGGATAGATCTGTTTTATCCTGAGACAATTCATCAATAAAACAACTTTGTACTCAGACAAACCGGATCATTTGACGTTGATTCAATTTATGTAAGTGGTCTGACGTACAGTCAACGAGCTGTAGCACACTATAGGAGTATAGGTCATATAGCGGGTAGGAGCATTGTCACGAAAAAGAATTAACTTCTGATTGAAGGACACACATAGTAGACGAGTACTTATAATTATATGATTGATAGCTAATCATCATATTCAAAGTGGCTTTATTCTGTTTTCCTTGGGGTTTGAATTGGTATATAATATGTAAAAACCCTCGGGTATCTGTACAGGAAACACATATTTCTTGTTCAGATAATGAGTAGGTTATAACCAAAACATATAGATGGCCTTCGCGGTGGGTGTTGCTGTTAAAATAGTCACATCTGTTAAAAACTGCCATAAACAGAAAGAATATTAAAATATATACAGACTTTATTCTTATACCAATTATAAATATCGCGTAAATAGCATGTTATTGTCAAGTTCATACACTTTGTTATACAAAAAAAAGCCAAAAATGTAACAGAATCTGGCTTTTGTTTACAGAACACAAAGTACAAACTTGACAATAACATACTATTTATGCGATACATACGATAGGTATAAGAACAAAATATGTCTATATATACATTGTATATTCTTTCTGTTTATGGCTTTTTTAAATGGTTGTAATCTATTTTAACAGTAAACCTATGGCGAAGGCCATTCATGCCTTTAAAGCTCTATTCATATCGATATCTTAATATAGCTAGTAAGTTGCTGACAGGGGCGCCGGAAGAGGGGGGCAGCTGACCCCCCTGCCCTTGACCAAGGGGGGCGAGCGGGGGCAGGACTTGCCCTTTTTCTGGAGACAGAAAATGCTTTTTGTGTGCTTAATCTCGTGTTTTTATAGCAAAATGTGACTTTTTTGGTCCAAATACCACCAATTTCACAAGAAATATTAAGTTTTTGTCAATTTTATCACAAAACGGCCATAAAAACCGACAAATACCATTAAAATACGGATTTTTCCCACAATGAATTTATGGTTATTTTCCCGAGTTTGCGGAGAAAATGCCCTTTTTTTAGGCTCTGCCCCCCTGCCCTTGGATGCTTCCGGCGCCCCTGGTTGCTGATATAGATCTGAGCTCTATTTATAGCGATACCTAGATAGCTAGTAACTTGCTGATGGGAAGTTACTTTATGCTAATCCATTCATTTCAATGAACAGACAAAGCATATTAGATGAAATGTGTTATATGAACATATATTAAGGCAAGTCCCAATGCAACAACAGTGAAGTGGTCAACATGCCGAGGTTATTGACAACATGCACCTTCGACAATCAACAATTCTAATAAACCTTGGAAACGCTCATCACAATGGAACAACACTACTATTCCAAAATAGACTACAATTTGATGATAAATTATTCAAACTATTTGCTATTAGTGAATGTTTGTTATGCGCTCATTGTCTGCATTTGCCAACAAGATAAAGACGTCACTGAGTCTCAAACTTGCCACCGCCTACAATGTTTCATTATAAATTGGGGTGGTAATGATTTAAATATGAGGTTAACCCTTCTTTGCCAGACTAATAATTTGCCAGTTTGATTTGAAATGCAATGTCTTCTAGTGGGTGTATTATATTTTTAGGGTTAGAAATGTTTTTTAACAAATTCTATAAATAATGAAAGTGTCAATGACACTGTAGCTCAACTTAGGTAGGGGAATAATTTAATGGTTGACAGTAAATGGAGGAATAGGAAAGGTGCTAATTGAAATGTCTAAATAAGACTAGATGTACATGTCAATATCAACATTCATGACAGGTTTCATAATGATCGGATCAGGGATGTGGTGATTATGGTGTGCCAAAGGATTTATTGATGCAAAGAGTAAATTCTAAAATGGCCACCGGCAGCCATGTTTTTTTCCGAATTACCCCAAATTGACCTGTTCCCATCTATAGCCTTTACAAATCTCATAATGATCTGATCAAAGGTATGACCTGTAGCCTGTGCCAATGGATTTAGTCATGCAAAGAGTAAAATCCAAGATGTTTTTCGGCTGAACGACCCCAAAATGACTCGTTTCCCATCTACATGTCATTGTTAACATCCATGACAAATTTCATGAAGTTACGACCAAAGCTACGACCTGTAGCCCGCACCAAAGGATTTAGTCATGCAAAGAGTAAAATCCAATATGGCTGCTAGCGGACATGTTTATTAGCCAAACGACCCCAAAATCACTCGTTCCCATCTACATGTTAATATTAACATCCATGATAAATATCATGATGATCAGACAAACAGTACGACCTGTAGCCTGTGCCAATGGATTGAAATTTGAAATCCAAGATGGCCACCAGTGGCCATGTTTTTTGGCCGTGTGACCCCAAAATGACTCGTTCCCATCTACATGTCAATATCAACATTCATGACAAATTTCATAAAGATCAGACCGAAGGTATGACCTGTATCCCGGGCCAAAGGATTTAGTCATGCAAAGAGTAAAATCCAAATGGCTGCTGGCAGCCATGTTTTTTGGGCGAACGACCCCAAAATCACTCGTTCCCATCTACATGTGAATATTAACATCCATGACAAATTTCATGATGATCAGACGAACAGTACGACCTATAGCCCGCGCCAATGGATTGAATTTTGAAATCCAAGATGGACACCAGCGGCCATGTGTTTTGGCCGAATGACCCCAAAATGACTCGTTCCCATCTACATGTCAATGTCAACATTCATGACAAATTTCATAAAGATCAGACCAAAGGTACGACCTGTAGCCCGCGCCAAAGGAAATTGTTGACGGACACACGCACACACGGACGACGGACGCCAAACCATGACAATAGCTCAAACTTACAAAGTAAGTTGAGCTAAAAACAAAATGACAAGTTACAGTAATGGTCTAAATAGTCGACTTCAGTGAGAGCTTTCCGATGAATGGCAACAAGCCATATTTCCAACTAAATCCTGAAATGTTACCCATAATTCTGCTGTGATTATAATGAGTCGATTATTTAGAGCATTACCGTAGAGCTAAATCAGAAGTAGGCCTGAAAATATTGTGCCGAACATTTGCAGTATGAGGTCCACAGAGGGTGAATTTAGTGACACAATCCTGCACAGTGGACTAGCATCACTAAATCCACTCACCCTCTAGGGACCTCATTCAGCTTAGGCCTCATCTTCTCTGGAAAGTATCTTTATTATCAAATTTTTAGTTTCTTTAGAAACTTCTTTAGAAAATTTCTTTTTCATTTTCTTTTTTAGTTTAGTTTCTGTGTATCCCCAAATTGTCAGACCACACAATGCATAATGAAAGTGCCCAATGGGTGTACAACACCATCTTCACCATCTGGGAACTTAAATCTATATCTAGGTCTCCCATAGCAGATGAGGTCATGCAGAATGAGGTCCCCAGAGAATGAAATTGGTAATGTTAGCCTGCTGTGTGGAGATAGCATCACTTAATTCACCCTCTGGGACCTCATTCTGAAAATGTCCAGCACCATATTTTCAGTTCTGATCAGAAGATCATTTATTTACCTCTTTCAGTGGCCGCTCTGTAATTATTGATTCTTCTCCGATTGGCGTGACATGTATGAGTACAAGTTCGCAGTAATCAATCGGCAACATACTGAAAAGAGAATATAGTGGTCATAACCAGTGAGGCAGTATGATAAGGTTCAAGGTGCGGCTTTCAAAGTGTTGGGAAGTTAGATCTACAAGTGTGAAAGCCATGTCTCACCCAGTCCTTCCCAGGAGACGGGAGCGAATGCTCTCACCCGTATGCACTCGCAATTTTTAATTCACGGGTGCTAACATTCTCACTCGTCCCTCTTGTCAAAATATTCATGGACACTGTAATAGTTGATTCAATATTGAACTTTTTGAAGGTATATTTAGAACCTTTCCCATCTCAGTCAAACTATTTGGCATCTCAAAGTTTAACTGGACATAGGTCTATCCCAAAATAACATCTTGTTTGAGAAAAACCCAACTTACCATTATATTATGGGCGCAATTACACCCGTCTTCTGAATTGCGATATCAAATAAGTGCTCTCGTTGTGTTTTCCATGTGGGGAGGACTGCTCACAATAGACCAAGTCTTCTCGGTCCACAACAGCTTGGGATATCGGTTGGGTTGATCGATGCTGACCAATTCCCGTCCAGTTAGTCTTCTATAACGGACTTTACAAAAAAAATCATGGGTGGGAGTTATATTGCTAGTATGTCTTTGGATGAGGTAAAAATAATGGATGCTTTGTGTATATGAACATAGAGGGCAGCCTTTACCAAGCACGATGATATCAAACATTCATATATCAGAGGTCTGTTGAAGCAATGAGATTTATAAGTAAACAAAGACTTGTTTTCCAGAGAATTTTTATTTGAGGCACTATCAGAAAATGTATGTAAACACATGTTAATATATTAAATGATCATATCATCACTTTACCTTTTTCTATCATAGTAAATGACATATCATTTTGAAGACAGATTAATCACGGAAATGTCAGATGATAATCACATTCAGGGGTTCATGTGAAATGCTCATGGGTCCACATGCAAATATTGTGCGTCTTTTCAACGAAAGTCCGTTATAGAAGAATACCAGTAACGGGACGGTACTCGGTCCAAAACAGCATCATCCCAACGATATCTCAAGCTGTTGTGGACTGAGAAGACTTGGTAAATATAGTCTCACTGCTCATTCAAATTCCCCTCGGCTAGCAGTGTTTCCCATGGACAAGAAATCTTCATTGCAGTTTTCTCACACAACTCATGCGTTAAATAAGTAAATGATGGGGAGTTCATGGATGTTGGTAACATTTTAACCCTGGCATGATGACACATACAGTTATGCCCTAAATAAACAACTTCTTAACCACAGCAGAATTATGAGTAATTTTTCAGGATTTAAATATGGCTTGTTGCCATTCATTGGAAAGCTCTCACTAAATCCTGAAATGTTACCCATAATTCTGCTGTGGTTAAGGAGTCGATTATTTAGGGCATTACTGTAAATTGCAGCTCAGATTACATCCTCCTTAGAGGATGGACAATATAGTGTCACAATGTCCTTGCATGGGTGTTAATTAAAGAAACATAATCCGAATTAACGCTCCTAAATTACAATTTCTTTTACTTCAGGGGAAAAAATATTTGATTTGAGTCAAGGAACCCACCTATCAAATCTCAGAGCTATCAGATATAGATTTTTGAAATCTGTTATTTTTCACCACCTGGAATATTTGGAGACTCAGCAAATATTCAATGAGCCAACCGACATACTCTCGAAACCAAATTGCGTTGAACAATATGTTGATATATAACACAATTTGGAAAATGTTATACTAGAGTTGATAGTGCATGGTTAGCATTATTGTTTGGTAATTAATCAATTCTGATAACCAAAGTGGCTTTTGAAGAAATGTTGTTGAAATCTGATGACGGGGTCCATCCAATCGGATTGTGTACCTTTAACCCTTTCACAATGGGAGCTGCGCTGGTGCAGCATTAAAGATCCTGTGCCAATGCATTCTCTTATATATGCGAGTCTCCCATATATAAGAAAATGCACTCAGGCTTACAATTAAGGTTAAGGTACATATTGTTAAACCGATCCTTTCTCTTAATATATAGGCGAGGCCCCTATGGGAGACTCGCATATATAAGAGTATACATAGCATCTTAGATAACGTTGATGGATTAAGCACTATATAAAATTACTTATTAAATATTATGCGCAATTAAAAATAGAAAATTTACTTTTATATATTCCTCTTACATACTAGACTGGTGAGGCCTTACAGCAGACTATTGTGGTAGTCCCGAGTGGCTCAGTAGACAACAGTGATACGAAATGATAAACTAAATACATGTGATTTCAAAATATAGAAATAGCAATGGCGTTAGAATGTGATTTCCTTGACTCAAAGTTGATATTTTTATAGTGAGAAGAATCGGCTGTAAACCATCTATGTTTCTCTCAGTGCATGGTTGGGGTTAGTTCAGGGTGGAAAATGTCCAAGCCTTGAAATAATGTGTCTGTCATTAGCAGAATGAGGTCCCCAGAGGGTGAATTTAGTGACGCTATTCCACACAGCAGGCTAGCATC
Organism: Siphonodentalium dalli; assembly: GCA_032622095.1. Classification (NCBI taxonomy): domain Eukaryota; kingdom Metazoa; phylum Mollusca; class Scaphopoda; order Gadilida; family Siphonodentaliidae; genus Siphonodentalium; species Siphonodentalium dalli. The sequence goes on from CP136061.1 coordinate 225,587,589, forward strand.
ACTAAATTCACCCTCTGGAAACCTCATTCTGCTTAGGCCGCAGCAGAATGAGGTTCCCAGAGGATGCATGAATTTGATAATGCTAGCCCAACATATGGGGTAGCGTCATTGAGTTCAGCCTCTGGGGATCTCATTCTGCAAATGACAGACAAAATATTTCAAAGCTTGAAAATGTCCTCTAATTGTTGTGTTGATGAGAGACATATGGCCAGATCTCAGTGATAAGAGAGTAAACATGTCATTTTAGGTAAGGAATCAACTACAGTAATGCCCTAAATAATCGACTCCTTAACCACAGCAGAATTATGGGTAACTTTTCAGGATTTAGTTGGAAATATGTCTTGTTGCCATTCATCAGAAAGTTCTCACTGAGAGCTTTCCGATGAATGGCAACAAGCCATATTTCCGACTAAATCCTGAAAAGTTACCCATAATTCTTCTGTGGTTAAGGAGTCGATTATTTAGGGCATTACTGTATAAACTCCAGGGAATCACCAGGCCTGAATATATGGTGTCAGACATTTGAATAATAAGGATCCCAGAGGGTGAATTGAGCATCACCAAACTCATCCTCCGGGGACCTCATTCTGCATGGCCTCATCTGCTATTGGAAGACCTAAGACACAGTTTTATTTTCCTAGATGGTGATGTTGGTGATGCGTACCCATTGGACACCTCGATAATGCATTGTCATCTGACAATTTGGGGATACATGCAGGGCACTAGAAACTTTGAAATTTCTGAAGAAACTAAAAAAAAAAAATTAATTTGAGAAGATGAGGCCCTAAGCAGAATGAGATAATCCAGAAGATGAAATCTGGAAATGTCCGGCAACATATTTTTGGCCTGGGATTCAATGTATTGTCTTGTATATGCGAGGCTCCCTATGTGAGACTCGTATAAGAGGATGCATTGGCATAGGGTTTTTTCACAAAATTTCTGAAAGCTCCAGTCTTGAGAGGGTTAATAGGTCACAAATCATGTACAGTAATGCCCTAAATAATCGACTCCTTAACCACAGCAGAATTATGGGTAATTTTTCAGGATTTAGTCAGAAATATGGCTTGTTGCCATCCATTGGAAAGCTCTCAATGAGAGCTTTCCGATGAATGGCAACAAGCCATATTTCCAACTAAATCCTGAAAAATTACCCATAATTCTGAGTCGATCATTTAGGGCATTACTGTATTTGAGGGTAACAATCAACTAAATAATAGCTGTAATTTATGGAAATCAAATTGGATGGAGCATGGTTAAGATTGTCTTCACCAAAGGGTAATCAGATCTGATTGAAATGCATGTTGCTTTATTTCAACAAAAGTGTAGAATCAAGGAAAGAGCAATCAAAAGCACGATGCTGCACAATCAACGCAGGCGCCAATCAAGAAAAGTTGGTGTATACACAAGACAATTTATTTGCTTAACATTGGTTGGGTTTCAGTTTTTTGGAAAATAGCTGTGATCGATTGGTGATACCAAAATCACACAAAAATTCAAAAAAAAAACATTTCTATGTTGATTCCAGAATAAAAATGGTTTACGATTGAATCACTGAAGCTCCAAACGAAATTAGTCGACAGATTTTATAATTAGGATGGGTATAAAACACTGTCTCAGTTTAGTGCAGGCGTTCGGAATGTTTTTGATAATTTAACCCTTCGATGACTGGAGCTTCCTGACATTTTGCGAAAACCCTGTGCCAATGCATTCTCTTATATATGCGAGTCTCCCGTAGGGAGCCTCGCATATATAAGAGAATGCATTGGCCTAACAATATTTACTTTGACCTTGTAAGCCAGTGCTTTCTCTTACATATGCGAGGCTCCCTATGACAAACTCGCATATATAAGGGAATACACTGGCACAGGATCTTTAATGCTGCACCAGCGCAGCTCCCATCATGAAAAGGCTAACTCATTGTGGACATGCATTCTCCTGTTAGGTGCCATAGCTGGATGCGAAACACTACACCATATAAGGCAAATCTCATTGTGCCATCAAATCAAATACAATTTTAAAGGGACTCAATGGGTAAATGTGCAAAAAATAAACAAGTCTGTATATAAATTACCACTAAGAAAAACATGGAGAAATAGATCAACTTGGTTCTTATATTCATTTATATTAATACATGTGGTTGTCCCATAACAAAATTTTGTGTGTTGAAACCATTGTTATGTAAACAAACCTGTTACAGGGAATTGACAACAAACATTGCTAATCGTGTAGTGAGTTAAAATATTTTAGTCCGATTATGATTTTTATAATATTTTTTTATTCGTTAGCTTTATAATTTTCCAATGTTTAACGTCAAGTTTAGATTAAAATTTGGTATCTTACTGAACTACTTGGACTTTAATGGATATAATGCCACTGTAACATGCAGTAATATATAATTACAACTACTTTCACTTTCGCTTAAATACGTGCATTTTATTGGTCAATGCCCTTAGATACGCTTGGTAGCGACAATCTCTATCTGCCGAGGGAAATGTCGTCTCCCGCATCACAATGCGCAGTGATACTTCAAGAAATTGGGCGACATGCACCAACGGTCGCCCCACATCATGACGCCATTTCATAAAAGCGTCTATAGTTACCACACCGGGAAAATAAAAATAACGAATTAGACAGATCAGTGAAACTATGAAATGCGATATCATAATTTAGTTGGGGATAAAGAAATGTTTTACATAACTATTCCACTATTAGGTTTAGCATTTATCCAGCTTCGCGCCAGTACTAATATGACATGGCAGTGGTCCGAGAGCATAGAATTCACTTTTGTAGCGATTGTTTACTTTTAGAGTTTGTCACCGGAGACCGCAAATTCGGCGGGAAAGTTTGGGAACACCGTTTCGGAATTGCTATTGAATCTGATTGTCTTTTTGACAATAGATGTTCTAGAATCATTTTAAATAAGTTAAATTTACACCTGCAAGTACAGTTTAATAGTTTACGGGTGTGGTGTCTTGCTTTTGTATAGTTGGAAAGTTGGAAACAGAGATTGAATTGTGTGTGTTTATCTTCCGGTCGGTCGCCCAATTTATTCTCGACCCAATTGGGATTCCGTTAAAAGAACAGCTGATGTCCAGACACAAGTACGTATCACTTGGGTAGTTTTACTATTTTAGTGTTTTAAATATAGTTTCATAAAAAAACTAGTTTAATCACCAACTAATATGCGGATTGTCGTAATTATAAGCAATCAACGTTGTTTTTGATGCATCTGTCGGCGTATAGAAGTGTCTGATGCCGAACTACATACTTAGTATAATTTCGCTTTGCGAAATTATACAGTATGTAATTCGGCATCAGACACTTCTATATGCCGACAGATGCATCAAAAGCGATGTTGATTGCATATATAACAATAGTTCCAATTTGAAATTTAGAATATCTTATATATGAATAATGAAAATATGAACAAAGTCGATCTATTTTTAAAACATGACATACATGTTCTTGATCATAATTGTTTCACATACTTTAATGTTTTAAAAAAACAACATATCAGTGTTGTTTAACAGTTAGCCCATGGTTAATTAATTGAATATTTTAGTGTCAATCGCCGCATTTTCTTTTTTCGTGGAAAAATAATAACACATTTGATTAATAAATGTTCAGTTTCATTGAAGTGTCTCCGGTGAAAATTCCTTTGGGAGCCTTTATTCAGTGTCAGAGGGGCCTGCGGCACTAGTGTGCATGAAGCACACAACACACATGACAGACAGACATATCCTACTCTTTTATATATATAGATATTGATTATGCTACTTCAATATATCCTCATGCAAATAAGTTCATATTGGACCTAAATATTAGTTGAATTTGGTTCATATTGAACTTTTTGATTCTGGAATCAGCCCATAGTGGACTTATACTGTTATTCCATAGAATGGCGCAGGCGACAGTGAAAACACTTATATAAAGAGTGTACATATCTGCTGCAGCATATCCTCGTACAAATAGATTCATATTGGAAACCACCGCCAGGGTACCCTGAGTCACCACACCAAATTTGGTTGAAATCTGACCAGCAGTCTGGGAGAAAAATCTGGACGGACAGACAGACGTACAGACAGACAGGTCCAACTCTTTTATATACATATATTATGCTATCTAAATAATTTCAGAAACCATGCAATATAGAATACTTAATAATGAATAAACACCGCATTTCACATTTCATTCTCAGATTCAATGATGATGATGAACAGAATATTAATTAACCATGGCCTTATAATCGCAGGGGGATATTATTATAACAGTATTGACCATCTTGTGGACACATTCTAAAGCTCTGTTCGTATTTCTTGTGATATATTGATATTATACACAGATACCCTGAGTAAAGTATAAATCATCTTGTATTCAATGGCATGGCAGAATTTTATGAAAAGTTTCAGCCACCAACTTCATTCAATCCAGGAATCATTGCGCAATATGTTCAAAAACCACTATATTCATGGCAATCAGAAGATCAGTGTTTAACCCTTTCAGTGCCAAGTCCGATTTTTGTATCAACCCATATTTCCTTGATCATTTTTCAAATTTATTGATTATAATAATGGATCACATTATTATAATCAATAAATTTGAAAAATGATCAAGGAAATATGGGTTGATACAAAAATCGGACTTGGCACTGAAAGGGTTAAGATATGTCATGGTAACCCTTTCTATACTAAATACTCATTGATAAGTAGTTCCAACAGGAAATGTTCAGATAATAAGTTCAACAAAAGACTATGTGGTGAACTTATTATTAGAACATTTTCCTCCAATAAATCAGACTTCTACTGAACTTTTATTATCTGCTGTTGACTCATATTTCCTGAAACCCCCTCCAGATGAATAATACACCATTCTAGTGATTACTTGTATAACTGCGTGGGAGAATCCATTCAATATATAAAGGGTTAACACAGGAGTGACTATACATCTAGTAATATGATGTTAAAATTTAAACATATATAAAATATAAATGTTTCTATTGGAGAACATCAAACTTCATCCTTCAATCATCAAGGGACTACATGTATAACATTGCATGTGTGGTGGCTATGTCTGCCAAATGGTAGCTAAACTATTCTATAACTTACATTGGGAAAAGTGTCATTTTGAAGGCAGATTTTGTCAAAATATATATACAGCGCTGTATCCCCCAATAACACACACATCCACTACATTCTTTTCTTAAAGCTCACGAAACCACTCAAGGACAGCTTAATAATATCTAGCTTTGAAATAGTGTGTCTGTCATTTGCGGAATGAGGTCCATAGAGTGTGAGTTTAGTGACATTATCCCACACAGTGGGCTAGCATCACTAGATTCACCCTCAAGGGACATCATTCTGCTTTAAAAATACCTCATCTTCTGGGAAGTATCTATAGTCTCAAATTAACATTGTTTTAGTGACTTTTTCCCTTCGGGGAAGTTTCTATATCATCTAATTTTCAGAAGGTAAAATGCATAATTGAGGTGACTAATGGGTGAACATCACCAACTTCAACTGGGGAACTTCAATCTGATGCTAGCTCTCCCATAGCAGTTGAGGCCTCAGCAGAATGAGGTTCCCAGAGGGTGAATTTGGTGATGCCAGCCCACCGTAACTAATTCACCCTCTGGGGATCTCATTCTGCAAATGTCAGACACACTATTCCAAGCAATGTTCATTATGCTATCTTTTATGTTGCTAAAAGCATAAAGTTGATACAGAGATCAGATTTTTTTTGGAAATGGCTAAATTGAGTTATTCAATTTTCCAATTTGCATAGCATTTGATATGTGAAATAAAATGTTATTTTACCCCCTACAGGATAGACTGCATGATTAGGAGGTGGAAATTAATCCCATTGACAGCATCTATCTCAATGGCGACAGATGAAGATGAAGAGAATTGCACTCTAATATCTTGAAATGTTCGATTTTCAGCAAAGGAACCTCAAAACCCTGCCACAATTTAGATTTATTTATGTAATTTTTCTATCTCATGGGTGCAGGGTCGATTCAATTCTAATTTTGTAATCGGAAGAGAATTTCCTGAATGCTGATATTTCCATAAATCCAGCTATTTATAGAGTTATAGTACATTAGGGGATTAATAGCTATACACGTTGTCAAAGAAGCTACACAATTTCATAAACCATCCCCGAGTGACTCTGAGAATAGTTATTGCTGATGACTGATTATTACCATCCCAGGAATCGCAATATCAAGACAACTTTCGTCTGATGGATTAAAGAATTTCTTCATCTTAGGGGCAATATAATGCCCTACTGGTCGATGACTATAAAAAGTAGCAAGCTTTCAACTTCCTTTGACATTTTTTATGCATGTCTGGGGCGAGAATTTATTCATATATGAATATCACTGTGTAGATTAGCCAAACGTGAGTAACGGCTTAGCGCGCTGTGATTTACGTTAATATATGGGTATGTGATGAGGCATCCGTGAACACGTCTCGATGAAAAATGGTCTTTCGCTTATTTTTGGATGTTTTTACTCATCAGTTAGTGTAGTGCACATATTTGATGATGTACACAACCCGGATAACTCTGTCAAAGAAACATGACAAGAGGAATTATCAGGCCACGATGGAGCTCGTAGAACGGTGAGTAAGACCGAATGCAAAAATATTGTGTAAAGGTGGGGAAGGGTTCCGAAGGGGTCGGGCACAAATCTCAGATTGGTAAATATGATGAGATTCTTCTGGTATTTTAACCATTCTATACTAAATACTCATTGACGAGTAGTTATCCCTTTTGAAATGTTCAGATAACAAACAACCATAGTGGGCCCAGTGTCAATTACTGTTCAGAAGAAATCTTAAACAAGACTGGAAAGGCTAGTGGAGCTGGATGATAATATACATGTGTAGCGGGCATTTGAGTGAGACACGGGACTGTTCTGCCATATAAGGAAATTCCTATGATGTCGGGGAATATTTTGAGCGGAAAGCAAAATTATCAGACGATACATAAAATCACAATGATGTGCCCTTCAAAGCTAATTAAGTAACAAGGAAATGTATGTACAACATCATAAGACTATCAATTTGCTGTCAGTATAGAAATATAGGAATTTTAGACCAAGGAACAGATTTATTTCAATCATAAAAGCAATTATGTACAACACATTTTAATTAGAGATTGAAGACGATAATAATGCAAATCAGCCAAATAATACAGTTCACGTATATAGTAATGCCTTTAATAATTGACTCCTTAACCCTTTACCCAACAGAAGGGCCCTGTGCCAATGCATTCTCTTATATATGCGAGTCGACCATAGGTCGCCTCGCATATATAAGAGAATGCATTGGCTTAACACATTAAAAATTATAAAATTGTTAAAGAATGTAAGAAAAAGTGTTAAAAAAAGATTTTTTTTAGGCCAATGCATTCTCTTATATATGCGAGGCGACCTATGGTCGACTCGCATATATAAGAGAATGCATTGGCACAGGGCATAACTGTAACTATCACAATGTGGTCAAGGAGCCGGTTCCAATGATATCCATATTTGTATGGTTCTATTGAGACAGACCGAAGATATTTTAGGCTGTTGAAGCTTTATTTGGCCGGTTTTGGCCGTTTTGTTGGGTAAAGGGTTAACCACAGCAGAATTATGGGTAATTTTTCAGGATTTAGTTGGAAATATGACTTGTTGCCATTCATCAGAAATCTCTCACTGAGAGCTTTCTCATGAATGGCAACAAGCCTTATTTCCAACTAAATCCTGAAAAATTACCCATAATTCTACTGTGCATGGTTAAGGAGTTGATTATTTAGGGAATCACGTATATAATGAAAGCTAGGGGTTAATCAACAGAGTAAGGATTTTTGAACATAATGTATAAAGCTGACAGATAACCTATAAATTCCCATTCATTTGTTTGTAGGAATGTTAGAAGGGATATTAGTAGTGATGTTCGGATTATAAACTCACCAGACAAGCTGTTTATAGCCTAAGACTGTTTATGGAAGTCATTAGCTAAACATTTCTAAAATAATGATTAAATGGGAAATAGAAATTACCAATTAGCAAATATCCCACTATCAAAGATCAAGTAAACTTAAACCTACCAGTGAGTAATCTCAGAATTCAGTTGTCAAATGGTATTTTACCCTTTCTTTACTAAATGCATTCTCCCATTCAGTAATAAAAGCAGGGTTCATACAGGTTCTTAAAATGTAAATTTAAGGACTTTTAAGGACCTTTTTAAGTACTTTCAAGACAGTCGTGAGACCATCGATGACCGAAAGACCATCGATGACCGAAAGTCAACAGGGGAGAGTATGAGAGGGGTGTCCCCTGTCATTGGTGGGGGTCCGAGAGAGACAGAAGAGACAAGTGTTGGTAACAATGTTTGTGGCAATATCTAAAGTGACAAAACGCCAATTAAAATGTCTTATTGCAATCATCAACTCCAGTCAATTCCAAGATCCCAAGTGGCAGACTGAATCTTCCGTCACCAAGACCATATTACCTAGATACTGAACACACTACATTGGCTTCCGAAACCAATAAAGTTCAAGCAGAACAAGATACAACAAGAAATTCACACAAAACACGTTCAGCTACTGGACAATAGACTCCAGGAACCAACTAACAGATCTCTGCACACAGCAATGCCCTAAATAATTGACTCCTTAACCACAGCAGAATTATGGGTAACTTTTCAGGATTTAGTTGGAAATATGGCTTGTTGCCATTCATCGGAAAGCTCTCCTCGAGAGCTTTCCTATGAATGGCAACAAGCCATATTTCCGACTAAATCCTGAAAAGTTACCCATAATTCTGCTGTGGTTAAGGAGTGGATTATTTAGAGCATTACTGTAGATGCTGGTTCTCTAAATGGGTGTGACTAATTAGTGCCCGGGCACGCCCGGGCAGGTCCGGGTGTTCTCATGGGCCCGCAGACAGTCTAATATGATGCCACATGGTAGTAGGATACAGAATAAGCATATATTGTGAAAATTGACTTGCTGTGTCGTCCACCGGCGGGTTTATTAACCATTTAAATGCCGATATTGACTAAAAGAACCCGGGAGAGCCCAGACGGACGCATAGACCCGACCATATTATATATTGATAACTAATGGTAGCGAGGCACTTACTAAAGGTATATATTGCAAATATTGACTCGCTATCTCGCTCGCGGCCGGCTTCATTAACCCCTTAAATGACGATATGCGCCAGAAGAACATGGCGCAAGCCCGGGCACGCCCGGGCAGGCCCTGGTGATCTCATGGACCCGCAGACAGTCTAATATGATGTCATATGGTAGTAGGATACAGAATAAGCATATGTTATGAAAATTGACTTGCTGTGTCGTCCACCGGCGGGTTTATTAACCATTTAAATGACGATATTGACTAAAAGAACCCGGGAGAGCCCAGACGGACACATAGACCCAACCATATTATATATTGATGACTAATGGTTGCGAGGCACTTACTAAAGGTATATATTGCAAATATTGACTCGCTATCTCGTTCGCAGCCGGCTTCATTAACCCCTTAAATGACGATATGTGCCAGAAGAACATGGCGCAAGCCCGGGCACGCCCGGGCAGGCCCTGGTGGTCTCATGGGCCCGCAGACAGTCTAATATGATGTCATATGGTAGTAGGATACAGAATAAGCATATATTTTGAAAAATGACTTGTTGTGTCGTCCACCGGCGGGTTTATTAACCCTCTAAATATCGATATTAACTAAAAGAACCCGGGAGAGACCGGACGGACACAGAAACCTGATAATATTATATATTGATGACTAATGGTAGCGAGGCACTTACTAAAGGTATATTGCAAATATTGACTCGCTATCTCGTTCGCCGCCGGCTTCATTAACCCCTTAAATAACGATATGCGACAGAAGAACGCGGCAAGCCCGGACAGGCCATGTCTGCCTCCTGAACCCGCGGACAGTCTAATATGATTCCGTACGGTAGTAGGATTCTGAATAAGCATGCAAATTTACTTGCTGTGTCATCAACCGGCGGGTTAATTAACCATTTAAATGCCGATATTAACTTAAAGAACCCGGGAGAGCCTCGACTGACATAGCGACCCGATCATATTATATATTGATGAATAATGGGATCGAGGCACTTACTAAAGGTATATTGCAAATATTGACTCGCTATTTCGTTCGCGGCCGGCTTTATTAATCCCTTAAATGACGATTTGCACCAAGAGAGCACGGGAAAGCCCGGGCAAGTCCGGGCAGGCCCTGATGGCCTCATGGGCCCGCGGACAGTCTAATATGATGTCGTATGGTAGTAGGATATATACAGAATAAGCATAGATTATGAAAATTGACTTGCTGTGTCGTCCACCGGCGGGTTAATTAACCATTTAAATGCCGATATTAACTAGAAGAACCCTGGAGACTTCTCGGGTTCGGTGATACCTTCGGGTTTGGCGATATACCACGTACACGGGGTGAACTACGGGAATAAATAATAAGGTTTTAGAGAACTTATAAACTTTATTTCATATAAACGGCACTATCAGTAAATACAATATATATATCACATCACCTTGAAACATTTTATACATAAATATACCAGACTCGCACAAAAGGCTGTTTTTTGGAAATTTTGAGTTTGCTTCCGAGTCTATGAAACTGAATTTTTCAATAAATACGAGCGATACGATGCTATTATACACCATTATACACCAGACTGAATTAACACGAATGCATGCCATATATGGACAAGAATATAACTTCATGAATATTTAGAGCGTATATACACTACTTCTTCGTTATATATTTGGTCCATGACGAATTAATGTTAGGTCATTTCGGCTTGCGTACAATATTTTACAAAATGGCCGGTTTTTTGAAAATTGCAATTCGCTTCCGGGTTTATGAAACTTATTTTTTCCAATAAATACGAGAGATTCGATGCCGTGGCGTGGTACGATTGGTTTGTGTGGGCCAGAGCACAATTCCGCTTCTGTTGGTTTATAATATACATATTCTCGTTAACGTTGAGCGTGTTTTTGAAGCGAACGTCGGTGTTAAAACCGGTATATTTGATCCGGTTTAGCGGACTCCATCTCCAACGAGTGAAATTTTACAGCCGGTTTGCGTCAGACCTGTGCTCAAGTTGGATACCCTTTCTATAGGATTAAGTACTATTGGGGTGGGGTCAATTTTTGTTCTGGGACCTGTGAAGATGTCCACCTGTCACGAATCGAGCATTCTGATAAATGAACATGACCAAATGTTTGTTTCTATATATTATCGATATCAGATCGTTGTTATTACCGAGAATTTGTTGAAAATAATTTGCAGTACCCCTTTAACGTAAGCATTTTAACAATTAAATCTACGATAATAAATTAACTGCAAAGTAATACCTTTTTAAACTTATGAGATATATTAGTGTGCAAATATAATGTTACACAATACACAACTTTCGATCCTTCTGGAGATCTTTATATAGAAGGATCGAAAGCTCGTGTATTGTGTAACATTATATTTGCACAAATTATATCTCATGAGTCTAATAAGGTGTTATTTTGCTGTTAATTTATAGCCGGGATTTACTATTATCGTGCACCGAAGACTCTTACTGCCACTTTTCAATATAACATTTAAATCTATAACCTTTATAGGGTCGATTTTTGACAGACAATGATATTCTATAATGATTCACTTATTTGTGTTTAAAATCTAGTTATCTACATGTAAAATATAATTCCTTCGCATAGTCAAGATTTGCCTCCAGATATGACCATTCTATATCTCTATGGCATTTATTTCCACTCAGCTTCCCGCGACGTTAATTTCAACAAATTTGCAGTATGCACACCGGTCAGTCCCCCATTGCAAATATTAACCCACCGAATCACCCCATGTTAATAATATACCGGCAAATTGGCGTCCGAGCCCGGGGGCGTATACATCCAGATGCGTATAGAATGTTTTATTTATATTTTGGCCACTTTCCGGACCCACTAACCAAGTGTTCTATTTTTGTTTTGTATACGTTTTTACTGCATGTTTTCGGGTATCCATCCCTTTTATTTTCATTTGTTTTAAAGTGTTGTTCGTTATTTTCAGTTTCAGATACCCACATCCATCATGAGCTCCTTCGAAAAAAATTCGCTAATACTTTCATAGAAACACCTTTAAAAAAGTAACTCGACGGTCAATATCTTTATGTGTATGGCCAACCTGCTAATCAGAATATGACTACAATAGCTTATTATTCATATTATGGTGAGTGGTGACATTTTCGAATGAACAAATCAACTTTCGAAAAATTATAAAACCACCGGGTTCATTAAGAGGGAAGATGTTCGTGTTAATTGGGCATCTATGATCATGTTCAAAAGTCAGAATGCTCGGTTAACGACAGGTGGGCATCTTTTGTGTGATGTTGTCTATGTGGGGTTCAGTATACACACAGCACGGTGGGAATCTCTTGTGTGATTTTGTCTATATGGGGTTCGGTATACACACAGCACTGCATTGAATCCACGGTATGTTCATTACAACGAGTTTGTCATAAAATACCACGTAAAATAAGGTCGCAGAATTGTTCAACTCTCGTAGCACTGTGGTTGTCAAGCCGTAAAATAGTGAAATTGGTCGCAGAATCGTCAACACGTCAACACGATTGTGCCGTGTAATCAGGGAACGATAATTATTGCATAATCTATACATTGGGACATTACAACGCTATAACTTCAGATACGGGCGGCCTAGCACACAAAAATACTTTTCGACACCGTGCTCAGTTGATTAGTGGCGATAGATAAATCGAAACAAAATCTAGTCCGGAGTAATTCTTTAAATTTGTTTCTCAGAAGCGCTATGCGTAGGCATGTATGCAGTATGTAATATAAATTAATAAAGGTAAAATATATCTACTCACCTTCAGCTTCAGTGAAGCAGATGGAGCACGGGTACAAAACCATAGCAGGAACCGTCAAATGAATTCGTGGTCGCATAATTATAGGATATCTTATTGGAATAAACTTTGAGTTTTAGTGTATTTAATTGCATATGTTGTTATATATGATATAAGCCAGACTGCAACACAGTTTGATTGGTTAATAATCAGTTGAAGCCAAGTATGGTATTGAGAATAATATTATAGTTGCTAGATTATTAGGAAACCCCAACCATTGGATGGAGCGGGATTAAAATGTGCTTCTTTGATTGTGACACGAAAAACGAAAGCTCAGCTCCCACTGTCACTGTTGTCTCAACAATCAAGGAGTAAAATCCCAGGGTGCAATGATATCACAATCTCGAATCCGCGCACGGGTATCTAATCTTATAATCCGTTTGATACCCTTCCCAGAATGTAAATCGAGATTATAGTGTTTTAATTGATATTCATAATCCTCTATAATCTATGTTGGCTTCATGCATATAATCAGTCAAAAAATAACACAGAGCAATTCAGTTATATTCTCTAACATTATTCGCAAAGTATTCTGCTTTCAAACTTCCCTGGAACCAAATTCAATCAATAGGCAAATAATATATTCTAAAACAAAATATGGTAATCGGACATTTCCCCACCGGACATTTCCCCAACCTCTCAGAAAGTGGCAAAGGGGCATTTACCCAATCGGACATTTACCAACCGGACATTTCCCCACTTACTCAATGCGGACATTTACCCACCGAACTTTTCCCCACCCGAATTGTTGACTTTATTTTTGAAATAAGCATGAACGTCGACACATAATGTGTCACCACCACGAATGTTCTTAATCAATTCCATGATTGAAAGTGAAGATATGAGTCCATGATAACTGATAAATGTTTTTCAAAACATTACATCGGTTGAGTTGACATGACATGAGATGGCCTCAATGTCCAGGCTTCACTGACCACTCAAAACATCCTTTGATGTCTGCGATAAAGGATGTAGCATAAAATATTTTATTAGCAGGGCGGGGAAATGTCCGGTGGGTAAATGTCTTAGTGGGTAAATGTCTGGGTGGGTAACTGTCCGGGTGGAGAAATGTCCGCTTTTGAAAGTGGGTCATGTCCCGTGCAGAAATGTCAGGGATTCAAAAATATATCGACCGACAAGTTCAAATTCGCAGGGCCAGTCCTTGTAAATAATAATAAAAAACATCAGAATGACCATCTAAGAGCGATTGTATGACGGCGGTTCACAATTTTTTCAACTGTGAACTGCATGCTTTAAATTTAACGAGTAATTCTTTTTTTATATACATACTGTTGGACGTGTTACGTGGCGGTGAGCAAATTTTTCGACTGCATTTGGGGTTAAATTAAGTTTTTCACAAAAAAATATGCGGTTGTATATAGGAACGTATAAAGGATGGCCAATAATGCCGCCAATTCCTGATCGAGTGGGCACCAATATTATAAATGAACCCGCCGTGAACGATATATAACGGCAGTAAATGTTCATACCAGCCACCCTACCGCCATAAGGCATCACACTATACCGATCACTGGTCCATGGTGCCACCCGGACTTCCCCGAGCTCTCTCGTGATCGGGCTTTTTGCGCGTGTTCTTCTGGCGCATATCGTCATTTAAGGGGTTAATGAAGCCGGCCGCGAACGAGATAGCGAGTCAATATTTGCAATATATACCTTTAGTAAGTGCCTCGCTACCATTAGTCATCAATATATAATATGGTCGGGTCTATGCGTCCGTCTGGGCTCTCCCGGGTTCTTTTAGTCAATATCGGCATTTAAATGGTTAATAAACCCGCCGGTGGACGACACAGCAAGTCAATTTTCCTAATATATGCTTATTCTGTATCCTACTACCATATGGCATCATATTAGACTGTCTGCGGGCCCATGAGACCACCAAGACCTGCCCGGGCGTGCCCGGGCTTGCGCCATGTTCTTCTGGCGCATATCGTCATTTAAGGGGTTAATGAAGCCGGCCGCGAACGAGATAGCGAGTCAATATTTGCAATATATACCTTTAGTAAGTGCCTCGCTACCATTAGTCATCAATATATAATATGGTCGGGTCTATGCGTCCGCTGGGCTCTCCCGGGTTCTTTTAGTCAATATCGGCATTTAAATGGTTAATAAACCCGCCGGTGGACGACACAGCAAGTCAATTTTCCTAATATATGGTTATTCTGTATCCTACTACCATATGGCATCATATTAGACTGTCTGCGGGCCCATGAGACCACCAACACCTGCCCGGGCGTGCCCGGGCTTGCCCGGGCACTAATTAGTCACACCGCTCTAAATCAATTTAAATCTAAATGACAGCAGGAGACAAAAAGATAAAAAATTAACTACATATTTAACTGGTTAACATTCATACCACAATACAGTTATGAGCTGGTAAAGATAGGCCAACACAAGGGAAAGCTTAATGATGGCCTGAACATCACAAGTAAATCACAGGTAAAAAAGATGCAGTGTGCCACAATACCTCAATGATAAGATCACTGTGTATGTATACTGCCAAGTCTGCTCAGATCTGAGGGCTTAATGCTCCTACCATACCCAAAGGTTGATGGAAGTTTTGGGGAGATATACAGTAATGCTATAAGTAATAGACTTCTTAACCACAGCAGAATTATGGGTAACTTTTCAGGATTTAGTCGGAAATATGGCTTGTTGCCATTCATCGGAAAGCTCTCTGGAATGCTCTACCATTGAACTGCCCTGGATATGATAAATTGAAAGGTCTTTTGAAAACTCACTTTAATATTTACTGAATATTTTTCTGAACATTTGGGTGAGAAACTAACCATCTTTCAGCACATGCTACACAATTAGCACACTTGAACTGTACATTTGTGAATTTGTTATCTGATTTAATATGTTTGTTAACCCTTCAATAAAAAAGACAAGAAAAATCAAGAAATAAGTTTTGAGCTTGAGGCAGTCAGGTTCAATACCAGAAACAAGCATCCATTTTATTATTTCATATTTAAGAATGTTTAATGTAAATTTCCCAGAACTGTAAGTGTGTCACTGGCTCACTGGGGCTGCATTGGTCATTGTCACATGGTTTTCATCCAAAAAGCTACCCAGCTTCTCCCAAATGTGAAAAAAGCCAACCAGGATATCCCAATCATGCAAATATTCACCAAGCACAACAAAATCTCATAAAAATGCGATTTTAAATTTGGATGGTTATTGCGGCCGTTTTGAGTTTGACAGCTGCAGATGAACTCTGAGATCCCGAGTGGCTTTTTGCACTTTTGGAAGATCCAGGGTAGTTTTTTGCATGAAACAATGCAACAATGACCAATGCAGACTCATTGGGCATGTCTTCCTCAGCCGGAACATATCACAAATAAAGCTAGATGTCGTGATAACTGGCTAGAGACATTCAACTAATAATAAGATCAAAACATTCTTTTGCTTTTTATCTTACTGTTAATAAATGCTTGCTGGACATCCAAACAATTAAATGAATGGGAGGCAATATGTATTTCCTTGCTTGTTTCTGGTTATATTATCTGAACTTCCATGCAATGAAAAGTAAACCATTCTAGGGCTGTAACATTACACTTGGTCATGATACGATACAGATCATGATACATATCAAGATACACTACTGAGTGTTCTCGTATGATTTACCACCCAAATTATCAGAACCAACATGTTTATAATTGGAGATAGAGTTCATTGTAAACTAAAATGCAGATTAATAGTTAGCTAGATTAGTCAAATACAGATAACAGACATATGTAAACTTGAGAGAATATTGCAGGTTTCACTCTTAACCCTTTGAGTGCCAGGGGCCGATCTTATCGGCCCTAAACATACAAAATATGTCTGTTAAAGAATATAAGAATAAATTATTAAAATTGTAAAAAAAAAAAAAAAAAAAAAAAATATTGTTAGGCCAATGCATTCTCTTATATATGCGAGGCGACCTATGGTCGACTCGCATATATAAGAGAATGCATTGGCACAGGGTATATGGGTTGATACAAAAATTGACCTGGCACTCAAAGGGTTAACACATGTCCATCTTCAGAAATTACATGATTTGCTAATCACAATCAGATTGGGGAAAGAACCAAAGGCACCAGGAAATAAGCTATCAGTTCCGTACTGAGATCAGTATCGAAACTGCGGTACTGATGTCGCGCTGGCATGCAGCCAAAGATTTTTTCCATGAACAGTAGGTGAAATCAGAGGAACATTGAGCAAAATTCTATGTTTTTCATTGAGCAAAATTCTATGTTTTTTCAAAAAGATGATTTTTAATACCTCCCCAAGAATTGGCTATTGACGAATTGCATTTGACACACTTTGTTTTTTCCTTGTCACTTGGGATGTTGAATGATAGTCAGCAGTCCCAAAAATTGCTTGTTTTCTTGTTTGTTCTGGAACTTAGATCATGTCATGAATTTCTACAGCCATAGAGATCATATTCCACCCGTTCAAAATATTGGAACTTTTTGATGTTCTGACAGAAACTTTATAACATTGAACAAACAACGCAAGGAATATATTTCTTTGCTAAAACTTGTTCCTTAATAATCTAGCTATTTCACAGTAGGAGGTGGTCCAAGCTCGAGATTGCTTGATTTTTGTAACTTTTTTAATCGATAACGCATAAACATTCAATTACTTCTCGAGAGAAATTATGAACAATGAAAATCAAATTTGGCACAACAAAGTCATCTAAATCATGCAATCTCAAGCTGGGACCTTCACCCACTGTATTACTGTATTATTAAGGAGCAGATATTTAATAACTAAAAAAATGTTGCCTGCACTGTAAACTTCCCAGTGTAAGAACATCAAAAAGTTTTTGCAGGTTTTGGCTGGTAGAGCATGATCTCTATGGGCGTAGCCAGAGTAGAGTTTCATGACACGATCTTTTGAGTGTATACGAGTGTCCTATAATCATCACAGACCCAATTAAATAGAGATCAGGTAGAAATGAATTCCGTCATTAAATATTCCCGAGAGAGCCCCGATTCTATGGAATATAATCAAACATCCCATAGGAAACCCCGATTGAATGTATTCATGGAATATACCTCCTCATATCGATGACTTGTCCGAAGCTTTTATTATTAGTGTCCATTCACAATCCTACAAATCAGCCACAGATAATTGGGTGGCTATCTAGAAATCCCATGGGTGCTTAACACCATTACTAATCAATTATTCTCAACGAATTCAATAAAAAATAGTCTGACCCAATAAAGTAGATATCTGTAGATGAGCCATGTAATTACAGGCAGCACAAACCTTATGAAATTCGTTTACATCCAAACAAAAAGTCAAGCTTATAACCCTTTACCCAACAAAGCGGCCAAAACCGGCCAAATAAAGCTTCAACAGCCTAAAATATCTTCGGTCTGTCTCAATAGAACCATACAAATATGGATACCATTGGAACCGGCTCCTTGACCACATTGTGATAGTTACAGTTATGCCCTGTGCCAATGCATTCTCTTATATATGCGAGTCGACCATAGGTCGCCTCGCATATATAAGAGAATGCATTGGCCTAAAAAAAATCTTTTTTTAACACTTTTTACCATTTTTTCTTACATTCTTTAACAATTTTATAATTTTTAATGTGTTAAGCCAATGCATTCTCTTATATATGCGAGGCGACCTATGGTCGACTCGCATATATAAGAGAATGCATTGGCACAGGGCCCTTCTGTTGGGTAAAGGGTTAACTTAAAATTACAGCAAGCAAACCTCATTATACGCTGAAGGTCATTGACAGGCACAATTGTAATAAGGACAGGCTCAATTTGCGCTAGACCTGACAATGTATGTGCCTGGGTAGACAAGGTGGATCTGACATTGTCAGACTCAAATATGTCTGGTACCAGTCTGTGTATAAGCATACATTCAGAGTCATCTGACATACTGAGGCCATATATATTCACACGTTGCACGCTGTCTATCATTTCGTGATCAAATGAGGGTCATATCGGCATTTTGTTTTGACTATTACACAGTGAGAGAGAATTCTCAGTCCATGCATTAAATAATTGTCTTACAGTAATTCTCTAAATAATCGACTCCTTAACCACAGCAGAATTATGGGTAACTTTTCATGATTTAGTCGGAAATATGGCTTGTTGCCACTCAGTGAGAGCTTTCCGATGAATGGCAACAAGCCATATTTCAGACTAAATCCTGAAAAATTACCCATAATTCTGCTGTGGTTAAGGAGTCGATTATTTAGAGCATTACTGTAATCTTTTTGTTTTGTTACACTCTCTCATTTGTATCCGCTTGAGTAGACCTTTGTTCCATTATATTCTATTATTAAATCGTCTTGCTCACTATGTGACAGTATAAACCAAATTGCACGCTGGCTTTCTGGCGAGTGCACAAACTGTTATCATGATCGAATACCTGAATATCCAACGAAACAAGGTTGGTTTATCTCCATTGTAATTCAATCCACCAAAAAAATTTAAAGAAACCGTAGGCATTGCACTTTTTATCGACATTACAGGCCGGCATGTAATGATGTGAGGTATCCTTCCTGTCAAGTTGTCAACAGTATAGATCTACAGTAAACATCTGTAACCGATTACACGACTTTCATGATGTTGTCATGACGCGGTGCTCCATTTAAAATTTTATACCATCAGTGGACGGTGCTGATGAATCGAAAGCTAAAGTTAGCAATTCTCGACCAATCAGAATTCTTGTTTCAGAGACAAATATTCAACTTGAATTACAATGTGTTTATATGTTAATCATTTTAATTGGACGCTTTTATCTAAGAGTAAAGGTTCGAAACAGAAACTCCGTGACAGGATATAAGACCCAATCAATATTAACTTTTGGCCTGTCAACAATCCTGGATATAAGAGGCATGACAGACTCACATATGAAGTGTAACAGGCAAACCTTCAGAATACATGACACATACAGATGAACTGATGGACATACAGACAGAAGCCCACTGTCATTCATCAAACCATACAAGTTGAGTTTTACTACACAGCTCCATGTTAGTAACGATAGGCCGATCATGATCAGCGGATGTTTAACCAATACCTTGGCGATAGTGATTAGCTATTTTTGATAAATCCTTACACCAACCTTTTCATGAGTGCTTGACTTTCAACAGGTCACAGCTTACTATTAAGTTCACAAGTGGAATCTTACTTAGTGGGCGCCTTGCTCGCATAAACACAATAGGAACATGGATGTGGCATTCGATTTCAACTTATTAGGTCACTCCAACACAGATATGTGTTATAGAGTGATAAAGCTAATTATGCCTAATCATTAATCATTAGTCAGAAAGACACACTATAGCTGTTTATGATATAATAGTTACAAAATTAAGTAGATAAAAATCATAGAAACTCCATTTATCTGCTTAATACATGGAGTGTGAGACATAGCATATTACTTATGTTGTTGTGTTAGCTGCATATTAAAAGTCATGGGATGATTGAGATTACAGAAAAGGGTTAATATTTTCTCACTCAAAAAACAATCAAAACCTGAACAACTATACAAGTGAGGGTTGTACAGACCTGCATATGAAATATTATTGATAATGATTGGATATTAAATATTTTAGATAACTAGAGATAACCAGAGGTGAGATATGAGAATGGCCAGATTGAAAATATTAGTCATTACATTCGATAGCATACTGTATGTCTATGGAATGGCCCAGTGTGTTAATTATCTTCTAAGCTGATCATTGGAAAGATACAATGTCTGTAAACAGAGGAAATATAATTAAAGTTAATAAAAACAATTCAATCGATACCAAAATCTATACAGGTGAAGTATGTGTCATGATTAAACTGGATGTGATTATAAAAGTGATCGGGTGAAAAATAATTGACTACCATTCAATAAGTCAGTCTCAAGAATACCAGCACCGTTATTATTATCCTGCAGTCCAAATGCAATTGAGGGAATTTCAAAATATTAGACATTTCCTCTATAAACGATGAAGATTCAATTTATGGTTTATAGAAATCCTAACTGCATGAACCTGGCTCAAAGTGAAAGGGATAATTTAATATCTGCCTATTTTATATCATTTGTCTATGGAATGGGTTAATTTTAATCCCAAAATCCATGCAAGTGCGCAGTGGATCACCATCAACCTGGACATAGAATATGAGAATGATCAGATGAAAAACATCAGAAGACCATATGACGTGTGGAGAGGGTTAATCATGTTCAATGACATCATATGGTGGAACTACTGAATAGGTGGGTTGATTTGTTTGTAAGATAAGATACGGTGTCTGTAAACAACAATGTGTGTAAACAACAAAACAGCAATGTCTGTAAAACATCCCTACAAATGAACAATGGACTATTCCAATTTTTACTTTTATAACAGGTGTCTTATTGAGTGTAAATTAACCAATGAACCTGCTTCAACAAATGGGTTAACTTAATATTCAGTGCACAGAAAACTGAACTAATAGAGAGCCATCCATTAATTACATTTTGACATATTTGATAAACAAATTCTGCTAGACACCACTGGCAATGTACTATCTATCTATCTATAGTTTCCAGCTAAAAATAACTCAAACCAATAATTCACAGGTTCTGTGTGATGAGAGTTACTTGAATTTTAAAGGCCATAACTCTTTTAAAATATATTGGATCAAACCCATATTCAAACTCAATCTGTATTTTGGGGTGAAAAATTCATATACCCAATTTGGTGCCGATCAGATGAAATATGTTTCAGTCATTGCAACTTGCATAATTAAAAAAAAACAAGAGTGGATTGGGTTAACTATTACAATACCAAACTCCATACAGATGAAGAATGTGCTAAGAAAAACCTAGTTAAGAAATATGAGGCAAATCAGAAGAAAACTGTTTTGACTTATTGCATTGGATAGCATTTGTGTGAAGGGCTAATTATTTTCTAAACCATTCAACAAATCAATAGCAAAAACTATATAGGTGAGGGATGTGTCATCATAAACCTACATATAAAATATGAACACAATCGGATAAAAAATACTTAAGTTATCGCACTGGATAACACATGCCCATGTTTGGATGCAAAGTGCTAATAACTTCTAAACCGATCAACCAATCAATACCAAAAACTATACAAGTGACAGGTGTGTCATCATAAACATGCATATTCAATTTGCACATGATACGATAAAAAATACTTGAGTAATCGCGTCAGATAGCAAGTGTACGTCTATGGACAGACGGACAGACAAACGACGGATGGTTGATCCGGACGCCGGCATTATGTGTACCATACGTGGTATGGGACCATGGGTACACATAAATATGTTTTGATAAAAACCCTCAACAAGAACAAATAATTGCATGAACAAGAGGCATGTCATTGGATGTCACATGGATTTCTTTTCAAGTGTACTGGCTCCATTGCAGATGATGTATGGTAGCCCAATTCACCTACCATTGCTCTCAGCTATAATAAATCCTTCCATGGTTGACCCAGACTTGATGATAGTTTTCTGTCCCAGACGAAACCCAATTGCCCTGGTCAATTTGAGCTGATTTGTTTCATGAACATTATTGGCCACAACAGCTAGATAAGCTACCAAGATCACTAGATCAATTAACCTAGTTAACCCTTTGATAATTGGATATACACTTTAAAAAGTTTACTTCGGCAATGTCCAGTTGAACTTACTAGTATTCCCTACAAACAAGACTGTGTGTCAGATACAGGACATTGACTAAGCAAACTTTCTGGAGACCTATTCAATTGAGTTGGTGAAGGACAACATGACAAAAGTGTGTTTTCCTCAGAGTGTGCGAAACATTGTACTGCAAGATTTTAAATACGAGTATTAAAGGTTAGAGAAATAAAAATGTTATGTCCAGGCATGTGGATTTTACCATCACAAATTCATTGAAAACAGGCTATATATTTAATTAAAGACACATGGATATGCTGTTAAAATAGTCACATCCGTTGAAACTGCCATACCCAGCTGCCATAACCAGAAAGAATATTAAAATACATGTATAACATATTTAGTTCTTATATGTTATAACATAAGGTGTTAAATAGTCACACCTGTTAAAACTGCCATAACCAGAAAGAATATTAAAATATAACATATTTAGTTCTTATAAGTTATAACAGGGGGTCAGGGGACATAATAACCATAAGCTAGCTATAACCTATGCACTTTCACCGCATTATGAAAGCCTTTATATCCATTCCAAATATGTCGGTGAGCGTGATCCCTTCTGCCAAAATAATAACTAGTCAAGCCTTGAAATAGTGTGTCTGCTAATTGCAGAATGAGGTCCCTGAGAGGGTGAATTTAGTGATGCTGTCCCGCATAGTGGGCTAGCATCACCAAATTCACCCTCTGGGAACCTCATTTAGCTCAGGCCTAAGCAAAACATGGTCCCCAAAGGGTGAATTTGGTGATGCTAGTCCGATGTGCGGGGGTAGCATCATTAAATTCACCCTCTGGGGACCTCATTCTGTATATAACAGACATACTATTTCAAGTCTTGAACTAAGTAGAAGCTATGGGACACAGACATGAAGTGGCCTATAATATAATTAAGAAGCGCTAAACAAATGTTTACATAGTGTAGTACAACACGTAAGTCAGTCTACCAATGTAACACTAAGTGGTGGCTAAAATAGGCAAATGATAATCCAATCGCAGGCCAGCAAACCATTTACTGACACTACTCTATGCAACTGCGGAGAGTCAAATTAGATTTGGTGACCTTCTCAGACACCTTTCGGCAAATCCCTTCCTGATGACCGAACAAATTGCTTTTATTGAATGTTGTACTGACAGGAGGTGTTGAGCGTGATTTGGTAATGTAGATCCCACTGAGACTCGTGAGTCAGTTAAGATGTATCTGATTGTGGTAAAAGGATCGACAAGTTGTGGTTAGTAAAGTAGTTAGTGGACGTCTGCGCTATATGTCCAACTTCCATTGTACTCAAAAGAGGACGTAGCTTACAGTAATGCCCTAAATAATTGACTCCTTAACCACAGCAGAATTATGGGTAACTTTTCAGGATTTAGTCGGAAATATGGCTTGTTGCCATTCATCGGAAAGCTCTCGGGGAGAGCTTTCTGATGAATGGCAACAAGCCATATTACCGACTATATCCTGAAAAATTACCCATAATTCTGCTGTGGTTAAGGAGTCGATTATTTAGGGCATTACTGTAGCTTATGTGCACAACATCACTTAAGGATCAGGGGACCTCACTTGACATGAACAGAACCACATGTTTACCATGAGAATAGGTAACTTGAAATAATTGGCTGCAAAATATGAATTTTTTTGGAAGCAAAAATATTCGCTTTTTATTCACTTATCATATGACCACTTTTATTTGCTGAATGAGTAAAAATTTAAGTGAAAAAATAGCAAATTTGATAATTATTTGAAAATTTAGTCAAGGTGTATACAAGAAACAAGAAATTTTGCAGTCTCATTTTCAAGGTAAATTTTTTCTTTTTTTTTTGTGATAAATTTGCCGCCTGCAACATTTTTTCACCATGTTTACAGTTGGACCAACTTGTGTGATATTACCGTAATTGTAAATTTTGATGGACAGAAAATGTTTTCCAGTTGAGGTCCCGTACATCATTAACCCTTTAATGATGGGAGCCGCACTGGTGCAGCATTAAAGATCATGTGCCAGTGCATTCTCTTACAATGGGGAGCCCCACATATATAAGAGAATGCACTGGCTTACAAGTTCAAAGTAATTATTGTTAGGCCAAAGCATTCTCATACAAATGCAAGGCTCCCTATGGGAGACTCGCATACAGTAATACCCTAAATAATCAACTCCTTAACCACAGCAGAATTATGGGTAACTTTTCAGGATTTAGTCGGAAATATGGCTGAACTATCCTGAAATGTTACCCATAATTCTGCTGTGGGTAAGGAGTAGGGTCCTGCGAATTGGAGATTTTGATCGAATCGAGTTCAGGAAATCGAATCGAATATCGAATCGAGTTCAGAAAATCGAATCGAATATCGAATCAAATCTGCGTGTTGCATTCTCAATTGGGCATGTTTTGTCAACGATTAGACGATTTGGGAAACGTTCTATGAACTACATGCACGAAGTTCCATCATAATTTATGTGGCGATGAACCGTCGTTTGCAATACTATTAAAGTCAATTGATAATTATCGAGAGAAAAAAACAGATGCGACCGTCTCGACCATTAATATATAACCACTAAACGGATTATCGGAACTAAAATCGCAGTTTGCATATATATGCAAAATTGCAAATCGACATTCGGAATCACCCGTTGTTATAAACTTGAAGAAGCAACAACAGTCGAAGGGTAGCCTGTTTATGTAGTGCTGTATGGATGCTTCTTGGACAGATGATTCCATAGATGATTCGTTGTCCCAGATGCTTGCGATTTATACGCCATGTTGCATCCATCACACGTGTAAGTCCATGCACTGCCTGCAGCTTTATCATGTTTAAAATAAACATGAATAACGGACATATTGTCAACTGTCAAGGAACGCTCCGAAACTGAAAGTCAACATCAAAAGAAAATACCGCCAAAATGCAGTTTTCGATACCGTGTTGTTTAAATTCTCAGCTACATGTATATTACATGACGCAGAATCTGAGACGGATAGATGGCGGATAACGCTAGCGGTTGCTCGGTCTCATAGCTATTATAATGTTTATAATTTGGTGATGCTAGCCCGCTATGCAGGGTAGCATCACTAAATTCACCCTCTGGGGACCTCATTCTGCAAATGACAGACACACTATTTCAAGGCTTGGTGGGAACCTCATTGAGCAAACGTCAGACACACTATATCCAGGTTCGATGGAAGTTAATATCTGACATTGTAAGCCTCCCATGAATGGTTTCATAGGTTCGATTTCATTACTTTCAGTAAAGGTAATAGTAAACATACTAATAGTAGCTATGTGAAATTCTTGGGTAATCATCTTCAAGTGTTCATACCCTTGACACATAAATTAATATAAGTGATTTGATTTAGATATAATTGGAAGGGTAGATTATAAGTGGCTTTAAATTAATATAGGTGATTTGATTTTATAATAGATATAATTGCAAGGGTGGATTATAAGTGGTTCTAAATTAATATAGGTGATTTTTATTTAGATATAATAGGAACCGTGCATTATAAGTGGGTTCAAATTAATTCTCAAGAATTAAGCACCTAAATCTCTACTGTAATCTCAAGAGTATTGAACATAAAACACGTGCTGGGCAGAGTAGGGGAGATAATCAGGGACAAGTTTATAATGTGAGACGCTGAGTTCAAGAATATTTCTACTATTTAAGTATAAATATAACAACACTAATGTTTCTCTGGTGTGTGGAGGGGAGGGCCATGGCATACATATGCTCAACAAAAATGCTTTATCTCGGGCTAAAAATCAAGCCCTTTTCTTTAAGTTGTTCCCCTTTAATACCCTTCACTCGTCCCAGTTCCCATGAGTGGTTTATGGGGGGGGGGGTTATGTAAACTGGCATGCTTTTCGAGAAGAGTTACCCTCTACACTTTGTCACACTCAATATTTCTACTTGAGGGACATGAAGTGCCTTTAATGCTGCTTGAGTAGCACAATATTGCTCTTTACGAACTAAACCTTAACCCTTTACCCAACAGAAGGGCCCTGTGCCAATGCATTCTCTTATATATGCGAGTCGACCATAGGTCGCCTCGCATATATAAGAGAATGCATTGGCTTAACACATTAAAAATTATAAAATTGTTAAAGAATGTAAGAAAAAATGGTAAAAAAAAGATTTTTTTTAGGCCAATGCATTCTCTTATATATGCGAGGCGACCTATGGTCGACTCGCATATATAAGAGAATGCATTGGCACAGGGCATAACTGTAACTATCACAATGTGGTCAAGGAGCCGGTTCCAATGATATCCATATTTGTATGGTTCTATTGAGACAGACCGAAGATATTTTAGGCTGTTTAAGCTTTATTTGGCCGGTTTTGGCCGGTTTGTTGGGTAAAGGGTTAATATACTCAATACTCAGTACTTGATGAGTACTTATCCCTTTGGAAATGTTCAGATAATGAGTTGAACAAACAGGTCCTTTTGTTGAACTTATTATCTAAACATTTCCCTCCAATAAATAGCAAGGACTCCTTCTGTACTTGAATTGACTGATGTCTGCTTATATCACCTGAACATCCCTCCAAATGAATAATAGACCATTCAATAATTAAAAAAAAATACTTTTATAGTTGAATGGGAGAATCCATTTAGTACAGAAGGGTTGAAGCTACATCAGTTGCTAAAAATCAATCTGGAAGTTGTAACCCCCCCCCCCCACACCCTGGCACTGGTTGCTTCCACATTCACTGAGTGGGTTACCAGGGGTCAATTGTTCCTATGTACAGTAATGCCCTAAGTAATCGACTCCATAACCACAGCAGAATTATGGGTAACTTTTCAGGATTTAGTCGGAAATATGAGTTGTTGCCATTCATCGGAAAGCTCTCGGGGAGAGCTTTCCGATGAATGGCAACAAGCCATATTTCCAACTAAATCCTGAAAAGTTACCCATAATTCTGCTGTGGTTAAGCAGTCAATTAATTAGGACATTACTGTACAGTGGCCTAATTTTCCAGAAGAATTACTCTCTATGTGGTCTTTCCTCCGACACCAGCAAAATTGACAGTGTCGTGATAAACTCAATTTCACCAAGCAACTAACCAGCGAACAATAAAGTCTTAGGGTATTATTTTAACAATCACAGAAGAAACTTTGTCACACTCAATAATTGTGGAGTGATTAGATTGGCACAGCTAGTTGTCACAAATCAAACCACTGAAACCAGTGACTCCAGGGACACGAAAAGAAGGGGAGTTTAGATAGTCTGAAAGCATATATCATTGGACCATAATAGCCATCTGAAAGAATATATCATTAGACCATGGGAGCCAATAGATTCTCGAATCATCATCCCTCACTACAAAGACTCTATTGATTTCTCCGGTCAACACACAACAAACGCAGAAAACTTTTAGTCTCAGATCCGTTTACCGAGGTTAATGCGAAGTTTCCACAAAGTTATATAGCTCTTTTGGGACGTGAAAATTATGGCTTTAAATACATATGTATTGTTAACATTATAATAAACAGGATTATTATAAAATAATATATGCATCTTCAACGGATTTTCAAATTAACTTCTTCATATATACTAACATAAGGATCGGAGAATGTGTCTTATGAATTTGAATTTTTTTGGAATCGGATATGAGATATTATGTGCGTTCCTGGTGGAACCCTGTACAAACTGCACGAGAATGAGATAGGGTCTATAATAAGGTAAGGTTAGTAGAATCACGACAGATATAGCCGGGATGAGTGACATGTCAACTGTCTATTCCATGGTTGATCACTATAAGCCGGGTTCAATCTTTATAATTGTAGCTCCACCCCTATTTATGCAGCCAGCACCATTTATACATGGATTGTTGCCATTCATCGGTGAGAGCTTTCAAATGAATGGCAACAAGCCATATTTCCGACTAAATCCTGCTAAATCCTGAAAAAATTTCCATAATTCTGCTGTGGTTTAGAGGTCGATTATTTAGGACTTTACTGTATATTATTTTCAGACCAACAGCATCATACTTGTCTACTAATGGTAAAAAAACAGTCATCATGCAGTTCTGATCAGTTGGAAATTTTCCAACCTTGGGGGTGGGGGGGGGGGGTGACATTTTGGAAATTCCAACACTTGGAAAGTTTCAGGTATCGGTTGGAATTTTAAGTTCCAACCCAAAGGGGGTGAGGTGCAAATGGTATTTTGTGAACAAGTGAGTTTGGTCTGGTTCAAAGGGTGGGGGGGGGGGGGGGCAGTTGGCAGTTTGGAAATTTCATGGAGGGGGGTCTCCAAATGGAAACTCTCTAGCCATGACCAAGAATCAGAATAACAGGCCCCTAAAACGCTTCAAGCTATACCAGGGATGAAGTGCAATATAAATGCTATATATTATTATTATAAGACTTTCGGCACAAATTTGATCCTACTAGGTTTTACAGTTCTGAAAAACATGATTGAATAGATCTTCAAGGTAAAGTTTCAAACAAAACTTCAGGCAGACAATTAAGAAAGAGTTTATAGTTCCGAAATATAAAATTACAGCTTCCCAGACAAACTAAATGGAACCTGTCCTCAAAAGTTTTGTGAAAAAGTTGATTTGTAAAATTTGACATGAAAGTCAAAATGTTCAATAGAATAGTTGGGGTGGTGGACAGGGTTCGCGCTGCCACTTGCCAAATTTGCCAATGGCAAAAATAATTCACATTTGGCAAAAATTATTTTCATTTGGCAAAAGTTTTGGCAAGTCACTTTTTAATTCCTCAAGAAAGTTGAACAATTAATATTGGTCAATCAATACCATTCATTTCAGGAAACTCTTACAACTTAATTATATTAGTGGTGTTTTGTAAGGTTTAGGAAAAGTTAACACCTCAATTAAGATGCAGTTAATCTCATAGCATTAGTACTGGTTGTTGGAGTGATTACTAGTATTTAGTGTGGTGGTGGTGATAGTGGTGTTTACATAGCTAATCCTCCTGTGATGTGCCCTTCCAATGAAGCAACCCTTCTACCATTTTATTGTTCGGTGATTGGCTTATTGTTGTATGATAAACCACATCAGAGATGCGAGTACAATAAATTATTAACTTACTGCTTTTCTATCGATATCAAAAGTTGTTCAAACCGCGAGTGTCGAAACATAAGACTTGAGTTGCAGAAAATGATACTATCGGGGATAGCAAAATTTGGCAAAAAATATTTTCATTTGGCAAATTATTTTGCAAAAGTAAATTTCGGTCCAGCGCAGACCCTGGTGGTGGAGCTATTTTTCCATGACTTTTTCCATACTAACCTAAAAAAAAAAGTGCCATTTTTCCAGACTTTTTCAGGATTCAAGACAATACACATAAAATATCAATATCTCCTTCCTCACAATGTTCCATAAAAGAGAGGGAGGAGCCATGTGATGGCCGGATGAGTACCCCTTGCATGTTACATTAGGGATTTTATTTGTTATGACTCGGTATACAGATTATTTTAGCTCAAAGGTGGGGGCAAAAAATATATAAATTAAATAGGTATAACTTTTTTAGGGGGTTAAATTCTGCTGTTTTTGATCATTTATTGGCTGATTTCAATGCAGATATTTACTGCATGATAATCTTATAGAAACTGAAGCCACAAGATAGTCTATGCTTTGCCAGTGTCCAAAATGCGTTGAAAAAGGGCTGTAACTCATGAGAAAATAATTGGACAGAACCATATTTGAACTTGACCTGAAGATTTAGCTGGGAAACACATATGCCAACATTTTTCAGATCAAATAATCCAAACAGGAGTCATCCACCAGAGACCAAAATGGAATGAAATTGATCAAATATTCTAAGTTGAAAAAGGACCGTAACTCATGTGGAAATAATTGGATGGAATGCATATTTGAACTTGGTCTGTATCTTTAGCTGGGAAATACACATACCAACTTTGGTTCAGATAAAATAATCCAAACTACAGTTATTGGTCAGAAACCAAAAATGTTAACAGACGGTCAAATTCCAAGTTGAACAAGAGCTATGCTGGGCATGGCAAAATATGCCCAGCATGCTTTTATGAACTGTACGCAAACAAACAATGGCAGTGACACTAAATTGTAGTATTGTGAAATTATTCGGACCAAGCCCTCAAACTTGACCTGTATTTTGGTCTGGAAAACTCACATACCAAATTTGGTTCCGTTAAAATGACCCTAACTAACTAAAGTTATCATCCAGAAACCTCAAATATTGAAAATTCTAATTCAAAAAGAGCCATATTAAAGTAAGTAAAAAATATTCCGACCAAACCCATAATCGAACTTGACCTGTATTTTGGTCTGGAAGACTCACATACCAAATTTGGTTCCGATAAAATAAACCAAACTAAAGTTATCATCCGGAAACCTCCAATGTTGAAAATTTTATGTCGAAAAGAACCATAACTTCCATAAGTCAGTAAAAAGTATTCGGACCGAACCCATATTGGAACTTGACCTGTATTTTGATCTGGAAAACTCACATAACATATTTGGTTCCGATAAAATAACCCAAACTAAAGTTATCATCTGGAAACCTCCAATATTGAAAATTCTAAGTCGAAAAGAGCCATAATTAAGTCATTACAAAATAATCGGAACGAACCCATATTCGAACTTGACCTGTAATTTGGTCTGGAAAACTCACATACCAAATTTAGTTCCGATAAAAATAATCCAAATCCAAACGTCTGCTAACGGACAGATGGACGGACGGACAGCTACACCGACAGACGGACGGATAACATAATACTGTGATGTATGGCCGTTTTTTTCAAATGGAAGTATAAAAAGGGCCGTAACTCATATAAAAATTATTGGACGGAACCAATATTTGAACTTAGACTGTATTTTTAGCTGGGAAATACACATACCAACTTTGGTTCAGAACAAATAATCCAAACTGGAGAGTTATTGGTCAGAAACCACAAATTTTTGACAGACAGATGGACAGCTAGTTGACTTGATGGATTGATGGACTGATTATACATAATCCAACCTTTTTTTCAAAAGTGAATTTAAAATAAAATTATTTTTGTTTTAACAAACAGCTTTTTTTAGTGTAGGGAAATCCATAAACCAAGTAATCATATATGACCTGCCATATCAAATCCAGTCGTAAGTCGGGATTTTTTTACCCTGTGCCAATGCATTCTCTTATGCGAGTCGACCATAGGTCGCCTCGAATATATAAGAGAATGCATTGGCCTAACAATTTTTTACAATTTTAATAATTTTTTCTTGTATTCTTTAACAATTTTATAATTTCACCCATACAGAGCCCCAGACAAACATGAGCAGACGACACTCTTCTATATGCTTCTATATATGTGTGGGACTCCCTGCAGGGTAATGGATGTTTTTTATTTTATGTCCTAAAAATTGTAAGAAACATTTATTTAAAAAAAATTGTTAGGCCAATGCATTCTCTTATATATGCGAGGCGACCTATGGTCGACTCGTAAAAAAAATCCCGACTTACGACTGGATTTGATATGGCGGGTCACATATATGAAATGCCTTATAGTACAGATGTGCTTACCTCATGAGCTCTTCACGCTTTCTACACAAAAAATTTAATGACAAGTAGCTCCCTTAAGAAATGTTCAGATAATATTTGTTCAACAAAGGTCAAAGGTCGTTTGTTGAACTTACTATCTGAACATTTCCCACCAAAAAATATGAATACTTCTGCACTTGTATTATCCTTTCGTCATATAACTGCATGTCCTCTGATCATTTTTCCTAAACAACCCTCCGAATGAATAATAGACCATTCAAGTAATTAACTTTTATGACTAGGTGGGATAATCCATTTAGTGCAGAAAGGGGTGATGTGATGTGGAATACTCTGCTGGGGTAATTGGATGATAATATTTAAATCTTGCTCAAAAAAGTTATTCTCAAAAATTTGCATCCAAATTTGCATCTCACAACTTCATTCTCACACGATTCCTCCAAAATTAAGAAGTATTAATATTTACTATCGTGCGCGCTTCTGAAATTGTATGACAAATTGGTTGGTATTTTCTGCAATATTTATATAGCTGATTGGCACAGTGACTGGGTACACACTCAACACACTGATGCATTAAAATAAGCACACCCAATGTCTTTAAACAGTGGCACTGACTTTTCTGTGAATATTTTGTTTGCTAATGGAAGTTGCCAGTGTTTGCAAATTTTGCCCAAGTCACACATTTGAAACAGATATGCTTTTTACATTACCGCTGGTGGCAGTATATTAATTCCCGAACTGACTATTTCATTGCAACATGAGATGATATGAGCCTTTACTTACATATCTCAGGGATATAAGAGAATACATTGGGGACATGAACGTCTGCTCACAAAATAGCTGTCTGGACTGTGTGAACTCAAAGAACAGGCAAGGCACTCAACCCTAACCCATTGATTCCAAAAGGGAATCTACTGTGAACCGTTCTAAGAGTAGAGGCCTAAAATAATTAGCATGATCTGGTCACCATTTGTAGGGATGTACTGTTAACAACCCTTTCTGTACTAAATACTCATTGACAAGTAGTTACAGTAATGCCCTAAATAATCGATTCCTTAACCCTTTACCCAACAAACCGGCCAAAACCGGCCAAATAAAGCTTCAACAGCCTAAAATATCTTCGGTCTGTCTCAATAGAACCATACAAATATGGATATCATTGGAACCGGCTCATTGACCACATTGTGATAGTTACAGTTATACCCTGTGTCAATGCATTCTCTTATATATGCGAGTCGACCATAGGTCGCCTCGCATATATAAGAGAATGCATTGGCCTAAACAAAATCTTTTTTAACACTTTTTACCATTTTTTCTTACATTCTTTAACAATTTTATAATTTTTAATGTGTTAAGCCAATGCATTCTCTTATATATGCGAGGCAACCTATGGTCGACTCGCATATATAAGAGAATGCATTGGCACAGGGCCCTTCTGTTGGGTAAAGGGTTAACCACAGCATACTTATGGGTAACTTTTCAGGATTTAGTCGGAAATATGGCTTGTTGCCATTCACCAGAAAGCTCTCAGTGAGACCCCTTGTTATAACTTATAAGAACTACAGTAATGCCATAAATAATCGACTCCTTAACCACAGCATAATTATGGGCAACAAGCCATATTTCTCACTGAGAGCTTTCCGATGAATGGCAACAAGCCATATTTCCGACTAAATATTGAAAAGTTACCATAATTCTGCTGTGGTTAAGAACTTGATTATTTAGGGCATTACTGTACCTTAGGTAATGTTCAGATAATAAGTTCAACAAACAACCTGAACATTTCCCACCATAATAGAAAACCTTCTGCACTTGTATTCTCTTTTCATTTGTCTGTCGTCTGCTTATGTTACTTGAACACCCCTCCAAATCAATAATAGACCATTATTCCTATGTATATTTTTATAACAGAAGGGAGGATCCATTTGGTATAGAAAGGGTTTGTATAAGCAGACAGTGAGCAGAGATACAACTAATGGATTCCCATTCATTCAATTGAAGGAATGTTCAGCCTTGTAAATTCAATGAAGAGCCTGCTAACTCTTTCATGATGGGAGCTGCGCTGCTGCAGCGTTAAATATCCTGTGCTGGTGCAGGGAGGCTCATATATAAAAGAGTGCACTGGCACAGGGTTTGGAAAAATTTCAAGAAGCTCCAGTCATATGAAAGGGCTTAGGATACCAATTGAAACAAAGATCTAGTGACCTTGATGATTCACCAAAACATTTGACATTTGCTTCCCCATAGATTAGAAGTGATATATTTTGATTGTGTCAGGATCATAAAAATACAAATAAAAACACAAAAATATAAGGTTTCTAGTAACTTCTTTGTAAAGGGGATGTGACCTGTTGATCCGTGAACACAAGTCAGTTATTTTCGGATTGCGACAAAGAGACTTCAAAGAGTGTCAATAGCCTGAAATTCCAAGAATAAACCAAAAATGACACCCTCAGTACAATGTGAAGCTGAAACAGAAGTTCCCTTCATAGCAATCTCATGTATCATTGTGCTCACAGAGATGCATAGAATGCTTTTCTTACACAGAAACATTAGACCATTGCTGGCCCAGAATAGATTTGATCAAAGGTCTATCAAATCATATAGTCAGCTCAAGCAATATCTGTGTTGATTGATTAATTCACATATTAACCCATTGATGACACTAATTACTCATTTCCCTCATAGTTCACTCCTCTGGGGGGCCTCATTCGTCTCTGGAAAGTATCTTTATTATCAAATTAACAAGTGTTTTAATTTCTTTAGAAACCTCTTTAGAAAATTCCTTTTTCTTTTTTAGTTTAGTTTCTCTATATCCCCAAATTGGCAGACGACACAATGCATAATCGAGGTGCCCAATGTGTGTACATCACCATCTGTGAACTTAAATATGTGTCCAGGTCTCCCATAGCAGATGAGGCCATGCAGAATGAGGTCCCCAGAGGATGAATTTGGTAACCCTAGCCCACTGTGTTGGTATAGTGTCACTAACTTCACCCTCTGGTAACCTTATTCTGCAAATGTCTGGCACCATATTATCAGGCCAGGACATTAACCCTTTACCCAACAAACCGGCCAAAACCGGCCAAATAAAGCTTCAACAGCCTAAAATATCTTCGGTCTGTCTCAATAGAACCATACAAATATGGATATCATTGGAACCGGCTCCTTGACCACATTGTGATAGTTACAGTTATGCCCTGTGCCAATGCATTCTCTTATATATGCAAGTCGACCATAGGTCACCTCGCATATATAAGAGAATGCATTGGCCTACAAAAAATCTTTTTTTAACACTTTTTACCATTTTTTCTTACATTCTTTAACAATTTTATAATTTTTAATGTGTTAAGCCAATGCATTCTCTTATATATGCGAGGCGACATATGGTCGACTCGCATATATAAGAGAATGCATTGGCACAGGGCCCTTCTGTTGGGTAAAGGGTTAACCAAATAAGCTGAGAGTGAGATGTACTATAGTTATGTTAGACCAACAGCTTTATCACTTATGGCAGTAGAGGTATGTGTGGACTAAATTGGTACTAATGTCTCGGAAATGTTCAGTGAAAAATGATTTTTATTTGGCAAGATGACAAGGCAGTTAGTTACAAAGTTATCTGATTCCGTAAATTTGTAATGGTACCTGGGGAATTACTCATTTATGCTGCTATATTATAAACTATATGGTAAATATGCATGCCTTAACTCTTTGCTGACTGCATGGGTACTCAGCCATGTCAGTTAGTGTTGGCTATTGGTTGACCCAAGGCAATGTTAAGGCAAAATAAATTTTGTTGGCTATTTATAGCTGAGACAAACTTCAGAGCCTGCTACCGCCTGTGCAAAATTGAAACAATTTGCTGACATTGTCTTTAGTGTTGCTTTTCAGAAGTCTACAGACAGCTAAAAATCATTTTGTTGAATGCCAAGGACTACTGAGATCAAAATACCATCTTGATAATCAGCAATTTTCAGGCGGGACCAAAGTCTTCCATAATAATGGACAAAGTTCCAATAATCCCATTGTAAACTGAAGCTCAACTATACAGGTCATCCACTTTCTTGCCGAGGAAAATATTCTGGCATAGTCAACTTTTTAGCCAGGCAAATGTCTGCTAATTAACAGGACTGGGGTACTTGCTGACAAGTACAGTAATGCTCTAATTAATCGACCTCTTAACCAAAGCAGAATTATGGGTAACTTTTCAGGATTTAGTCGGAAATATGGCTTGTTGCCATTCATCGGAAAGCTCTCCCCGAGAGCTTTCCGATGAATGGCAACAAGCCATATTTCCGAATAAATCCTGAAAAGTTACCCATAATTCTGCTTTGGTTAAGAGGTCGATTAATTAGAGCATTACTGTAGTTCACTTATAGAATGTTTAGACAATAATAATTCATATCTCATCCTCGTATTTATATGTGGATGAGAAGAATTCTACGAATTATAGAGGGAAGAAATGAGAGGGATTAAAAACATTATCTATAGCATATTACTGTGTAATATAGGTCGTTGTGTTCCACTGCCGAGAGGTCAGTCAGTGCATGAACTGACCGTGTGAGTTGAAAATCCATGAATACTCATGAGGCGCTCGTGCGTTTGGCCGTGTATTCAAGGAGTCACTTATACTGTGGAACGCGTTGTGTTCAGATGCTAGCTCTTCCAATATTCGCCAGATGTTGCAAACAAATATTTAAATAATATTTTAGTGCTTATAATGTTTCTTGCAAATCAAAATGTAGAAGAACAAAATGTGTTTTGAACTTTGAATCAGGTTTCACTACTAATAATACCACGTAAAACAAGATCTCAACAATTTCCAGATGTTCAATGTTTTGGAAATCCTCTACAACTTATTTATTTAGCCACACTTTCCTTCTCTGAGTGAACATTAAGTCAATTTCATTATCATTTTATGGACATAACATTGGATAGAGGTTCATTCCCTATTATTTGGGGTGATGAGCCATATCAGGATGTCAGTTTATTGGTGGGCGAAATACCTTACAGACGGTTTATTTCACTGGAAATCCATCCCACTGCACGTAGAAACCACTGTCCAAAGGTAATTAATAACAAACCTGCCTTGGCAACCCAGAATCAGTTTACTCTCTCTTTGCGTGGATCAGAAACCAATGATCATCAGCATGTGAGACAGTTTCACCCAGGCCTGTATATAGTGTGTCTGACATTTGCAGAATGAGGTCCCTTGATGGTAAATTTAGCAAAGTTATCCCGCACAGTGGCCCTTAAAGTGATGTGAAACACTCAGTTAAGGGTGATCAAATAGAAATGGAGAATAATCTTGCTTAAAGTAGTTATTTTTTACAAATATGATATCAATATATATATATATTCAGTTAAATGTAGTGACTCTCGATGGGGACATCATTCGCATCAGTTTATCAACGATAGTTGTAATCCTGAATAGAGAAGTACAGGTAAATATTTACAATTGAGCGTGGTTCCCACAATGTTTTCTATGGAGTGTTATGGTTGATTTGCTTGAGATTTTCAGTGATGTAGTAGAATGCTGCATTCCTTCAGTTTGCATAATGACTTAGTACTAACTAATCAGCAGTTCTGGGTAAACACGGACTCGAATAGCTGCGCAATGCTATACAG
Source organism: Siphonodentalium dalli (assembly GCA_032622095.1). NCBI lineage: Eukaryota > Metazoa > Mollusca > Scaphopoda > Gadilida > Siphonodentaliidae > Siphonodentalium > Siphonodentalium dalli. The sequence continues at coordinate 225,625,311 of CP136061.1, forward strand.
TACAGCCCAATAGCTGTTGAGTCTGTGTTTAACCCTTTACCCAACAGAAGGGCCCTGTGCCAATGCATTCTGTTATATATGTGAGTCGACCATAGGTCGCCTCGCATATATAAGAGAATGCATTGGCTTAACACATTAAAAATTATAAAATTGTTAAAGAATGTAAGAAAAAATGGTAAAAAAATATTTTTTTTAGGCCAATGCATTCTCTTATATATGCGAGGCGACCTATGGTCGACTCGCATATATAAGAGAATGCATTGGCACAGGGCATAACTGTAACTATCACAATGTGGTCAAGGAGCCGGTTCCAATGATATCCATATTTGTATGGTTCTATTGAGACAGACCGAAGATATTTTAGGCTGTTGAAGCTTTATTTGGCCGGTTTTGGCCGGTTTGTTGGATAAAGGGTTAACCAGAACTGACTAATCAGTTAAACCCACCAAAACAAGTCCATTATATGTCTTTAAACACATCAACACAGACTCATCACCCCTGTTAATAGACACAACAGAAGGCTGTAATTCACTGTTGGTGACAACAATTATTAGAGATAATGTGCTACTGGGCAGACTAGCTCCTGATATGTGATGTCAAACATACACAAACAGCCGATATATCTGCTGAATTAAAACAGAAAATGTAGGGAGCATGTCAAATAAAGATACCTCCCAGTCTGATCAAGTGAAGATCTATGAGTAAACATTGGCCCATCAAGGGGAACTGGTCAATTCAGTTCTGCGTAGGAGCCAATTAAGTTAACACTTAACCCTTCCATGACTGGAGCTGGAGTTTTTGCGAAAACTCTGTGCCAATCCATTCTCTTATATATGTGAGTCTCCCATAGTGAGCCTCGCTTATTTAAGAGAAAACATTGACCTAGCAATATTTACCTTGACCTTGTAAGCTAATGCATTTTCATATTTGTGAGGCTCCCTGTGGGAGAATCGCATATATAAGAGAATGCACTGGCACAGGATATTTAATGCTGCACCAGCGCAGCTCCCGTCATGAAAGGGTTAATAGAAAATACTCACCCGATGGGTTGTTATTTAATTTCAATATATATTTACTGAACAAACCTGGTTAATTAAAGGGACCCAAGGCACTCCTGGTGGGTAAATGTGCAAGAAATATTAAAAGTCAATAAAAGTAAAAACATCACCACTAAGAAGAACATAGAGGCATACAGTAATGCCCTAAATAATTGTTTACTTAACCACAGCAAAATTATGTGTAATTTTTCAGGATTTAGTCGGAAATATGGCTTGTTACCATTCATCGGAAAGCTCTCAGTGAGAGCTTTCCGATGAATGGCAACAAGCCATATTTCCGACTAAATCCTGAAAAATTACCCATAATTCTGCTGTGGTTATGGAGTCGATTATTTAAGGTATTACTGAAGATAAACTTTGTTCTTATATACATTATGGTTAGTTCTCCTATAACAAAATTTCAAAACTGTTACAATGATTTGTAAACAATATTGTTATTAATTGCGTAGTAAGTTCAAATAATTTAATATTTTGGTATAATAAATATGAATTTTGAAAGAGTTTTCAATGCTTTTGACATTTTCCAATGTTTACCATCAAGTTTTGATTAAACTTTGGGTATTTTATTGGACTAATTGAAATTGGTAGTGTCATTAAAACAGTAATTTTTATACATAACAATGGTTTCGATATGCGAAAACTCGTTATTGGATAGTCATTAATAAAGAAAATAAGAACAAATCTATTTTACAGACTTTTTATGATTTTTCATATCTACCCTCTGTGAGTACCTTATGTCCCTTTCAAGTCTGAATTTAGTGTGTCTGCCATTTGCAGAATTAGGTCCCCAGAGGGTGAATTTAGTGATGCTATTGTCGCGCACAGAGGGATAGCATCACCAAATCACCCTCTGGGGAACTCAATCTGCTTATGCCTCAACTGCTATGGGAGACCTAACATTATATTGAAGTTCCCCAGTTGAACTTGGTGATGTCCACCTATTATAGTCACCACAATTATGGATTGTATCTTCTGCAAATTAGGGGATATAGAAACTCATCAGAAGGGAAAAAGTAAATAAAAACAATGTTAATTTGAGACTATAGATTCTACACAGAAGATGATGCCTAAGCAGAATGAGGTCCCCAGTGGGTGAATTTGGTTAAGCTAGCCCACCATGCTAGATAGCGTCACTAAATTCACCCTCTGGGGACCTCATTCTGCAAATGTCAGACACACTAAATTCAGACTTGGTCCCATTAAAGCTGAGATATGAGACAGAGGTGGGGGGACATGACATGCAGGGCTGGGTATGGTGATATTAGACAGTTACTGCAATGATTACTCCTGAACACTGTCGGACTTTAATAGTTGTATCTGACTATGATAGAGTACATATAAACCAGCTCCTACTCCTCTGTAGTACTGCTGCTGAACTGAGAGCCTAATACATAATTACATAACTATCAGATAAAATCTTATCAGACAGACTATTTCTGCATTGAATGAACAAATCAACTTGTATATTTTTTAAATGATGGGTTTTTCACAGTAGTCTGTCATAACTTTATTATATTTTATCTATCAACCTGAACTTGAATCATGCAATTAGCCATAGGAACATATAAACCTTTATCCTGAAGACTACAACAGTCAGTACTTGTCAAAATGACTTAACCCTTTACCCAACAAACCGGCCAAAACCGGCCAAATAAAGCTTCAACAGCCTAAAATATCTTCGGTCTGTCTCAATAGAACCATACAAATATGGATATCATTGGAACCGGCTCCTTGACCACATTGTGATAGTTACAGTTATGCCCTGTGCCAATGCATTCTCTTATATATGCGAGTCGACCATATGTCGCCTCGCATATATAAGAGAATGCATTGGCCTAAAAAAAATCTTTTTTTTAACACTTTTTACCATTTTTTCTTACATTCTTTAACAATTTTATAATTTTTAATGTGTTAAGCCAATGCATTCTCTTATATATGCGAGGCGACATATGGTCGACTCGCATATATAAGAGAATGCATTGGCACAGGGCCCTTCTGTTGGGTAAAGGGTTAATACAAGTAGTTTTAAACAGGGACATAGCTGGAGGATCTTCGTTGAGCAGAGGCCTTCACCTTGAAATTTCTAATTGCACACCACTGACAAATCTTCAACCCCCAACTCTTTTTAAACAAGACAACCAGACCACATTCCTGTTCACAAAATGACTTTTGCACATCCCTCTTAGGTTGGAATGTTACAACTGGTACATCAAGCTCTCCAAGTTTTGGAAATTTCCAACCTGATACCCCCCATAAAGTTAAAATTTGTGGCCAACCTGACATTCCCATAAAGATCAAATTTATGACCACCCCCCCCCCCCACCATAAAGTTAAAAAATGTGGTCATTTCGAATTTCAGTCCAAAAGTTTAACAGGAAGTAGGAAAATATTGACTGTTGAAGTGTTGCCAGGAATAGATAGAGCATCTTTAATTGGATGCATTATTTCAATAAAGTTCTCATTATGATGAGGTAACTGTCCAGTGTTAGTAATGTGTTAAATTTAGTGGTACAGTGCACGCTATTAATATGGTGCAAATAAGTACTTGGTGAGGTAAAATAATGTACCTATCCTGCATAAATATTTAATGTTTATGGAATGTTAAGTTCGTCAACATCACCTATTTTGTTGTTAATTAAAATAAATGATCAATTTATTCAATAAATTTCACTGAATAAAATATAGAAACAGGTGTTGAGTGTGAATGAAAATCTATTTAACCCTTTGAGTGCCAGGTCCAATTTTTGTATCGACCCATATACCCTGTGCCAATGCATTCTCTTATATATGCGAGTCGACCATAGGTCGCCTCGCATATATAAGAGAATGCATTGGCCTAACCCAAAAAAAAATTCATTTTTTTATTTTTTTTAGGGCACTCTGCAGACCATAAATTAGGGCCGATGAGATCGGCCCCTGGCACTAAAAGGGTTAATAGTGATTCTCACAGTCTTCGTTTTTCACATAATAATCATAACTTCAAAATTTGAAGTGGTGAATATTGTGTGGCTAATGACTGAAATTTTCTAAGACCAACCTACACTTGAATAGCTGGTGTTGTGTATATAAAAAGCCCAACCCGATGATAAGTACAACTGTAGGTATTTTGCAGCCATTTATAGCAATGACACTGAACTTCAGTGTCATTGCTATAAATGGCTGCAAAATACCCACAGTTGTACAGTGACTGAAGATAGGAGAATGCTAATAAAAGCAATAACAAGGCAAAAGACAGAAACATGCAAATTCTGTAAATCAATTTGTAGACGACTTGTAAACTGGAGACTTGGAATTGTTATTCTCTATTGATGAATATATATCCATTTACAAATAAATAACTCCACTTCACAGAAATTAACTGATAAGAACAATTGTTTTAACAAATGTGATCCTGTCAGTTCAAAGGCAAAAGCAATTGTGCCAATAACGAGATACTTAGCATGGAAATTGAATCAAAGAAACATCAGATATGACAGATGGGGTCAAGTCTGACAAACTTTTGACAGTAAGAAAATCGTTTCCATTAATGAGTCTGTCAAATTCATGTCCATATCCATCATGAAAGGCACATGTTATCAAGTGGAACATCAGTTCTTATGGAATGGGTAAACAACCTACTGTACACAGGTTGAACAGATAAATGAGTTTAGTGAATGGCCACTATAACCAATTAAAAGACCAATAGGCCACATGTCTGACTAATAAGGTGGCTTTTTGAGAAATGAACAATCTGATTCTGGGAACAGTCATTGAATAAAGCTTTACTTCCAACTCTCTAGGTTGTTAACCCTTTACCCAACAAACCGGCCAAAAACGGTCAAATAAAGCTTCAACAGCCTAAAATATCTTCGGTCTGTCTCAATAGAACCATACAAATATGGATATCATTGGAACCGGCTCCTTGACCACATTGTGATAGTTACAGTTATGCCCTGTGCCAATGCATTCTCTTATATATGCGAGTCGACCATAGGTCGCCTCGCATATATAAGAGAATGCATTGGCCTAAAAAAAATTTTTTTAACACTTTTTACCATTTTTTCTTACATTCTTTAACAATTTTATAATTTTTAATGTGTTAAGCCAATGCATTCTCTTATATATGCGAGGCGACCTATGGTCGACTCGCATATATAAGAGAATGCATTGGCACAGGGCCCTTCTGTTGGGTAAAGGGTTAACACACCTAGTTTTATTTGATTAGGCACCAGAATAATCAGTAAATTCTAATTCTATAAAGTTATCTTCCAGAAACCAAAGTAATTGACAAATTCTAGGTCAACAAGACCTCACCAATATTCGAACTTGACCTGTGCCCCTTACCAATAAGCTTTCATACCAAATATTATTTAATTTCATTAATTACTACTGGAGATATCATCCAGAAACCATCTGGGACGGAAGCAAGGACGCACTCTGGTGATTCTATAGCCCCCCCCCCCCCCACCAAATATTTTTTCAGGAGACAATGAGGATAACCTTGGTTTGAGGTGATTGTGTGGTTGGGGTTTCATAAACAAAGATTGTGGTTGATTGTTTGTTTTTAGTGTCATTTCATTCACTACACCAAACAGGGGCAGGTCAAACGTTAATGTATTGTATATTTGTTATAATTACACATGTGTTAACCATTTCATGACTGGAGCTTCCTGAAATTTTGTGAAAACCCTGTGCATGGGAGATTGCATATATAAGAGAAAGCACTGGCACACGATCTTTAATGATGCAACAGTGCAGCTCCCGTGATGAAAGGGATAAGTGACAATGTGGTCACGATCGATATATAACATTAAAGACAATTAAAGGGCAATGAGTAATAAGAAAGGAAGCAGAAACTAAGAAAGGGATTTTTGGTTAAAAGTCGGGTTCCATCGAGGATTCATAAATTAAGAATGTAGCATGTTGAGATGATCTTGTGTCCAGGCATACATGTATACTCTATAGAGCTCTGCATGTATTATATGTATATAATAAATGAATATCATAGATTGGTGCATGTGCTGTGACTAATTCCCCATTGCAAGGGATTTCTTCGGCATCCTCTGGTCTGGTGATTCAAAGGTGCACATGCATCCCGGTACCTCAGCGGTGCATGGTTTCTGTATGGGAGCAATAACATGACAAGTAAAGCAATCATGGTCTGGTAAAAAAGTCTGACTAGGTCATTCCCCCCTCCCCAATGTGGAAACCCTCGTAGTGACAGATTTTTAAATACCCTGGTTATGTGTAAAACCTACCTTAATTAAGTTGTACTGGGTCTGCAGAAATATGCAACTTAAAGTAGCTAATGCAGCTAACATGGGGCCTTAAGAACACTTGTTGAAATAATGAGTTCGAGTCGAGGTACAAGAACCTAAAAAGCTTCAATTAGGTTTAGTTTTTAGAAATAGATTGAGAGACACTGTATACCAAAAGTTCACATGAGTTCTAAGATGTTTGTAAACTCCTAAAACAATATATCATAATCCACGAGGGATGACATTTTATCCATGTGGGTACTCATGGTAATTCCCCTCCATTATAATCTCATAGGTAACATGCAACAAACTCATTACCATGCATACCTACACATAAAATCTAATAGGATAGAGACCCTTGGGTAATTAATTCTAGTTCAGGAATCAATGGCTGTCGCAGTTAAATGTCTGTGCTGGTACGTTTTAAACCATGTTTATTCATGATTTAATTTATTTTGATCTTGATAATACACTTATTATACAGTAATGCCCTAAGTATATGACCTTTTAACCACAGCAGAATTATAGGAAATTTTTCAGGATTTAGTCGGAAATATGGCTTGCTGCCATTCATCGGAAAGCTCTCGGTGAGACTAATATTCCGACTAAATTCTGAAAAATTTCCAATAATTCTGCTGTGATTTTGGGGTCGATTATTTAGGATATTACTGTACACTTATTATACCAAGGAGAGAGGTTTCATAGCCTTTTTTTTCACATTGGGGATGCTCAATGTAGTGTTCAGTATTCGGCAAATTTTGATATTCGAATATTCGGCAAACTCAATGAGCGAATATCGGAGTAATATTCAAATACATGTATTTGGGGTTAAAACGTGCAAACCTTGTTTTTTTTAAAAACAAGTCAATAACTGCACCATAGGAATTTTCTATCAGCTGTAACACAACAGTGCTATAGTGCTCCGAGTTAATGTTATAATTGTGACAATCTATTGAGATATCTCAGTTCCCTCTCGTGTATGGTCTCATGATTACTTTTCTTGAAGATCCACAGATTAGTAGTTGTGCCACAATGCTTCTGAACATGGTCAGGATTGGCATTGCATTTGACTTTGTGTTCTGTTTGTCGAGAGTAAAATTATCCCAAATATCCGATTTCTTATGACCTGAAGCCATCTTTTCATATATGAACTTCTAAGAGACCCTATAGTATGACCGTTTATCCCTGATCGATATGCAACAACATTTTCAACTGATGTACGCTGCCAAAAAAAGATTTTCTCACCCTAGAAAATATTTCTTATTTTGAGATTTATTTTCAATGTGAAGCATGTAATACCAGGAATTTGTTTAAGTTTCAATATTATCTAATTTACTTTCTACATTGTACACATGTAGCTCTATACATTTGATGACTTGTTTATCGGCTTTAGCCAGAAATCTAAACATAGAAACCTTAACTGTGCGACTTTTGTGTAATAGGACGAAACGGCCAAAATACTATAACAACAGACATGGCCCAAGCAAGGAAAATGTGCAATTACGACTGAAAGCAAAAGCAATAGTTTTATGCCAAATATTTGAATGTTACCGTTGTAATCCTTTAACCCTATGAGTGCCAGGTCCGATTTTTGTATCAACCCATATACCCTGTGCCAATGCATTCTCTTATATATGCGAGTCGACCATAGGTCGCCTCGCATATATAAGAGAATGCATTGGCCTAACAATTATTCATCATTTGTTATTATTTTTTACAATTTTTTACAATCTTAATAATTTTAAAAAAATCTTTTTAAAAAAAAATGCTTTTTATTTTTTTAGGGCCGATTTTACAGACCGTAAATTAGGTCCGATGAGATCGGCCCCTGGCACTGAAAGGGTTAAGAGTGTTCGAAGTGGTAGAATGTTATGATATATCACCTCAATAGTTTACAAATTGATGGCGAGATGCCTGTAGCCTGTGTATTTTACACATGGTTATATGCGACTTATACCCAAGCAAAACACACACAATATATTTTTATCGACAAACCATGTGGGATGTATTCTGATTACGAATTTTTAAATGATCAGTTGCTGTATAAGTTCCACAACACAATTGTCGCCTTTTGGGGCTGCACTAATTTATTGTTTCCTAATGGATTCGTGCAGTCTATAAAACTGTTAAACATACAAGTTTAGTAATTTCCTCATGCACCTGTTGTGCAAATTCTAGTATAATGAATTAAATGTGTAAATGACACTGCATGAAGCTCAACTTGGAGAGGGGCTAATAACAAATGTCACAGTATTAAAATGGAGTGATAAGGAATGCAGAAAGTTGGTATGTATTCTAGAAATCACCTAGAGAGAGAGAGAGAGAGAGAGAGAGAGAGAGAGAGAGAGAGAGAGAGAGAGAGAGCTAGGATTCATACAAAGTTTGGTGACGATCGGATGAGGGACGTGGCCTGTATGGTGTTCCAACGGATTTTAAGAGTCAAATAAAGAGAAAAACAAGATGTCTGCTAGCAGCCATGTTTCTTAACAGAATTCAGAAAAATTGTAAGCTCCCATCTAGAGGTCACCCCGAGGATCCATATGAAGATTGATGACAGTTGGATGAGGGATGTGGCCTGTAGGGTGTACCAAAGGATTTAGTGATGCAAATAGTAAAATCGAAGATGGCTGCAAACCAGGCCTGGCCCTTTGAAATTGGAAGGAGGGCAATGATCGCCCTCCTTAATTTATCCCAGGAGGGCTATTTTATCTGACCATATGATGCGAAGCATCATCAGAGGCGAGCGGGGGTGAGTTTGAGAGGGGGTGTCCCCCTCTCATGATTAGGGGGGTCCGGGGGTCCTCCCCCGTGAATTTTTTAATATGTAGTGTCCCTGAGAGCGATTCTGGCATATATTTGTGGATTTTGTTCAGTGTTTCTTGAGGGAAAAAATGTAGTTTTGTGTGACCCACATTATGTGAGTAAAGGGGGGATGCCCTATAACAGAAGAGTCCACAATTAGAGGTACCATGTCTTACCCACCGGAAGCTGACATAAGCTAATGATAGGTAGAGCACTCTGCTGTATAGGCATATATGTATATGCATATGTAAACCATAATATTTATATACTTATTAAAAGATACCAACACTGAATTTTTTTTTTTTTTTTTTTTTTTTTTTTTTATTATACTTACGCGAGGAGGGCAATAGGCGCCCTCCTTATTTTAATTTCAGGCGGGCGGAGGCGGGCGAGGGCGATCGCCCGCCTTAAAAGGCCAGGCCTGGCTGCAAACGGCCTTTTTTTTTTTCATTGAAAATCTTTAAAATTCAATAGCTCCCATCTACAGGTGGTAGTCATCAGTATGGCAATTTTTCTAATGAATATTATTATGCATACACAGGAGTCAGCCAAGGACAGGAGAGGGGGGGTTAATATGAATCATACATGTTACGTATAGTGGAGTTTCATTGGCGACATAATGCTAAGAATAAGTTATGTAACAGCATGCAATGGCCCCGGTGGAGACGACATGACAAGTATTGTCACGGATTGTGCAATCATGTCTGGATTCTGGCCCACATGGCGTAAATGATGTCATCAACTGTGCCATGACGTCTTCTCTGGTTTTCATTAAGGTTACTAACGAAATTGATTTTCATCTCGTTGGTCCACTTCCGATTCCGCAATTTTACAATCTCCAGACAGTTGCTAACCGGAAGTCACCTGTCAATTTCGCAAAAAAATGTAGATGCCATCTGAATTTGGCTCATCACTATGGAAAATATAGAAAAAATTACATGATGTCATCATTCACCTGCACCTAAGGTATAAGCACCAATGAGCGCTTCATGCGCTTGTGGTTGCTATAATTTACACAGCAGGATCTCCAGCAAAAATAACGAAAAATTAGTCGCCATAGGTATTCTTCGACATCTGCTCTTTCTTTTCGGGGAGAGGTTTCCCCACTTATTATCTTCTTCTGATGTCATTATTACCATAGGTGCCGCACAACAGATGATGTAAATATTTAGATACCATTTCATTCCATTTTATCCCGGAGTATAACCCAGATGGTAATCAGACCTGGTATCTAGCTGGAAGGTGATTATATAACAGAACAGGAATTACATCTAAAAATGCTCCCAGTTTATACCAATGTCAATTTCAAGAAGGCCAGTGGATCTAATGTAATAAATGTTTGAAGTGTTCTCTATAAAACTTGACTGCAGATGCGTTGGGATTGTAATGTTCTGTGGCACCATGTGTTGGGAATATAAGTTCTGTGGCACCATTAGTATTCTCTATGGACTTGGAACCAGAAATTTTACTCAATTTAGAATAAATGTGACTGGGTGACTAGTTTATTGGACTAAATGCCTGGGATGATCGACAGTCGATTATTTAGAGCATTACTGTAACCAAGCCTTGAAATAGCGTGTCTGTCATTTGCAGAATGAGGTCCCCAGAGGGTGAATTTAGTGACGCTATCCCGCATAGCGGGCTAGCATCACCAAATTCACCCTCTGGGGACCTCATTCTGCTTACAACTCAGCAGAATGAGGTCCCCAGAGGGTGAATTTGGTGATGATAGCCCGCTATGCGGGGGTAGCATCACTAAATTCACCCTCTGGGGACCTCATTCTGCAAATGACAGGCACCCTATTTCAAGGCTTGACTGTAACTCATTTTTTAGGTAGTTTTTTTGGTCCCTTTAGTCGTTTTTTAAAGAAAAATAAATATTAGTCTTTACCTTCCAATTCCAAGCAGAAAAGACTCATCTTGAGCACTTAATTCTGACTCATCAATTAAAGACATATTATGGACTTGTTCGAGTGCGCTAAACTTATAAGTTAGTACTCAGGCGCTATGCCAACCTGGAGAATTTATCATTCTACTAAGATCAAGAAAATTTCAAATGAATTGACCATACCACTCCATAGAAAACATCATCTGAACTACGCTCAATTGTAAATATTTACACCTCAATTCAGGACGTAACAATCGGTGATAAACTGACGCAAACGATTTCGACATCTAGAGTCATTGCACTTTAGTAATTAATATATAAGAATGACGGTGTGTGTTGTCAATTTTGATTAATATTCGTAAAAAAAATAACTACTTTGAGCTGCTTTGAGCAAGATTATTTTCTCCATATCTATTTGATCACCTTATCGGAGTGTTTCACATCCATTAACAGTATATGCTACTCTTCAAATGATTTGGTGTCAGATAAAGATGAATGAATGGGTACACAGGAGTTGTCTGCTTGAAATTATATGTTATCTATTTTGGCTGTTTAGTGTACCCAATAGTGATAATGATAATCTGAATAATTAGACTGTTTGTATAACCAACTATGGTAGTGAATATGAAGTTGGCAATACATTTTCCATGGATACAGCTCAAAATGATCCAAGAGCAGACGTCAATTTGAATGCGAAATTCAATTCTGTGTATCAATCTTTCCATTGTTTCCAACTTTTTACAATGACTGTACAACCTTCTGTTCATCATTTCCTGCGAGGCCTGTGTTCCTTATATCAAACTTTTTCTGGTTAGAGTGACTCTTTCCTCGGAACTTACGGGTTGACGCTGCAGCCCGGCTAGTCTTGAAATAGTGTGTCTGTCATTTGCAGAATAATTAAGGTCCCCAGAGGGTGAATTTAGTGACGGTATCCCGCACAGCGAGCTAGCATCACTAAATTCACACTCTGGGTACCTCATTCTTCTTTGGCCTCTTCTGCTATGTGATGAGACCTAGGATCAGATTGAATTTCCCCAGTTGAAGTTGGTGATGTTCACCCATTAGTGACTATCAGTCACCTTAATTATGCATTTCATCTTCTGCAAATTAGGGGATATAGAAACTGAACAGAAGCGAAAAAGTAAATAAAAACAATGTTAATTTGAGACTATAGATACTTCCCAGAAGACGATGCCAAAGCAGAATGAGGTCCCTAGAGGGTGAATTTGATGATGCTAGCCCACCGTGCGATGACCTCATTCTGCAAATGACAGGCACACTATTTCAAGACTTGAAATCACTAAGTGCAACAATACTCAGCACGAGGATGACTTTTCTCTCTCGAAACCTCTCCGTTTCAGAGAATCATGATCTTTATTATCTGTATTGTCTGTGATTCTCATCAGGGGTATTTTTTATATTAAACGTCAGCCATTAATTGATCATGTGACCGCCTGATTGCAGCTGTAAATCCAACGTTTTGGTAAATCATCGTCCAAACGAACTTATCAGCTATCGATATAGGTTATAGTAGGTCAAATACGAACAATTAGACACGTTTTTAGCCGCTGGCATCAATTCCGCGGATTACAGGGGCATCAAAGGTGCCAAAGGTAATCCTCAAGAATTTCTTCCGCCTTTCATAACAAATGTTTCTAAGTACGCAGGTGATGAGATCCCGATTTCTCAATGTCCTGTAGTTCGTATTTATTCCGCAGATGTACAAAGCCTTTAATGCGATTAACATACTCTCCAACAAGAACAATTTCTTAGAAAACATATCGTCTGTCAGGGAAGAATGTAAGCGATAATAATTGGTCAGTGGAGCTACGTGAGTAAACAAAATTAATCAATCAGATTACAATACAAAAGTCAAGTATCCATTGGTTCTTTGTTTTGATTCTCTACTCGGATTTACTGCTGCTATAACTGTGTCGAGTGTAAAGGTTATTTAGTTTGGCACATCGAGGGATTATGCCCCCTATTGATGATGAAGCGCTGGATAAACGATGGTTATTAATGTTAGCCTTATGTCAGAGCTAGTTAGAAACAAATTTATAACTTTTTGAGACTTCATTGCCAGTATATATACACATCTTGGTGGTGAGCAGTTACTAATACTTGATTCCCATTGATTCATTTGTAAAGAAGTCCTGCTAATAAGTATAGCAAACAGCCTTACTGGTGTTCATACATAACACGAGTAAGTCATTATAGTTAAATATTCAACTCTGCTAGGTCAAATATCTTCGCTATAAATTGAATCGGGCCATTCAGTAATCGCTAACAAAGGGAAAAGTATAGGCTGTAGCAAAGTAACTTTAACAGTAACATCGTAACGTATGATCGTTTAGGATAACAATAGAGTCGTCATACTTTACACAGGTAGCAATGGAAACGGCCCAGCATTGTATCAATATGCGATATCTATAATCGGATCAGATGATTGGGCATCAACATTGATGGTTCTAGGACTCGAAATATGGTTCTAGACATTTGCAGAATGAGGTCCCCTGACCCCAGAGGGTACCCAACACAACTGGCTTCTATAGTCCGTATTTTTGTGATGATTTTCTGCACTGCGTGTTCATGGAAAAGAACAAAAACAATCACACCTCAAAATAGGTTCTGGACATTTACAAAATGAGGTCCACAGAGGGTCAATTTAGTGACACTACCCCACATAGCATCACTAAATTCACCCTCTGGGGACCTCGATCATTCTGCTTAGGCCTCATTGGAAAATATCTTTATTATAAAATTAACATGTTCTTTAGTTTCTTTAGAAATATCTTTCTTTTTTAGTTTAGTTTCTCTATATCCCCAAATTGACAGAAAACACAATGCCTAATCAAGGTGCCCCATTGGGTGCACATCACCATCTGGTATGGGGTCTTGGTTTCCCATAGCAGATGAGGCTATGCATAGTGAGGTCTCCAGAGGATGCATTTAGTAATTCTAGCCCGCACCAGCTTCACCATTACTCAACAACTTGGAACAGGCTATTATGGCAATAAACATAATCATACAATGATAGGATTACTCGATTCATGTATCTTATTCACTATACAGACAGAGCATCTAGGGACCCCGTCACCAATGGTCATTTACAGACCCCAGTAATGGCCATATGTACTCCATTTGGTGTGAGGTTCCCCCCCGATGGCGTACAATACTAATTGTAATCCATTCCATCTGATTCCGGATATTCAAACCATGCAGGTCTCCCACTCTAATTGGTCACAGTAACAATATGCGTCTCCATTCCCAATATAAACAAGAAAAAATATATTCCGTCATGATACGTCATGTGGGCAACACCTTTATTTTAACCATTTTATGATGGAAGCTACTCTGGTGCAGCATTAAATATCCTGTGCCAGTGCATTCTCTTATTTATGCAAGTCTCCCATAGGGAGTCTTGCATATATAAGAGAATGTACTGGCTTACAAGATCAAGGTAAATATTTTTAGGCCAATGCATTCTCTTATATATGCGAGGTGCCCTATGGACGACTCCCATATATAAGAGAATGCATTGGCACAGGATTATTCAAAAAAATCTCAAGAAACTCCAGACATGGAAGGGTTAAACATGGTCCGAGACAGCGAGCGTACACTCCTGGAGACTACTAGTATTGTATAAGGTTCCACCTCATTTCTGACAGTAATTACACGAGACATTGGTGGAAAATGTCATAAGAATAATTGATATGGACTAAGGTCAGAGACTAGGGTCCAGATCATAGGCCCTAACATGTAACTATGGTAAATGCTTTTCATGTGGATTAATAATCAGTTAATTATAAAAATAATAATCTATTTATAGATTTTAAATGGGGGGGGGCAACGGATTAATGATAGGACAGGAGGGTACCTGCCCATGTATTAACTTCGTTCAAAGTTAATTATGTTCAATGATCATAAAGGAACCAGCTGAGTTTCGATCATGTGGCCGAAACAGGATCTAAATACCATCTTAAAGGGGTCCAGCCATGTATGGGAGGGAGACCAACTCCTTTTATATTCAACAGAATACATGCAACAGAGGAATTAATTTGAGCCAGGAATGAGTGCAAAATACACACTCAAGTGCTCTATGAACAAGGCAAACAACACTCATCCACGGCTCAAATTCATTCGTTTGTTGCATATATTCTGTTACAGTATAATAGGAGATGGCCCCATAAATATAGTCCCCCTTTAATGTAGTGCATATATAGTGGTGGAAGTTCCTGGATTTGATAATTCAAGATACACAATAACTAGCAAAATTTACGAACCCAATAGAAAGTCATAAATGGCTAAACCAGTAAAAATTGGTAACATCACTGGTAACATAACAAATTATAGGTACTTGCAGTAATTCATTGGGAAAGTAATATATTCTCATGCATTATCACATGTTACTTTTATCAGTTCTGTAGCTAGTAAAATGTTTAAAGGAATTATTTATGATGGGACAAATCTGTATCTCCCGCAAACAGATGTGGTATAAAATACATAAACTCAGCATAAAATGCCTGAATAGAAATTTATGGATGAGTTTATCCTTCACAATTTAAGTGCAAATCGATTGCATGATCCCCAGGAATACTTCAACAGTATCCAAGAAAAACAGACACAAATGAAAATGGCCTGTTATCACTGTAGGTTGATTTTGGCAGCATGATACAAACTTTCTCTGATATTTGTGTATTAAACCAATAAATGTTCCCTCTGATTAAAACATTCGCTGATCTATGGAAATTTTCATCTATATTTTTTACCTAACATGCCCAGTCTGTTTCATGATTTCCAGTTAATTTCACATTTTACACTTAACCTGGATAAGATAAAATATGCTGTATCGTTTATAGTGTTCACACTGCCCCAGGTAAAACTTGAAACAACCCAGCATTTTGGCAGTATGATATTTAGATTCATGACAAGACTTTCTGATCAAGCCCTGAAATAGTGAGTCCCCAGAGGGTGAATTTATTGACAATATACCCCACACAGCAGGCTGGCATCACTAAATTCACCCTTATTCAGCTTAGGCCTCATCTTCTGGGAAGTATCTATAGTCTCAAATTAACATTGTTTTTAGTTACTTTTTCTCTTTAATATGTTCAGTTTCTATATCCCCTAATTAGCAGAAGATAAAATTGCATAATCAAGGTAACAAATGGGTGAACATCAACTGGGGAACTTCAATCTGATATGAGGTCTCCCATAGCTGTTGAAGTCTCAGCAGAATGAAGTTCCCGATAGGTAAACTTGGTGATGCTAGCCCACTGTGTGGGTTAGCATCACTAAATTCACCCTCTGGGGACCTCATTCTACAAATGACACACACAATTCCAAGGCTTGTTCCTGATTAGATGATTTATGACCGTCACTGATATAACAATATGTTAACTGGGTAAAAAACTTCTCAACCCTTCCATGACTGGAGCTTCCTGAAATTTTGCAAAAATCCTGTGCCAATGCATTGCATTATATGCCAGTCCCCCATAAGGAGCCTCGCATATATAAGAGAAAACATTGGCCTATCAATACATTGACCTTGTAAGCCAGTGCATTCTCTTATATAGGTGAGGCTCCCTGAGGGAGACTCGCATATATAAGAGAATGCACTGGCACAGGATCTTTAATGCGGCACCAGCACAGCTCCTGTCATGAAAGGGTTAAAGACCCTATTATTATGGACTTGTTCGGGTGCATGATGCTGAAAAGTTAGTAATCAAGCGCTATGCTAACTGGAGGAATGTCGCATGAAAAGGTTAATTTGGAACAAAAGAGAAAGTGTGTCCTCCAAACAATAGAATTATGACAAAACATTAAGGCCAGTCTAAATAAATTAGACTGTATTTCATTTCAATCAATTTACGGTCTAGGACTCTCATGGTTAAAATTATTTCAAACTGGAGAAATTGAGCCAAAAAGCAGCAAATGATGAGTTGCTTGACCAATGAATAGCCTCCTGCAAATTCAATTAATATTCACTTATTCATACAAGCTACACTCCCGGCATTTGACTGCAATCTCATGAAGTTATCGAATAAACTACATGTTAGCATCGCGTATCTTATCTGACCAAACGTATATAGTTCAAAATCAAAACTAACATAAGTTTATTCATAATTGGGGAATGGTCAGACAGAACAAGTATACCATAGAATTGTATTTGCAAAGATATTCAAAATTGGTTACATCAAGTTAGTATTTTCTCCTAACCTATGGATATTATTATGTCACGTGCCAAATAAGGATTGTTACATTGTTACAACTTATAGTAATTCTATTGTAAATTGTCACGTGCATATTATAAATGAGGAGATGACACAACATGACCGTGGTACAGGTCAATAATATAAAGTTATTATACAATGTTGTGTACAGTATGTGTTTTCACCACAAGCTGGACGAGTACAGGAAAAACTCATACTGTACACAACATTGTATAATGACATTTTTATTATCCATCTGTATGTTTATCCAAATTTTGGAAATAAAACTTTTGTGGTTATTTTTGGTATTTGTCGACACTTAATTCTCTATAAAAGCCTGTACCATATATTGATCATCAGAAAGCATGATTTGGAAAAGTAAACACGGAAGTGAGAAAAAAGTTCAATGCGAAAGTGAAACGTCTGCTAAAATCCATCAATGTTGCGCGCGCATCACAATTTCACCGATTCATTTCGCAATAGAGTTAATTCGTGACGTCACAGAGTCCAATATGAGAAGTCATATTGTACAGTCGGGAGTCCAATATGACTTTCGAGAGTCCAATATGACTTTTTCCAGGACTATCACGTGGCGGCTTTTGCCCAATCGGATATGGTGTTAGTTAAGGGATGGATAATAATATTTATTATAGCATGCTCATTGCTATATCTTCATTGCATTGTTCTTTAATATATAGCATCTGAATGGCAAAACTTGTATTCTGCATGTATAATGAAGCAAACCTTAAAATGCGCACTTTATTGCACGAAATTGGTCAGAGGAAGAGTGACTAATCTTGCATGTTTACATGACCTCAGGAGCACATGTGTATCACAGTGATAAATTTTGCCTTATGAATATTAATGACTTAATTAATGACAAAAAGGGGACGCCCCCCCACCCTAAGATGACTGCTCGTCAATGAGTATTTAGTATAGAAAGGGTTAATCAAGCTGAATAGGTTGACTGGGGGAGGGGGGTGTAGGGGCATTTACACTAGATTGACTGGGGAGGGGGTATAGGGGCATTTACACTAGGTTGACTGGGGAGGGGGTATAGGGGCATTTACACTAGGTTGACTGGGGAGGGGGTATAGGGAAATTTACACTAGGTTGACTGGGGAGGGGGTATAGGGGCATTTACACTAGGTTGACTGGAGAGGGGGTATAGGGGCAATTACACTAGGTTGACTGGGGAGGGGGGTATAGGGGCATTTACACTAGGTTGACTGCAGAGGGGGTATAGGGGCATTTACACTAGGTTGACTGCGGAGGGGGTATAAGGGCTTTATGACTTCACATTATAGACTTGAAGTAAATCTGTACAAACTATTAATAAAGTGATATTTCCTTCATCAGTGTATCGTGTTATCTTATAACATCACTTCATGATGTCTGTTTAGATATCATATCACTCCACAGCATGCCAGCTACAAATTACCTACAAAGCTTATCACAGAGAGACAAGAAAGATCATTCATTAATCACTTCATACTCAAGCCAACATTACATATATCACATTATATCACTGTAACTGCTCACCTAAACAGGTTTCTACATCTCACAATGTAGAGCTGCCTACCCAGGTGAAAGCAATCAAGGGCAAAGGGGGGAGGCATGCAATCCAGAAAAGGCAATATCTTTAGTCGATTATTAACCCTTTCTATACTGAATACAAATTGACGAATAGGACCCCTTCTATACTTGTATTATCTGTTGTCTGCTTATTTTTTCTGAAAACCCCCTCCAGATGAATAATAGACCATTCCAAATTAAACTTTTATAACTGAATGGTAGAATCCATTTAGTAAAGAAAGGGTTAAGGATCCATCACACAACCCTAAAGAGCTTCGTTTAATAGGTAACCCTAAAGAGCCTCATTTAATAGGTAACCCTAAAGAGTCTCGTTTAATAGGTAAACCTAAAGAGTCTTGTTTAATAGGTAACTCTTAAGAGCCCCGTTTAATAGGTAGCCCTAAAGAGCCTCGTTTAATAGGTAACCCTATTATTATAAAAGAGTCTCGTTTAATAGGTAACCCTAAATAGCCTCGTTTAATAGGTAACTCTAAAGAGCCTTGTTTAATAGGTAACCCTAAGCCTCGTTTAATAAGTAACTCTAAAGAGTCTCGTTTAATAGGTAACCCTAAAGAGCCTCGTTTAATAGGTAACCAAAAAGAGTCTCGTTTAATAGGTAACTCTAAAGAGCCTCGTTTAATAGGTAACTCTCAAGAGTCTCGTTTAATAGGTAACTCTAAAGAGCCTCGTTTAAAGATCCACAACACAACCCTAAAGAGCCTCGTTTAATAGTAACCCTAAAGAGCCTAGTTTAATAGTAACCCTAAAGAGCCTTGTTTAATAGGTAAATTATTGCCGTGATCTCAGGCATAGAGATTGGAAAATGGAGAAATAGCAATCTTGCAATAGCATATAAATGAGATACATGTATGAGATTTTGATCAGCAAATCCTTTCCATTTCTCACTGATAAAGATTCAGGAACCATAACTGGCCATCATAAGCACCATATATCATCCCAAAGTTTTCTATCCGTAGGGATCAAAAGAAGAATGTGGAAAAAATTAATTTATTTTAAGAACAATGTATTGGTAAATTTTATTGCAATTATTGTGCATATGATTTATGGTAGCAGCAAGAAATGCTGATAGACTAAAACCCAAATCATGTATTTTCCCCATGAATCGGACAGAGACTTCTCTCCTTTTAACCCTTTACCCAACAGAAGGGCCCTGTGCCAATGCATTCTCTTATATATGCGAGTCGACCATAGGTCGCCTCGCATATATAAGAGAATGCATTGGCTTAACACATTAAAAATTATAAAATTGTTTAAGAATGTATGAAAAAATGGTAAAAAGTGTTAAAAAAAGATTTTTTTTAGGCCAATGCATTCTCTTATATATGCGAGGCGACCTATGGTCGACTCGCATATATAAGAGAATGCATTGGCACAGGGCATAACTGTAACTATCACAATGTGGTCAAGGAGCCGGTTCCAATGATATCCATATTTGTATGGTTCTATTGAGACAGACCGAAGATATTTTAGGCTGTTGAAGCTTTATTTGGCCGGTTTTGGCCGGTTTGTTGGGTAAAGGGTTAACATGTTCACTGCAATACATCGGAACTTAGTATGAAGGTATAAAGTCACATTGTGTGCTATATGTCGGTACTGAGTACTGTATACCTACTGCAGCACACTCAAGATGTCACAATTTGTACATGGCAAACATCAAAATAAATTGACAACTATTTTAACCCTTCCATGACTGGAGCTTCCAGAAATTTTGAGAAAACCATGTTCCAATACATTCTGTTATATATGCGAGTCTCCCATAGGGAGTATATATAAGAGAATGCATTGGCCTAAAAATATCTACCCTGACCTTGTAAGCCAGTGCATTCTCTTATTTATTACACGCTTGTTCTCAGAAGTACAGTGTTATTGCTGTTCCATATTTACAAATACGTATGGAACGTATGTTCCATACACATCTCTTTGATGTAAAATAACGTACATGACGTTCGCCTCAACCATGAAACCGGAACTATAAAATAAAAGCATCATCACACATGACAAAACACGCCCTCTGTGTGCCTAAATAAACCTTCTAAGTCTGTATTTTTAATGCACAGATTCTAGGACGCGAAGCGTGTAATAAATGCAGAAGGACACGATGTGTAAATGGGTTTGTCGATATGGCACTCGTGCTGTCGTGGAAGGATATAACTCGAGGCGCTTGGGGCACTTGCGCCTCAAGTTCTATCCTTCCACGACAGCACGAGTGCCGTATCGACAAACCCATTTACACATTGTGTCGTTCTGTGTATATATGTGAGGCTCCCTATGGAAGACTTGCATATATAAGACAATGCACTGTGACAGGATCAATTAATGCTGCACCAGTGCAGCTCCCATCATGAAAGGGTTAAAATGTTAAAGTAAACAAGTGAAATAAATTTGGAAAATACAAACATTCATCGCATAATTAATTTGCTCTCTGAAAAATTAGTTACTTTCTTGCAGTTTCAGTTATATAGTTACAAGCTGCAGAATACTTTTCTATTTGTTTGGGATGAGTTTTTGGAGATGAGAAGACAAGCTCATTGGGTTCTCCAGAGAAATATAACTTCACTTTGAATCCATCTATAAATTACAACTAGAATCTTTGGTCTGCCAGTAATGATGATGTCCCCTTTGTTAGGAATCGTAAATCATAGTTTTTACATGGCCACACATCATGTTTTGTAATGAACAGAATAATGTTCTTTGGTTTACATGGTGTTTACCTTATGTTATATGTTATAATAATAACAATAATGGATAGTTTTAAATAGCAATTAATTCATGGAGGCCCTTTATAGTGCCCATTGATGATTCACATAACGACTTCAGTTGTTGAGCAATGAGGAGTCTAATTTTATAGATTCCCATTCGTTCGAGGGGCAGCTCAAATATAACAGATGATAGGCTACATCATAGGCAGAAAGAAACATTTATTGTAAGTTCAGAAATTAAGTTCAACAAATCCCTACAACAAGCTAACACCTGGTCAAAGAAATGGATAGAAATCAAGTAATTACCCATCAGAGTATATACCCAATGACAAAGGGATTAATCAGAACGAGTTGAAAAAATAGCGAAAAGGGCACAAATATTAGCTTTCTAAAAATATTACTGGCATAATTATGCATTGTCACTTCAATTTCCAGTACATGTGTAACAAGCTACATAAGTGTTAGGCCATACGGTTTGTGTTATCTTCAAGGCCACAGTTATAAATATATATTTTTTTTCTAGTATATATATCTTCTATCTAACCCTTCCATGACTGGAGCTTCCTGCAATTTTGTGAAAACCCTGTACAAAAGTGCACTGTCTTATATGTGAGTCTACCATAGGGAACCTCGCATATATAAGAGAATACATTGGCATTTACCTTTACCTTGTTAGGTAATGCATTCTCATATGTGAGGCTCGCTATAGGAGACTCGCATACATAAGAAAATGCACTAGCACATGATCTTTAATGCTGCACCAGCGCAGCATCCATCATGAAGGGTTAAAGACCCTATTATTATGGACTTATTCGGGTGCATGACACTGATGTAAAGTTAGTTTTCAAGTGCTATGCCAACTGGAGGAATGTAGTGTAATTTCTACTAGCATCACCAAAAATCTCAAGCAAATTGACAGTACTATGCTCATTTGTAAATATTTACTTCTCCATTCGGACGCAACTGTCGGCGACAAACTAACGAAAAAAAAATTCCGTCGAGAGTCACTGCATTTCATTAATCAGAATCACAGTGTGTGTACCGTCACTTTAATGCAAAAAAATAGATAAACAGTGCACAAAAAAGGAAGCATTTCTACAATTGTATAAATACCGGCATATGTAATATCTATTGTCACTTCAATAGATAAAAATCTAGATAAAAAACATTTCTATTGATGCAAAAACAACCCATTCTGACAGGAACTCAATAAATGTTTAGCAACTTGTGTGAAGGGGAGCAAATTCAATAATTTATCAATGACGTGATTGCCTCTGATTTGCTTTGATGTGCCTCTTATCGAAGTCATTGGATACTGTGTTGAATAATATGAACAGAAGATTAAGCATAATTCAATGGTTTGTCAGTTTGCCAGACCTGATGGTGAATATCTTTAGTCAACATCAGAATAAGTATGAAATGCTGCCTGCGGAGGGGTGAAAACAAGTGCCAGAAGCACAAAAAAACATCAAGCGCCAGGGAACAGAAGCGTTAGTCCATATGGCTGTATGGCGTAGGTACTAACCCTTTACCCAACAGAACGGCCCTGTGCCAATGCATTCTCTTATATATGCGAGTCGACCATAGGTCGCCTCACATATATAAGAGAATGCATTGGCTTAACACATTAAAAATTATAAAATTGTTAAAGAATGTAAGAAAAAATGGTAAAAAGTGTTAAAAAAAGATTTTTTTTAGGCCAATGCATTCTCTTATATATGCGAGGCGACCTATGGTCGACTCGCATATATAAGAGAATGCATTGGCACAGGGCATAACTGTAACATCAAGCGCCAGGGAACAGAAGCGTTAGTCCATATGTCTGTATGGCGTAGGTATTAAATCAGGCCTGAGAACACGGTGCGGGACATTTGCAGAATGAGGTCCCCAGAGTGTGAATTTAGTAACGCTACCCCGCACAGTGGGCTAGCATGTCTAAACTCACCCTCTGGGGGACCTCATTCTACATGGTCTTATCTGCTATAGGAGACCTAGACACAGATTTAAGTTCCAGATGGTGAAGGTAGTGATGTGCACCCATTGGGCACCTCAATTTATGCAATGTGTCGTCTGCCAAATTGGGAATATAGATGAAATGAACTAGAAAAAGAAAAAGAAACTTTCTAAAGAAACTAAAAACAACATGTTGATTTGATATTAAAAAAAGATGAGGCCTATTAAAGCAGAATGAGGTCCCCAGAGGGTGAGTTTAGTGATGCTAGCCCACTGTGCTACCATATTCTCAGGCCAGTATGAAATGGTACTTGCAGAGTGGGTATATATCATGTTCTAGAGGCGCAAGACTCATGAAAACGTAAAAGTCTGGGAACAGAAGTGTTTATAGCCCATATATGTCTGGTTTAGTCCTAACACTTAAGATACATAGAAAAAAGGCCTTGCATGAGAAAAATAAATATTAGTGGTCAATTTCCACTACATGTGTAACATGCTCCGTAAGTGTTAGACCATATGGATGATGTTGTCTTCAAGGCCATAGTGATAAATATCTTTGTTTCTTCTTTCTAGTTTCTATCTTCTATTCAGTAAGGGCCTCCCATGCTCAAGGAAGGAAACACAATGAATAATCATTACACGGGATCGGTGGGAATTAGACAGCTCTCATAGCTATGCCATCCCATACAGAAGTAACAGTACCTAACCCCAATATATTCTTTGGTAGACATTGAAATTTATATATTTATTAAAAATAGACAGATAAATGTCTGGATGGATGGCTAGACGGACGGATGATGACAACCCAGTTTACCCTCTATTCTCTTCGAGAGTGGGTGTATAAGGGGTATAAAAACTATAAATTATAGTCTTGTAACTTCCAAACAATACCATTTTGTTAGTAAAAAGTTAATGTGGCAATTAATGCTGTCCTGTCCTTCTTATGATACCAATGAAATATAAAAGATAAAATAAATTGACAGAAAATTCTGTACTCAATCTGATCAGACGGTACCCATATCATCAAGATACAACAACAACAACATTTCTTCAAAATAAGCTTTAGTTATCAGAATCGATTAATTGCAACAAAATAATGCTAACCACTTTCAACTATATGGTATCAAATTTCCCAAAACGTGTTATTTATCAACATTTTGTTCAACAAAATATGGCCGTATTATCACTTGATTATCATGAAATTTGGCCGTATTACCACAATAACAAACTTCAAAAATCGATATCTGATCACTCTGAGCTTTGATGGGTGGGTTCCTCAACTCGAATCAAATATTTTTTACCCCTGAAGACAAAGAAATAGTATTAGTAATTTAGGGGAGCGTTAATTCGGATAATGCATCTTTAAGATAATCTACAAACATGTTATTTTATACACTAGAATCTACGTAAACAGGTTTTGTAAAAAATAGGCCTGGAAAGCTGATTACATCTTTAACCTGTCTATACTAAACACTCATTGATGAGTAGTTCCCTTTGGAAATATGTTCAGATAAATAAGTTCAACAAACAAGCGTTGGTCATTTGTTGAATTTATTATCTGAACATTTCACAGAAATGAATATGTATCATTCTGCTCTTTAACATCATCTGTTTTTCTGTCTCTGCTTTCATCTTCTTATGTACAGTAATGCCCTAATATATTCTGCTGTGGTTAAGGAGTCAATTATTTAGGGCATTACTGTATGCTGAACTCCAACCAATTTATTATTAATAATAGACTGTTCCAATGTATACTTTTATAACTCATGGGAGAATCTATTCAGTACAGAACGGATTAAAGCATGGAGGATTCTGTGGATAGTTAGGGTCAGGGGGTAAAGTATATTTTTATTATGACCTTCCACATATACAAAGAAAACAAGCATTGAATGCCAAGAGAAGTGAGCCCTGGCCAGAGGTAGCACCAGGATTTCCCAACGCAGTCAGGTTACGATCCCCGACAGTGGGACTATAGGAACCCGGCAACGACCGGTCTGACGATTGCAGATTACCATCCCACCCCCCCCACTTCCACCCCTGGTCCCCACATCCTAGTAAGAGGAGGTACTGTGAAACAACTGATCTAAATCAATTGGACTCTGAATGCATTATTAAACCTTTCTTTACTAAATACTCATTGACAAGTAGTTCCCTTAGGCCAATATAAAAAAAATAGCTTGATTTACATCCCCTCCCGACCCTATTTTAGTCCCCTCCTCATTTTCTTTTATTTGAATATCTGTTATGTAAACTTTTTTATCATGCCTTAACCCTTTGAGTGCCAGGGGCCGATCTCATCGACCCTAAACCTACAAAATAAGTCTGTTAAAGAATATAAGAATAAATTATTAAAATTGAAAAAAATTGTTAAAAAAAACAAACAAAAAATGTTAGGCCAATCGTCGCCTGAGTGCTTAACAGTTCTAAGTCCATTTTTCTGTTTTGTTGGGAAATCGAGTTTGAAGTTTTGGCATCTGCAGTTCACATACTTCTTACATATTTTGATCATATTTGATAGACTCATATTGTTGCTAGTAATTATAAATGTGAAAATAACAAGTTTGGTGCCAATAGAACACATAATTTATTAGAAATTAGCAAACATGTGTTTTGATAAAAGTGGACATAGAACATTTTTCAAAATAATTTGCATTTCTGTTTCAGTGCTTAAATGTTTTTTTCAATATATCCGCCGTATATTGATGTTAAACTGAAAATAATACTGATATTTTACATTGTATTTACCAGATCAAAGTAAATATATATTGCGTCTGGGGATAATTGGCATCGTTAATCTGTTTTGAGATATTGGGCCCTAAAAGCTGGAGATAGAACAAATAAGAACCCAAACCATCATCACGTGACACAATAATGACATATCATTGGTTCGTGATGGACATAGAACACTCTTGCACTCGATTTTGAAACTGATTTATCCCGATTGTGAGTACATGGAACATCCGGGGCACGATGTTTTGATCTCAATGTGTAGAGCTGGACGAGACGAATCGAGCGGTACCCATAACTCATTTTCCCGCCAAAATGGACTTAGACCATTTAAGCACTCAGGCGATGCAATGCATTCTCTTATATATGCGAGGCAACCTATGGTCGACTCGCATATATAAGAGAATGCATTGGCACAGGGTATATGGGTTGATACAAAAAACGGACCTGGCACTCAAAGGGTTAACCTTCAAAATACATTCAATGACTCATTAATCAGTATATTTTTATCAAATTGGACAATCTAAATCACCTTGTAATACAGCTGTGTAATATATAAGATAGGATACTGCTTCAATATCTAGAACTGTCCATGGTTTATGTTAGGAAGAATAAAATATAAAAAATAAAATTCGCAATCCAGCCCAATTTTTCTGAAAAAGTTGGGTGTAAATCTAGCAATTTATTTATATTGGCTTAAAGGTACTCAATCCGATCAGAGGGTCCCCATCTCAACAGATTCCAACAACAACAATCCGATCAGAGGGTCCTATATTACTATTTCTTTGGCTTTGGGGGTAAAAATTAAAAAATATTTGATTCGAGTCGAGGAACCCATCAAACAAAGCTCAGAGTTATTAGATATTGATTTTTAAAATTTGTTATTTTCTCGAGATGAGTACTAATAATTGCATTCAATTTCGTAATCTGCTCGAGATGTGTACACCAAAACACTATTCAAACAGACAAGGATGGATAACTCTAAAATCAACTGGTAATAATAACGCAATTTTGACTGTGTTCTGGGCCAGAAAGTATTCCCGATAATGAAAAATAATAGATTTCTAAAATCGTTATCTAACAAATCTGAGCTTTGATGGGTGACTTCCTCGACTCGAATCAAATATTTTTGACCCCCGAAGCCATTGAAATAGTAATTGAGAGGAGTTTTATCGGATTGAGTACCTTTAAGAACTGTTCAGATAATAAGTTCAACAAACGTATTAAATGAACATTTCCCACCAATGAATATGAATCATTCTGCTCTTGTATTATCTGATTTCTGTCTGCCTGCTTTATCTGAACACCCCTCCAAATGAAAAATATACCATTCCAATGTATACTTTCATAAATGAATGGGAGAATCCATGATGAATCTGTGGATAGGTGAGGGTAAACAGTATATTTTAATTATATTGCCAAACACATATATAAAGAGGCGCTGAATGAGAAGAGTTAACATTGCTGGTCCATTTCCAGCACATCGGGAGAATTAAGCACTGGCAACAACATCTAGTAGGAGGAGCTACTGTAAAACAATTGACCAATAATTCATATTTACCTAAATCAATTAAAGGAACAGATTTACACGTGAGGAGAATTAAAGCGCTATATGACATTTCCATCTCTGTTGGGAATAGTCAGCTGCACAGGTGCGTCAGCAGTCAATGTTAACGAGAAATGTATCTGTCCCTGCTTCTTACGCAATGCCATCATCTTGCCTTCCATGAGGAATTCGGTTAGAGACCTCATATAATGGAAGTCTAGCAAATTAGAAATGGAATTTATAATTAAATTTCAAGGTGTCTATATTGGAGAGGTTTCTGTGATATTCATGTGATATTATATGCTATTTGTTCTTCAAGTGCCTTATTTAAGATTGATTAAAAGGTGATAAAAATGGAGCGATCACAGAAGGAAGACTGGATG
The DNA here is from genome assembly GCA_032622095.1 of Siphonodentalium dalli. Taxonomy (NCBI): domain Eukaryota; kingdom Metazoa; phylum Mollusca; class Scaphopoda; order Gadilida; family Siphonodentaliidae; genus Siphonodentalium; species Siphonodentalium dalli. The sequence goes on from CP136061.1 coordinate 225,653,412, forward strand.
ATATTAAATGAGAAGCCAGCTTCTCTATTCAATACTAACAGGTATGTCTTTTCCCAGTATTACCACCATTAATTGAGATGATTTGCAAAATAAAAAAATTATTACCCAGTCAATTTTTAATACCATTCTTAACTGCCAAAATTTCTTCACCCCATTTGAATACTCCCCTGCAGAAATTTTCCTCAGAAATATGTATATACAGGTACATGTATCCAACAGCCATCATTACGAAAGTCAACATTACCGCATTAACCCTTCCATGACTGGAGCGACCTGAAATTTTACGAAAACCCTGTGCCAATGCATTCTCTTATATATGCGAGTTTCCCATACATGTAGGTAGTCTTGTATATATAAGAGAATACATTGGCGTATTAATATTTACCCTGACCTTGTATTGAGCCAGTGCATTCTATTATATATCCGAGGCTCTCTATGGGAGACTCTCATATATAAGAGAATGCACTGGCACAGGATCTTTAATGCTGCACCAGCGAGCTCCTGTCATGAAAGGGTTTTAATATGGTTGACAATGTGGAGAATCGATAAAACAATAGTTATAGAATATTATTGTTCAAATTTCTTTTAGTAGAGAAAATGGCCTTTTACAGGAGCAAAATTTCAGTGGTTTTCTTTATATAGTTACAGTAAAACCAGGCTTCTTCATAGTCCATACCTGTACCCCCTTTCACATGAAGCTTCAAAATTAATAGGCATATAGGCCTCATATTTTCCAAGTATTGCAACTGCTATAATGCAGAGAATTTCTGGAAATTGTCAACAAATATTACAATATTAACAGATAAGATCTAATAATGCAAAATACACCTACATTGTAGTGGCCATTTACAAATATACATGTAGACACAACACATGAAGATAACCAGTACATTAATTTTAAAATGAGTCACGTACAGTATTGCCCTAAATAATCGACTCCTTAACCACAGCAGAATTATGGGTAATTTTTCAGGATTTAGTCGGAAATATGGCTTGTTGCCATTCATCGGAAAGCTCTCACTGAGAGCTTTCCGACGAATGACAATAAGTCATATTTCCGACTAAATCCTGAAAAATTACCCATAATTCTGCTGTGGTTAAGGAGTCGATTATTTAGAGCATTACTGTATGTATGTACATGTGCCATAAAGTCGTAAATGCCCTTCCAGAATATCACGGTAAAAGCGACTGGCATTTTCAGCGTCCAGGGCAGTTATTTGTATATTTCCATTGCGACTTGGGGTTTTTGTTATCACAATCCAAAACTGACCATGAAAGAAAACTATTGTGTTTCCAGTTTCTTCATTCTTTTCTGTCATTGTAAAAGTTGGAATTAGCCCTATTACCACAGATGAACCACCGGATTAGGACAGTGACTTAATTAATTATGTGCCATCGTTTTCTGCGATTCATTTGCTATGTCATCTGCAAAAACTCATTGCGTGCTGTGTGCTCTAATAAGATTTTTGTGTACAATGTAGTGCTGTGCACACCTCACCACAGCTTCCACCATGAAAGGTGAATTACTGAACAATTTAACACTTTTTCTACCAAAAAACAAATTTAAGATTTGTTTCTAAAATTTAGTGGTGCGAACACTGGGAATAGATAAAAAATATCGAAGTGATGTTGTGATTAGCGAATAGAGGGACACGATAAATCCTCACATAAGATATTTGGAAACAATTACAAATAATATAAAGAATTTGCTTTCGATCATTTATTGTGCTCTACTTGTTGATTGCATGCTAAAAATAGATTTCTGAAATTTGGGTGTGCTAAAGTTAGGAAGCCGACTATCGTGATTGGGACGAAACTATCGGAAATAGTGAATGTCAAGCAACCAATCACAAGCGTGGATTTAGGCTCAGTTAGTCACGTGAGATGAAATATTACCAGACAATACCAAATATGGTATTAGGGGAGTCGTCAAATCAGATTGGCGGGCTTTAATATCTAATGGACCAGTTAAGTTTAGCTTGATATGCAATTTTGCGCTATTTAACAAACTTTACTAAAAAACCAGGTGCAGCTGGGAGATGAGCCAGCAAATTCTTCAAGTTGATCACATTTCAAAAGCAAAGTTCTCATTAACTGATCAAGCTGATGATACTAGATAATAACATATCATTACTTTGGTAAAATATGTTATGTATCAACAAACATTAGATATGAAACTCAATAAAAAGATAACAGGACTGAGAATCAGGATATAGTAGTAACTACAATCTTTCTGATGCTGTATGCTGCCGTATGCATTTTTGTCAAACACCTAAATCATGCCATGAATCTGTAACCCTTTACCCAACAAACCGGCCAAAACCGGCCAAATAAAGCTTCAACACCTAAAATATCTTCGGTCTGTCTCAATAGAACCATACAAATATGGGTATCATTGGAACCGGCTCCTTGACCACATTGTGATAGTTACAGTTATACCCTGTGCCAATGCATTCTCTTATATATGCGAGTCGACCATAGGTCGCCTCGCATATATAAGAGAATACATTGGCCTAAAAAAATCTTTTTTTACCATTTTTTCTTACATTCTTTAACAATTTTATAATTTTTAATGTGTTAAGCCAATGCATTCTCTTATATATGCGAGGCGACCTATGGTCGACTCGCATATATAAGAGAATGCATTGGCACAGGGCCCTTCTGTTGGGTAAAGGGTTAATCTGGCGAACGCCTGTAGAAATCATATTCCACCAGTACAAAACCTTGGAACTTTTTGAAGTTTTGACAGGAAACCTTATAAAGTTGAAAGAATGACGGGAATATATTTCTTAGTTATTATCTATTTCTTAATAATTCAAAATTCACAATTTAAGTGAATTTGAGAGCGATTTTGGTTCACGTTCACAATTGTAGCATTTTCCTGGGTAATTAATTTATGTTTATTGCGATATCAGCTCACAAAAGTCAGAGAAAAGCATGCAATTTTGAGTTGGGACATTCGCCTACAGTGACGTACATTATTAAGGAAAAGATAACAACTAAAAAATATATTCCCCACGTTATGTTTTCGACTATAAGGTTCCCTGTCAAAACTTCAAAAAGTTCCCAGGTCTTGTACTGGTGGAATATGATCTCTGCGGGCGTTAGCCATCGAGAGTAGAAATTCATGGCATGATCTATCAAACACCATGCATGGTTTACCTCCCTTGGTGACTCAGTAAGACAGGATGTATGACTGGTGAGCTCTGGTGGAGATCGCATTTTTTTCTATTGAAAAAAAGTAGAGGGAATCTAAACAAATCTCATTGTCAGGTACATCTGATGGTAAGAAAGCATTCTTATGGCAGACGGCTTAATTGAGTGTAGGTGTTTTGACATTCCCACTCATTGTTCAGGAATAAATCAAACAAACACAGTTTATTATCCTCACTACTGAGTTATACTGCTAAGTCTGCTAAATTATTTCCCCAAGTCAGTTTCCAAGTGTATACTGTTTTGGTAGAAAAAATTATTCCTTCAGACAGAAGACACAGAAACGGATCTGTATCCAATATAAGCCCCGGTATCTGAGTTACTGAAGTGCATGGTGCCTTATTGGCCAACATAAGCTGTCCAGCGAATAGCCTTGAAATAGTGGGTTTGTCATTTGCAGAATGAGGTCCCCAGAGGGTGAATTTAGTGACGCTACACTGCACAGCAGGCTAGCATCACTAAATTCACTCTCTGGGAACCTCACTCTGCTTCTAAAGGCCTCATCTTCTGCGAAGTATCTATTTTCTCAAATAAACATTGTTTTTTAATAGTTACTTTTTTCCTTCTCTTCCTTTTCTATGTCCCTTAATTTGCAGAAGATAAAAATGCATAATCAAGGTGACAAATAGGTAAACATCACCAAGTTCAACTGGGGAACATCAATTTTATCCTAGGTCTCCCACCGCAGTTGAGTTCTCAGCAGAATGAGGTTCTCAGAGGGTGAATTTTGTAATGTAAGCCCACCGTGCAGGATAGATCACTAAATTCACCCACTGGGGACCTCATTCAGCAAATGACAGACACACTATTTCAAGGCTTGTCCAGCGATGATGAAGAAGGTTCAAATCCCACTGAGCATTGACTTGTGAATCACAGAATGTGATTTGTCTGTCAGGCCACATCTGGAGCTGCGCTGGTGCAGCACTAAAGATCCTGTGCAGTGCATTCTCTCATATATGCGAGTCTCCCATAGGGAGCCTTACATATATAAGGGAATGTGCTGGCTTTCAAGGTCAACGTTAATATTGTTAGGCCAATGCATTCTCTTATATATGCGAGGCTCCCAATGAGCGTGCATATATATGAGAATGCATTGGCACATAGTTTGCGTAAAATTTCAGGAAGCTCCCATAATGGAAGGGCTAAACTAAAATGCAAGTTCTGTTTATGTTGATATTTCAGGTTTCAGACTTGATTCAAATGTTGATCTTTGTCTCTAATAAGTAGTAGAAACGAACATCTAATTTGTTCCAGTGTGTATTATTTTGTTGCCAATAGGTGTTTGTTTGGAATCAATAATGACAATAAATATAGTGATGTGGATATGTTCCGCCAGAAACTCAATTACTACTTCGACAATTGATGGCAGAATCGTCAAATTGGTAATCATACTTGCCAACTTAAACAGCTGATAAACGCAATATGAATAATGGTATATTATTAGGTTAAACGGACATGCATGGTACCAGTGAACCTTCAAATTATTTATACATAATTTGGAAGGAGAGATATTGAAATATACCTTGAGTCGGAATATTTTGGACAAAACTCAAAACCAGATTATAGTCTTACAATTTGCCGTGTGATATCTTCATGAAAAATTATTCGAGAAAAAAAGAGCCACTATTTTCCCTTTGAAGTGGTAACTTCTAAGAGTCCATATAAAAGTCTCTCCGAAGCTGTCAGAAGTATATAAAGTTCGTAAAAAAGCATTTCTCGTATTTATAGGTGTTAGAGGTTACATGTATAGCTATATTGATACCTGGGAATGGGCAGAAACGTGATAAAAGTGAGAATTACTCGATATTATTTTATGCTGGTCTTAACACTTTAATGACGGGAGCTGTGCTGGTGCAGCATTAAAGACCCTGTGGCAGTGCATTCTCGGCAGAGAATGCACTGGCTTACATTAGGTCAAGGTAAATATTCTTAGGCCAATGTATTCTCTTATATATAAGAGGCTCCATATGGGAGGCTCACATAATTATATAAGATAATGTATTGTCACAAAATTCCAGTAATGGAAGGGTTAATACATCTGGTTTTATATAGTGAAAATTTCACAAAATGTCACAAAATTCCAGTAATGGAAGGGTTAATACATCTGGTTTTATATAGTGAAAATTTGTTCAAAGTTCTTGTGTTCTTCTCGGTTTGTCATTCGCCTGTAGTTTAGTTCAATACATATCATATCTGATTTTTATCACATCCTATCCTGAAGGGAGATATCGATAGCATATGGTAACATATTGTACTTCCAATTGGTGTGGACATCTTTTAGCCTGTTGAGTGTAATACATGACATCTTCCAGGATGCCACATATATGTAACAAGGCTGTAAGATTGAAGATGATGACACTGACATTGCTATCGTGTATACCCACCATCCTTACATAAAACTCACTTACAGCACAGCTATGTTGTGTAACACATGGTGCAATATATTAATACAGCCAGTGTGTGTAGACTACTATAAACTGGTGTGCTATATTGAACCTGGTGACATGTTAATATTGGCATATCTGACCAAGCTATTAACACTCCAAACTCAAAAATTACAGCAACAACACACTTTTATAACATCCTGACGACTGTATGATTTCATTCTCACTGCAAGGGCAGCTACATTAGGAACAATTCACTGATATTGTTGTGCTTTAAATTGTATAATCAAGTCTCATAATGTAATTAACCGCTGCGATAATCTGTTGAAATCATGATGCATCCAATGCCGTAACTGGATCATAAAGTCTGGTAGTTTATGATGACACTGTCATTGATACCATGTATACCCAGCATATATATATTATCCTGCATCGGTAATTATAAGGCAACAATCAATCATAATCGATATGAAATAACGTGCATTATGACTTGCCCGTTATTTCGTTAATATTCATAATTAGGAGGTCATATTCACAAAATAACGGCCATCTTATTACACATGCTCATCAATACTTCCGCCTAGTGCGGATGAAAATTTTCAAAAAAATCAGATTACGCCGCCTTCAGGGGACTCAAGGCTTAATGTTTTGCAGCACTGTGATGTTTAATAATGTTAACCCTTTCATGACTGGAGCTGCGCAGATGCAACATTAAAGACCCTGTGCCAATGCATTCTCCATAGGTCGACTCGCATATATAAGAGAATACATTGGCACAGGGTTTTCACAAAAATTCAGAAGCTCCAGTCATGAATGGGTTAATTGAGGAAGCGATTCAGGGGAGACATGTGAAGTCTAAATGTCCGGGTTGAGATAATGAACGTTCTCTGGTAATCTAATTTCCCTTCAATAGACCATAGGTTGCCTCGCATATAGAACAAAATGCATTGGCCTTTTTATCAATTTTTCTTACATTCTTTAACAATTTTTATTATTTTTATTATTTTTTCTTACATTCTTGAACAATTTTTATAATTTTTTATAATTTTTTCTTACATTCTACATGTATAACAATTTTTATCATTTTTTATAATTTTTTCTTACATTCTACATGTATAACAATTTTTATCATTTTTTCTTATATTCTTTAACATTTTTATCATTTTTTTTCTTACATTCTTTAACAATTTTATCATTTTTTATTATTTTTTCTTACATTCTTTATCATTTTTCATCATTATTTATTACATTCTTTAACAGTTATAAAAAATAATATAAAATTTATTAGGCCAATGCATTCTATTATATATGCCAGGCGACCTATGGTTGACTTGCATATATAAGAGAATGCATTGCCACAGGGTTTTTCGCAAAAATTCAGGAAGATCCCGTTATGAAAGGGTTAAGATAATGATGTTGGGGATAACGATAATGAACATTCTCGGCTAATCAATTCATGCTGAAGGCTGATATTTCACAGCTATCCCGGGTGAAATGAAGCCTAATTCACCAGGCACAAATCATGTGGTTTCCGATTTCCCTGTCCAATGTAAATGATGAGCATTATGAACGGAGCCCTGTGGGAGTGGCTGGTACAGCTGCACCACAATGATTGTTTACTCCACAGAGTCCATAAACCATATGAAGATGCCAGTGATAATGGTGCTGCTCCATAGTGGATGAGAGACTTTTATTGTATTTTGAAAAATCCGGAAATGTATGGAGAAGAGAAAATTTTATTATAACAGTACAATTCATCATTAATTTAGCATAAATTAGAATCTTCTCAATTTTAAAAAAATCAGTTTTACTATTATGTTCACTGTTTTTAATTGAATATTGCCTTTTTCTGAAAAAAGCAGACTTTCAGTAAGACAGTTGATATAACTGTGTCAGCACCAGTAGCAAACTACACTTCAGCACTGTTTCAAAACCAGTGTACCCTTCAGCACTGTTTAAAAACCTGTGTACCCTTCATAACATTTTCAAAACCTGTGTACCCTTCAGAACATTTTCAAAACCTGTGTACACTTCAGAACATTTTCAAAACCTGTGTACCCTTCAGAACATTTTCAAAACCTGTGTACCCTTCAGAACATTTTCAAAACCTCTGTACCCTTCAGAACATTTTCAAAACCTGTGTACCCTTCAGAACATTTTCAAAACCTGTGTACCCTTTAGAACATTTTCAAAACCTGTGTACCCTTTAGAACGTTTTCAAAACCTGTGTACCCTTCAGCACTGTTTTATGTGAGAGTGAAGGCCCCGCCCCCTTCAGTGATAATATGATGTTTATGATATTAGCTAGAATTATGAAGATTCTGCCACACAATGACTGTTATAAAAGTGAATATGTCAAACCTCTCTTTGGTATGTTCAGAGAAAATGTGGCTTCCTTATGATATCGTAATGGACAAATCAAACTAATTCTACTTCTCCCAGTGTATAAAGGTGGCAAAGGAGAACAAATTTACCATTAGGGTTCACACTGTTGGCAGACTTGCCATAATAAATATCTATATCCATAAAAGAGTAGGATCCATCTGACATGTGCTTGAATCGCACACAGGTGCCTGCAGCCCATTTATGAAGGGGCCACAGGCCCCTCCGATGCTGAATAAAGGCTCCCAAAGGGAGCATGTTTCAGCTAGTGGGAATTAAAGTACTTAAAGAAGTTTGTGACCAGTGCAAACCCTGTTCACTATCTTCACTAATGTTGAAGTTTTCTGCACTTGAAAGCTTATAAATCCAGCCTTGCACTAGAATGAGGCTCCATGGTCTAGTGGTTAGCCTGTCGGAATTGTCTTCCCTGTCATCACAATAAGATGAGTTCACAGCCTGCCAGTGGTCTATTACGTTCTCACAACAGTGGCTTGGTGGGATTAACAGGTATGGCTGTTGGGTCATAGGCAGTTCAAATCTTGTGCCAAGTTGTGAGTCTTGGGCAAGATCACTTGTACTGTGCTGGCTTTGTGGTACCTAGCTGAGAAATATGGACATGGTTTATTTGTTAACCCTTTACCCAACAAACCGGCCAAAACCGGCCAAATAAAGCTTCAACAGCCTAAAATATCTTCGGTCTGTCTCAATAGAACCATACAAATATGGATATCATTGGAACCGGCTCCTTGATCACATTGTGATAGTTACAGTTATGCCCTGTGCCAATGCATTCTCTTATATATGCGAGTCGACCATAGGTCGCCTCGCATATATAAGAGAATGCATTGGCCTAAAAAAAATCTTTTTTTAACACTCTTTACCATTTTTTCTTACATTCTTTAACAATTTTATAATTTTTAATGTGTTAAGCCAATGCATTCTCTTATATATGCGAGGCGACCTATGGTCGACTCGCATATATAAGAGAATGCATTGGCACAGGGCCCTTCTGTTGGGTAAAGGGTTAAGACTAAGCATCCCCAGTGAAGCGCCTGTAAAGTGGCAGCAGTCATAAGACACTGCATGCATTACTCAACAGCTGGGTAATAATGTGAAGTGCTTAAAGAAATATTATGGACTTACTTCAATGAATAAAACCGATAAGTTAGTATCCAAGAACTGTCTCCACTGGAGAAACACAATACAATGTATATGAGTGAAAATAACACCTTGACAACCTTTGGCAAATGCGTTATAAGTCAGGTCGTCTTGTACCAATTACTTGTACGAAGAATGTAGTAATAAAATGAGATTATCTAAAATTACAACCGCATCGACTCTACCATTTCAGAAAACACAACGTTTGAACTCTGCACAAATGTAATTATTTTACTACTTTATTCGGGGTGAATAATATGGCATAAACAATAGGGCAATGATTCTACCAAAAATAGGCACATCATGTAATTCGTTTATGACAATGACGCTGTTTTCTTATATCAAAGAGGTATGAAAATAACTTATTTTGACACGATATTTGTTATTTCTTTTTGAACACTTGAGCAGAATGTTTCGCATCACTTTAATAGTGCCCTTATGGCAGAGAGATAAGCACCATTATTATTATTATTAAGAGACAACCATAGCCACAAAATATTATCATCCGTCGTCAAGGGAGTTGGTTACTTTAATGATAAATAGATCCTAAACTAACTCATAATTGTTCAAACTGACTGTAAAATATGTCCTTATTACACAGCATAACTCAACATTGGATCTTCTTTGGATATAAGTAACAGTTTGGGTCTTCTCTGAGCGTAAACACAGATTAAACATGAGTTTTTCCGAATTACATGGCATATTTTGTGTGTAATTTAATATAAATGTTAGATTATAATACATCATAATGACCATACGATATCAATCTTTGTGGTAAATATAGCATTTTGTATTGATTAATATGACAAAGTTGAATTAAAACTGATGAAAAATATCACCACTTCAACTGGGTGTAAAGTCTGCAAGAAGAGTCCCCAGTTGAAGTTGGTGATGTTCACCCATTAGTCACCTCGATTATGTATTTTATCTTCTAAAAATCAGGGAATATAGAAACTGAACAAAAGGGAAAAAAAAGTAACTAAAAACAATGTTAATTTGAGACTATATAGATAGTTCCCACAAGACGAGGCCTAAGGAGAATGAGGTACCCAGAGGGTGAATTTAGTGATTCTAGCCCACTGTGCAAGGTAGCAACACTAAATTCACACTCTGGGGACCTCATTCTGCAAATGTCAGACACACTATTTCAAGGGTTGCTGGAGACAGCAGTATAATATATTTCATGTCTGGGATGGTGCTATGGGGATAAGTGCCTGTTAAAGGGTTGTGTGACTGTCAGCAGAGCGAGAGATAGATGGGTCTGTTGGTAAGTCTGAGTGACTCTAAATATATGTACCACCCATCAAGGCATCCATCACCCTAGAAACATAACCCATGTTCATGAGATGGCCTCTTTCATCATGAAGAATTAACCCTTTCTGAAGAAAATTAATTCACCCACTCAGTTATAAAAGTGTTCATTGGAATGGTCTATTATTTATTTGGATGGGGTTTTCAGGAGAAATGGCCAGACGACAGATACTAAATGTGCAGTAGGAGTCCTATGTATTGGAGGGAAGGGTTGTTTGCTGAACTTATTATCTGAACATTTCCTATGGGATAACTACTCGTCAATGAGTATATAGTATAGAAACGGTTAATGTGCGTGACATCTGAGACTCTAATTACCACCATCAAGGCATCTATCACTCTAGAAACGTAGCCCATGATCATGTTCATTGAGATGGCCTCCCTTCAACGTGATGAATTAATGTAGGTGAGGATATGAATTGTATTTTCCATCTATCCACATAATTGGACAACCACTGGACTTAGGAGCACGCATAAAGGGAAAATCCTTTATAAATTAAAGTATCAAATATTAATTTTAAATATTTACATAGAACTCAAAATTTTGCCCATTCAGATAGAATTTTGATTTCAAAATTCAATTTAAAATCAAAATTCATAATTAAGGCCAAAATGTTAAGCTTCCTGTCCAAAGTTAATATTAAAGGGGAACTGTACACTAAATCCGGCCATTTATGGGACCATCTCCTTTTATACTCAACTGAATTATATGCAACAAATGAATGAATTTGAGCCATGGATTAGAGCAAAATACACTCAACTGCTCTGCGAACGATACAAAAACATGGTAATTATAATGAAAATGAGTTTTTGGCTCAGGTCATATAAACTCATTTTCATTATAATTTCATTATAATGTACAGTATCCCTTTATTGTTTAAAGTTGAAGGTTTTGCAGACATATGCAAACTACTGTAGGTTTAGTACTCAACATTGGGTCTTACTAAAAAAATAAAAATTTGAATTTAATGTATATCAGAGAGACAATAACCTAACAGATGCGATCAGGCGGATTACTAATATCTGCTGAACACCAGTGTTAATATTCAAGTTATCAAATCTATAATGAACTCTTTAATCCAGTAACCTGGCATATAATTGTCTCCACAAAATAATTAAAGATAGGACATTATAAAATGATACGCAAATTAACCCACAAGCAAAAATAAAGGTAGAATTATTTCCTTCTTCCTTTCTGTGTAATGAACCACCTGGCCGAGTTAGGTTCAAACATAAACATGTGTGGAAACGCTAAACGCACTAAGCAATGCCAATAATTCACTACAAAGGTTCCAGGTATCCAGAATGTTCCACTCAGTTGATAAACAGGATTGCTGTAGTTTACTAAGAATCATTGCCACACCTTTAGGTGCCAAACAATGCACAAGAATGGAAATATAGCAGACTTTATGCTTGAGTAATGGGGATCCATGTGGTATATATTACCATGAATCCTCATCATAGATCATCATTTACTTGGCCACCATGGTGAGATTATTGACAGTTATCGTTCATGTTTATACCAAGTATAATTAAATATTGCTAGTTCTTGTATTAGTAATGCATTTCAGGGTCATACATGAAAGCAGGTTCCAAGGTCTCCGAATTGTGCGTTCTCAAGCAAGCTCCAATTTAGGTAAACACAGCGGGGATGATGGTCTTGGGCAAATGAGGAACATAATAAGATTCTTGCGAAAATTTGGAAATACCCTTTGATAATGCCCATTTGCCTCTCTGTGTAACCTAGCCACATTGTATTTGGGAATTTTGAATGAGATATGCTATACTAGTGGAAATAATGCATCTCTTTATCAGACACGTTCTATCAATGGGACTAGATGGCCTATAGTAACAAAACTGCATGGCAGAAATAAGGCCATCAGTGAAATAAATGTCTTACCAATATTTGTTCATATAAAATATAGACACATCTTAAAGGAGTACTGTACACTAAATCTGGCCATTTATGGGACCATCTTATTTTATACTCAACATAATATATGCAACAAATGAATGAATTTGAGCCATTGATTAGTGCAAAATACACTCATATGCAGTGTTCGCGCTGTCGGTAGCCAAATTAGCCAATGGCTAATCTTTTTCGAATTTGGCTAATAAAAATTTCATTTGGCTAAAATTTTGGCTAAACTTTTTTTGACCCCAAATAGAGACTGGAAGCATGAATTTTTGGCAAGTGGGTTTTTAATTCTGTGATGTGAACGATCTAGTCTGAAAACATCGTATACGTAAGTGGGAATATATCGCCGACTGTACAAAGGGAAACCCGATCGCGGACAGTACAAAGGTAAATCCGTCACTCTGCACGAAACAGCAAAAGGTCATATCATTAATTTACATTTAATCCGCTAATCCCCCATTGTCTGTCTGGTCACTCACGGGGCTCCTGCACAATGCATGTTTATGACGACATTGTATTTATGACGGCCAAGGTTTATGAGCACCAAGTGTAAGACAATAGCTTAATCAGCCAAATGTGAATCACGACAGATAATTTGTGGCTATTTTTCGTCAATACCGATACATTCAAAATAATATGCATGCGTTTATGATAGATTGTAATTTGATAATGGCGTAACAATATTAAGTTATTAGTTTCCAGATGTCACTTAGATATTTTCGCAAGGATAATTAATATTTAATGATTTAAAAGAAGAAAGTGGGGAAATGTCCGGTGGGGAAATGTACGTATACCCAATCCCGGGTTACCCCCCCCCCCCCCCCCCCCCCCCCCCCCAATCACTCTTTCACATAAAGATTAATAAATTTTTAATAAATGACATATATAAAAATATATCTAGTTCATCAAAATTAGTTAAATTATTGTGCCTGTTAGATTTGACGTGTTAGTTATTAATTGTAAACCGACCATAAAACGATGATTTAATTTGGCCATAGTTTTTTTTAATTTGGCCAAAAAAAATTTGTCTAAAGTTTTTTTCATTTGGCTAATAAAATTTTCATTTGGCTAAACTTTTGGCTAAATTTTTTTTCGGTCCAGCGCGAACACTGCTCATATGCTCCTTGAACAATACATACAATATGGTAATTATAATGAAAATGAATTTATGGCTGGAGTCATGAATTCATTTTCATTATACTTATCTTGTTGTTTGCATCGTTTATAGAGCACATGAGTGTAATTTGCACTAATCCATGATTCAAATTCATTCATTTGTTGCATATATTCTGTTGAGTCTAAAAGGATATGGTCCCATAAATGACTGGATTTAGTGTACAGTACCCCTTTAAATAACAGTCTCTCATGGACATTGAAAGACTGAATGCTCCCAAAAATCACACTATTTTCAGGGACATTATAGCAGGATGAGGGTGGTAGTATCTCAGTACATATATCTCAAATATGGGCCTTTTATCACAAAGTGCACAATTTCCCATAATTTATGCATGAGGCCGCTGTACTATTTGATAGAGTACAGAGTTTCATCAGTGTTATGACTCAGTTGAGTTTCTTGTTGATCACCTGGAGAATGAGAGAACTCCGTACTCAAACATAAAACAGACACTGGATCAGCTATGAACGTCACGTCATGCTGATTAAAACCTGATTCCACGATTTATGTTCCAATGTACTGTGAATGCCAGATTAACTATGGAAAGCCATACCTAATACAGATTTTTTTCTGCAGAAATGCGAAGATTAAAAACCAACTGTGGAGAGCAATGCTTCGAGCAGCTGGGGATTAATTTCTACTAATTTGGAGATATTTGTTCAGTCACTACACTGAAGTTCCATTGCATGGTGAAGTTACATTGCACGGTGAAGTTACATTGCATGGCGAAGTTACATTGCATGGTGAAGTTACATTGCATGGCAGTGTAGTTTCCAGTAATTATTTGGGGACACCTGTTTTATATGCCATAACCATGTCCGAAGGCTGCAGCCCTAAGTTGGGGAGGGTATGGGAGTGGTCCCCCCCCCCCCCCCCGGAACTACATACTGCCACAAAATGACAATTTATTGCTTTATTTAATGATTTAGTGTTTACTGTAGTTGTATTTTGTGTTGCACGGTGTATACTCATGATTGTCTCAAACCAAATTGTAGGGTTTTTAACCCATTCTATACTAAATACTCATTGACGAGTAGTTATTACTATAAAGGAAATGTTCAGATAATAAGTTCAACAAATTAATGACCAGGGATGCCGGAGAAGGGGGGGCATGCAGGGGCACTTGCCCCCCTTGCCCTGACACAAGGGAGTCCAGTGGGTACCCGAAAAGTGCCCACCCGACAGGTTTGCCCCCCCTTGCGCTTTGGTGCTTCCAGCGTCCCTGCAAAGACCATAGGTCCTTTGTTAAACTTATTATCGGAACATTTCCCACATATGAATATGAATCATTCTGCTCTTGTATTATCTTGCATTGTTATCCGCTTTTATCACCTGAACACTCCTCCAAATGAACAATAGATACTATACCAATGTATGATATAATGACTACTGATGATAATGACTATAAACATGTCTGAAGGAATGGAGAAATAATCTAATGAATATATGTGAATAAATGTGAATACACAAGGAGTTTAACCCTTTACCCAACAAACCGGCCAAAACCGGCCAAATAAAGCTTCAACAGCCTAAATTATCTTGGGTCTGTCTCAATAGAACCATACAAATATGGATATCATTGGAACCGGCTCCTTCACCACATTGTGATAGTTACAGTTATGCCCTGTGCCAATGCATTCTCTTATATATGCGAGTCGACCATAGGTCGCCTCGCATATATAAGAGAATGCATTGGCCTAAAAAAAATCTTTTTTTAACACTTTTTAACATTTTTTCTTACATTGTTTAACAATTTTATAATTTTTAATGTGTTAAGCCAATGCATTCTCTTATATATGCGAGGCGACCTATGGTCGACTCGCATATATAAGAGAATGCATTGGCACAGGGCCCTTCTGTTGGGTAAAGGGTTAATATGCGGTCAGATGTCTTGCTTTATAATATAATATCTGAACATCCCTGCAAACGTAGAATAGACAACTCCAATATATACTTTTATAACTGAATGGTAAAATTTATTGATGAGTTAAAGGGTTAAAATTGAGAGCCATATGAGCTGCACCTGGTCACATCAGCAGTTACCAGGAATAATGGAGAATGATTGCACCAATTATTAACTAAATGGAAAAGTATGTCACAAATTGGATCCTGCTCAGAATCAAGATAATACTGCCAAATATTACACAAGAGCCTGGCATATATAAGAGAATACACAGGCTTAAGCTGCTTTCACATACATGCGCTTAACGCATGCGTTTTACGGATGCGTTAGGCGGACGTGCGTTTAGAGCTTTCACATACCTCCGTTTACCTCTGCACATACGCGTCCGTTAGCGGATGCGTGAAGAATTATTTGTGTTACATATTGTCCTTTCGCCATGGATTCCTCCGACGACGAGGACGTTCCAAAGATTGCTTAATCGGGTATACTTATCTCGAATACTTCTCCACCTTGTCTTCAAATTTAATACTAAATGAGAAGGAAAAAAAACGCACCGTTTGGAGCGGTTTCGCAGATTTTAAGCCATATTGCTTTTACATTTCATTGTCCTCCATGCAACAAATCCATGAATCGTTTTAGTATTGAAACAAATGTGTTCAGTTTCACTCACCAATATAGGGACGAACAAATACACATATGTATAGTTACACATATGTAGACTAAATGAACAGAAATTTAGCAATATAATTTGGTAATATATCCCAAGATATTGATATATTTCAGTTAAAACAACATATGAACCACCCTCCCTAAATAAACAACAAAATAATATACACATTGTGTCACCCTGTCATCGTGCATGGACTGAGAGCTAATTGCCTGAACATTCTCTATGTCCCGAGTTCTTCGTGGCGCTCAACATTGTTTCCCGTAAATTTTGCGATCTCGGTAAATGGTGATATCCAATATTTTTCGGATTAAACAGGTTGTCAAATTGGCGTACAGAATCTATCAGCTCCTCGTCGAAACAAGCTTCGTACCTGTGTTTGGGCATGGTGCACCTATACGCTTCTATATGAGAGACTGCCAGCAAAAATGCTAATTCCCACAAAACCAATTAAGGCATGTCATTTGATGTATATTTTGACCTATAACTGCCATCACAATTATTTCATTCTTGTTTAATTTGACCCAATATTAGATAGCATGGTTCCAGCTGGCATTCGCCCCCACATATTATATCATTCCCATTCGTAAACACCACAAAATATCTACGGTATATCCCATGATTAACGACATCGCACCGAATACCCCTGTCCGCTATGCGTAAAACGGACAGCTTTTCGGTCTCGGAGCGAAAAGTTATGCGCACACGCACGCACGCGCGTTAAGCGGATGGTATGTGAAAGCCTCAGCGATAACATTGGAGATCGAAACGATGCGCGTACGGATGCGCGTACGGGTGCGTAAAACGCATGCGTTAAACGCATGTATGTGAAAGCAGCTTTACAAGGTCAAGATAAATATTGTCAGGCAAATGTATTCTCTTATATATGTGATACTCCCTATGGGAGACTTGCATATATAAGAGAATTCACTGGCACAGGGTTTTCACTAAATTTCAGGAAGCTCCAGTCATGGAATGGTTATATGAGCAATAAGCAGGAGGGGCCTTTCAGGGTTCCACTTTACTGTCAGTATATCAGATTTCATACTGGCCTGGAAATGCTTTTGGCCAATTTTTTGGCCATTTCTGATGTAAACCTCACAAACTAAAATAGGTCCAGACTGTATCGTATATATCAACATAAATGAGCACTTATTTGCCCAAATTGTCTTATTTTGAAACCATAAATTGTCACTTTATAATTGTCGTAGCTCATCATCATTGTTTTGATAAGTAAGCATGTGTGCCATTGATATAATTGTTTTTAAGGGTTAAATAGAGATCTGATGATAATGAGAGAGGTGATTGCTGACTACTTACACCCAAGAAACTTTTTGGCCAAATGAAAATATCTTTGGATATTTTAGTTAAAATGATTGCTTTGGTCATTAAAGTTAAATTCTTGCACTAACGAAAATAGGCACAAAAAAAAGAGGCAAATTGGGGGACTATATTTTTCATCGCAAGCGAGAGCGCGCAATACTGTCATATACGGTTGTGAAGTGTCTCAGCCAAAGCCGTGCATGTATGCATTTTGCATGCATTTTTCAGCTTCTTTTAAGGATTTTGATATTTAAAAAAGGCATAAAGCTCTATTTGTTTTCCATTTGATATAAAAGATCTTTAATTCGTTATGTTGGGGTATAAGATGTTATGAAGCTCGTTTGATATGGGGCGAAAATGAACATAGCCACATCATACCTTGTTACGTACTCTATTTTAAACAGATGAATAGTCCATCGTGGTTAATTCGGCACATCTCGGCACGATTTGATTGCCAATTTTGGTGATCTGATTTGATCCAGGGAAATCTCACTCAGTGTGATCTGACGATTTAGATTTGATCATCAAACAATAGTGGTATTTGGGGAAGAATAGACATAGTCATATAACAAAAGATCTTTAACCCTTTGAGTGCCAGGTCCGATTTTTGTATCAACCCATATACCATGTGCCAATGCATTCTCTTATATATGCGAGTCGACCATAGGTCGCCTCGCATATATAAGAGAATGCATTGGCCTAACAATTTCTCATCATTTGTTATTATTTTTTACAATTTTTTACAATTTTACTAATTTTTTCTTATATTCTTTAACAGACTTATTTTGTAGGTTTAGTGCCAGGGAATCTCACATTTTTCATGGGCATCAAAATTATTACTATGAATACTTGGTGATAGTTTTGAGTTATAACATGCCCCTAAGGTTTTAACCAGTTTGTTTTTAAATTCGCTATAGCATGCTTTAGCATACCCAAAAAACATTCAACCCCAAAAAAAAAACCAATCGAAAATAAAAAACTATTTTTTTTTTTAGGGCCGATTTTACAGACCGTAAATTAGGGCCGATGAGATCGGCCCCTGACACTGAAAGGGTTAATGCTACACAAACACATTTCCCATAATGAAAGGGTTACAACTTCATGGCGGATCCAGGTGTAGTCTGTTCATTAAATCAGGACGCATTTAAAATGAATACCAGTATATTGAAGAGAAGCAGGTTAATAATTTTATAGCCTACATTAATTGACCTACATACATAGAAATTACGCAATAATGAAATGAGGCAAGCATCCCTTTGATGTTAATTGTATGTCATTTAGATACAATTGAATAAATGTATAATTGGCAGGTGCTAACGATGTTATCCTGATGAGGACTCTACACTTAAATACACCTCAGATCTCTGTAACTGTATATCAGGAATAAAGGTTATTATGGTTAATGGGATAGTAATAAGTTGAGGGCAATTGAGAGCCAGTAAGATTCAGTTAGATTCTCACCATTCCTGTGATAGCTCAGAATCTAACACCTTGCAGTTCTGTGAAGGATGGTGAAAGAGTACAAAAATACAACAAAGCAAAGAGAGCTTATAAGATGATATTACTAGGAAACTATCAATTTCATGTACGTTGTTTTTGGCATCTGCACTTACAATGTTGCAGCTATTTTTTGGAATGTTTATTTTGACAATGAGCCCAGCCCAAAACAAAAAGTAAATTTAATTTCCTTGAATGCTTTAATAGAGCAACATCAAATGCACTGCAGAACAGAAAAAGACAGATAAATAATCATTGAGTAGCTCTTATCTATAGGGTTCAGCTTAAGCATGGAAATACGGTAATGCCCTAAATAATCAACTCCTAAACCACAGCAGAATTATGGGTAACTTTTTTGGATTTAGTCGGAAATATGGCTTGTTGCCATTCATCGGAAAGCTCTCACTGAGAGCTTTCCGATGAATAGCAACAAGCCATATTTGGCTTGATGAATAGCAACAAGAAATATGGCTTGTTTCCATTCATCGGAAAGCTCTCACTGAGAGCTTTCCGATGAATAGCAACAAGCCATATTTCTGACTAAATCCTGAAAAGTTACCCATAATTCTGCTGTGGTTAAGGAGTCGATTATTTAGGGCATTACTGTAACGTCTCCCATAAATAGACACCATATTCGCATAAGGCTACAATACATGACCCTGGTAGTAAGGCGTTGACCTTGACTCATTAATACATAAATATTATGACATAAATCATCATTAAATAAATAGTGATAAATAGTTATAAATAAATATGAATAATTAGTTCAAGTTCAATGGATGAGTCCCAAACTTTGGTCCGAAATTGTCATTAAACCTTCCATGACCTGCCATATGACTGGAGCTTCCTGAAATTTTGCGAAAAACCTGTGCCAATGCATTCTCTTATATATGCGAGTCTCCCATAGGGAGCCTCACTTATATAAGAGAATGCATTGGCCTAATAATATTTAGCTTGACTTTGTAAGCTATGGGATCATTAATGCTGCACCAGTGCAGCTCCCTTCATTAAAGTGTTAATCGGAAATTTTGCAACAAAGGGGGGGGGGGGGGTCCAAACATTTCAAACCCAATGGAAGGGAGTGCAAATGGTATAAGCAAAAATGGGAGTTTTGTATGGCTCAAGAACGGAAGGGGGAGAGGGTACAGTTGGAAATTTCAAGTTGAAAGGCCCAAATAGATGGATAAAGTCAATTGTCAGTATACCACTCGATCACCATCATGTAGACATGCAGTTCATATTATCTGGGAGTCCTAATGAAATATATAAACAACAATAATCATTGTAATTTACGGTCACAGGTCCCCTGGTGCAACACCACTACCATGAGTATGTACCTTAACCCTTTACCCAACAGAAGGGCCCTGTGCCAATGCATTATCTTATATATGCGAGTCGACCATAGGTCGCCTCGCATATATAAGAGAATGCATTGGCTTAACACATTAAAAATTATAAAATTGTTAAAGAATGTAAGAAAAAATGGTAAAAAGTGTTAAAAAAAGATTTTTTTTAGGCCAATGCATTCTCTTATATATGCGAGGCGACCTATGGTCGACTCGCATATATAAGAGAATGCATTGGCACAGGGCATAACTGTAACTATCACAATGTGGTCAAGGAGCCGGTTCCAATGATATCCATATTTGTATGGTTCTATTGAGACAGACCGAAGATATTTTAGGCTGTTGAAGCTTTATTTGGCCGGTTTTGGCCGGTTTGTTGGGTAAAGGGTTAATAGGTATACTCTCATGGTAGTGTTGTAGCACCAGAGGACCTGTGTTTACCATCTGAAAATGATGAGGTATTTACTTGAGTTAATTCATCTGGCAGAAGAGCTATCAGTGGGAGTGTTGAGTAAGTAATATTTGGATCATCTTCAAACAATGCTGTGTATAATCGCAGACAGACAAGTCAGCTAACTATTCTTAAGTTCGCATACTGTGATATATAACTGTATTAAGGTGGGTGCAACCATTGGTTTATTTGCTGACAAAATAGGCCCTTGATGAAAATTGGAATATTTCTTTCAACATGACACTTCCTAGTTTTCCAGACAAAAGCAATTTTTCCTACCAAAAGATTTTGTTTTAACTAGAAAGGCAATAAGTGTATTAGATTTAAATATTTCAGCTTTCTGTTTTTTTGTGATATTCTTTTTGGCACACAACTACATCTTAGTATAATAATGCTTTTAGAAAATATTTTTTTGACTAAAAATATGTCACCTACAGTCTTGAGAGAATATCTACTTTGAAATTCAATAGTACCTATAGTTCATAAAAGATAAAAAAAATAAAAAATAAAACAAGTGGTAATTTTGAATTTCTAGCTGTGCGGAATTGAGATTTATGCAAGAATGGATAAATTTTCTCACCTCCGCACCACCTTAAAACTCAGCAGGGAGATCACTCAACGCATATAATAAGGTGGGCACAAGCTGCCAGCTTCAATTGAGCAAGAAGCCTGGTTAATTTGTAATATATTACACAACAAGGGAGCTTCTTGACACATTATTGTCACTTTTTTTACCACTCTAACCCATACCTCTTATCCTGTGTTGACAGTTATAAATGATTTTCACTTACATTATAGTCAACAATCTACGCCTGCCGGTACACTCTCAAATAAAGCAATTGATTTAGGTACCCCATGGAACCAAAAGCCGCAATAGTACCAGACAGTTTGGTACTATAAGCCTTTAGAGCCTGTTTAGCGTTATATAACCACATGAGTTGGTACTCCACAGAGTGCCAATTGTTGGCTCCATGCTGATTGGGTGAGACCATGGGTGTGTCAATATCAAGTGCCGTGTGCAAACGATTAAATTAAAGTGAAAAATGGCCGCCCGTCGACTCGCGGTCGTAGATCTGTCGGATTATTTCATTTAGCACTATGCAAGGGAGTCTTTGTGGTTTTGTACTTAATTGGATGTTTAAATGCGGCAGCATAATTTGGAATCTAACATGTCACATTGTTAAATTTGCCGGTATCAGGGCTGTTTTGTTCTCTGGAGTATCAAATTGCTGGATCTATGCGAAGTACCTAAATACTTCAGAGTACCTGTCTTGATATTTTGGTACTTCAGATAATATATAGGGCGTATCATGAAAGCATCTATTTCTTGGCACCTCATATCGTGAGCGTCATGGCTTCGGTGACATAAATGCGGGGTGGGTATTATATGCACAATGCCCGGGTAGAACTTGAATAATTATTAGGTAATCCAGAGTACCAACAATTTGGTACTCTAGAGTACCAAGAAGTTGGTACTCCAGATTACCAAAAAGTTGGTACTCCCCCTGGGACAAAGCTTAGTACCTACATAGGTACTCTGAAGTACCTATATTTTTAAGAGTGTACCCAGAGTCCTGGGAATAACAGATCCACTTAATAGCGCAGTTTAGATCGAGAACTTCTAACCAAGCAAAAACATGATTCTAATTTTCCAAATGGTTAAGGACAAAATGACATACACAATTGTGCTTACATGTAGGTAGGTCATTCTAAAATCGAGTAGGTCAAAATAGTGAGAAATTCTCTGAAGCTTAAATCACAAAAATAATAATCTCCTTGCAGGGCTTTAAGTGTGAAAGATTTTAAAAATAGATTTTGTTCCAGTCTTTCCTATAGAGACGGGAACGATGGTCTCGCACCCGTACACACTTGCACTAGTCCCTCTTGTCAAAATGCTTATGACTGTAATTGTTGATTCAATATTTGAAAGTTTATTTAGATCCTTTCCTGTCTCCATTCAAATATGGGCAAGTGAAAGTTTATTAACTGGACATAGGCCTATCCCACAATGACATTTTGTTAGCGAAAAACCCAACTTTATATGATTATATTATGAGTGTAATTACACTCGTCTTCTGAAGCAAATAAGTATTTTTGCAGGAGCAAATAAGTATTTTCGCAGGGTTATTCATACATTTTGAGACGTAAGATCATTTGTTGAAATTATTACCTGAACATTCCGTAAGTGAATTACTCGTTAAAGAGTCATCAAAGTGGTTAATAGTCTTCTTTCCCTACAGAAGCATGACATGTAATAGAGGTATTGTGATCGCTTCATGTGCCAAGCTAATCTTACTTAGAGACATTTTAGGACCTCCCTACAGGTGTCTTGTATATCATCTCTCGTTAGTGCACATAATAAATCACTCCATGATATTTAGACTAAATACTTCCAAGGCACTGACAAGTTGTAGCAGAATGTTGTTCCAATAAAACATTAAGTAGTCAATGAGGTGGTGAAATTGCACCAAAACAGCATGCAGGCAGTTGTTCATATAAACTGCTTCAGTCAGCTATTAACCCTTTACCCAACAAACCGGCCAAAAACGGCCAAATAAAGCTGCAACAGCCTAAATTATCTTCGGTCTGTCTCAATAAAACCATACAAATATGGATATCGTTGGAACCGGCTCATTGACCACATTGTGATGGTTACAGTTATGCACTGTGCCAATGCATTCTCTTATATATGCGAGTCGACCATAGGTCGCCTCGCATATATAAGAGAATGCATTGGCCTAAAAAAAATCTTTTTTTAACACTTTTTACCAGTTTTTCTTACATTCTTTAACAATTTTATAATTTTTAATGTGTTAAGCCAATGCATTCTCTTATATATGCGAGGCGACCTATGGTCGACTCGCATATATAAGAGAATGCATTGGCACAGGGCCGCTCTGTTGGCTAAAGGGTTAAAGAAGTGCATTAGACTGCATGACGCACTGATGAAATCAGTTTGTTTAATGTCGGCTAGTGACCCTCCTCCCCAGGTACGTTAACCTTCAATACCCTCCTTACCAAAGATGCTTTAAATAAGTGTACTAGACTGACAACTTGTAGCAGAATGCGGTTCCATTAAAATGTTAAAGTGATGTGAAACACTCCGGTTGGGTTATTAAGTAGAACTGGAGAATAATCTTGGTTAAAGTAGTTATTTTTATGAATATTAATCCAAATTTATAACACACACTGCCAGTCTTATATATTAAATTAAATGCAATGAGTATCGATGGGCGAAATCATTTGTGTTCGTTTATTGCCAATTGTTGCGTCCCAAATCAAGATGTAAATATTTACAATTGAGCATAGTTCAGACGGTGTTTTTTATGAAGTTGTATGGTCGATTTCTTTGAGATTTTGGGCGATGTTAGTATAATGCTACATTCCCCCAGTTGGCATAGCACCCGAGTACTAATTTATCAGTTTTACGCACCCGAACAAGTCCATAATATGTCTTTAAGTACGGTCAATGCACTCAAAGAGCAGGCAGTTGTTCAAATAAACTGCTTTAGTCAGCTATAACAGGTGCATAACACTGCAAGACACACTGATAAAATAAGCTTGTTTAACCCTTCCATTACTGGAGATTCCTGAAATTTTGCGAAAACCCTGTGCCAATGCATTCTCTAATATAAGAGAATACACTGATTTTCTTACATAAGAGAATATATTGGCCGAACAATATTTACCTTGACCTTGTAAGCCAGTGCACTTTCTTATATATGTGAGGCTCCCTATGGGAGACCTGCATATATAATCAAATGCACTGGCACTAGGTCTTTAATGCTGCACCAGCACAGCTCCCGTCACAAAAGAGTTAATGACAGGTAGTGACCCTTCTCCCCAGGTACGTTAACAGGAGATGTCTTAAACAAGTGAACCAGTGATATATGCTGTACAACATTTTGCTCTTGTGCAACTTAGATGGGGGCTGATTATATTAACCAGTTCTATACTAAATGGATTCTCCAATTCAGTTATAAAAGCATACATTTGAATGGTCTATTATTCAGTTGGAGGGGTGTTCAGGTAATCAAAGTAGACAACAGACAGAAAAAAACAGATAATACAAGAGCAGAATGATTCATATTCATTGGTGGGGAATGATGAGATAGTAAGTGGAACAAAATGGTCGTTTGTTGAACTTATCATCTGAACATTTCCTTAGAGAAGCTTCTCGTGAGTATTTAGTAAAGAAAGAGTTAAAATATACTCTATCTCTTCCCCGATATTAATCTGAATCCCAGTCACCTAGGGGAACATTCATACCAAATATGAACTTATGGTTCTGGAGAAGAAGATGTTTAAATAATGTTTTATGTATGAACGAACAGATGGACGGACATATGAATGGTATGACAGATGGATTGATGGGAAGTGATTCATAGCTATAGCTCCACAAAGTCTCTGGTGAGCTTAAAAAAAAATGTAGTTTATTCATTACATGAACCAAATTGACCCAAAACACAATAACTGGACAATAATTAGCTTTTTTGACGATAATACAAATTATTAAGTGGAGTAATCAAAATTACTATCATTGATCAATCAACCATATTTTGACAGAATCTACAGACATTGATAGAATGAAAATTAAAAGATATGATGGGATCAGCGGTGGTGTATGGACTTTATGGCTAATCATAGACTAACTAACTGACTATAGATTAATTATATACAACAGGCTTTAATATTTTATTAGTACTCTAATGCCTGGTGCACACATATTATTTTGAAAAACAATTTCTACATCTTTCACATTTTCATGGCGGAACAGTTTGAAGATTAGTAGCTTGCGAATGAAGAAGTCACTTTTAACCTTTTCTATCATGATCAGATACAAGTTTAACCCTTTCTATACTAAATACTCATTGACGAGTAGTTCCCTTAGAATGTTCAGATAACAAGTATAGACCATTTGTTGAATTTATTATCTGAATAATTCCCGCCAATTAATAGAAATCCTTGTATTACCTTTTTGTCTGCGCTTGCAGGTGCTTGTTTTTCCTGAAACCCCTTCAAATGAATGACAAGTCCATTCCAATGTATATTGTTATAACTGAATGGGAGAATCCATTCAGTATAGAAAGGGTTAAAGATACCAAAAATATACAATCTCCATGACCTTATTCAGAAAATAGTAAAATTCTGTGACCTCATTGCACACCCCACTGACATGATTCAAGTTCAATAATTCTATGGAAATTGGTGATTTACTATTGAAGGTTGGTCGAAAATGTGTTGATCTTAATAAATTTCACAGCGACAGATGAACTATCATGAAATATCTCATTTTCTGCCAAGAAAAGGTTACTTCAAAATCATTTCAAAAAGATGGAGAATGCATTGGCCATAGGTCGCCTTGCATATATAAGAGAATGCATTGGCCTAAACATAAATAATATAACTTAACATAATTTTCTGCTTTGTTCTGTTGAAAAAAAATCCAAATATGACATAAACTAGAGCTACATGTATATAATTAGCATGCCCACTGGATTAGTCAACAAGAAATACGAGCTAAAAGTGTCTGTGTCTTGACATTTTACAAGGTCACTTTTGATGTTGAAAATATAAAATTATAACTCCCACTGGACAACTTAACCAAAGATAATTTGTTTCACATGATATTCTATGACAGTTGTTATTTGAGGATGTCATATCTTTGCTGTCATTTCACAGGATGGTGACAAACAATTTGGAGTTAACAAAAAATTTGGTTTCTAGGGATGTTTGATCCTGTGAGGTCACAATAATATGTCACATAATCTATCCATTAATTGACACAGCTCTCACAGTCATTGACGTCATACCAGCTACTTTATTTCCTTACACAGTCATCCCGCCATCACATTTTTACCACAACAGACCACGCTGACTAACTAAAAAACAAGACCCCACATCCTCCGAAAAGGGTGTCTTTGTGGGCGTTGTCTTTATTTAAGAACAAAGAAAGACAACTTCTGAAAAAAATGTTATTCTAACTTAATGACGACCTGCGTGTTTTCAAAGGTGAACCAAACACCAAATATCAAGAGATTCATGTGAAAATAGCTCAAGTTATCATCTGTACAAAACAAAAGTTGTGATTTCTAAGCCAAAAAAAGGGGCATAACTCTGTCAAAAATCATTAGACCATGACAAAAATCTAACTTGACCTGTGTCTTCTCAAATGTGATCTACGTACCAAATATCAAGAAATTCTGTTAAAATTTTCTTTTGCCACTTGTAGGGAAAAAAGTCCATAAGGTCCAAAGGCCTATTTAATTAAGTTAGCATTCAGACAAAACTGTGATTTCTAAGTCGAAAAAAAAAAGGCACATACAACTCCATCAAAAATCATTGGACCATGACCAATTTCTAACCTCGTCAGTGCAGGACAAGTTATGAAAGTTTGAGACATGATCACCTTAACCCTTTCATGACGGGAGCTATGCATATATAAGAGAATGCATTGGCACAGGGTTTTCACAATATTTCAGGAAGCTCCAGTCAAGGAAGGGTTAATGAATGAGTCACGACTCACAAGGCTCCCTTTAACCCATTCTATATTAAATAAACATTGACAAGCAGTTCCCTTTTAGGAAATATGTTCAGAAAATAAGTTCAACATCAGATAATAAGTTCAACAAACGACCATGGGAAGTTTGTTGAACTTGTTATCTGAACATTTCCCACCAATGAATATGATTTCTTCTGAATTGTATTATTTTTTCATCATACTGTCATCTGTTAACCCTTTACCCAACAAACCGGCCAAAACCGGCCAAATAAAGCTTCAACAGCCTAAAATATCTTCGGTCTGTCTCAATAGAACCATACAAATATGGATATCATTGGAACCGGCTCCTTGACGACATTGTGATAGTTACAGTTATGCCCTGTGCCAATGCATTCTCTTATATATGCGAGTCGACCATAGGTCGCCTCGCATATATAAGAGAATGCATTGGCCTAAAAAAAAACTTTTTTTAACACTTTTTACCATTTTTTCTTACATTCTTTAACAATTTTATAATATATAAGAGAATGCATTGGCACAGGGCCGTTCTGTTGGGTAAAGGGTTAATTTATCCTGAACACCCCTCCAAATGAATGATAGATCATTCCAATGTATATTTGTATAATTGAGTGGGAAAAATCCATTCAGTACAGAAAGAGTAAAGGCCGCTGCACACTCGAGCAAATTTAGCTTAGCAATCGGACTTGCGACCCCGATTGCGAGCCTGATTGTTCGCGAGTCATATGTTCCCCGCAGACTTGAGCAATTCGGATCAGCACTCTACAACTTTAATTCTCATAAGGAGAATACATGAGCCTAACAATATTTACCTTGACCTTGTAAGCCAGTGCAATCTCTTATATATGTGAGGCTCCCTATGGGAGACTCGCACACATAAGAGAATGCACTAGCACAGGATATTTAATGCTGCACCAGCACAGCTCCCATCATTAAAGTGTTAAAATACCTCAACAAGGGCAATACGTATGAGTTAATAATGGGTGTGATGGCTATTAGCTTGTGCTGTTGTTTATCCTATATCAACTCAAGCATCATTAAACTAGCATATGTTTTCTCTGTTAGATCAGAAAAGTACAGAACTCAGATATCACACTAATTATTTCATACAAATGATAGCCATAGTGCTCAGTCAGCAGAATATCATGCTCCAGGTATATATCATTCAACTATAATTTAATTCTACAAGGTAGAGGATCATACTGTTCCAACAGGTGTGAATGAGACAGATATATTCAAAATTAGGTTCTGTTAGTACATGTGATTACTCCAAATTCTTTAATTTATTACTTTGATTACAGATTATGATTACCCCCAGCCCGGTGCACCATTTGTGCTTTGTTTAAAAATTCAACTAATATTTCATCATATCTTACTCTGTGAGCCAATATTAAAGTCAATCATTTCTTTCTTTACCAACCCGACATTACACTGTGGCAGTGTTTATTGAATACTCCATTCCCAAGAGTCATTTTGGTACACATACCATTTGTTGAGTTCAGTTTAGAATATGGATCATCAGGAAATTGAAGGCAGATCTTGTCTATTGAGAGAATTATTGCTTGTGTATTAAAAATCCGAGTCAACACATTTTGGGCCTACAGTAAGTCCGTTTTAGCTCAACTTGAGCTATAATTGTCATGGCTACGTCCATCAACTATTTTTGTTAGCACACCCTACAGGTCACATCTCTCATCCGATCATCACCAAACTTCATATGAATCTTCGGGGTGACCTCTATATGGGAGCCTCCATTTTTTTCCCGAAAATTAAAAAAAAAACATGGCTACCAGCAGCCATCTTGGATTTATTGGCAAATTGTTTTGAAAATTTATAGGCATGTTTAGAATCTCCACTAGATGGGAGCTATTGAATTTGAAATTTTTTTGAAGAAAAACATGGCTGTGGGCAGCCATCTTGGATTTCACTCTTTTGCATGACTAAATCCTTCGGCCCATCCTACAGACCATATCCCTCATCTGATCATCAACAAACTTCACATGATCTTCAGGGTTTAACCTCTAGTTGGGATCCATCAATTTTTTAGATTTTTGTTAAAAAAAACATGGCGCCAGCAGCCATCTTGGATTTCAAATTTGAATTCGTAGGCACACCTTGCAGCTGGAATTTATTGGCAAATTGTTTTGTAAAATTTACTGACATGTTTAGAATCACCTATAGATGGGAGCTATATCGAATTTGAAACAATTTTGATGCAAAATATGGCCACCGTCAGCCATCTTGGATTTTACTCTTTACATGACAAAATCGTTTGGGACACCCTTACAGATGACATCCCTCATCCAATCAGCACTAAATTTCATATGGATCTTTTGGGAGACAGCTAGGCTAGATAGGAGTCATTAAATTTTTTGGAATTTCATTGGAAAACATGGCTGCCAGTGGCCATCTTGGATTTTGCTCATTAGATATCACTTCATGTTGAAATCTAGTATTATACTAAAAATTAGACATTTCAACTTGCTTCATTCCTAACAGCTCCATTGACTGTAATTAACACCTGAAATTACCCCCTCCCTCCAAGTTGAGCTATAGTGTCATTGACGAAGTGTCATTAAGATATATAACCCTTTCTACGGTAAATACTCATTGGTGAGTAGTTCCCTTGGGAAATGTTCAGATAATAAGTTCAACAAATGTTCCTTCAGATGAATAATAGACCATTCCAATGTATACTTTTATAACTGAGTCGGAAAAACCATTTAGTTTTGAAAGGGTTAAAAAAGGTGAGTAGTACCAGGTAACAGGAATATTCACATATTATTCAAATATTTGCACGTATAGAACACAAATTTACAGTAATTTCATTCCTTGAACTGTTATATCAGTATCTAATCTGTGTTGATGAAATACCTCACCCCGGCCTAATCTATATGTCGTCATCTAGCATTGTAAAGTGACATTCAAAGCCTTTGAAGTATAGTAATGCTCTAATTAATCGACCTCTTAACCAAAGCAGAATTATGGGTAACTTTTCAGGATTTAGTCGAAAATATGGCTTGTTGCCATTCATCGGAAAGCTCTCGGGGAGAGCTTTCCGATGAATGGCAACAAGCCATATTTTCAACTAAATCCTGAAAAGTTACCCATAATTCTGCTTTGGTTAAGAGGTCGATTAATTAGAGCATTACTGTATACCTACCCAATAACTTTTTCATTCAAGCAGTGGTGTAGCCACATATTACTATAGAACCTTAGTAATATAAAGCCCAAGGCCCCTTCGCAATTCATCCATATTCCCCAATACCCATCTATCATTCACTGGCTGAACACTGTGTAGATATATATGACTGGATTGGGGTACAACGGTACTCTATATACTCTTTTATATCAAAAGCTGAAACTACATTGTTCAGTTTGGCATATATTCCCAACATTTATGCCAGGAAGGCATTGTCAATATCGGCATCTATTGATGTTGATCTATTACCTACTATTAGTGAATAACATTGTGAAATGCATGAGCCACATCAGTTTGCAATTTGTCTGCATGCGCAGTTCAATAAAAAAGATGTTAGGGGCCATTAGAACAATCCTGCAATCCACCATCCGAGTTGACAATTTAAAATCCTGGATATCAAACATGCCTCCTAAATTACATGATCCATTGTTACCCTCATGCACAGATAAATCACAATACTCCCCATTAACCCTTTACCCAACAAACCGGCCAAAACCGGCCAAATAAAGCTTCAACAGCCTAAAATATCTTGGGTCTGTCTCAATAAAACCATACAAATATGGATATCATTGGAACCGGCTCATTGACCACATTGTGATAGTTACAGTTATGCCCTGTGCCAATGCATTCTCTTATATATGCGAGTCGACCATAGGTCGCCTCGCATATATAAGAGAATGCATTGGCCTAAAAAAATCTTTTTTTAACACTTTTTACCATTTTTTCTTACATTCTTTAACAATTTTATAATTTTTAATGTGTTAAGCCAATGCATTCTCTTATATATGCGAGGCGACCTATGGTCGACTCGCATATATAAGAGAATGCATTGGCACAGGGCCCTTCTGTTGGGTAAAGGGTTAAGGCCTGAGTTTAGTGTGCCTGTCATTTGCAGAATGAAGTCCCCAGAGGGTGGGTTTAGTGATGCTATCCCGCATCGCAGGTTAGTATCACCAAATTCACCCTCAGGGGACCTCATTCTGCATGGCCTCATCTGCTATGGGAGACATAGACTCAGATTGAAGTTCCCAAATGGTGAATATTGTAATGTACACCCATTGGGAACCTTGATTATCCAATGTGTAATTTGCTAATTTGAGGATATAGAGAATCTAAACTAAAAAAGAAATAGAATCAATGTGAAGAAGTTTCTGTAGAAATTTGATAATAAAGAAACTTTCCAGATAAGATGAGGCCTAAGCAGAATGAGGTCCCCAGCGTGTGAATTTAATAATGCTATCACGCTATGCGGAATAGCATCACGGAATTCACCCTCTGGGATCTCATTCTGAAAATGACAGGCTTAAATCTCCCCATTACACTGTTCAAGCCATTTATAGGAATTGCAACAAATTGAAAATTTCACTCCAAGTGGTAGTTATATTTCTGTGGGCATCATCCAAGTCAACTTATATTTTCATCCTAGCATTCTGATAGATTTTTCTATCGATTGTGAAATTAGCTGATTCAGTGAAGCTGGCAATCAGAAAACATGACTTATCCATCCCAGCTTCAAAGCTTAACCTACCGAAAAAACACTAAATTCTGCTATCTCTCTCGAAGTAATCTGCGAAAGTTAGAATTACCAGCATTTGAGTGACAATCCCATGTCATTAAAATCTCTACTATCAAATACTGAACAACAGAAAGAGGCTAGTGTTTATTTCCATCAGCAGTCAACCAAATGTCTAATCACTGCAACTTTTAACCCTTTACCCAACAGAAGGGCCCTGTGCCAATGCATTCTCTTATATATGCGAGTCGACCATAGGTCGCCTCGCATATATAAGAGAATGCATTGGCTTAACACATTAAAAATTATAAAATTGTTAAAGAATGTAAGAACAAATGGTAAAAAGTGTTAAAAAAAGATTTTTTTTAGGCCAATGCATTCTCTTATATATGCGAGGCGACCTATGGTCGACTCGCATATATAAGAGAATGCATTGGCACAGGGCATAACTGTAACTATCACAATGTGGTCAAGGAGCCGGTTCCAATGATATCCATATTTGTATGGTTCTATTGAGACAGACCGAAGATATTTTAGGCCGGTTTGTTGGGTAAAGGGTTAACCCTTTCATGATGGGAGATGTGCTGATGCAGCATTGAAGATCGTGTGCCAGTTCATTGTCTTATATATGCATAGGGAGCCTCGCATATGCAAGAGAATGCACTGGCTTACAAGGTCAAGATAAATATTGTTAGGACAATGGATTCTCTTATATATGTGAGACTCCCTACGGGAGACTCGCATATATAAGAGAATGCATTGGCACAGGTTTTTCACAAAAGCTCCAGTCATGGAAGGGTTTGCCCTTTCTATACTAAATACAATTGATGAATAGTTCTCTTAGGAAATGTTCAGATAATAATTAAGTTCATAGGCCGTTAGGTCAAATTTATTATTTGGACATTTACCACAGATATATAAGAATCCTTTTGCACTTGTATTATCTTTTTGTTTGTTTGTCGTCTGCTCACTTTCCATGAACACCGCTCATAATAATAATAGAACAATCTAATATATATGTTTATATGAGTGATGGGAGAATCCATTTAGTATAGAAAGGGTTAAGGTCGAACTACTCTGTAGCCATTCCTGAGTTTAAATACTTCTCTCTTATCTAGTGTTAGCCATTTCTTAAATCAGCAATGGTTGATAATCTATCAAATGTTTACTAATATATATCCAATGCTAATGGTAAAATTATTGTATCAAAAAGTGTTAAATATCGAGACGTTAAAATCCTTAAAATTTTGCGACAATCAAAATATACCATTTCTACAGCGAATCAGCTGCTTTTACATAAATCAAACTAAGAGTCATGATTCTGATTCTCGTTGTATTTTAAGCCCTGAATATCAGCTCAAAATACAGTAAGCAAAATACAGTTCAGAATTGAACCTTATAAGCTTTGCATGTGCTATTCAAGGCTGGTATATGGTGATAATGTGTCTCTAATCGGTTTACAATGATTGCCAGT
The DNA here is from genome assembly GCA_032622095.1 of Siphonodentalium dalli. Taxonomy (NCBI): domain Eukaryota; kingdom Metazoa; phylum Mollusca; class Scaphopoda; order Gadilida; family Siphonodentaliidae; genus Siphonodentalium; species Siphonodentalium dalli. Next base: position 225,686,848 of record CP136061.1, read on the forward strand.
TGATTGGGGAATACAAAGGGTATATGCTCTTGAGTATGCTATAACACACATCTTAAAGGTTTCCATGACTAGGCGCACCCTAAGTTAGATTAATTGGATATTCAGCAACTACATCCATGATTTTGTGATTCTGAATTTATTGATCTCTATGTTTAGAGAAAAATGTGCTTTTGTTAATTAATTTCAATTAAGTTTAACATGAGCAAGCATCAATTCTTTATAGGGGAACATCTACAAATTTACTTGATTAATATGTATTTAATTGTTTCTAGACATGCAGAAAACATGTTCAGTCTTCGGTGAGTGCTGTAATGATAATGGAGGATCCGTTCTCTCATAACTCGAGGTCAATGTTCAAACTGACATATGCTAGAACAAGAGGTTGTGTGAGAGCTTTCCGATGACTGGACACAAGCCATATTTCCAACTAAATCCTGAAAAATTACCCATAATTCTGCTGTGATTAAGGAGTCAAGTATTTAGGGCATTACTGTATGATCATATTTTCATGCACATTCAGGCCTGGAAAATATGGCGCTGGACATTAGTGGAATGAGGTGCCCAGAGGGTGAATTTAGTGTTGCTTCCCCACACAGCATGCTAGCATTACCAAATTTACCCTCCATGGCACCTCATTCTGCATGGTCTCATCACAGGTCTCCTGGTGTGATACCACCACTACAAGTATATATACTATTAGTAAATATACTTGTAGTGGTGGTATCGCACCAGGGGACCTGTGGGTCTCATCTGCTATGGGAGACCTAGACACAGATTTAAGTTCCAAGATGGTGAAGACGGTGATGTGCACCCATTTGGGCACCTCCATTATGAATTTTGTCACTGCCAATTTGGGGATATAGAGAAACTAAACTAGAAAAGAAAAAGAAACTTTCCAAAGAAGTTTTTAAAGAAACTGAAAAATGTGAAAATATATAGATACTTTCCACAGAAGATGAGGCCTAAGAAAATATGGTACTGGACATTTGCAGAATGAGGTCCCCAGAGGGTGAATATGGTGACGTTACCTCACTAAATTCACCTTCTGGGGACCTCATTCTGCAAATGTCCAGTACCATATTTTCAGGCCTCTGCACAATACGAAGCAATTAAAGCATCATACTGAGCGAGTGCATCTGCCCATTGTGATATATATGGACCATTGTTCATGATGGTCATATTGAAGGAAATTCTAGGTCAAACCAAAGCCATTTCGCAACAATTTTCAAAGTTTTTCAGGGCATTTTATTCAGAATTTCAGGGCCATACAAGGACATTTCATGGCAATTTTTAAGATTTAAAAACATGAAGCCAATCAATGGATCCTAACAGGGAGCCTCGCATTTATAAGAGAATTAATGCATTGGCTAAGCAATTTGCAGGCCCTGAATGGTAATTTGTCAGATTCAATGCTATTTCATGGTTTCAAGATCCAGTGAGAACTACGTGCACATACTCTCGAATGGCGAAAACCATGGAAACTTGGCCTACCTCAAACTATTAACAACATGGACACATATGTCTTATAAATAACAAAGGTGATTTGAGTGTACATATTTTATTTATTCTAACAATAAATAATCACCATGTGCCAAAGGGATATCCCACTTAACAAATTATCCAAGATATGCAAACAAAAATACACTCTCTATAACAATGCATTGTATCTCTTTATATTGTTCCAATTTCTTAGCTTGAATCAAGCATTGAAATAGTGTGTCTGTCATTTGCAGAATGAGGTCCCCAGAGGGTGAATTTAGTGATTATATCCTGCACTGTGGTCTAGCGTCAACCAATTCACCCTTTGGGAACCTCATTCTGCTGAGGCCTCAACTACTAAGGGAGACCTAGGATCAGATTGAAGTTCCCCAGCTGAAGTTCGCCCATTTAGTCACCTCGATTATGAATTTATCCTCTGTAAATTAGGGGATATAGAAACTGAACACAAAGGAAAAAGTAATTAAAACAATGTTAATTTGATACTTCCCAGAAGATGAGGCATAAGCAGAATGAAGTCCCCAGAGGGTGAATTTAGTGATGCTAGCCCACTGTGTCGGGTAGCGCCTAAATTCACCCGCTGGGGACCTCATTATGAAAATGACAGACACACTATTTCAAGGCTTGACTTGAATGGCTGTCTGGTATTTAGAGGTAGAAATACTTGCCAGCCATGATCGCCAAGAACCTTGCAGGTTAAGCTGTTCCACAGTTATTATAAGCTCACGGTTATTTCACATCTTGCTTTATTCCTTGATATATACAGTTCACAAACATTTATGATATTTCGGGAAGGTTTACATCTGTGCCAGGTATTTGTAAGGGACAAATATCTAATCCACGTGTGTAGCCATGAACCAATGTTCCAACCTGTTGAATGTACATGATAGCAGCCTGGTTATAGAAACATGAACAGCGGGACCAGAGCAGTGAACATTTGGTTATCATAGTTGGAGTCTGTATCCTGCAGGGAAAGGAAGGTAGCTACAGTAATGCCCTAAATAATCGACTCCTTAACTACAGCTGAAAAGTTACCCATAATTCTGCTGTGGTTAAGGAGTCGATTATTTAGGGCATTACTGTAGTAGTAGCATGTCACATTATGCAGATAGGATGGGGGAAGGGAGTTGAAATAATGTTGGGGGAAAGTGTCGTTTTTACGAATTTTATGGTTTTTCTTCTCTTGCCCATCAGCACCTCAGATGCATTTCCTTGGTAGTTCACATATTAGATATATGAATATAAATGATTTTGGGTAAAATTCTCTATTTATAAGATTTGTATTTCTTGCCCTTCTTATCCATCTCATCAACAGATGTAAATGTGAATTATGTTCGTCAAAGTCTAGAATATGGAATGATCCCATTCTGCCATGTAATCAAAAAACCTAATCTCGCAAATATCACTTTCTCCAAGCATACTTTCAATCAGATCTTCATTTAGGACTTTAATTATGTTTATTATATGTTTGTAATGGCAGCTTTTTTGTTTATACTGCGAAGTCATATCAGGAAATGATAACTAAATCTTAATAATGAAATCTCAGAGAAAAATATCAACCTGAATAAGCATTTCGAGTTGGAGATATAAACACATTAGCTTTTTTTAATCTCAGGGCAAAGTACTCCAGAAATTTAAGTAGAAAATGTAGTGGATATAATTATATTGTCATTAAAATCAACAGTTTACAACATTCTTCGTTCCAAGATGGCATCAAGTGAGACTTTTTACTCTATAGTAACTAACTTTGGTATGCCCTAGTTGGCACTAATATTTGGCAAAATTTAAGGTAAACCCTTAACACCAAACAACCCACTTCATATAAAAATATTTCATAATCTATACATAATTGGCCCAGGAGATTACAAGAAACATCCCCCATGTAATTTTGCAACCATTGCCAATGTTAATATTTTCTAAAACTAAATTTTTTTAATTTTTATTATCATATTTCTGATATGCTGTCTATCCTATTATGTGTCTAGAGAAGTTTATTTTCTATTCCTTTGGTTTCTTCTAACTTAAAGCTCATATAATACCATGTATTTCGTTCCTATGCTAGCCATCCGATTGATTGAAATTTTCAACAGCATCGAGTGTTGAAGGGTTAACTGGGTAATCAGATTAATTAAGTGTCTCCATCCTTTTTACTGTGTCTTGGAACGTGACCTGAGTCATGCTGTGGGAATATAGTGGCATGATTTTTTAACCATAGCCCCCCCCCCCTATATATATTCCACTGCTTTCAGTCGAATTGAACTATTAGGGATGAAGTAAGGGACTATATATTTGTGGAGCGGTGTACAATTTCTCGGAGGAGGTAACAAGGATTGTTTGTAAACTGTCAACCATGTCCAGTTCACCGACTCTTTGGCAGATTCTCAAGGCAATATCATATTATGTGACATTTATTTTCCTCGCGTGGCCACTAAAACTGAATTTTCCATCGTAAAATCCACTGATAAATGTCCCAAAATAACACTAGGCCATCCTAAAATACCATTAATCCCCTCCAGGATCCTGCTTTCCATTTAAAAACATAATGTCATGAGAACAAGGAACAATTTTTCCATGATAAATTGGGACCTTGGTCATAATAACTTCTCTTCTTTAATATGCCTAGCAGACATTCTCCCATTTCTCATGTCATCCATACATTTATGTGCCACCTTCATCGTGTGGGGAAATTATATGACAAATGGCTTCAAGCCATTACGTTCTTTTACTAAACCTAAGTTGACAAGCGGAAAGCCATCAGTCTGTCAGCCAGTCCCTCATTATCTCTTGTGACTTTCATTCTGGTGGGGGAGGGGGTGGTTCAGGATGGGAGGCTGAGGAAGGAAGTGCATGTTTTAAGTTCGATTTTCTTGATTCGTTGGTTGAAGTCTGGTAACAAAAAGAGATTGATAGTTATACATGTCTTTAGAATTTGTCAAATATATCTCATATATATGGATGTTTTTGTACACGATACATTTTTCAATTTGGCGAACAAGCTTTCTGGCAGATATTCCTTTTCTTGGTGCCAAAATATGCCGTATATATACTTGAGAAAAACAAGATGGCGTCCATCGACCCAATGTTGAAACAATATAACCCTGGGCCTTTCGATATGGGGTCAATGTCAATTAAAGTGAACCTCACTATCCCTTAATCTCCTGATAGTAAATCTCTATTCTCATTGGTCAATCCAGTAGGCCAGCATGATAAAAATAAATATAAAGGGTTATGTATGTTATATACGTTCAGTTTTTATTGTTATAAGTTTGCAACAGCTGTGAATATTTTTTAAGTATCATGACACCTGTGCGTGTTATGCACTGTTTAATTACAATATTTAATTGTTATTTGTCAGCCATAATATGTGCATTGTTTGCATCAGAGTGCACGATTGCGTGTTGTCAAAGCAATTTCTGAATATAACTCACTTTATAGTTCTGTAAAATAAAAATTTATATATATGTGGACATTTACGGACCATTTAATTTCTCTGTTTGTGCCATATGCCAAATATTATGTCCTGACCACATGTTACCATATGCAGACTACACTGTAGGCAGTACTATAATTCTGGCCGAGGCCCTGTGATGACTGAAGACTATTCTCTCTTGCCATTTATTGCTTCAAGTATAAAAGATCACAGGTATGTTGAGGTAATACAGAACTTACATTATATGATCAATGAATGACATATATCAAGTTTTCTAAAGTTGATTTAAGGTGACATGAACACTCCGCTGGAGTGATAGAATGGGAACAGGGAATAAATATGCTTAACCATTTTTGCACTTTGGAATGGTCGATTATTCATCTGGAGGGGTTTTCACAAAAAATAAGAAGACAACTGTCTCCCAACTGTCTCCTCGCATATATAAGAGAATACACTGGCTTACAACTTCAATGTAAATATTGTTAGGCCAATGTATTCTCTTATATATGGGAGACTCGAATATATTAGATAATGCATTAGCACAGAGATGTCGCACAATTTCAGGAAGCTCCAGTCATGGAAGCCATTGGAAGGGTTCAAAATAATTTGAATTTAAAACATGATTCTATTTTTATTTTATTTTCACTCTTGCAAAGAAAGCTAATCACCAATATGTGATTGTCATAATCAATGTCAACCCTTGAAATAGGCATTTGTCTTCTATGACATGGCTTTAGAATTGCATGATATTCTATTTTGGCTTCTTTTCAGCTTTTTTTGTTGTAGCTAATTTTAACCCTTTACCCAACAGAAGGGCCCTGTGCCAATGCATTCTCTTATATATGCGAGTCGACCATAGGTCGCCTCGCATATATAAGAGAATGCATTGGCTTAACACATTCAAAATTATAAAATTGTTAAAGAATGTAAGAAAAAATGGTAAAAAGTGTTAAAAAAAGATTTTTTTTAGGCCAATGCATTCTCTTATATATGCGAGGCGACCTATGGTCGACTCGCATATATAAGAGAATGCATTGGCACAGGGCATAACTGTAACTATCACAATGTGGTCAAGGAGCCGGTTCCAATGATATCCATATTTGTATGGTTCTATTGAGACAGACCGAAGATATTTTAGGCTGTTGAAGCTTTATTTGGCCGGTTTTGGCCGGTTTGTTGGGTAAAGGGTTAAGGGCTGCACTGTTACAGTTAATATTAGTTATATGTTGCAAACTTAACACCATGATTTATGTTCTATTTCAATAAATCTAATTCATATTCTGATTCTTATCTGATTCTTATAGCTAATCTGGTTAGCCCACTCAATAGTTAACAAATATTTGATGATCAGTCTCCCGACTTTTTTGTACCACTTCAGAACAGACTAGGGTGGATAACTCTAAACCATCTGAGATTTCCTTGAGAAGCTTGAGTCCAGTAGATGTTTTTCTATGCCGGTATCATTATCACAGGGATCATCGAGTCACATGGGCTATAGGAAATTCTTATTAGAAGTTGTGGTGTTATCGTTGTTTCCCTGCATCCTATTTATTGGATAATTACCAGCACTTGTCGGGTGTGAGTTTTAATTGTGTTATTTCTCTGTGGAAGTCTCTGGATTTCTTCAAGAAAAAAATCCATGTTTATAAATCACTTTTTAGTAGGCCTGTTTTCCATATTTATAAATCGCTTTTTAGTAGGCCTGGTTTCCATGTTTATAAATCACTTTTTAGTAGGCCTGGTTTCCATGTTTATAAATTGCTTTTTAGTAGGCCTGTTTTCCATATTTATAAATCGCTTTTTAGTAGGCCTGTTTTCCATGTTTGTAAATCACTTTTTAGTAGGCGTGGTTTCCAAGTTTATAAATCGCTTTTTAGTAGGCCTGTTTTCCATATTTATAAATTGCTTTTTAGTAGGCCTGGTTTCCATGTTTATAAATCACTTTTTAGTAGGCCTGGTTTCCATGTTTATAAATCACTTTTTAGTAGGCCTGGTTTCCATGTTTATAAATCGCTTTTTAGTAGGCCTGTTTTCCATATTTATAAATCGCTTTTTAGTAGGCCTGTTTTCCATGTTTGTAAATCACTTTTTAGTAGGCCTGTTTTCCATGTTTATAAATAAAAAATTTTAGTAGGCCTGGTTTCCATGTTTATAAAAACATTTTTAGTAGGCCTGGTTTCCATGTTTATGAATCGCTTTTTAGTAGGTCGGGTTTTTGTCCCACAATGTGTATCGTACACCGTCAGTGAACATAACATTCAAAAATGGATTCCATGTGGTCAAGCACCATTACATTATGTGGAGATAAAAAAAAATTATTTAACTTAAATACATATTTACCACTAACCAGTAATGGAATTTACAAATATGTTAACCCTTTCATGACAGAAGCTTCTTGAAATTTTGGGAAAAATCCTGTGCCAATACATTCTCTTATATATGCGAGTCTCCCATAGGAGAATATAAGAGAATACATTGGCCTAACAATATTTACCTTGACCTTGTAAGCCAGGTCTTCTCTTATATATGCGAGGCTCCCTATGGAAGACTCGCAGATATAAGAGAATGTACTGGACCAGGATCTTAAATGCTGCACCAGCACAGCTCCTGCCATGAAAGGATTAACCCTTTACCCAACAGAAGGGCCCTGTGCCAATGCATTCTCTTATATATGCGAGTCGACCATAGGTCGCCTCGCATATATAAGAGAATGCATTGGCTTAACACGTTAAAAATGATAAAATTGTTAAAGAATGTAAGAAAAAATGGTAAAAAGTGTTAAAAAAAAGATTTTTTTTAGGCCAATGCATTCTCTTATATATGCGAGGCGACCTATGGTCGACTCGCATATATAAGAGAATGCATTGGCACAGGGCATAACTGTAACTATCACAATGTGGTCAAGGAGCCGGTTCCAATGATATCCATATTTGTATGGTTCTATTGAGACAGACCGAAGATATTTTAGGCTGTTGAAGCTTTATTTGGCCGGTTTTGGCCGGTTTGTTGGGTAAAGGATTAACAGCAGCGATAAGCTCATTTTGTGTCATAATATCAATGAATAGTTAATTGTAACAGTCTTTATTTTTGTTCTCAGTAAAACAAAGCTGCACACTATTAAATCATGGGGCCCTTTTATTACTGAGATGAGCTGTTTTAGTCTGATTAATTTCCATCTATTGTTTTTCTTGAAGCATCCAAAAATTGTCTGCCAATCTTGAGAGCTTTCTAATGATGAATTAGTCAATTGTGCCCCAAATGAACTTGGAAATGGACAGAGCCATTGATAATGATTAAAAAAGACATGGAAAAATTGTCATAAAAATAATAAATTACATGTAATAACAAATCTTGAAAAGCAAAATGAAAGTGTCAATGACACTGTAGCTCAACTTGGAAAGGGAATAATTTAATATATTACAGTCAATGGAGCGATTAGGAATGTGGAAAGTTGAATGTCTAATACTAGTTTATAGACATGAAGAGAAAAGTAAAATCCAAGATGGCTGCTGGCGGCCATGTTTTCGGCCGAATGACCCCAAAATGAGTCGTTCCCATCTACATGTCATCGTTAACATCAATGACAAATTTTATGACGATCAGACTAAAGGTACGACCTGTAGCCCATGCTAAAGAATTTAGTCATACAAAGAGTAAAATCCAAGATGGCTGCTGGCGGCCATGTTTTTTGGCCGATTGACCCCAAAATGACTCGTTCCAATCTACATGTCATTGTTAACATCCATGACAAATTTTATTATGATCAGACTAAAGGTACGACCTGTAGCCCGTGCTAAAGAATTTAGTCATACAAAGAGTAAAATCCAAGATGGCTGCTGGCGGCCACGTTTTTTCGCCAAATGACCCCAAAATTACTCGTTCCCATCTACATATCAACATTAACATCCAGGACAAATTTCATGATGATCAGACGAATAGTACGACCTGTGGCCCGTGCTAATGGATTAAATTTTGAAATCCAAGATGGCCGCTGGCGGCCATGTTTTTTGTCCGAATGACCCCAAAATGACTCGTTCCCATTTACATTCCAATTTCAACAGCCATGAAATTTTTTATGATGATCAGACTGAAGGTACGACCTGTAGCCCGTGCTAAAGGATTTAGTCATACGCAGAGTAAAATCCAAGATGGCTGCTGGCGGCCATCTTTTTTGGCCGAATGACCTCAAAATGACTCGTTCCCATCTACATGTCATTATTAACATTCATGAAAAATTTTATGATGATCAGACTAAAGATACAACCTGTAGCCCGTGCTAAAGGATTTAGTCATACAAAGAGTAAAATCCAAGATGGCTGCTGGCGACCATGTTTTTTGGCCGATTGACCCCAAAATTACTCGTTCCCATCTACATGTAAATATTATCATCCATGACAAATTTCATGATGATCAGACAATCAGTACGACCTGTGGCCCGTGCTAATGGATTAAATTTAGAAATCCAATTTAAAGGATTTAGTCATACAAAGAGTAAAATCCAAGATGGCTGCTGGCGACCATGTTTTTTGGCCGATTGACCCCAAAATTACTCGTTCCCATCTACATGTAAATATTATCATCCATGACAAATTTCATGATGATCAGACAATCAGTACGACCTGTGGCCCGTGCTAATGGATTAAATTTAGAAATCCAAGATGTTTTTTGTCCGAATGACCCCAAAATGACTCGTTCCCATCTACATTCCAATATCAACACCCATGACAAATTTTATAATGATCAGACTAAAGGTACGACCTGTAGCCCGTGCTAAAGGATTTAGTCATACAAAGAGTAAAATCCAAGATGGCTGCTGACGGCCATGTTTTTTGGCCGAATGACCCCAAAATGACTCGTTCCCATCTACATGTGATTATTAACATTCTTGACAAATTTTATGATGATCAGACTAAAAGTAGGACCTGTAGCCCGTGCTAAAGGATTTAGTCATGCAAAGAGTAAAATCCAAGACGGCTGCTGGCGGCCATGTTTTTTGGCCGATTGACTCCAAAATGACTCGTTCCAATCTACATGTCATTGTTAACATCCATGACAAATTTTATGATGATCAGACTAAAGGTACGACCTGTAGCCCGTGCTAAAGAATTTAGTCATACAAAGAGTAAAATCCAAGATGGCTGCTGGCGGCCATGTTTTTGGGCCGAATGACCCCAAAATTACTCGTTCCCATCTACATGTCAATATTAACATCCATGACAAATTTCATGATGATCAGACGAACAGTGCGACCTGTGGCCCGTGCTAATGGATTGAATTTTGAAAACAAAGATGGCCACTGGCGGCCATGTTTTTTGTCCGAATGACCCCAAAATGAATTGTTCCCATCTACATTCCAATTTCAACAGCCATGATAAATTTCATGATTATCAGACTAAAGGTACGACCTGTAGCCCGTGCTAAAGGATTTAGTCATACAAAGAGTAAAATCCAAGATGGCTGCTGGCGGCCATGTTTTTTGCCCGAATAACCCAAAAATGACTCGTTCCCATCTACATGTCATTGTTAACAACCATTTCATTTCATGACGATCAGATGAACAGTACGGCCTGTAGCCCGTGCTAATGGATTGAATTTTGAAATCTAAGATGGCCACTGGTGGCCATGTTTTTTTTCCGTATGACCCCAAAATGAATTATTCCGGTACAAATGTTGATGTCAACAGCTATGACAAATTTCATAATGATCCGATCAAAGGTACGACCTGTAGCCTCTATTGTTGACGCCGCCCGTACACACGCACACACGCACACACGGACGACGGACGACAAAGCCATGGCAATAGCTCAAACTTTACAAAGTAAAGTTGAGCTAAAAAACTGATGAGCACACATAATGTAAATGAACCCTTTATATTCTATATACTCATTGACGAGTAGTTCCCCTAGGATATACCGGTAGGTCATTTGTTGAACTTATTATCTGAACATTTCCACCAATTAATAGAAATCCTTCTGCACTTGTATTTTCTTTTCGTTTGGCTGTCGTCTGCTTTTATTACCTGAATATCCCTCCAAATGAATAATAAACCATTCCAATGTAGACTTTTATAACTGAATGGAAAAATCCATTTAAGATAGAAAGGATTAAATCAGAGAGATTAAAAAATGACTTTTCTATTTTCAGCAAAGACTCCGTCCAACAAGCACAACCAAAGAATGATCGGCGACTAGCTGAAAAACCAAACAAGATGACGAAGCGTAAATTCAAAAAGAAACGGAGTGCTGTGTCTGTGATAAAAGAGATAGGTGCCGAGAGTACGGCACATGGAATAGCGAAAGTGGCAACGTCCGGAAAAACTAAACGAAAAGTCATGTGGGCGCTGTTAGTTATAGCCGGCTTCACAGCTGCAACACTACAGTTGTCGTTACTTGTTCGGAAATATCTCAGCTACCAAGTTATTGAAGTTTCTAAAATACGAGATGGATTACATGTTGAGTTCCCTTCTATAACAGTGTGTAACCTAGCAGCCATTTCCTTGGCGAAAGCACGGAAGTTATTAGATTCGAAGGATTCTGAACTAACCAAGTGGATTCAGTTTATAAGTACGTTTAACTTTGGAAATCAGACAGACTACTTGGCTTCTTTCAACTCATTCTTTGAAAATTTGGAAACAGAAGCCGAGTATCTGGGTCATAGTATTGACGATTTCCTTCTAAATTGCAGATTCAATCAAGAAAAGTGCACGAGTAGAAATTTTACTCAGTACTTTGATGGAAGTTATTATAATTGTTACACATTCAATGACGGATTTATTCAAGAAAAGCTTCTGATACACGCCACTGGTCCTCAAAATGGGTTATCGTTAATTCTCTCTTTGGATAACGATGATGTTATTATCGGTACATACGGAATATATAACATCGAGAATAATATTGCAAGTAGTGCCGGGGTGAGAGTCGTTATTCACCCGCCAAATACGATGCCGAGCCCAGTGGATCACGGTTTCGATGTTCCGCCTGGGTATTCAACTTCTGTTGGTATAAAACCTATCTTGCATTCCAGGCTATCCAAACCGTATGGGAATTGTTCCAACAGTGTACTATCATCAAGTAGTGATCGACAATACACAGCGACGTATTTCTCATGTTTACAACTGTGTAAACAACGGATTATAATTAAAAAATGTGGATGTCAATCATCTTCACTGCCAAAAATGACTAAGCATAATGTTACCTTCTGTGGTCATATCCCAGAGTGGCAATACTACTACCAAACCAGACACAATCGTTCACGCGAAATGAGACTGCTTAGTCTCGAATGTTCGCAGAATATCATACACGAACTTGCAAATGATAGAAGATACGAATCTAAATGTGCCTGCAACCAACCGTGTCATGAAATGAGCTACCAAAAATCTATTTCCTTGTCTTATTGGCCTTTGGAATTTTTCCAGAAAAATGCTTTGGAAAAGCTTTACCAAGAAAATGTGACTCAAAACTATATAAAGGATGCTTATGAGTTTCTAGATTACCTTAGTCATCAGAATCGGTCAGAAGAATTAAAGAAGAAACAAACTCCGAAGGATGGGGGGGACCCCACTAGGATATACGAACAACGACTTTCTAGTAAGGAGAGAGATCTCAATGCAAAAGCATCCAACTTGGTGAGAAAAAATCTAGCTCGCCTTAATATATATTTGGAGGATTTAAACATTGTTGAGTTTTCTCAGTTACGAGGATACGAGCTGGCTGACCTGTTCGCCGATATTGGTGGAACGCTCGGTTTGTGGATGGGAATATCTGTGTTAACAATAATGGAACTAGTTGAGCTGATAACGAGGCTTATTTATAATGCATTTAACTCGGAAATTAAAGCTCCAAAAGACGAAGCAGCGGTACCGAACGGCACTGTCCTCCAACATGACTATAGCGCCGATTTCCAAAAAGACTATGATTTTCATCGTAATGATTATGAATATGCAAATGATGATGCATTGTTATAGTATTAGCTGATGATTCTGAAAACCCGATTACCTCACATAATTATCATTTATAATTCGTAGGAGTTTCCAATAGAGATCTCAAGTCATGAGGGTATACAGTAATGCTCTAAATAATCGATTCCTTAACCCTTTGAGTGCCAGGTCGATTTTTGTATCAACCCATATACCCTGTGCCAATGCATTCTTTTATATAAATGCGAGTCGACCATAGGTCGCCTCGTATATATAAGAGAATGCATTGGCCTAACATTTAGAGCATTACTGTACATGCACTAGTATAAAAAATAGGGGTCAAAGAGTTGTGAAGATAATAGATTCTGCTTCTTGCGATTGTACATGTGCTGGTCATTGTAAACTACACATTCACTGTTTATAATCAACTGGCTTGGGCGAGTGCAGTTATGTGTAACTGTAGACATGGGCAGTAATTATATCTTCATATGAATTTCATGTTGACTGAAAACTCTTTTTAATAACTTCTGTTCTGTAGAGATATGAGCATTTGTAAATGTTCAAAATGGGGGGTTTCTTGGATTAGCTGACAAACTTTATGACATAATCATAGCTATAACATCACGTAAGGTCAGATGTGATTGTAAAAACCTATAAAATCCTGCGATAAATTAAAGACATATTATGTACTTGTTTGGGTGTGTGAAACTGATAAGTTAGTATTCAGGCACTATGCCTAATGAAGGAATGCAACATTCTAGGCTACCAACACCGCCAAAATCTGAAGCAAATCGACCATACCACTCCATAGAAACCAACGTCTGAACTACACTCAATTGTAAATATTTACTACTTGATTTTGGATGCATCTATCGGCAATAAACTAACGAAAATGATTTCACCATCGAGAGTCACTGCATTTAATTAATACATAAGAATGATGGTGTGTGTTGTCAATTCAGATATAATATTTGTAAAAATAACTACTTTGAACAAGATTATTCTCCATTTCTATTTGATCACCCTACCGGAGTGTTTCACATCACTTTAACATAATGTCGTGCTTGCCTATAATCCAGTTATGGGGGCATACTTTCGTCCGGTTTTATTGAAACTTGTGTTCCGTCACTCACATATATTACAAGTAACATTATCAACATCTAGCTCTAACCATATGGTACACAGCAATATCTATGAAGTACAGTTACCAAGGATACACATGCAGAAACCCTAAACCCCCTGTACAATTGCTAGAAGCGGAATCTATCTATTATACCAGTATATGTATAGCCACATGACTTGTGAAGTACTAGTATATGTATAGCCACATGACTTGTGAAGTACCAGTATATGTATAGCCACATGACTTGTGAAGTACCAGTATATGTATAGCCACATGACTTGTGAAGTACCAGTATATGTATAGCCACATGACTTGTGAAGTACTAGTATATGTATAGCCACATGACTTGTGAAGTACTAGTATATGTATAGCCACATGACTTGTGAAGTACTAGTATATGTATAGCCACATGACTTGTGAAGTACTAGTATATGTATAGCCACATGACTTGTGAAGTACTAGTATATGTATAGCCACATGACTTGTGAAGTACTAGTATATGTATAGCCACATGACTTGTGTAGTACTATTATATGTATAGCCACATGACTTGTGTAGTACTAGTATGCATATGTATGTATAACAACATGTCTTGTGTAGTACTAGTACAGTAATGCTCTAAATAATTGACTCCTTAACCACAGCAGAATTATGGGTAATTTTTCAGGATTTAGTCGGAAATTTTGCTTGTTGCCATTCATCTGAATGCTCTCAGTGAGAGCTTTCCGATGAATGGCAACAAGCCATATTGAGAGCTTTCCGATGAATTGCAACAAGCCATATTTCTGACTAAATCCTGAAAAATGACCCATAATTCTGCTGTACCGTTTTCAGAACATGTGTGAATATTCCAGTAAATAATGTAAATAAAAATCACCACCCCAATATTTCTTATTTAATAATTATATAGGTAACACGAGTTGTTCAAAGAGCGGAATTTGGACACACCTTCTTGGTTTGTATTTGATCAACTCTACTTGGCTTGAATTTAGGCACCTTGTCTTGGCTTGTAATTATGCATCCCATAGCGGGTTCTATTTTGGGCACCCCTTCGTGGCTTGATTTGGGGCAAGCCGTTAATAAATGTATACTCACTGATGAATTGTTACTTGATACCTATTGATTCATTTGTAGTGATTTTCAGCTCACTGAAAGCTGAGCAAGAGCATCGCAAAGGCATGGCAAAATATACCTGTGGTAATTCCAACAAAGGGCCATAACTCTGGTGAAAATTGGCTCGAGAAGACAAATTTGAAATTTAACTGTATTTTGGGCTAGTAAAATCACATACCAAATTTCATTCCATTCAGCTCAGACCTACTACATTTATCATCCTGAAACAAAAATTGAGTGCAAATTCCAACAAAATGGGCCATAACTGGTGAAAATTGGCGGGGAGAATCCAAATTTGAACTTGACCTGTATTTTTGGTTAATAAACTCACATGCTAAATTTCAATCCATTCAGTTCAGACATTCAAATGAAAAAAGCAAACAGATGGACAGACGGACAATAAGACTAACGGACGGAACAATAACATAAAACGTCCCGTTTTTCAAAACGGGCGTATAAAAACTGAACATCCCTAGAAAACAATCTAAAGGGTAGACAGGTTTGTGCTTATCGTCTATTTTCATGATCTGAACAATGAACATACTGGAATCTATCTACAAATGGTTTTGTTTGCTTAGTTACAGTTTAACATGATTTTAGCCACTACTGTGCTGCCCTAAGTTACGTGCCCCCTCCCCCAGCCCCTGTTAAACTGCATTTTGGTTAGACTTTAAACCCGGTTTAAGACAAGCAGAGGATTGTGTGGTTAAAACGCATGTAATCATTAACTGGTATGAAACAGTAATTTCCATTACAATTGCAGCTCCAGCATGACCAGCAATTTTACACATGTCATAGAAATGAAATTCACCGACAGTCATTAGTTAGCTACATGTAGGAGGGTATCACCCCCCCCTGAATCCTGAATACCAGTTAATTTTGGGGGGTGAATCCTGAATACCAGTTAATTTTGGGGGGTGAATCCTGAATACATGTTAAGAAATAATATGCGATAAATGACATACAAATTGACGCCGATCATGTTATGGGCATTATGAGGCCGTTATGATACGATTAATGATACTTCATGATGGCATGACCGGTGGTAAAATATGCCCAAGAAGCTATTCTACCCACTCATTCATACCGATAACTAGCACAAAAATATTATTTCGCACCATCAAAACCTGCGTCCAAGATGTTTTGCTTGAACCTGAATACCAGTTAATTCGGGGGTATGAATCCCGCATACGGCTTCAAAACACCCTGAATCCCGCGTACCGAAAAGGGGTGGGTGAAACTCTCTCATGTAGTATATCGGAAGTCAAGGAATATAACTGAGGTTTCTTTACTGCATTTAATCATAGTGCCACAGCAATCACAGAAGCTTTATCGCTTATATGATTGGAGCTGCAGCATTAAAGTTCATGTGCCAGAGTTCTCTTATATATGCGAGTCTCCCATAAGGAGCCTCGCATATGTAAGAGAATGCACTGGCTTACAAGGTCAAGTTAAATATTGTAAAGCCAATGTATTCCCTTGTATATGCGAGGCTCCCTATATATATAAGAGAATGCATTGGCACAGAGTTTTCACAAATTTTCAGGAAGCTCCAGTCATGGAAGGTTTACGGTTATGGTGCATGGTTTGACCGCTGTTATAAATGCATTATTTTACCCCAGTTACTGGGTCAATTATTTAGGGCAGTGCAGTATGCCATTGCACAACTGATAGTCTGATATATATTTTAACCCTTTACCCAACAGAAGGGCCCTGTGCCAATGCATTCTCTTATATATGCGAGTCGACCATAGTCGCCTCGCATATATAAGAGAATGCATTGGCTTAACACATTAAAAATTATAAAATTGTTAAAGAATGTAAGAAAAAATGGTAAAAAGTGTTTTTAGGCCAATGCATTCTCTTATATATGCGAGGCGACCTATGGTCGACTCGCGTATATAAGAGAATGCATTGGCACAGGGCATAACTGTAACTATCACAATGTGGTCAAGGAGCCGGTTCCAATGATATCCATATTTGTATGGTTCTATTGAGACAGACCGAAGATATTTTAGGCTGTTGAAGCTTTATTTGGCCGGTTTTGGCCGGTTTGTTGGGTAAAGGGTTAATGGATAACCCATACCATTATACAATTTTATAATAGAAAGAGAGAATACATTCAGTAATCCGTAATCAAAGGGTAACAAGCCTGCAAATAGTGTGTCTGTCATAAATTGGCAGAATGAGGTCGGCTAGCATCACCAAATTAACCCTCTGTGGAACCTCTGGTGACCTCATCCTGCTTAGGTTCATCTTCTGGGAAGTATATATTGTCTCAAATTAACTTGTTTTTAGTTACTTTTTCCCTTCTGGGAAGTTTCTATAATCCCTAATTTGCAGAAGATAACGGGAGGCCGATCACAATCAGCAGATGTTTAACCCATACCTTGGCGATAGTGATTAGCTATTTTCATAAATCTTTACACCAACCTTTTCATGAGTGCAAGACTTTCAACAATTCACAGCTTATTATTAATTAATAGTTCCCTAGTGGAATCAGACTATTGGGCAACTTGCTCATATAAACACAATAGGAACATGGATATGGCATTTGATTTCAACCTATTATATGCAGGTCACTCCAACACAGACACATGTATGTGTTTTAGAGTGATAAAGCTAATTATGCCCAACCACAGTCAGACATACGCACCATAGCTGTTAAAGATATAATAGTTACGAAATTAAGTAAATAACATCATAATAACTCTATTTATCTACTTCTTACATTGGAACCTGAGTCATAACATATCATGTTGTTGTGTTAGCTGCATATTAAAAGTTATGGGATGATTGAGATTACAGATCAATCAATACCTGAACATCTGTACAAGTGAGGAGTGTACAGACCTGGATATTAAAAATGATTGATAATGGTCGGATATAAAATATTTTTAATGCACAATTATCAGATAACTAAAGGTGAGATATGAGAATGGTCAAATTGAAAATATTAGAGTCATAACATTGGATCGCATACAGTATATCTATGGTTAATTTTATTCTAAGCTGATCATTGGAAAAATACAATGTCTGTAAACAGCAGAAATATTAAATGTAGGGTAAATATTTTCAAAACCATGCAATCAATACCAAAATATATACAGGTGAAGAATGTGTCATGATTAACCTGAATGAGATTATAAAAGTGATCGGGTAGAAAAATATTTGACCAATAAGTCAGTCTCAAGAATACCAGAACCATTATTATTATCCTGCAGCCAAAATGCAATTGAGGGAATTTCAAAATAAGATATTTCCTCTAATGATGAATATTCAATTGGTGGCTAAAAGAAATCCTTACCGAACCTGGCTCAAGGTGAAAGAGAAAATTTAATATCTGCCTATCGGATAACCTGGATATAGACTAGGAGAATGATCAGATGAAAAATATCAGAAGACCATATGATGTGTGGAAAGGGTTAATCATTTTCAATGTCATCCTATGATGGAACTACGGAATGGGTGGGTTAATTTGTTTCTAAGATACAGTGTCTGTAAACAACAATGTCTATAAACAGCAATGTCTGTAAAACAACCCTACAAATAAACAAAGGACCATTCCAATTTATTCTTTTAGAATAGGTGTCGTATTGAGTGTACATTAACTAATGAACCTGTTTCAACAAAGGGGTTAACTTAATATTGTACAGAAAGCTAATAGAGAGCCATCCATTAATTATATTTTGACAGATTTGATCAAAAGACTCTGTTAGCCATGTGCTATCTATCTATCTATCTAGTGTCCAGCTCTTGAAATCTCACTGTGCCAAACAGGTATTAATTATATTATCAGTTACTCGAATTATAAATGGCCATAACTGTTAAAATATAGCAGATCAAACCCAAATTCGAACTTGATCTGTATTTTAGGGTGAGGACCATATGTACCACATTTGGTGCTGATCAGATGAAAAATATTTAAGTAATCACAGGGAGGAATTCATTTAAAAACAAGAGTGGAAAGGGTTAACTAAACAATACCAAAATCCATACAGATGAAGAACATGCTAAGAAAGACCTAGGTAAGAAATATGAGGCAGATCAGAAGAAAATTGTTTGACTTAGATGCATTTGTGTGCAGGGTTAACCGATCAACCAATCGATACCAAAAACTATACAGGTGAGGGGTGAATCCTTATAAACCTACATATCAAATATGAACACAATCGGACAAAAAATACTTAGGTTACAGCATTGGATAGCTCATGCCTATGTGTGGATGCAAAGTGTTAATAATTTCTAAACTGATCAACCAATCGATATAAAAAACTATACAGTTGAGGAGTGTGTCATCCTAAACATGCACATAAAATTTTAACGTGCAGTTGCAAGTTTAATGAACACATATGCCATGTTCCTCAAGTATGCACCACATGGTTAGTGACCATTGGTTACGTAAACAAACCTCAGCGAGTTTTGTGTTTTTCAGTTTTTGATATTTACCAATTAACGGGGCTCATTATAATTAAAAGTCATATTTGGCACATTCATATAAATACATATATAGTAGTTAAGGTATTAATAAGAAAGTTAAAATTAGAGATTAACTTAATTTTTGCTAAGTTTTATAAAATAATTTTATTTTATTAGATACCTGCATTGTCTTGTAGCACATACATGTAGCATATATTCGTGAAAATATTTGACGGGCACAAAATTATTAATGACCGGCACAGGCCTGCTTGCATATAAAGTAATGTCCTAAATAATCGGCCTCTAAACCACAGCAGAATTATGGGATATTTTACAGGATTTAGTTGGAAATATGGCTTGCTGGCATTCATCGGAAAGCTCTCGGTGAGAGCTTTCCGATGAATGGCAACAAGCCATATTTCTGACTAAATCCTGATAAATTTCCCATAATTTTGCTGTAATTAAAGGGTCATACACTTCGGGCATTACTGTGTGGTCACAACTTCTTGGAGCTTGCATAGGAGCAACCCTGGAGCTTATATTTTGGGATGCATTCTTGGCTTGAAGTTGGGTGTCTGAGATTAAAATACACAACAGTAATGACAATGTGGTTTCCATGTCCAACAAAATTATGACACCTTATTACCACAACCAACAGTAGAAATAGATTGAAATGTTTCCTGTTAATTTTCTAACAGAAAGTCCACAAACATTTCAAGCAGATATTATGCAGAGCTGAATAAAATAAATACAAGGTAGCTGACACACACAAACTGAAAAAACAACAAATAGAGGGTACAGTAATGCCCTAAATAATCGACTCCTTAACAACAGTCGATTATTTAGGGCATTACTGTAGTTTGCCCTGCAATTTGGAATTTCAAAGACATCATAAAAGGGAAAATACCAGTAGAAGACTTCATGACAAACTTTACATGTTATTGAACTCTTGGAAGTGTATTCATTTGATTGTGATGGGTTTGATTTTAACCAGTCCATGACTGGATCTTCAAGTAATTTTGCGAAAACACTGTGCCAATGTATTCTCTTATACATGCGAGTTTCACATAGGGAGCCTCACATATATAAAAGAATTCATTGGCCTGACAATATTTAACATGACCTTGTAAGCCAGTGCATTCTCTTATGCGAGGCTCCCTATGGGGACTCGTATATATAAGAGAATGCACTAGCACAGGATCTTTAATGCTGAACCAGCGCAGCTCCCATAAGGAAAGGGTTAAAAACAAATAGTCAAAATAATTGGAACTCTGATAACATTTTCAAATAAAATAAAATTCAAATGAATTTCTAGTTTTTGGTTTGGTGCCCAAATTTCACACAAAGTGAGTACCTTGAAAATTTCAGCAGCTACTGATGAGGTTTAATAAACTGCATTGATCAGAATGAAGTGCCACAGATACATTATTCTTGGAGCAAAATAGTATATTGTATAATTGCAAAGCCTTAACCCTTTCATGATGGGAGCTGCGCTGGTGCAGCATTAACCCTTACATGACTGGAGCTTCCTAAAATTTTGTGCAAACCCTGTGCCAATTAATTCTATCCCTATAGGAGACTCGCATATATAAGAGAATACATTGGCCTAACAATATTTACCTTCACCTTGTAAGTCAATGCATTCTCTCATATATGCGAGGCACCCTATGAGAGACTTGCATATATAAGAGAATGCACTGGCACAGGATCTTTAATGCTGCACCAGCATAGCTCCCATCATGAAAGGGTTAAAGATCCTGTGCCAGTGCATTCTCTAAAATATACTAGTCTCCCATAGGGAGTGAAGATACACTGCGTATAAGCAGGACCACTTAACCCTTTCATGGCGGGAGCTGCGCTGGTGCAGCATTCAATATCCTGTGCCAGTGCACTTTCCTACATATACGAGTCTCCCATAAGGAGCCTTGCATACATAAGAGAATGCTCTGGCTTACAAGATCAAAGTAAATATTGTTAGCCCAATGCATTCTCTTATATATGTGAGTCTCCCATGAGAACTTTCCAATGAATGGCAACAGGCCATATTTCCGACTGAATCCTGAAAATTCTGCTGTGGTTAACGAGTCGAATATTTAGGACATTACTGCATAACGTTCACAGGAGCCTAGTACACGTAGTAGTAGTAGTAGCCTTATAAATTTAAAAAGTCTGAAATATTCAGAGATAAGACAATTGCAATAAATTAAATAAAAATTCCTATATAACCCAAACAGGAGCCTCATAAAACTCTCGAAATCGTCCCGAGAGATCACGAGGCTCCCATCACCGATAACACAAAACGTACAAGTTCGAATTCTGCTCAGCTGTTACGGATACATCCAGCGATAATTTGGTGATAATTTGGTCTGATTTTATTGTGTTGAAAATGGCTGTGCCTTCACTTGTAATCAGAAATGGTATTAATTTCTCAAGGAATTACTGCATTTTTGTGAATTTAACGTTCATTTTCATTATAATTACCAAGTTGTTTATATCGTTCATATATAGTGCAGTATTTTGCACTAATCCATGGCTCAAATTAATTCATTTGTTGCATATATTCTGTTGAGTATAAAAGGAGATGGTCCCATAAATGGTCGAAATTAGTGTACAGTACCCCTTTAAGTGACAATACTTTACTGCTTTGTAGTTTCAAAATAAGACAATGTAGGCAAATCTGTGGTCATTTATGTTAGAATATGTTATCAACTGGACTTATTTCAGTATTTTTGTAGTTTCCATCCATGTATATTTCCATTATCACTTTTATCCAACTCAAAATTTATGAGTTATTTTTTGTTTGTTATATATTAAGGTGTCAGTTTTTATTTCTCAATGATCACATAATTTAGTATTTTCTGTAAAATGGCCCAACAAATTAAGAAATGATCAAAAATTTGACAAAAAAGAATTATGTGGCCAGCGTTAACCATGCTTGTTTACATCTCAAGCCAAATCCGAGCATAAATTGCAATAAATATTTATACACAATGAGCAGAGACAATAAACAAATTAAAATAAACAGTTTGTCAGTTGAGCAAAATTCGAATTAAAGGAGTATATGTATAGAGAATGTGAAACCAGAGAGAAACCCTTAAAATCCCATTATAAAAACAAATTGCTATAGTACCTGTTACCCGCTTGTTTAGGATAAACAGTTCTATATCTACAGAAAAATTAACAAAGGTTAGTAACTTTGCATTAATTAGTACAATCGAATAACATGCATAAACTTAACCCTCTGAATATAAACAAAATTGTGTGTGGGGTTGTGGAGTTTAAGATTATATTAGGTCCATATCATGACGTTCTGAACATTGAACTGAATGACAATGAAGGTATATTGTATAATTTGTAAAATTTGGGCTGAAAAGATGGTTAGCAAAGCTACTCCAGATGGCATGCATCGTATCATCTGCGATATATATTAAACTGTATGGAAACTGGCTTAGAATTCACCTCAAATTTCATGGCTCACATTATCTTATCTACATTATATATCATGAAAATTATGCAATGACAAAACTTATGGTCAGTCAAGAGAAATAACTCTACTAATTTACATAAGAAATGAACAGCGGTTTCAATGTGGTCATGGGATTTTGACCGCGAGAAAAAATCAGCAAATCGGGGTTCATGCGGAGTTTGCTGATTTTTAATCGCGGTCAAAACCCATGACCACGTTGAATCCGCCGTTTATTATTTATATTTATATACTTAAATTCATTATGAACTGGGATTGTCTGTCTTTCCCACTATTTATTCATCTATTTAAATGAACGCATGGAGTTCAGTTCAGAAAGTGCGAATCCTGGTTTTTTGGAAAACCAAACATTTTGAGAATCCGTTCACGGAGAACGAAAAAAAAAAACGCAATTTCACAGTTAAGTATACACATATGACAAACTGTCTTGTTTAGCTAGTAACTAATGTAGACGTGTTGATTTCAAGAATGGTATCTGAAACTAACAATTAATATTCGGCTGTGGATAAAAAATTGACAACACGCCGTTCTACCATAATGATATATTTGTGAGGTTCGGGGGGATTTGTAGCGGTAAGGAAAATGATAAAACGCTATTGAGTAGCGGGCTTTTTGAACATCAACGCTCAGTAACACTGGGCAACAAGACTGATTATAGACCAAAATAAATTTCTTGCCAAATCCGAACGTACTATATAGACACTCATTCAGTCGGCAATGTCCGACAATCTCCGGTCATTTCCGGGACCAATGTGTTCATAAACCTATGAACGACATTGGAAGTGACGTCACGTTGCGTTCATAGGTTTATGAACGCAATGTAAATTTTTCTTTGAAATAATACAGACAATGGTGTTCAAATGCAATAATACTGTCTTCCAAGCCTTGAAATAGTGTGTCTGTCATTTGCAGAATGAGGTCCCCAGAGGGTGAATTTAGTGACGCTATCCCGCATAGCGGGCTAGCATCACTAAATTCACCCTCTGGGGACCTCATTCTGCTTAGGCCTCATCTTCTGAGAAGTATCTATGGTATCAAATTAACATTTTTTTTTTTTACGTTTTCCCATCTGGGAAGTTTCTATATCCCCTAATTTGCAGAAGATAAAATCCATAATCGAGGCGCCCAATGGGTGAACATCACCAACTTTCAACTGGAAAACTTCTATCCGATCCTAGGTCTACCATAGCAGTTGAGGGCCTAAGCAGAATGAGGTCCCCAGAGGGTGAATTTAGTGATGCTAGCCCGCTATGCGGGGTAGCGTCACTAAATTCCCCCTCTGGGGACCTCATTCTGCAAATGACAGACACGCTATTTGCAGGCTTGCTGTCTTCAAGTGCCAGTTGAATGATACAGAATCAGCATACAATATTCAAAACAAGAATAAACATTCTTACGCTGAAGAATGATTGTAAATTAAATAGTACAAATTAAATAGTACAAATTCGACAAATTATGTGGGTGTTAGTAGTTATGTAGCCAGTGAGATCACCCAATTAGATGGGATCATGGGATGTGTCTACAATTGCAAGTGGCAACCCTGGCCAATGAGGTATCAGTATGCATAGATCATCAGAAGCAACGTTGAGTACAGTCAATTATACTGCCACATAATGGTAGATGTGTGAAACTAAAATATATATAAACATCAAGGCGCCTATAAAGTCCCTCTCATATAATTCTGCATCTCATTGGCAGAATAAAACAAATCAGATATTCAGACAAAATGAAGGTGGGCTGCAATATCAATCAAACTTTGACCTGATACAGCAATGCCCTAAATAATCGACTCCTTAACCACAGCAGAATTATGGGATATTTTTCAGGATTTAGTTGGAAATATGGCTTGTTGCCATTCATCGGAAAGCTCTCAGTGAGAGCTTTCCGATGAATGGCAACAAGCCATATGTCTGGCTAAATCCAGAAAAATTACCAATATTTTTGCTGTAGTTAAGGAGTTGATTATTTAGGGCATTACTGTAACACTCGTCTTGTTTAAAATGAGATTATTGATTAATCCTTTCATGACGGGAGACTCGCATATATAAGAGAATGCATTGGCACAGGGTTTCGCAAAATTTTAAAAGCTCCAGTCATGAAAGGGTTAAGGATATGTGGTGCAGCATTAATTATCATGTGCCAGTGCATTCTCTTATATATGCGAGTCTCCCAAAGAGAGCCTCGCATATATAAGAGAATGCACTGGCTTACAAAGTCAAGGTATATATTGTTAGGCCAAGCATTCTCTGATATATGCGAGGCTCCCTATGGGAGACTCGCATATACATGTATAAGAGAATGCATTGGCACAGGGTTTCCGCAAAAATTTCAGGAAGCTCCAGTCATAAAAGGGTTAACTAAAGGTGACTGTCCCAATTGGGATACCCCCACAGTGCATATCATATGGGCTACATAAAATGTAGCCATATCCTCCAATTATGTAAACATAATTTGGTAGAATTATGTAAACATAATTTGGTAGCAGGGACAATATATGATAACTCAACAAAAATATGTCCAACCAATCTCGTAATCGTAGGTGTACAGGTGGCCATGGTGGTAAATAGCTATTGACCAGGAAACAAAGGAGCTGTACAAGCGTGTACAAAGTTGCGCCCACAGACAGATTGATGGACAGACAGACAAGCTGAAACCAGTATAATCCTCACTCCCCATAACTTTGTTACTGGGGTTTACTGGGGCGTATAATAATTGAGAGATGATCATTTTGTAAAGCGCGAGGCCTAGCACCTTTCAACTTGCTAATTAATAAAAGGAAGGTAGGAATTGTGTGACAATATGAATTCACAATCTAAATAATCATTCATGAACATAATATGCATTTTTGGATTAAAAACTTAATAAAACTTCTAAGTCGATTTATTTTTTTTGCTTAAGTCAGAATTCCCTAAAAGTTAAATTCCCTCAAGAAATAACTGATCATAATTGTACCAGTAGTATATTTCTAAAAGATGGAAAACTTATAGGTAGTAATCAGGACTTTTGAAGCCAGTTCAACTTGCACCTTGGGTGGGAGTTCAGTTGGAAGTTGGGAATTCTGAGGTGGAAACACATCTAGCTATATTGCTGAATTGATTGCTATCTCATGGTTTTGGGTACTAGGGTTCACAGGTTTTAACGAGAGGCCGATCACGATCGGCAGATGTTTAACCCATACCTTGGCGATAGTTATCACCTATTTTCAGTTTGAACGTGAAAATCCATAAGCCATAGTCTTGTCAAGATACATCCTAAGTATTGATGAGTAGAAAGAAGAACATTCTGCAGAAACGAATCTGCAGACAGGTATGAACAGATAGAGTCAAGATTATCCAAGCAAGAAAAGAATCTGCACACAGGTATTATTAAACATGTAGAATCAAGATTATCCAAGCAAGACAAGAATCTTCACATATGTATGAACAGGTAGGATCAAGATTATCCAAGCATGACAAGAATCTGCACACATGTATTAACATGTAGAATCAAGAATATCCAAGCAAGGGGATCAAGAATATCCAAGCAAGACAAGAATCTGCACACAGGTATTAACATGTAGAATCAAGAATATCCAAGCAAGAGTGATCAAGTGTTCTCTGCAAAATATCCTTATATATCTCAGTTGTGCAGCTTTCTCTGGTAGTTACATGTTAGGTTGTGATGTGTTGGGTCTGATAACAGATGCCTAAATAGCCTTTGCATTGAAAATGGCTGACTGGCTGGCTCTTGCGATAACAAACAAATCATTCTCTACATGGCAGATGACATGAAGTGATTAAAAACATATCACTTTGTTTCATTTATCAACAGGCAATCAACAGTGTTCTAAAATCTGACCCATGTCTCATTAATTTTCCCAATTGGCAGTTAGTTTAGAAAATTCCAGAGAGTATATACATATAAAATCAGAAGTTATGGAATTCTCTTTAAATTTAAATTTATCAAATAACTGAACCCCAGTTGCATAAAGACACTTGAATCTCAAGATTAGCTAAATGATTTTAGCAATGTTCTAAAGCCCATTTTGGTAACTTAACCTACAAAACCCTTTATTAAACAGAATGTGCTGTGTATTGTTGAAACTTTAAAATTTTTTAGATACCATAGCTTTTATCTGCACATTGGCATATTAAAGAGACATCAGAAAATAATATAGCCATATTAATAGCTAAGTAGTCCAAAGGCATGGGATGTAATTGGTGAATATGGCTCCAAACAAATTCACCAGTACATGACAATATTTTGGACCGATTTAAACCATATTTGGTGTGCTGACTCGGGGTACCCTTGGCGGAGTTATAATAGTGTTAGTTTAAAAAAAATTGTTATTTAAAAAACAAAATTTGTTTTAATTATTTTTTTTAAGATTGAATATTTTTTCGAAAAAGGGCCATAACTCAGTTAAAATTAGTCGGATCAAAGCCATATTCGAACTCGATCTGTCTTTTATGCTGAGAAATTCATAAACAAAATTTGGTTCCGATCAGATATAAAATGTTCGAGTTATCGCACCATGCGTAAAGTGTCTACAGACAGACAGACAGACAGACGGACGGACAGACAGACGAGCGGACTAACGACGAGTGGTCAATCCGGACAACGACACTATGTTTACCATACTATGGTATGGGTAAACATAAAAATTGGTATTTTGTTTCCAAGAAATGGGTTCTAGGATATATCCAGATTGATAGTTGACATAATTTGAATGTTAGGCCTATTGATTGATCCAAACAGACTGATACAAAAGATGCCGCCCTGTAATTGACTTTGTACTATTAAAGCGAATGAAGCATAATGCTGCTGCTGACCCAGGGCACTAATCCAAAAATCTTTTGAATTGACTCTCACTGAGACTGTGATGGGCACTCAAGATTGACACAGCCATTTAGAACTTGTTACATTAGCTAGTTTTAACCAAACTAGATATCCAAAAACTAATTTGAGAACCTGGGTACCATAGTAACCAAAACTAGTACCAATTCAGCCTAGTTATATCCCAGTGTGCAGGATAAACTAGAGGTGGGACTGTCCAAGTGGGACTAAGGATACGCCCCCCGCCCCCATCCACAGTGGAATAGGTCTAAATTAAGGGGAGCCATATTAATATTAACATATTTTTTTTCGTAAAATATTATGCATGTTGTAAAAAATGTTGAATAAGGGAGATAACTCAACAAAACAAAGTTGACCAAGGTCATAATCACAGGTGCCGTGGTCCGCATAGTGGTAAATATCAGTGCCAAGTTTCAAAACAACCGACTAAAAAACATAGGAATACAAGCTCTGATAAAATTAAGCATGTTGTGAACAATTTCTAAGTAGAAAAAGGGGAATAACTCCATGAAAAAAGTCGGACAAACATCATACTTGCACATGAACAGGCTCCAATAGTATCAAATACTAGTATCTGTACCAAGTTTTAAAAAAATTTGACTGAAAAATTTAGAAATACTAAAGCTGATTCCTACACGTCGCCACCATAACGAATCCTTACGGGGGATATAAAAATCACTCTGATGATTATCCTACCTTTCTTGCATCTCAGTCAGCTTGTTATGCTCATTTATTGCATCTGTCACACACTCTTCAAGCATCTGGACATTAGACTCACTACAAAAACAAGTAAATAATAATTACTACCACTTTACAGGGTGTTTCCTAGAGTATTAACCCTTTACCCAACAGAAGGGCCCTGTGCCAATGCATTCTCTTATATATGCGAGTCGACCATAGGTCGCCTACCATATATAAGAGAATGCATTGGCTTAACACATTAAAAATTATAAAATTGTTAAAGAATGTAAGAAAAAATGGTAAAAAAAGATTTTTTTTAGGCCAATGCATTCTCTTATATATGCGAGGCGACCTATGGTCGACTCGCATATATAAGAGAATGCATTGGCACAGGGCATAACTGTAACTATCACAATGTGGTCAAGGAGCCGGTTCCAATGATATCCATATTTGTATGGTTCTATTGAGACAGACCGAAGATATTTTAGGCTGTTGAAGCTTTATTTGGCCGGTTTTGGCCGTTTTGTTGGGTAAAGGGTTAACAAAGTGTTACGATGAAATCTTATAACGCCCTGCAATGGCGGGCCAATAATGAAAGTATGGTGGGCTGATAATGAGATATTTGCTCAACAAATACCAGCCGCTGACCACTTAAACGATGACGTCACAGGCATAACAACCTGAATTATTTCCCCAAAAGGTACACCACATACAGCATCTTGATCACAGTCATTTTTTGCTTGTAAACAACAATTAATAAAATTGTATTAACCCTTTACCCAACAGAAGGGCCCTGTGCCAATGCATTCTCTTATATATGCGAGTCGACCATAGGTCGCCTCGCATATATAAGAGAATGCATTGGCTTAACACATTAAAAATTATAAAATTGTTAAAGAATGTAAGAAAAAATGGTAAAAAGTGTTAAAAAAAGATTTTTTTTAGGCCAATGCATTCTCTTATATATGCGAGGCGACCTATGGTCGACTCGCATATATAAGAGAATGCATTGGCACAGGGTATAACTGTAACTATCACAATGTGGTCAAGGAGCCGGTTCCAATGATATCCATATTTGTATGGTTCTATTGAGAAAGACCGAAGATATTTTAGGCTGTTGAAGCTTTATTTGGCCGGTTTTGGCCGGTTTGTTGGGTAAAGGGTTAATAGATTATTTGATTGAATAAACAATACAGAATAATATTGGCTAATGACAAAGAGGCAACAATAACTACAACTTCATGGTTTTCTTATATATTTTTGTTTTTATTGATCTCATCTTCCATTTTTGATAACACCCATTGTACGACATACCAAAACCAACATAATGTCTACGTCTACAGAGATCGGTTAAAACATTACACTGGATGTTGTTTTCTTGGCCTGTCCAAAATATGAGAATAAAAGATTCCTTTGAATTAAAATGATTCTAACTAACTTTTTGAATGCTGCATAAATATCACAGCTCTATAATTGCTATATCATTTAAGAAAGTACCTATTGTACCTTTATTTCAGCCTGGGTTTTGTGTCAATTCATTATCAGTTACACATCAAGTTTGGTGCTGATAAAGTAGCACCTGCTAGAACTAGAGGTGGGTTGTCTCAATGGGAGTAAGAATACCCCCATGGCAGTCAGTAGCATGGTTTACGCACTCAAGTTAAGCTCTGGAAAGGTAAGTCGGACGCACACATAGATGGACAGTTTATTACTGATTTGAGTGTTGTGAAAATGTATAAGTCGAAAAATGGCGGTTAACTCCACAAAAAAAGTCGGAAAGGACCGCATAATCGCAGGTGCACAGGTTCCCATGGTACTAAATATCTGTACCAAGTTTTTAAAAAATTGACCAAAAAATATAGGAATAAAAGCTCAGACAAAGTTGCATCTACGGACTGACAAGATGATTCCTATAAACACCCTCATGACTTGTTTAACTCTGAAAACAATAATCGGACAGAACAACAAAGAACTCAGATTAATTTTTAAGGCCATAAATCAGGATTATCCATACCGAAGTAACCCAACACAAATGGGGATTATTCAAACCAAACATAAATCGGGATTATCCATACCCAACATAAATCAGGAGTATCCATACCCAAAATAAATCAGGATTATCCATACCCAACATAAACTGGGATTGTCCATACCCAAAATAAACGTGATTTCCATACCCATCATTTCATCTCATTCATCAAAGTGTATATAAGAGAATGCACTGGCTTAGAAGTTCAAGGTAAATATTGAAAGGCCAATGTGTTATCTTATATATGCAAGGCTCCTTATGGGAGACTCACATATATAAGAAAATGCATTGGCACAGGGTTTTTCGCATAATTTCTGGAATCTCCAGTAATGGAAGGGTCAATACAAACTTTTTTCAAACAAGCCTATAAAAATTACAGGAAATTGTTGACTGCTACACGGAAATGCATTTGACTGAAATCGTTTTTGCAGCCTGCCATTATTTTTTATATGACCTTGCCTAAAGCTGCATACAAGGCTTGTCTTGATAGTTCAGTAGCCTGCGTTCCCATGGATATATGAACGTAATTTTGTGTACAATTCTAGATATTCTGAATTGTCCCACAAACATCATGATACATCAATGCAATGCTGACATCGATGCAAAATTTCAGAATGCTACTAATTCAAACCACAGCGAATTGGTTCAATATATATATAACTGACTACCTTACCTGCAAAATTGAGAAAAATAGTGACATCATGTCTGACATTACAGTTCAAAGAGAAGAACAATTACCGTTTGGTGGAAAATCATACCACGCATATTAAAACTGAGCTACATGTATTATATAGTGGGTTTCTGAAACCACAATCTGTATGTCTCTCACTACGATTTGACGAAAACATAGTCGAAATACAACAGAAATAAATATAGTTTTCTTTTTGATTGTTTAAACTCTATTCACTTAGTTTGTACAAAAGACTCTTACATTGACATTGTATTAACCCTTTACCCAACAGAAGGGCCCTGTGCCAATGCATTCTCTTATATATGCGAGTCGACCATAGGTCGCCTCGCATATATAAGAGAATGCATTGGCTTAACACATTAAAAATTATAAAATTGTTAAAGAATACAAGAAATGAAAGTGTCAATGACACTGTAGCTCAACTTGGGAAGAAGTTAAATTGATGGCCGCTGGCAGCCATGTTTTTTGTCCGAATGACCCCAAAATGACTCGTTCCCATCTACATTCCAATTTAAACAGCCATGACAAATTTCTTGATGATCAGACTAAAGCTACGACCTGTAGCCCGTGCTAAAGAATTTAGTCATACAAAGAGTAAAATCCAAGATGGCTACTGACAGGCATGTTTTTTGGCCAATCGACCCCAAAATGACTCGTTCCCCATCTACATGTCATTGTTAACATCCATGACAAATTTCATGATGATCAGACTAAAGGTACGACCTGTAGCCCGTGCTAAAGGATTTAGTCATACAAAGAGTAAAATCCAAGATGGCTGCTGGCGGCCATGTTTTTTTGCCGAATTACCCCCAAATTACTCGTTCCCATCTACATGTCAATGTTAACATCCATGACAAATTTCATGATGATCAGACCAAAGGTACGACCTGTAGCCCGTGCTAATGGATTGAATTTTGAAATCCAAGATGGCCACTGGTGGCCATGTTTTTTGTCCGAATGACCCCAAAATGACTCGTTCCCATCTACATTCCAATTTAAACAGCCATGACAAATTTTATGATGATCAGACTAAAGGTACGATCTGTAGCCCGTGCTAAATGATTTAGTCATACAAAGAGTAAAATCCAAGATGGCTGCTGGCGGCCATGTTTTTTGGCAGAATGACCCCAAAATGACTCGTTCCCATCTACATGTCATTGTTAACATCCATGACACATTTTATGATGATCTGACCAAAGGTACGACCTGTAGGCCGTGCCAAAGAATTTAGTCATGCAAAGAGTAAATCTAAGATGGCTGCTGGCGGCCATGTTTTTTGGCCGAATGACCCCATAATTACTCGTTCCCATCTGCATGTCAATGTTAACATCCATGACAAATTTCATGATGATCAGACGAATGGTACGACCTGTAGCCCGTGCTAATGGATTGAATTTTGAAATCCAAGATGGCCACGTTTTTTTCCCGAATAACCCCAAAATGACTCGTTCTCATCTACATGTCAATGTCAACAGCTACATGTATGACAAATTTTATAATGATCCGACCAAAGGTACGACCTGTAGCCCGTGCTAAAGGAAATTGTTGACGCATCACACACACACCCTCACACACACACACACACACGCGCGGACGACGGACGACAAAGCCATGGCATAGCTCAAACTTTACAAAGTAAAGTTGAGCTAAAAAGTGAATGGATAGACAGCTAGACGGACCAATATGATAATACGTCAAGTTTTATGTTAATGTTAATTTAAAGGGGTACTGTACACGGGGATAGACAATTTTTTTATTTACTCCCATTGAAATAACTTTCAAGTTAGATTGTGTTTGTGTTATATGAGTTTCGTATAAACCTAATTTAGCGAAGAAATATTGATCTTGGAAACAAAAATATTACGATTTCAAACTACGCGCCATGTTTTTGACCTTCACCGGAGAAGACTCAGGTCGCAGAAAGAACCGGAAGTTCATTGTTCACAGCTTCAATTGATGCATCCAATCTCTTCCATCGAACTATCTCACTCCGTATAAAAATACTTGATGCTTCATGACTCTTGTTTCTTTCTCCTTTTTCCGAATCGGTTATAGCGGGCCTTTCTTTTGCAGGTAACATGTTATGTGTGCAACTCAATAATGTTCGAGAAACGGCCGTCGATAAAAGACACGCAACAGATACTATTTCAAGAACGGTAACTCGTACTGGCATAATTCTCCATTTTATGACTCCAGCCATAAATGAATTTATATTAAATAATTCAATTTTACTTTTGTGATAGCCTGTTAACCGGAACGTTTTCAGTAGACATTGTCGACTCAAATTAGTTATTTTAAAATATAATATTGATATTAGATCATTATTGTCACAGGGAATTTATTGAAATTGGGGTACAGTACCCCTTTAAACTATTAAGATTTAATAGTGTTACTGTTATTATGGGGATCCGTTATAGAGATGGGCGGTACTCGGTATTTATCGTGCGGTATCGGTATCAGCATAATACCGATTTACCGTACAGAATCAAAACTAAAAATATCGAATTTTCAGTACTCAAATTATTCATGTGTTGCCAACTTGTGTGTCTTCGTATTGAGGAAAGTTTATCAGTAAACACTCCCTAATTGTGTAGGATATATTTATAGCATGCTACATGTGTATGTCAGTACCTTTCTATTAATTGATTATCATCAGCATCATGCAATTGCGCAACTTTTAACTGGCGTAAGCAATTTTTCGCCCGCAAAGATTTTACGAACCTAATATGTTCAAGTCTATTACACATGGCTTTTGAATAGTTAAAGACGGAGTATTAGCTTCACGGTCCTAATTTTATCGAGCATGACAGGGAATCTCGCAGAGAAAGTGAAAATAAGTAATCATGTTAAAAACATTAACTCAATAATCAGTTATGATGTAGCAAATGTCGATTGGTACAAAGTCTGCATGTCGCACCTGCCCAATATCCTGAATAATCCATGGGAGTGCGAGATCTGAAATTCCCTGAAATCTACTTTCACTTTCTAAAAATAGAACAGGGCCATCAAAGATTTGATAATTCTTTTACACAATGTGTTTTGCTCAAATTCATAATGCTGTGTTTGCAGGGCAGATTTATTTCACCGTTGGGACTATTTATTGGGATTTGTGATCACTGATTACTACTCACAATTTTATTCACTAACGAGCACTAACGAAAATGTAATGTGACGAAATTGACACATATATATATTGCAGTCATGCATTGATGCATTCTCTGATTCTTTTCAAAAGCTCGGGAATGTGATTTGGGGGGCTAACCCCGGGATCTTCGAAAGGGTCGAGTGACCCTTTCCTTAACCCCTCATTTTTTTTAGCTTTATTTATATAGATAATCATAAAAAAAATAAAATAAAAAAAATTAGCATTTTATGATGTTTGTCTTCAACGTTTCTTTTTCCTCTTTTTCTTTGAGTTTGGCTTCTCAGTTGAAGATGGTGGAGAATGATTCTGAAGTTGTTGCATGAGGATTTCAAATTTTTCTTCCTTTTCTTGCTGTTGTTGTTCAAATTCTTGCTGCTGTTTTTGTAGATATTGTTCAAATTCTTGCTCTTGTTGTTGTCGTTTTTGTTGTGCTTCAGCAACGACTTCCTCTGCAGACATGGTGGAGGCTGCACTGGTGTTGTTGTTGGTGCTGGTGGAGCTGGAGGACACCGGGATGTTTTGGTAATCCGGTGTCCGAGGTGCAAAGTCCAGTTCCACGTCGAAGCTGGCGGCAGGAACATCTGGGGTGGTATCCACGTCCCTGTCTCCGCTAGCCTCGACGATGACGACAGCAGGGACCTCCGGCAGATCAACGGAGTCCCTGCTAGCTGGTGTGACGTCACCGACGACCGGGTCAGCAACCAAGTGGGGGGGAGCTGGGCGTCTCTCAGCTCGCCCCTGTATCCACTTGGCTCTTCTCTCGGCGTCCCTTTTCTTCCTGGAGGGGGTCTTCTTCCGCTTCTTCTTTCTCTTTTGATCCCAGAGATCCAGATCACCGTACCGGATGGTAGGTCGCTGGTGGAATCCAGCTTCCGAGGTACCGCCAGCAGAGGGTACTACTGGAACAGTCCGGTACTCCAAGGATAAATGCACATTGCCTCCATTAGCCTGGGTAAGTTTCCAGCTAATGGTATCCACAATGCGCAATTTATCCAAGGCAGCGACAACGACAGTCGGGATTAGCAACATAATCCCCTGCCAAGTCCAAAGCAGCTCACGCCGGAATCGCTCGGGCGGCTAAGATCTTTTCAGATCGGCCACACAACTCACAAGCGATCCCGCTCAGCCGGCCGGAACAGCGACAAGTCGTAGAGCTCGGAGCATGTACAACCTGCCCGCTCGACGGTCGACCAAGGAATGATGATGATGATGATGATGAATGCTGTGTGACAGCGTACATGTACATGTAAATCATCAAAGAGATGTGTGAATATCATCAAAGAGATGTGTGAATATCATCAAAGAGATGTGTGAATATCATCAAAGAGATGTGTGAATATCATCAAAGAGATGTGTGAATATCATCAAAGAGATGTGTGAATATCATCAAAGAGATGTGTGAATATCATCAAAGAGATGTGTGAATATCATCAAAGAGATGTGTGAATATCATCAAAGAGATGTGTGAATATCATCAAAGAGATATGTGAATATCATCAAAGAGATGTGTGAATATCATCAAAGAGATGTGTGAATATCATCAAAGAGATGTGTGAATATCATCAAAGAGATGTGTGAATGTGTAGGTCATTTGTTGACTAATTTAGCTGTAGTCACGAATGTAGTAAATCCGTGGGCCGTGGGGATATACTGTTCAGTTATAAACTTGGATTACTGCAATTTACCAGGAATCTCTAATCTAGTCTTATAATTAAGAGCCAATACCGATTACCATACCATTACCGAGGTAAATAAACGAAAATTACCGATACCAATACCGAGATTGAAATTTCAATACTGCCCATCTCTAATCCATTATTATGTTGATGTTAAATTATTAAGATTTAATAGTGACTGTGTTGATTTTATTCTGGGGATCGAGGATGGTGGAAATGGAAAAATAAAATCGGTTTTGTCCCCCCATGTGTTTGAACTGCAAATTTGATTCAAGCTATAGGATATTGTAAATTACATGTATGTCACAACTCCCTGTCGCATTGCGAACCATATAAGGCAATCTGCCTAACTGCCTACATGTTTTTACCAAGAGTTGCTATATCAAATTAAATATGAAAACGTATAGAATTGCCATAATATTATGGCACAATGTAATGTATAAATGTATAAACAATGGAAGTGTACACAATCACTCAACTTTCATGGCGGTGCATTAAGTTGGATATTATAAGCACCCGTTATATTAAAATAACAATAGATTGCTGTCTGTAAAATGAAGTACCATCTCTAATAATAAACCATCCATTATTCTTTAAACTGACAAATAGAGTGCATAAAATGAAAACTGAAAATCACTCCATTAAAGTCTTAGAGGAAACAAAGGACATGCATTCTCAACCGAAAACTACAGTGATGCCCTAATTAGTCGACTCCTTAACCACAGCAGAATTATGGGTAACTTTTCAGGATTTAGACGGAAATATGGCTTGTTGCCATTCATCAGAAAGCCCTCGAAGAGAGCGTTCCGATGAATGGCAACAAGCCATATTTCCGACTAAATCCTGAAAAGTTACCCATAATTCTGCTGTGGTTAAGGAGTCGATTGCTTAGGGCATTACTGTAAATACTCCATTAAATTCTTAAAAGAAGCCAAGGACATGAAAATCTCAAGAATAAAATCCATCAGCGAATGACATTGAGGTATTGTATTGAGGGATAAAGTAACCACATCTGATGATTTACGCTCGATTCTGAATGATCTCCTAATACATTGTACCTATCTCGAATCATTCGACAAACAGAATTCATACAATTTTTGCCAAGGGTGGTGGAGCCATGGAAACATTTAACCAAAGATGTGTTCTACGCAGACAATAAGAACTCCTTTAAAAATGGACTGGATTCCCACTGATCAAGAAATACAGTTAAACTTTAAGGGTTTAATAGTTTAATCTGACAAACCCTCAAACATCAGTCAAACTATTATAGAAAATCAACAAACGGGAGAGTTCGGAGAATTACAGGTGGATATATAGAGATGGAAATAGTGACCTCCCAAGAAGCCAGCGTCCACTAGCGACATAATATTCAAGATATTATTATTTCACCAAGATTATTTCGTCTTAGATACTGGTTACGGAGCTTGAAAGCGAGTGGACAAGTTAATTTATTCACCGGATTATTACACATTCAAGAAACTAAATTATATATAAAAGAGATCTGCTGTACCTCAATGAAAATGAAATTTGTGCTCTGCTGATTCGTCTCCATGGCAACCATGTTCATGAACCTTATACATGAAATATCAACTTGAAAATTAGACCAAGGATGGTTTCCATAGCAACAAAATGTGTGGCCTTCTTGTCTGGTGTCATGGCCATGGAATTGGCTGCACGTGACGTGTTCATCATAAAAACGGAGAATCATCTTCGATGTCGAAAACTGTGTATGTATCAAGAGGCGTGCAATCGATTTCATTTTAATAACAAACAATGCGTCCTCATTAATGACCCGGCGAGTATTCACGGAGAAATGGTCAACAAATCAGAAGGTGATTCTGGTGTCTGCGATGAGGATGAGGTCTGTGTTCCGACGGGGATTATTGAGCCAGGATACAGATGTGAGATGGTGCTGGGCGTCAACATGATCGGATTGAAGGGATTCAGGATCTACACAAGGGGAGTTAATTTTGACAAAGCTGTACAGTACTGTGAAAAACAAGGGGGACAACTCTTTGTGGTTGCAAATCACAGCCAGTGGCAGACGATAGCTGATCTGGCTATATCAGACGACATTCTGGCGGGAACAGGATTACAAGGATTGTGGGTCAATGGAAACGATCGAAAGGTCAACGGCAGTTTTGTCACAACATCTGGGGATCCGATGCCGTTCACCCGTTGGGGACCTCGAAAACCATCTTACTACAACATTCAAGGCAAGACGTTAGACTGTATACAATTGAAAAAGTTTAACTATGAAATGAAGGACACACGCTGCTGGTTACGGAACAAGGGGTTTATTTGTGAATGGCAGCTCTTCTGAACACGCCTGCAAATAATGTCTGTCATTTGCAGAATGAGGTTCCCAGAGGGTAAATTTAGTGGTGCTATCCCGTATAGTGGGCTAGCATCACCAAATTCACCCTCTGGGAACCTCATTCTGCTAAGGCCTCAACTTATATGAAAAACCTAGCATTAGATTGAAATTCCCCAGTTGATGTTTGTGATATTCACCCATTAGTCACTAGTGTGGTCGTCAGAGGGTTCGACCCGGAAGAAATTGGTATAGAAGCGGTTTTGGTGTCATTCGACGCGGGAGAATCTCGTGTATAACATATCCAAAATCCGCTAAAATCCGCTTTGGGCAAAATTCAGGATCCAACATGGCGTCCAACATGGCTGCCGTTAGTCAAAAGATACTCTGACTGAGATTAATTCGATAACAGTGAGAACAAATGTTGTCATATTAATACAAATGTATACATTTTTGCAAAGGTAAAATGTTGTGCCACCTGTTTATGGCAAAAATGGAACCCATCGTCCCAGATGGCCGCCAAAATGGCGGCCTAAACTAGAACATTTGAAGTTTTTGCCTAATATCTTAAAGATCAATTCCTGTTGGTTGATAATGGTTCAGACTGGCGACATTGATTAGTCATATTCATGTTAATTCATCATTGGAGCAATGAAAGATACCATAAATGGGGTCCCAGACTCATCTACACCCTCAAAAATTCGATTTTACAGAACGCGGTATAAAATTCCACAAAACTCTCCATTGTGATTACAGTCATATATCAACAAGAAATGGACAGAACTGTACAATGTAAGTTGGGCATACCAATATCTATAAATACTCCAATTCAATGAAACCCAAATTGGCGCTTTGTCTCAAAATGGCTGCCAAAATGGCGGTCAAAATATGGAAAATGGCGGATATTGATCACAGTGTCATTCAATCCATTATAAGTAGTGGTTGATGAATAAAATTGACTAAATAAATACGAATGTATACCTCTTTATGATGCCATTATGCTAGCTCTATGTAAAAACTTAAAAATCAGTACCAAAAATGGCTGCCAAAATGGCCACCCGATGTGAAAAATACTATTTTCTATCACTTCTGTTTATCACTTGTTGCTCTCTGAACTGGGAAACAATGGGTATATTCTTTCAATGATCGTGTCAACTGATCATTACAGCAATGACATTTCTAATAGATTAGATCATAATTTACTCTGGTCCTTCACTAATAAGTTATAACGAATGTGGTATGAAATTTAACCAAAATCGACTTTGGGGTTCTGGTCACATTTGATATTTAGGGATGAACAGATCTTGTCTACAAAATAATTGATCAAATAGACCAAATAGACAAAAAGAAACAATAAATTTGATCTAATATGGCTCCAAAACGAAAATGGTAGACTCTGCCCAGCTTATGACATAATGGAAGTTGTGAGTGGTGGATGCAGTTGATAGTTGGCTCATATACATGTATGTGGCTCATATACATCAAAACTATTTATTTTCAATCTTTTGGTGGCTTCCCGCGGGTTGACAAAATCTCGACTCATCAGTGCTATAATGTCGTATATCCATTTTGGCGGGAAATGAGTATTTGATACCATTCGAATCGTGAGAAAAAATCCAATCCGATGGGCCAAACTGTCCTTGCATTGGATGACAAATATTCGCACAAACCAGTGAAGCAAATGTCGTATCTCCAGCGATCTTTACAATTATTCGTGCTATGAGGTCGTATGTCCAACAGCAGCCAATCGGACGCTTCAGGTTGTCCACGTGACTTCTGTTTTGTGTTTGTGAATTCTAAAATGTGTGCTATATGGCAGTATCTCCATGTTAGTCACGTGATCATTTGGTGATTTAAATTTTGTGATTGTTCCACACATTTCTGTATGATGATGCACATGGGTGAATTTTCATAGTGTAGAATAGGCACTTTTTAGTTCATAGACACATGCGATTGCCACCATATTTAGCGTAATCTGCATTTATTAGCACAACTTCATTATAGCACGGAAACGAATCGTCGCTGGCATGTCATATCTCCAAACAAGCTATTGCTTTTTAAAAGAAAACGAGGGAATAAACAGAAAACAATATGTGGTTCAATGAACAGCTAATGTCAGTTTTCATTGGGATAAATACAACAATACGTCATGCTTTGTCAACATTAGGAGAAATGCTGTCTAAAAACTTCAACCTTCATTTTCTCGGAAAGTTGAAAATGTGGGTTACATTATAGCACTGATGCGACGAAATATTAACTATTCGGGCTCGGCCATCATTTTCAAGTTTCAAGCTGGAACTAAATGTAGCCCATGGATTCCCCATACGACATGTAAGAAAAGTAGTTTTACTCTGATCTCTTCCCAGATATCAACTCTCCGGTAAATGGTGATCTCTTATGTTCTAGAAAATACGTGTGCCAAATACATATATGTATGAAGAAACTATCCCCATACATTGTTTACACATCGACTCCGTAAGTATGTGGAGGTTTTCTTGGACAAGCGGGATTTTCAAACCTCGAAACCGTCCGTACAAACAATAAAAGTTAATAGGAAATGACGTTGGATGTAGGTCTAGAGTACGTCGTCCGCATGAAATAGTTTTCGTGTCATTAATTTGCACATATTTCGTGCTCTGATGAGCATGGATGAACGCCTTATGTGGCAGTTTGATTGTCTAACATCCGGAAAATAACATGTTCATTGTTCACATTTCTTAGACAAACATGTTGTTAATCACCATGTTCATGTGGCATTTCTATCCAATGACAACCTTGAAATGCCAGTTAATCAAGCTAAATGGTTGATACCTTTACGCCTACGGGTCAGATCCAGCCGTGACGCACATTGTGTCTACATATCATTGATGAAATTCACTAAATGTGTAGAAGATATAGGTGCGTCTATATATATACTAGAATGTTTCTATCCACATGTATATACCCACAATCGCATGACACGGAATTGTCACATAAAGTGTGAAGGGTATACAATGTACGTGCGAATTTTCATTTTTCCTCTTGATATTGAAGAAAATAATTTTACTTTGAAACTCCCCAGCTCCGATAACCAACTTGCCCACCAATTAAATAAACCCCAGATTATTCGCTTTTCCCTCCTGTCCTTTTCACTTTCGCCAGCACTGGAAAACCTATTATAGCCTGATGCTTCCGGACTACCACCGATGCCCATATATTTGATGTTCCGAATAGTCGTTATAAGTAGAAATGTTGACACTGTGTTTTCAAATAATCCAGATTCGTAGCAATTTAATTTCTTTTTAATTAATTTCCAGATAGTCCCTCGTAATAAGTGGACATCGTGTTGGATCCTGCAGTAGATACTGCTTAGTTGGAACAT
This sequence comes from Siphonodentalium dalli, assembly GCA_032622095.1. NCBI lineage: Eukaryota > Metazoa > Mollusca > Scaphopoda > Gadilida > Siphonodentaliidae > Siphonodentalium > Siphonodentalium dalli. The sequence goes on from CP136061.1 coordinate 225,728,562, forward strand.
TTCGGGCTGAACTGATTGTGGTAGTAGATTATTGGCAACATGTTTAATAGGTCTGTCATCGTTAGCTCACAACCGAAGTGTTGTTTCGGCTTTCCTCTGAGCAGAACTTAAATTTCGACAATTTTCGGTGGCCATTTTGGTAGCCATCTTAGCATTTTGAATCGTGATTGGCTACTCATACCCACAAAAAACATTGATTTCAATCAATGATGTGTATTGGTGCCGAATTGGCGTTTTGTCGAATGGGTTTTGTGAATAACTACATATTTGCCATTTTCATTATTATTGGCGACCATGTTGGACGCCATCTTGAATTCTGTATTTTCCCCAAAGCGGATTTTAGCGGATTTTGGATATGTTATACACGAGATTCTCCCGCGTCGAATGACAACAAAACCGTTTCTTTACCAATTTCTTCTGGGTCTAACCCTCTGACGACCATTCTAAATATCTGCCATTTTCCATATTTTGACCGCCATTTTGGCAGCCATTTTAAGACAAAGCGCCAATTTGGGTTTCATTGAATTGAAGTAATTATAGATAATGGTATGCCCAACTTACATTGTACAGTTCTGTACATTTCTTGTTGATATACGACTGGAATCCCAATGGCGATTTTTGTGGAATTTTATACCGCGTTCTGTAAAATCAAATTTTTGAGGGTGTATATGAGACTGGGACCCCATTTATGGTATCTTTCATTGCTCCGATGATGAATTAACATGAATATGACTAATCAATGTCGCCAGTCTGAACCATTATCAAACAACAGGAATTGATCTTTAAGATATTAGGCAAACATTTCAAATTTTCGAGTTTAGGCCACCATTTTGGCAGCCATCTGGGGCGAGGGGTTCCATTTTTTCTATAGATATGTGGCATAATACTTTAACTTCGCAAAAATGTATACATTTGTATTAATATGGCAACATTTGTTCTGATTATGTCGAATTAATCTCAGTCAGAATCTCTTTTGACTAAAGGCGGCCATGTTGGACGCCATCTTGGATCCTGGATTTTGCCCAAAGCGGATTTTAGCGGATTTTGGATATGTTGTAGCAGAGATTCTCCCGCGTTGAATGACACCGAGATCGCTTGTATACCAATTTCTTCTGGGTTGACCCCTTTTTTTGCGTACCACGACCACACTACACCTCGATTATGCATTCTATCTTCTGCAAATTAGGGGATATAGAAACTTCCCAGAAGTGAAAAAGTTAACTAAAAACAGAGTTAATTTGAGACTATAGATACTTCTCAGAAGATGAGGCCTAAGCAGAATGAGGTCCCCCGATTCTATTTTAAACTCCCTACCCTAAAGTTTTTTTCATGGTTTTCAAGAAATTTTTCTGAAATGTTTTATAATAAAAAAAATATATTTTCAATATCTCAAAATGAGTTATCTGTAATTATTTGAAGTATTGTTTTTATTACTCTCTATACAAAGATATGCTCTATACAGCACCATCTCTATACAAAGATCTTGAAAATCCATAAGAAAAAATAAAATTGTCAAGCCTACCTACTCTATTTTTTCTGACATGTAACCCAAACCAGATGTACATTTTTCTTTGGCCTAAGGCAGTGAAACGAAGTTACATATTTTTAATATATTTGAGAATGGATAAAGGATATGAATGTTTTTTCTGAACAATTTCTTGTCTTTCACTTTGGGCTTAAAAATGTTGTATTTTTTTGTCATAAAATATTGTAAATATAACTGTCTTTTGTAGAAGCTTTCGGCTGCTTTTTTTCCTGAATACATTAGACTGCCGATTTCAAAACACATTAGATTATAATGATTCATCATAATAAAGAGAATAATCATGACAATATCATGAGAACAACTGTCTGATATGTGCTGGACAATGAAAACGTTTTTGTGAAATACATTGAATATGAATCCCAGTCATAAAGGGACTATTTCCACCAAATATAACCCTATTTGGTCTTACAGTTCTGGAGAAGAAGATGTTTTAATCATTACTAAAGAGGGAAATATTTACTGTATGTCCCTGGCACCACCCTTATTTGACCTGGTGACACAATTAAAACAATATGAATCCCAGTCACACACAAGGACCCTCCATAACAAATATAAGCTAATTTTAATAATTATTATAGAGGAAAGAGTTATGTCCTTGGCTCTGCCACTATTTGACCTGGTGACCTCATTTTAACATATCTGAATCCCATGCAGTCACCTGGGGACACTGCATACCAACGAGAGGCCGATCACGATCGGCAGATGTTTAACCCATACCTTGGCGATAGCGATTAGCTATAACTGATAATTGGTCAAAGATATGATCACAGTAATACATATATCAGTACCTAACTTAAAATCAAAAGATCAAATAATTTGTCTTAAGAAGGGGTTAAAGTAATTGGGGTGGGGGAAGAGTCGTTTTAAATCTCATAACTCTGTCCCTATTCACACAAGGACCTCTCACTGTGAGATCCAATTGTTTAGCCATTAATAAATTTGACAGATAGGATAAACAATTATCCAGCCAGCAGGTTGTTCATCTTTACCTTCATACGACCACCCCCCTAGAGCTATGTAACATATGTCATCACTCAATTAATAACAGATTTTGATTGGAATGACATCTATTAAAGGTATTCTCATACTCTGGATATTGGATGTTCACATGTCAATTTATTGATATCATTATATTACATGCAACTATTGCAATAAAATCTTCACATTTTCAATACAGGACATCACACCTTATTAATGGAATACAACTAAAACAAATTAGTGTCAATGACAATTTTTAGTTTTGAATTAAATAATTTTTTTATTATTATAAAAGTTTTTAAATATTTGTTTATGTTAAATTGAGCGAGGAAATTCAATCTAAAAAAATATGAAAAATCCAAATTTCAAATTTAAAAAAAAAGAAGGGTCATAACTCCTTTAAAATAAATCGGATCAAACCCATATTCAAACTCGAACTGTATTTTGGGATGAGAAACCCCTATATACAAAATTTGGTTCCGATCAAATAGAAAATGTTAAGAGTTATCGCATTATACCTAAAGTGTCTGACAGACAGACAGATATAGATGGACGGACAGACGAGTGGTCAATCCGGACATTGACGCTATGTGTACCATACTATGGTATAGGTACACATAAAAAGTTTTATGTCATGCAGAGTACAGGAAAAATACATCAAACCTGGTGTGCCCCTTTAATTTTTCAATTCACATATGTAATCAATTGAAATCAATGTCGAAAAAGCTTTCCAATAATATATAGATAAAACAAACTAGACCTACAGTACTAAAAGTGTTATGAACAATTATTTTGTTCCCATAGACTGATACAGAGCTCTCAAGTTTTTAAAACTTTGAAAACCAAAGTTGTCTTCCCATGAAACCAACAAAATTCCAATGGTAATGCTATTAAACAATGAAACCAGATTATGCCTTTAAGATGAAATTTAAATAACCATGCATATAATATATAATAGTATAAACATTCCACCTATGATATGGCCAGAGATACTTATAGAGTATAAAGTATATCTGATACAGCCAACACATCTCCTAGCAGTTAATTAACTCAATACAAGATAACCAACTTCATGGTATTGTAACTGGATACTAACTCTGTGTGAGAAGACACAAGAGAGAGACAACTTCATGGTATTGTAACTGGATAATATCTCTGTGTGAGAAGACACAAGAGAGAGACAACTTCATAGCATCCTGAACCTGATTTATTAGATACTATCTAGACAGTGCCACCTGTGTATCTTTGATATATTTTAGCGATGAATAAAATAATCAAAGGGCCATAACTCCAGTAAAAAGTACCGGATCAAACCCATATTCGAACTCGATCTGTATTTTGAGTTGAGAAACTCACATACAAAATTTGGTTCCTATCAGTTGAAAAATTGTTGATTTATCGAAGCATTCATGAATTCTATGTCAAAGGGCCATAACTCCATTAAAAAATATCGAATCAAACCCATATTCGAACTCAATATGTATTTTGGGTTGAGCAACTCACATACCAAATTTGGTTATGGTCAGATAATTTCTTTTTGAGTTATGGCAGCATGCATAAATTCTAAGTTGAAAAAGGGCCATAACTCCGTAAAAAAAACTCGGATCAAACCCATATTCGAACTCGATCTGTATTTGGTGCTGAGAAATTCATATACAAAATTTGGTTCCGATTAGATAGAAAATATTTCAGTTATCGCACCATGCGTAAAGTGTCTACAGACAGACAGACAGACAGACAGACAGACAGACGGACGGACGGACGGACGGACTAACGACGAGTGGTCAATCCGGGCAACGACACTATGTTTACCATACAATGGTATGGGTAAACATAAAAATGACAGACAGACAGAAGATAGACGAGGAGTGATAACTATAGCTCCACTGGAGATGACGAGGAGTGATGACTATACAGTAATGTTCTAATTAATTGACTGCTTAACCACAGCATAATTATGGGTAACTTTTCAGGATTTAGTCGGAAATATCCTGAAAATTTAAGTTACCCATAATTCTGCTGTGGATAAGAGGTCGATTACTTAGGGCATTACTGTAGCTCCACTGGAGATTTTGTCTCAGATGAGCTAAACACATCTTGAAATATTTCATATTCTCAGACTGAATGGTCGACCATCAAAATGTTTAAAGGTACTCAATCCGATTAAGCACCCCTAAATTACTTTTTCTTTTGCTTCAGGGGTAAACAATATTTGATTCGAGTCGAGGAACCCACCCGTCAAAGCTCAGAGTGATCAGATATTGAATTTTGAAGTTGTTATTTCTCGAGATGTGTACTAATAATTGCCCCAGAAACACTTATTAAAACGGACGAAGATGGATAACTCTAAAATCAAGTGGTAATAATAACACAATTTTGACCGAGACCATCCTTTTGACGGCATTGTCTGGGCCCCAAAACAATAGAAATAACAAAACTTCATATCTGATCACTCTGAGCGTTGATGGGTAGGAATCTTACGTTTTTCATGGGCATCAAAAATATTACTATGAATATTTGGTGATAGTTTTGAGTTATAACATGCCCCTAAGGTTTTAACCAGTTTGTTTTTAAATTCGCTATAGCATGCTTAAGCATACCCAAAAAATTCAACCCAAAAAGAAACGAGAGGCCGATCACGATCGGCAGATGTTTAACCCATACCTTGGCGATAGCGATTAGCTATTTTTATAAATTTTATAAATCCTTACACCAACCTTTTCATGAGTGCAAAAGTTTCAACAATTCACACTTTATATAGTGATCGTGTGAAAAATATTTAGTTATCACATTGTGTCAACAGGATTGGTGGAGGATGTTAATATTTTTAAGCAAATAAACCAAATGACCCTCACTATGCAGGTTAGGGGTGTGTTATCGTCAACTATGCCAAGAACTATAAACATAATCAATGGAAATATTTGAGTTATCAAATCGGATAGAATGGGGTTAATCTTACCCAAACTAATGAACTGATAAACACAAAATAGTCTATGAAAAGCATGTCATTGGATTTAGAACCCCATACAATAAGTCAGTCTCAAGAATACCAGCACCATTAATATTATCCTGGAGCCCAAATGCAATTGAGGGAATTTCAAAATAAGACATTTCCTCTAATGATGAATATTCAATTGGTGATGTATTGAAACCCTTACTGAACCTGGCTCAAAGTGAAAGGGATAATATTATATCTGTCTATCGCATAATATGTGTCTATGGAATGGTTTAATTTTAATCCCAAATCCATGCAAATCAAAAGTGGATCACCATCAACCTGGACATAACATAGGAGAATGATTAAATGAAAAGCATCAAAACCATATGATGTGTGGAGAGGGTTAATCATTTTCAATGACATCATGTTATGGAACTAAGGAATGTGTGGATAAATTTTTGTCTAAGATAAGACAACAGTGTTTGTAAAGAACAATGTCTGTAAAACAACACTACAAAGTAACAATGGACTATTCCAATTTATTATTTTAGAATAGGTGTCATATAGTGTGTGCATATAGCTAATGTAATAAACCTGTTTCAACAAAGGGGTTAACTTCATATTGCACAGAAAGCAGAACTCCACCAGAGAGTGAGTAATCAATCACAGTTTGACATAATTATGATAACAAGTCCAGCCAGCCAGTGGTACCACTATCATGCTTTATAGCATGTAGTATCTATTGTCATAGTGATAATTAACTCATTTCAATAACACACATTGCTGTGGGATATATGTTCTCTTCAAATTCCCAGCAGTAATTACTTGAATTATAAAGGGTCATAACTCTGTTAAAATATATCGGATCAATCCCATATTCGAACTCAATCTGTATTTAGGGGTGATAAATTCATATACCAAATTTTGTGTTGATCAGATGAAAAATGTTTTGAGTCATAGCAGCTTGGGTGAATTCTAAGTAAACATAAGAGTGAAAAGGGTTAATTAAACAATACCAAAAACCATACAGATGAAGAACGTGCTAAGAAAAACCTAGGTAAGAAATATGAGGCAGATCAGAAGAAATATGTTCAACTTATTGCATTGGATAGCATGTGTGTAAAGGGTTAATTATTTTCTAAACTGATCAACCAATCAATACCAAAAACTATACAGGTGAGGGGTGTGTCATCATAAACCTACATATCAAATATGAACACAATCGGACAAAAAAATATTTCGGTTAGAGCATCGGATTTTTTTTTAATTTATTTTATTTTCGAAAAAAGGGTCATAACTCCTTTAAAATTAATCGGATCAAACCCATATTCGAACTTGATCTGTATTTTGGGCTGTGAAACTCACATACCAAATTTGGTTCCAATCAGATTAAAAATGTTTGAGTTATGGCAGAATGCGTGAATTATAAGTTGAAAAAGGGCCATAACTCTGTAACAAAATCTGGGATCAAACCCAAATTCGAACTCGATCTGTATTTTGGGCTGAGAAACCCATATACAAAATTTGGTTTCGATCGGATAGAAAATGTTTGAGTTATCGCATTACTCGTAAAGTGTCTACGGACAGACATACAGACAGACAGACGGACAGACGGACGACCGACGAGTGGTCAATCCGGGCAACGACACTATGTTTACCATACTATGGTATGGGTAAACATAAAAACTAAATCAAAATTTTTTATTTTTTTATGGCCCTGGCACTGAAAGGGTTAAATATACAACGGTTCTATTGAGTTGTCAATCTCATAATGAAAACAAAACAAGAATGTTCATTGAATCTGATGAGAGAAAAATGTCACAAGAGATTATTTCTTAAACACAGCTTGATATTCTCTGACTGAATGGTCGACCATCGTAAACCTTTAATCAACAATGGTTCTTATTGAGGTGTCAATCAAGTGATGTAAACAAAGAAAGATGGCAGCCAATATGGTCACTGCATGATGACATCTATCACTTCATCCAACAATGGCCTGTATCTCGCAAGCCTGCAAATAGTGTGTCCGTTATTTTCAGAATGAGGTTCCCAGAGGGTGAATTTAATGATGCTCTCCCGCATGGCATGATTCAAATTCACCCTCTGGGAACCTCATTCTGCTTAGACCTCAACTGCTATGGGAGATCCAGGATCAGATTGAAGTTCCCCTGTTGAAGTTGATGTTTACCCATTAGTCACCTCGATTATGCATTTTATCTTCTGCAAATTGGGGGATATAGACATTTCCCAGCAGGGAAAAGGTAACTAAACAGAATGTTAATTTGAGACTATAGATATAAGATGAGGCCTAAGCAGAATGAGGCCCTCAGAGGGTAAATTTGGTGATGCTAGCCCACTGTGCGAGATAGCATAATTAAATTCACCCTCTGGGGACCTCATTCTGCAAATGACAGACACACTATTTGCAGGCTTGGTATCTCGTGAAATCAATATGGCTGAATGAAACTTCAGAAACAGTAGCAGGAACATTCCACCAATAGAACTCACAGCAGTTAAATATAAGAACTAATAGATTCTGTATTGTGCAATCAAGGGTAGAATTCTTTTGTGTTGTGGATAGCAAAAACAACATTTTTGACCATTTATACACTGCAAAAACAACATATTGCGATATAATTTATGTAATGTGCAGTCGCAGAGTTTTCATAGTTGTTGTGTTATAGACAGAAAATCTACTATTATCATCTATAGAATGTTGAAGATTAATTTGTGATGTTTGTGTGTTTTAAGTTTTCAATCCAATAAATGTCACATCACATAAAATTCAACAAGAAAATATCAACAACACATGGAGAGTGATGGATATAGAGATTTTTTTAATGTGTGTGGAACAGGGGAACATTACTGTAAATATGTTTTGGAGAGATACGTATCCATGACAATGGTCATCCATTTTACAGAGCCATAAAATGAGAACTAGAGTAAAATGCTTTCCATTGTAACCTCTGTAACCTTCATTACGTGCCTGATAACCTTGGAATTATCCGCGTATGACGTGTTCATTGTAAGAACAGAGAATCATCTTCAATGTCGAAAACTGTGCATGTATCAAGCAACATGTTTTAATTTAAAAAACAAACTGTGCAGCCTCGTAGAAGATACGGCGATATCGCATGGAGAAAGAGTTAACAAATCAGGAGTAATTTCTGGTGTCTGCGCGAAGGATGAGGTCTGTGTTCCGACAGGAATTATTGCGCCGGGATACCGTCATGAGACAGTGCTGGGAGTCGATCAGATCGGAGGGAAGGGATTCAGGATCTACACAAGGGGAGTTAATTTTGACGGAGCCGTGCAGTACTGTGAAGAACAAGGGGGACAACTCTTAGTGGTTGAAAATCACACCCAGTGGCAGACGATAGCTGATCTGGCTATATCAGACAACATTCTGGCTGGAACAGGATTAAAAGGATTGTGGGTCAATGGAAACGATCGAAAGGTCAACGGCAGCTTCGTCACAACATCTGGGGATCTGATGCCGTTCTTCAAGTGGGCGATCGGTAAACCGAATTACTTCTATAAAGGGGAACGCCAAGATTGTATGGAATTGAAGAAGAAATTTGACTTTAAAATGAACGACGCACTCTGCTGGTTGATGGACAAGGGATTTATCTGTGAATGGAAGCTAAACTGAATGTTTTCTTCTCAGAGTGGAAAAATCAACTGAACAAGTACAATTATGTTCCTCATCACAGGATTACAAGGATTGTGGATCGACGGGAACAACCAAAATGTCAACGGCAGCTTCATCACAACATCTGAGGAGCCATACATGTATATATGGGGAGTCAATAAACCAAATTACTACCCCCGGGGTAGTTAAAGAATGATTAACGCTGTTGGTTTTTCAGCAGGGGCGTAAATTTATTTGTGAATTGGAACTGTTCTGAACAAGATCCTGTACCAGTGCATCTCTGTAGGAGACACACATATATAAGAGAATGTTTTGGCACAGAGTTTTTGCATAATTTCAGGAAGCTCCAGTCATGGTTTAACCCTTTACCCAACAGAACGGCCCTGTGCCAATGCATTCTCTTATATATGCGAGTCGACAATAGGTCGCCTCGCATATATAAGAGAATGCATTGGCTTAACACATATTAAAAATGATAAAATTGTCAAAGAATGTAGAAAAATATTATAAAAATTGTTAAAAAATGTAAGAAAAAATTATAAAATTGTTAAAGAATGTAAGAAAAAATGGTAAAAAAATATTTTTTTTAGGCCAATGCATTCTCTTATATATGCGAGGCGACCTATGGTCGACTCGCATATATAAGAGAATGCATTGGCACAGGGCATAACTGTAACCATCACAATGTGGTCGATGAACCGGTTCCAATGATATTCATATTTGTATGGTGTTATTGAGACAGACCGAAGATATTTTAGGCTGTTGAAGCTTTATTTGGGTGTTTTTGGCCGTTCTGTTGGGTAAAGGGTTAATTGATTTTATTGGACCTGCATAATATGCTACAAGTTATAAAGTCTGGATATAGTGTGTCTGATATTTGTAGAATGAGGTCCACATACATGTAGGGTGAATTTAGTGACGTTATCTCACATGACATGCTAGCATCACCAAATTCACCCTCTGGGAGCCTCATTCTGCTTAGGCCTCATCTGCTATGGGAGACCTAGGATCAGAGTGAAGTTTCCCAGTTAAATTTGGTGATGATCGATTGCCCATTAGTCACCTCGATTATGCATTTTATCTTCTGTAAATTAAGGGATATAGAAACTGAACAGAAGGGACAAAGTAACTAAAACAATGTTAAATTGAGACTAAAGATACTTCCCAGAACTTGGCCAGAAGATGAGGCGTAAACAGAATGAGGTCCACAGAGGGTGAATTTGGTGATGTTAGCCCTCTGTGCGCCGTGTGTGGCTCTTCTGCAAATGTCAGACACTCTATATCCAGACTTGCAACATTATTAATTTATTATTAACACTCCCTTTCACTGGATATTAATACATGAAGTTTAATTCATCAACCTGGTTTAGTTTGTTTTAGATCTCCAGTAAAAAGTAAGTTCAAGTAAATTGTCTGCACTCATGTGTACATAAAACGTAGCTCAAAAATAAGCTTTACATATACATTGTATACACCCAATTTCATGCATGTAGCGTGGAGACAAAACGTAATTGAACCAATGTCACTCACTTGGATCAGCGACCAATCAGAAGCGTGCAACTGACCCTATGTCATTGGAAAGTCAGGTGGGGTGTGGCAATACATTAAGTGTGTCAATCAAGTATTCATTGTGTTGATGTTATCAATTTGATGATGATTGGTTTATTCACTTCTAGCGAGACAATTACAGTAATGCCCTAAGTAATCGACTTCTTAACCACAGCAGAATTATGGGTAACTTTTCGGGATTTAGTCTGAAATATGGCTTGTTGCCATTCATCGGAAAGCTCTCAGTAGATGAAACTTTGAAATGTGGGGTTCAACATGGGATAATAACATATTATCTACAAAAATAAACTAATTGTAATGACGGGATGTGTGTAATAAACAGCATACATTTGGTTTTGATACATTTGCAGCCCTTTTAATTCAGATTGTTTGGCTTCGGCAATCTACTACAGCAATCCTTTACCTTTGCCATAGCCAATTGTGACCCGCCATATCAAATCCAGTGAGAAGTCGGGATTTTTTTTGCATTGGCCTAACAATTTTTTATAATTTTTTTTAAATAAATGTTTCTGACAATTTTTAGGACATAAAATAAAAAACATCCATTACCCTGCAGGGAGCCCCACACATATATAGAAGCATATAGAAGAGTGCCGTCTGCTCATGTTTGTCTGGGGCTCTGTATGGGTGAAATTATAAAATTGTTAAGGAATACAAGAAAAAATTATTAAAATTGTAAAAAATTGTTAGGCCAATGCATTCTCTTATACATGCGAGGCGACCTATGGTCGACTCGCATATATAAGAGAATGCATTGGCACAGGGTAAAAAAAATCGCGACTTCCGACTGGATTTGATATGGCGGGTCACAATTATGAGGGCTGCATTTGGTTTTGATACATACATTTAAATGATTTTGGTTACGTGACATAATTCACTTGGGGAGTCGAACAGGGTCAGATAGGATGCCCTTAACCCTTTACCCAACAGAAGGGCCCTGTGCCAATGCATTCTCTTATATATGCGAGTCGACCATAGGTCGCCTCGCATATATAAGAGAATGCATTGGCTTAACACATTAAAAATTATAAAATTGTTAAAGAATGTAAGAAAAAATGGTAAAAAAAGATTTTTTTAGGCCAATGCATTCTCTTATATATGCGAGGCGACCTATGGTCGACTCGCATATATAAGAGAATGCATTGGCACAGGGCATAACTGTAACTATCACAATGTGGTCAAGGAGCCGGTTCCAATGATATCCATATTTGTATGGTTCTATTGAGACAGACCGAAGATATTTTAGGCTGTTGAAGCTTTATTTGGCCGGTTCTGGCCGGTTTGTTGGGTAAAGGGTTAATGGGTTCAACAACAATACTGTATCAGAAAGAGAAAAATCATCACCAGAGAAGGTTATATCTTAACACAGCCGCGATTACTAGTATTTGTATTTTTGTAATATTCGACCATGTAAAACAGGAAATGTTTAATCAATGAGTCATGACAGGAAATGAGAGGCCGATCATGACGCACAGATGTATAACCCACAAACCTTGAAATTCTGAATCCAACAATTGGCAGGAAATTGTGTTATCAATGAGTGCAAGACATATCAATAATGGTATTAGAGACCAGCCTGCAAATAGTTTGTCTGTTATTTGCAGAATGAGGTCCCCAGAGGGTGAATTTGGGGATGCTATCCCACACATCAACAAATTCACCCTCTGGGGACCTTATTAACCCTTTACCCAACAAACCGGCCAAAACCGTCCAAATAAAGCTTCAACAGCTTAAAATATCTTCGGTCTGTCTCAATAGAACCATACAAATATGGATATCATTGGAACCGGCTCCTTGACCACATTGTGATAGTTACAGTTATGCCCTGTGCCAATGCATTCTCTTATATATGCGAGTCGACCATAGGTCGCCTCGCATATATAAGAGAATGCATTGGCCTAAAAAAAATCTTTTTTTAACACTTTTTACCATTTTTTCTTACATTCTTTAACAATTTTATAATTTTTAATGTGTTAAGCCAATGCATTCTCTTATATATGCGAGGCGACCTATGGTCGACTCGCATATATAAGAGAATGCATTGGCACAGGGCCCTTCTGTTGGGTAAAGGGTTAAGCAAATGACAGACACACTGTTTGCATGCTTGATTAGATATAGTGACAGCACTCTATTAGTGCTCCGACTTGAAGGTCAACTGAGAAGTAAATTGTGCGCCATGTCAACAAAAGCTTCAAGGTTCTGGCCTCAAACGATGTGGAATATCAACAACAACTTATCATGACACAGTGTCTATATTGTGCAGTGTAGGACAGGAATTTTTCTGTGCTGTGCTGTGCTGCAGAAAAAAGATCTTCTGGTATCGTAGCTTGATTAATGAAGTTTGTGAGCAGCAAGCTTTCAATCCAACAGACTTCATACAAATTTCAACAAGGAAAAAACAATTGGGATATCATTTCTGTGATATTGAGGATATCTTTCAATCATGTAGACAGCATATCTAGAGTCCTATAATCAAGAATAAGTTTTTTCTACATACAATATGTAACTGAGTGTGTTCTGGGAGACAGCAGTGATAAAGTTTATTCTAGACTAAATACAGTAGGTGTGAACTGGGAGACAGCAGTGATAAAGTTTATTCTAGACTAAATACCGTTGGTGTGTTCTGGGAGATACTTGCAAGTCATCTACAACGAAATTCATGTTCTATAGAAACACGTATCCATGGCAACTATGATCCTCATCCATTTCGAGGCGTCATAAAGCAGAAAATCAGACTAAGAATGGTTTCCATAGCAACCTTTGTGGCTTTCATTATTTGCATGATAGCCTTTGAATTAGCTGCACGTGACGTGTTCATCGTCAAAACGGAGAATCATCTTCGATGTAAAAAACTGTGTATGTATCATGGGGCATGCAACCGTTTTAATTTTAAAAACAAACAATGCAGCCTCATAACTGACCCGGAGAGCGCATACGGTCAAAAAGTCCATAAACCACAAGGTATTCATAATATTTGTGAGTTTCTTGAGAGCTGTGTGGATGATTCCTGTGACATGGACAATGTCTGTGTTCCGATGGGAGTTATTGCGCCGGGGTACAGACGTGAAACCGTGCTGAGCGTCAATCTGATGGGATTAAAGGCGTTCAAGATCTACGCAAATGGCGCTGATTACGATGGAGCCATGCAGTACTGTGAAGAACAAGGGGGACAACTCTTCGTGGTTGAAAATGACAAACAATGGCAGACGATACATTATATAATGACTAACGACGACATTCTGGCGGGAACAGGCTTGAGAGGATTATGGATCAATGGGAATGATAGGAAGATAAACGGAAGCTTTGTGACAACATCTGGGGAGCCGATGCCATTCTTCAAGTGGGAATCCAATGAACCGGATTACCACTCTCTTATAAATATAACCGATACAACAGATTGTGTGGAATTAAAGGTTAAATATGACTTCAATATGAATGACGCACGTTGCTGGTCAAGAAAAAAGGGATTTATCTGTGAATGGATGCTGTTTTGAACATTTCATCTCAGAGTGGAAAAATCAACTCATGTTCCTTATCATGTTAAATCTGACATCAACATACACAATAACACAGACCAAACTTTACGTAGAACTGAGAAAGAAAAAGGAATTTTCAATGAATTATATAAACAGGAGGTTTGTTTGTGAATAGATATTTGTTCTGAACGTTTTTTTTCGCGGAATGGACAAAAATCATTGATTATTGATTTTGTAATATTCAATGTTCACGTTATCCCTCCCAAACCAGAACTGGATATTGGGGATGCATAACTTGTTAGTCGGGACAATACACACTAAATAGTAATCTAACTACAGTATACTCTAACTTGCCAATAGACTAACAAGGAATGCTCTTTATTTTTGCCATATCAACAATAGACTAACAAGGAACACTATTTTTGCCATATAAACAATAGACTAACAAGGAACGCTCTTTATATTTACCATATAAACAATAACTAACAAGGAATGCTCCTTATTTTTGCCATACAAACAATAGACTAACAAGGAACGCTCCTTATTTTTGCCATATAAACAATAGACTAACAAGGAATGCTCTTTACATTTACCATATAAACAATAGACTAAACAAGGAATGCTCTTTACATTTACCATATAAATGAAAGTGTCAATGACACTGTAGCTCAACTTAGGTAGGGGAATAATTTAATGGTTGACAGTAAATGGAGGAATAGGAAAGGTGCTAATTGAAATGTCTAACATGCGCCAAAGGATTTAGTGATGCAAAGAGTAAAATACAAGATGGCTGCTAGTGGCCATTTTTTTTGGCCAATTGACCCCAAAAGAACTCGTTCCCATCTACGTATAATTGTTAACATCCATGACAAATTTTATGAAGATCTGACCAAAGCTACGACATACAAATTTCATGATGATCAGACGAACAGTACGACCTGTAGACCGCGCCAATGGATTGAATTTTGAAATCCAAGATGGCCGCTGACAGCCATGTTTTTTGGCCGAATGACCCCACAATGATTCGTTCCCATCTACATGTCAATGTCAACATTCATGACAAATTTAATAAATATCAGACCAAAGGTATGACCTGTAGCCCACGCCAAAGGATTTAGTCATGCAAAAAGTAAAATGCTGGTGGCAATGTTTTTTGACCGAATGACCCCAAAACGACTCGTTCCCATCTACATGTCATTGTTATAATTAATGACAAATTTCATGACCATTTGACCAAAGCTACGACCTGTAGCCCGCACCAAAGGATTTAGTCATGCAAAGAGTAAAATCCAAGATGGCTGCTGGCGGCAATGTTTTTTGACGAAATGACCCCAAAACGACTCGATCCCATCTACATGTCATTGTTATCATTCATGACAAATTTCATGATGATCAGACGAACAGTACGACCTGTAGCCCGCGCCAATGGATTGAATTTTGAAATCCAAGATGGCCGCCAGCAGCCATGTTTTTTGGCTGAATGACCCGACAATGATTCGTTCCCATTTACATGTCAATGTCAACGTTCATGACAAATTTTATAAAGATTAGACCAAAGGCACGACCTATAGCCCGCGCCAAAGGATTTAGTCATGCAAAGAGTAAAATCCAAGATGGCTGCTGGCGGCCATGTTTTTTGGCCGAACGACTCCAAAATCACTCGTTCCCATCTACATGTCAGTGTTAACATCCATGACAAATTTCATAAACTTCCGACCAACACAACGACCTGTAGCCCGCGCCAAAGGATTTAGTCATGCAAAGAGTAAAATCCAAGATGGCTGCTGGCAGCCATGTTTTTTGGCCGAACGACCCCAAAATCACTCGTTCCCATCTACATGTCATTATTAACATCAATGACAAATTTCATGATGATCAGACGAACAGTACGACCTGTAGCCCGCGCCAATGGATTGAATCTTGAAATCCAAGATGGCTGCCAGCGGCCATGTTTTTTGGCCGAATGACCCCAAAATTACTCGTTCCCATCTACATGTCAATGTCAACATTCATGACAAATTTCATAAAGATCAGACCAAAGGTACGACCTGTAGCCCGCGCCAAAGGATTTAGTCATGCAAAGAGTAAAATACAAGATGGCTGCTGGCGGCCATGTTTTTTGGCCGAACGACACCAAAATCACTCGTTCCCATCTACATGTCATTATTAACATCAATGACAAATTTCATGATGATCAGGCGAACAGTACGATCTGTAGCCCGCGCCAATGGATTGAATCTTGAAATCCAAGATGGCTGCCAGCGGCCATGTTTTTAGGCCGAATGACCCCAAAATGACTCGTTCCCATCTACATGTCAATGTCAACATTCATGACAAATTTCATAAAGATCAGACCAAAGGTACGACCTGTAGCCCGGGCCAAAGGATTTAGTCATGCAAAGAGTAAAATCCAAGATGGCTGCTGGTGGCCATGTTTTTCGGCCGAACAACTCCAAAATCACTCGTTCCCATCTACATGTCATTGTTAACATCCATGACAAATTTCATGATGTTCCGATCAAAGCTACGACCTGTAGCCCGCGCCAAAGGATTTAGTCATGCAAAGAGTAAAATCCAAGATGGCTGCTGGCGGCCATGTTTATTGGCCGAACGACCCCAAAATGACTCGTTCCCATCTACATGTCAATATTAACATCCATGACAAATTTCATGATGATCAGACGAACAGTACGACCTGTAGCCCGCGCCAATGGATTGAATTTTGAAATCTAAGATGGCCGCCAGCGGCCATGTTTTTTGGCCGAATGACCCCACAATGATTCGTTCCCATCTACATGTCAATGTCAACATTCATGACAAATTTCATAAAGATTAGACCAAAGGTACAACCTGTAGCCCGCGCCAAAGGATTTAGTCATGCAAAGAGTAAAATCCAAGATGGCTGCTGGCGGCAATGTTTTTTGGCCGAACGACACCAAAATCACTTGTTGCCATCTACATGTCATTATTAACATCAATGACAAATTTCATGATGATCAGGCGAACAGTACGATCTGTAGCCCGCGCCAATGGATTGAATCTTGAAATCCAAGATGGCTGCCAGCGGCCATGTTTTTAGGCCGAATGACCCCAAAATGACTCGTTCCCATCTACATGTCAATGTCAACATTCATGACAAATTTCATAAAGATCAGACCAAAGGTACGACCTGTAGCCCGCGCCAAAGGATTTAGTCATGCAAAGAGTAAAATACAAGATGGCTGCTGGCGGCCATGTTTTTTGGCCGAACGACACCAAAATCACTCGTTCCCATCTACATGTCATTATTAACATCAATGACAAATTTCATGATGATCAGGCGAACAGTACGATCTGTAGCCCGCGCCAATGGATTGAATCTTGAAATCCAAGATGGCTGCCAGCGGCCATGTTTTTAGGCCGAATGACCCCAAAATGACTCGTTCCCATCTACATGTCAATGTCAACATTCATGACAAATTTCATAAAGATCAGACCAAAGGTACGACCTGTAGCCCGGGCCAAAGGATTTAGTCATGCAAAGAGTAAAATCCAAGATGGCTGCTGGCGGCCATGTTTTTCGGCCGAACAACTCCAAAATCACTCGTTCCCATCTACATGTCATTGTTAACATCCATGACAAATTTCATGATGTTCCGATCAAAGCTACGACCTGTAGCCCGCGCCAAAGGATTTAGTCATGCAAAGAGTAAAATCCAAGATGGCTGCTGGCGGCCATGTTTATTGGCCGAACGACCCCAAAATGACTCGTTCCCATCTACATGTCAATATTAACATCCATGACAAATTTCATGATGATCAGACGAACAGTACGACCTGTAGCCCGCGCCAATGGATTGAATTTTGAAATCTAAGATGGCCGCCAGCGGCCATGTTTTTTGGCCGAATGACCCCACAATGATTCGTTCCCATCTACATGTCAATGTCAACATTCATGACAAATTTCATAAAGATTAGACCAAAGGTACAACCTGTAGCCCGCGCCAAAGGATTTAGTCATGCAAAGAGTAAAATCCAAGATGGCTGCTGGCGGCAATGTTTTTTGGCCGAACGACACCAAAATCACTTGTTGCCATCTACATGTCATTATTAACATCAATGACAAATTTCATGATGATCAGGCGAACAGTACGATCTGTAGCCCGCGCCAATGGATTGAATCTTGAAATCCAAGATGGCTGCCAGCGGCCATGTTTTTAGGCCGAATGACCCCAAAATGACTCGTTCCCATCTACATGTCAATGTCAACATTCATGACAAATTTCATAAAGATCAGACCAAAGGTACGACCTGTAGCCCGGGCCAAAGGATTTAGTCATGCAAAGAGTAAAATCCAAGATGGCTGCTGGCGGCCATGTTTTTCGGCCGAACGACCCCAAAATCACTCGTTCCCATCTACATGTCATTGTTAACATCCATGACAAATTTCATGATGTTCTGATCGAAGCTACGACCTGTAGCCCGCGCCAAAGGATTTAGTCATGCAAAGAGTAAAATCCAAGATGGCTGCTGGTGGCCATGTTTATTGGCCGAACAACCCCAAAAACGACTCGTTCCCATCTACATGTCAATATTAACATCCATGACAAATTTCATGATGATCAGACGAACAGTACGACCTGTAGCCCGCGCCAATGGATTGAATCTTGAAATCCAAGATGGCTGCCAGCGGCCATGTTTTTTGGCAGAATGACCCCAAAATGACTCGTTCCCATCTACATGTCAATGTCAACATTCATGACAAATTTCATAAAGATCAGACCAAAGGTACGACCTGTAGCCCGGGCCAAAGGATTTAGTCATGCAAAGAGTAAAATCCAAGATGGCTGCTGGCGGCCATATTTTTCGGCCGAACGACCCCAAAATCACTCGTTCCCATCTACATGTCATTGTTAACATCCATGACCAATTTCATGATGTTCCGATCGAAGCTACGACCTGTAGCCCGCGCCAAAGGATTTAGTCATGCAAAGAGTAAAATCCAAGATGGCTGCTGGTGGCCATGTTTATTGGCCGAACAACCCCAAAATGACTCGTTCCCATCTACATGTCAATATTAACATCCATGACAAATTTCATGATGATCAGACGAACAGTACGACCTGTAGCCCGCGCCAATGGATTGAATTTTGAAATCTAAGATGGCCGCCAGCGGCCATGTTTTTTGGCCGAATGACCCCACAATGATTCGTTCCCATCTACATGTCAATGTCAACATTCAAGACAAATTTCATAAAGATTAGACCAAAGGTACAACCTGTAGCCCGCGCCAAAGGATTTAGTCATGCAAAGAGTAAAATCCAAGATGGCTGCTGGCGGCAATGTTTTTTGGCCGAACGACACCAAAATCACTTGTTGCCATCTACATGTCATTATTAACATCAATGACAAATTTCATGATGATCAGGCGAACAGTACGATCTGTAGCCCGCGCCAATGGATTGAATCTTGAAATCCAAGATGGCTGCCAGCGGCCATGTTTTTAGGCCGAATGACCCCAAAATGACTCGTTCCCATCTACATGTCAATGTCAACATTCATGACAAATTTCATAAAGATCAGACCAAAGGTACGACCTGTAGCCCGGGCCAAAGGATTTAGTCATGCAAAGAGTAAAATCCAAGATGGCTGCTGGCGGCCATGTTTTTCGGCCGAACGACCCCAAAATCACTCGTTCCCATCTACATGTCATTGTTAACATCCATGACAAATTTCATGATGTTCTGATCGAAGCTACGACCTGTAGCCCGCGCCAAAGGATTTAGTCATGCAAAGAGTAAAATCCAAGATGGCTGCTGGTGGCCATGTTTATTGGCCGAACAACCCCAAAACGACTCGTTCCCATCTACATGTCAATATTAACATCCATGACAAATTTCATGATGATCAGACGAACAGTACGACCTGTAGCCCGCACCAATGGATTGAATCTTGAAATCCAAGATGGCTGCCAGCGGCCATGTTTTTTGGCAGAATGACCCCAAAATGACTCGTTCCCATCTACATGTCAATGTCAACATTCATGACAAATTTCATAAAGATCAGACCAAAGGTACGACCTGTAGCCCGGGCCAAAGGATTTAGTCATGCAAAGAGTAAAATCCAAGATGGCTGCTGGCGGCCATATTTTTCGGCCGAACGACCCCAAAATCACTCGTTCCCATCTACATGTCATTGTTAACATCCATGACCAATTTCATGATGTTCCGATCGAAGCTACGACCTGTAGCCCGCGCCAAAGGATTTAGTCATGCAAAGAGTAAAATCCAAGATGGCTGCTGGTGGCCATGTTTATTGGCCGAACAACCCCAAAATGACTCGTTCCCATGTACATGTCAATATTAACATCCATGACAAATTTCATGATGATCAGACGAACAGTACGACCTGTAGCCCGCGCCAATGGATTGAATTTTGAAATCTAAGATGGCCACCAGCGGCCATGTTTTTTGGCCGAATGACCCCACATTGATTCGTTCCCATCTACATGTCAATGTCAACATTCATGACAAATTTCATAAAGATTAGACCAAAGGTACAACCTGTAGCCCGCGCCAAAGGATTTAGTCATGCAAAGAGTAAAATCCAAGATGGCTGCTGGCAGCCATGTTTTTTGGCCGAACGACCCCAAAATCACTCGTTCCCATCTACATGTCATTATTAACATCAATGACAAATTTCATGATGATCAGACGAACAGTACGACCTGTAGCCCGCGCCAATGGATTGAATCTTGAAATCCAAGATGATGCCAGCGGCCATGTTTTTTGGCCGAATGACCCCAAAATTACTCGTTCCCATCTACATGTCAATGTCAACATTCATGACAAATTTCATAAAGATCAGACCAAAGGTACGACCTGTAGCCCGCGCCAAAGGATTTAGTCATGCAAAGAGTAAAATACAAGATGACTGCTGGCGGCAATGTTTTTTGGCCGAACGACACCAAAATCACTCGTTCCCATCTACATGTCATTATTAACATCAATGACAAATTTCATGATGATCAGGCGAACAGTACGATCTGTAGCCCGCGCCAATGGATTGAATCTTGAAATCCAAGATGGCTGCCAGCGGCCATGTTTTTAGGCCGAATGACCCCAAAATGACTCGTTCCCATCTACATGTCAATGTCAACATTCATGACAAATTTCATAAAGATCAGACCAAAGGTACGACCTGTAGCCCGGGCCAAAGGATTTAGTCATGCAAAGAGTAAAATCCAAGATGGCTGCTGGCGGCCATGTTTTTCGGCCGAACAACTCCAAAATCACTCGTTCCCATCTACATGTCATTGTTAACATCCATGACAAATTTCATGATGTTCCGATCAAAGCTACGACCTGTAGCCCGCGCCAAAGGATTTAGTCATGCAAAGAGTAAAATCCAAGATGGCTGCTGGCGGCCATGTTTATTGGCCGAACGACCCCAAGATGACTCGTTCCCATCTACATGTCAATATTAACATCCATGACAAATTTCATGATGATCAGACGAACAGTACGACCTGTAGCCCGCGCCAATGGATTGAATTTTGAAATCTAAGATGGCCGCCAGCGGCCATGTTTTTTGGCCGAATGACCCCACAATGATTCGTTCCCATCTACATGTCAATGTCAACATTCATGACAAATTTCATAAAGATCAGACCAAAGGTACGACCTGTAGCCCGCGCCAAAGGATTTAGTCATGCAAAGAGTAAAATACAAGATGGCTGCTGGCGGCCATGTTTTTTGGCCGAACGACACCAAAATCACTCGTTCCCATCTACATGTCATTATTAACATCAATGACAAATTTCATGATGATCAGGCGAACAGTACGATCTGTAGCCCGCGCCAATGGATTGAATCTTGAAATCCAAGATGGCTGCCAGCGGCCATGTTTTTAGGCCGAATGACCCCAAAATGACTCGTTCCCATCTACATGTCAATGTCAACATTCATGACAAATTTCATAAAGATCAGACCAAAGGTACGACCTGTAGCCCGCGCCAAAGGATTTAGTCATGCAAAGAGTAAAATCCAAGATGGCTGCTGGCGGCCATGTTTTTCGGCCGAACAACTCCAAAATCACTCGTTCCCATCTACATGTCATTGTTAACATCCATGACAAATTTCATGATGTTCCGATCAAAGCTACGACCTGTAGCCCGCGCCAAAGGATTTAGTCATGCAAAGAGTAAAATCCAAGATGGCTGCTGGCGGCCATGTTTATTGGCCGAACGACCCCAAAATGACTCGTTCCCATCTACATGTCAATATTAACATCCATGACAAATTTCATGATGATCAGACGAACAGTACGACCTGTAGCCCGCGCCAATGGATTGAATTTTGAAATCTAAGATGGCCGCCAGCGGCCATGTTTTTTGGCCGAATGACCCCACAATGATTCGTTCCCATCTACATGTCAATGTCAACATTCATGACAAATTTCATAAAGATCAGACCAAAGGTACGACCTGTAGCCCGGGCCAAAGGATTTAGTCATGCAAAGAGTAAAATCCAAGATGGCTGCTGGCGGCCATATTTTTCGGCCGAACGACCCCAAAATCACTCGTTCCCATCTACATGTCATTGTTAACATCCATGACCAATTTCATAAAGATTAGACCAAAGGTACAACCTGTAGCCCGCGCCAAAGGATTTAGTCATGCAAAGAGTAAAATCCAAGATGGCTGCTGGCGGCAATGTTTTTTGGCCGAACGACACCAAAATCACTTGTTGCCATCTACATGTCATTATTAACATCAATGACAAATTTCATGATGATCAGGCGAACAGTACGATCTGTAGCCCGCGCCAATGGATTGAATCTTGAAATCCAAGATGGCTGCCAGCGGCCATGTTTTTAGGCCGAATGACCCCAAAATGACTCGTTCCCATCTACATGTCAATGTCAACATTCATGACAAATTTCATAAAGATCAGACCAAAGGTACGACCTGTAGCCCGGGCCAAAGGATTTAGTCATGCAAAGAGTAAAATCCAAGATGGCTGCTGGCGGCCATGTTTTTCGGCCGAACGACCCCAAAATCACTCGTTCCCATCTACATGTCATTGTTAACATCCATGACAAATTTCATGATGTTCTGATCGAAGCTACGACCTGTAGCCCGCGCCAAAGGATTTAGTCATGCAAAGAGTAAAATCCAAGATGGCTGCTGGTGGCCATGTTTATTGGCCGAACAACCCCAAAACGACTCGTTCCCATCTACATGTCAATATTAACATCCATGACAAATTTCATGATGATCAGACGAACAGTACGACCTGTAGCCCGCGCCAATGGATTGAATCTTGAAATCCAAGATGGCTGCCAGCGGCCATGTTTTTTGGCAGAATGACCCCAAAATGACTCGTTCCCATCTACATGTCAATGTCAACATTCATGACAAATTTCATAAAGATCAGACCAAAGGTACGACCTGTAGCCCGGGCCAAAGGATTTAGTCATGCAAAGAGTAAAATCCAAGATGGCTGCTGGCGGCCATATTTTTCGGCCGAACGACCCCAAAATCACTCGTTCCCATCTACATGTCATTGTTAACATCCATGACCAATTTCATGATGTTCCGATCGAAGCTACGACCTGTAGCCCGCGCCAAAGGATTTAGTCATGCAAAGAGTAAAATCCAAGATGGCTGCTGGTGGCCATGTTTATTGGCCGAACAACCCCAAAATGACTCGTTCCCATCTACATGTCAATATTAACATCCATGACAAATTTCATGATGATCAGACGAACAGTACGACCTGTAGCCCGCGCCAATGGATTGAATTTTGAAATCTAAGATGGCCGCCAGCGGCCATGTTTTTTGGCCGAATGACCCCACAATGATTCGTTCCCATCTACATGTCAATGTCAACATTCATGACAAATTTCATAAAGATCAGACCAAAGGTACGACCTGTAGCCCGGGCCAAAGGATTTAGTCATGCAAAGAGTAAAATCCAAGATGGCTGCTGGCGGCCATATTTTTCGGCCGAACGACCCCAAAATCACTCGTTCCCATCTACATGTCATTGTTAACATCCATGACCAATTTCATAAAGATTAGACCAAAGGTACAACCTGTAGCCCGCGCCAAAGGATTTAGTCATGCAAAGAGTAAAATCCAAGATGGCTGCTGGCGGCAATGTTTTTTGGCCGAACGACACCAAAATCACTTGTTGCCATCTACATGTCATTATTAACATCAATGACAAATTTCATGATGATCAGGCGAACAGTACGATCTGTAGCCCGCGCCAATGGATTGAATCTTGAAATCCAAGATGGCTGCCAGCGGCCATGTTTTTAGGCCGAATGACCCCAAAATGACTCGTTCCCATCTACATGTCAATGTCAACATTCATGACAAATTTCATAAAGATCAGACCAAAGGTACGACCTGTAGCCCGGGCCAAAGGATTTAGTCATGCAAAGAGTAAAATCCAAGATGGCTGCTGGCGGCCATGTTTTTCGGCCGAACGACCCCAAAATCACTCGTTCCCATCTACATGTCATTGTTAACATCCATGACAAATTTCATGATGTTCTGATCGAAGCTACGACCTGTAGCCCGCGCCAAAGGATTTAGTCATGCAAAGAGTAAAATCCAAGATGGCTGCTGGTGGCCATGTTTATTGGCCGAACAACCCCAAAACGACTCGTTCCCATCTACATGTCAATATTAACATCCATGACAAATTTCATGATGATCAGACGAACAGTACGACCTGTAGCCCGCGCCAATGGATTGAATCTTGAAATCCAAGATGGCTGCCAGCGGCCATGTTTTTTGGCAGAATGACCCCAAAATGACTCGTTCCCATCTACATGTCAATGTCAACATTCATGACAAATTTCATAAAGATCAGACCAAAGGTACGACCTGTAGCCCGGGCCAAAGGATTTAGTCATGCAAAGAGTAAAATCCAAGATGGCTGCTGGCGGCCATATTTTTCGGCCGAACGACCCCAAAATCACTCGTTCCCATCTACATGTCATTGTTAACATCCATGACCAATTTCATGATGTTCCGATCGAAGCTACGACCTGTAGCCCGCGCCAAAGGATTTAGTCATGCAAAGAGTAAAATCCAAGATGGCTGTTGGTGGCCATGTTTATTGGCCGAACAACCCCAAAATGACTCGTTCCCATCTACATGTCAATATTAACATCCATGACAAATTTCATGATGATCAGACGAACAGTACGACCTGTAGCCCGCGCCAATGGATTGAATTTTGAAATCTAAGATGGCCACCAGCGGCCATGTTTTTTGGCCGAATGACCCCACATTGATTCGTTCCCATCTACATGTCAATGTCAACATTCATGACAAATTTCATAAAGATTAGACCAAAGGTACAACCTGTAGCCCGCGCCAAAGGATTTAGTCATGCAAAGAGTAAAATCCAAGATGGCTGCTGGCGGCCATGTTTTTTGGCCGAACAACTCCAAAATCACTCGTTCCCATCTACATGACAGTGTTAACATCCATGACGAATTTCATAAACTTCCGACCAAAACAACGACCTGTAGCCCGCGCCAAAGGATTTAGTCATGCAAAGAGTAAAATCCAAGATGGCTGCTGGCAGCCATGTTTTTTGGCCGAACGACCCCAAAATCACTCGTTCCCATCTACATGTCATTATTAACATCAATGACAAATTTCATGATGATCAGATGAACAGTACGACCTGTAGGCCGCGCCAATGGATTGAATCTTGAAATCCAAAATGGCTGCCAGCGGCCATGTTTTTTGGCCGGATGACCCAAAAATGACTCGTTCCCATCTACATGTCAATGTCAACATTCATGACAAATTTCATGAAGATCAGACCAAAGGTACAACCTGTAGCCCGCGCCAAAGGAAATTGTTGACGGACACACGCACACACGCACACACGAACACACGCACACACGGACACACGGACGACGGACGCCAAACCATGGCAATAGCTCAAACTTACAAGTAAGTTGAGCTAAAAATGGTAAAAAGTGTTAAAAAAAGATTTTTTTAGGCCAATGCATTCTCTTATATATGCGAGGCGACCTATGGTCGACTCGCATATATAAGAGAATGCATTGGCACAGGGCATAACTGTAACTATCACAATGTGGTCAAGGAGCCGGTTCCAATGATATCCATATTTGTATGGTTCTATTGAGACAGACCGAAGATATTTTAGGCTGTTGAAGCTTTATTTGGCCGGTTTTGGCCGGTTTGTTGGGTAAAGGGTTAGCACTTAATCATGAAACGTCAATTTTGACACCCAAAAATGTTTTTGATAATTTTGTGGGTAAAAAATAAATACCAGGTATAAAAACCTGCCTGTATGTCCATTTTGAAACAAACAAATTGTAAGAGAAACATATTCTTAAACTTTGCGTGGCTGACCTTTTCAGAGTTGTGAAGCAGATTATCCTTCCTTGGTTTTGATAACTAGATGAATTCTTGCCGCTGAGTTCTTTTTCGCTGCCTTCACAGAGGGAGACTACAGCCTGAGATAGCCCATGCATGATATCGTACTCCTCCTCTGATTGACCCGAGCTAGGAGCACCAATGTGCGCCAAACCTAACATGATCTGAAACAAACAACGATTTCAATATATAACTCAAGAAATTCATAAGGAATATTCTGGGACTACTAAACATGGATAGGCCATGTCAAGACAATGTCAGTTTTACAGTTTGGCGGAAAGACAGCACAGAGAGTTTAACCAGGTTTCCACTAGGGATAAAATGTTGGGGCCCCTTTTCTTGTGACTAGGGGAAAACACAATTGCAATCACCGCCGATGATGATGAGGAAGATACACCTACAAATACAGTATACATGTATAACTGGCTTCTGGTAAGTTCTGGTTATTTCATAGTTCAAACGATGAGCCCAAAGGACTAGCCCATTTTCGTATAGACAGATCAACGATGGCAATCAGCGGCGACTGACAACAATTTCACGTGTTTTCTACATTCCTTGACCTCCAAGTACGGTATGGAGTTAATCAAGGTTTGCCAAGTGGTTTTGTCAACACAAGGTACAAACTACACAATAGAGTTCTCTCCATTGCTATGATCGAGTCAATTCATCGACAGGGAAGTGACAGGGGGTGGCGCTGCCTGCAGTTTGCATGCAAAGGTCAAGGGTTAAGGAATCCAGATTGTCTGCTGCATATTTAAATGTGACTGGTTATAAAAATCTAGTGGGTAGAGACCTATGAGCAAATAAACTTGAGCTGCCCATATTTCACTATAATTTCAAAATTAGCATGTAATTTATGTTGGTTACACATACAGGCTAATGCATTTAGGTCTGCATGGGAAAAGTAAAGATGTCGATATCGGGGTTATATCTCGAAAAATGAAAAGCTAAACGAATGTGAAGAAACATCATTTATACATCATCACCCAAACAAGAGCACACCGTCGGGGCATGGCATAATACACCTGTTTCTGGAGTAGAGTGGGGCAAGGTTTAATTCATTTGTTTGAAACCTTTGACTTAAGACGAAATAATAACAAAAATAAAATCTAAGTCGAAAAAGGGGCATAACTCAGTCAAAATCATGCGGACGAAACCCATATTCGAACTTGATCTGTATTTTGGGGTGGTAAACTATTATACCAAATTTGGTTCAGTTAACTTGATTCAATCTAAAGTTATCATCCGGAAACCGCAAATCGGGTAAAATCTAAGTCGAATAAAAGGTCGGTAGACCTCATGTCCGCCTCTAAGTGTCGGCTTGATACGACCGTTGTTTGCACATAAAAACCTGTCTTTAGTGCTAGTAAACCTACATACCAAATTTAATTTCATTCAGTACACATTTACTAAAGTTATCATCCGGAAACCTCAAATTGGCAAATATTCTAAGTAAAAAAGGGACATAACTCTGGTGAAAATTGGCGGGCGGAACCCAAATTCGAACTTGACCTGTGTTTTGCTGGGAGAAAGACACATACCAACTTCGGTTCAGATCAAATAATCCAAACTGAGTTATCGATCGGAAACCAAAAATGTTAACAGACGATCAAATTCTAAGTCGAAAAAGGGCTGTAACTCATGTAAAAATAATTGGACGGAACCCATATTCCAACTTGGCCTGTATCTTTAGCTGGAAAATACACATACCAACTTTGGTTCAGATCAAATAATCCAAACTGGAGTTATCGGTCGGAAACCAAAAATGTTAACAGCTGTTGAAGCTTTATTTGGCCGGTTTTGGCCGGTTTGTTGGGTAAAGGGTTAAGCTTTACAAACCTGGTGAAGATTTTGCTCCTTACATGCCCATGTGTTCAACGACTTGGTCCCACTAACTACCCTGATCTACAATGATGAAAATTAGATAAATGAAAATACAGAAATGCAGCAACATTGCAAATAACAGGTTTTATACATGAAATGAAATATACTAGTACATAACAACAACATCAAAATAAACAGATTGAGTCAAAAGACTCTTAGTTCCGGATTTTAGCTAAAGTTATTATACTGCATGGCAATCACATTCCTTCCGTAACATATTCGTACCACATTGAGCGGAAGTCATCCAATAGAGTTTCTGCTAGCATTTTCGATTGCACAATATATTCAGGCAGGCCATTCCAGCTGGAAATAACTCTGTTGCAGAAGAAGAACATCCCAATATCCTTCGATGATCCTGTATATGCCAGTTTCATACTGTTACCTCTTGTTCTGGTGTACTCCGCATGCTTGAACAGAATACTTTCGTCCACATTGTATAACTCATTTTGATATTTGTATTTATTATATGACTGTCATTATTTTCACTAAATACCACTATCGTTTTGTGATGGTTTTCCGATAAATCGGATCATGATAGTATCGTGATCCGATTCCAAATCATGTGTTTCTGAATCAGAACAAGGCTCCTAAACTATTTTCAATTGAGATATTTCTATTTAAAATTGATGTTGATTAAATTGTTGCCATTATTTCATTAAATATGAATTAACTATCCCCTTTCTTGCAATAAATTTCAGAGGTTGGTTGTAACAACTAAGTTCAATAAACATATTATTACTACACTGAAGTGATCTGAGTCTCCACATCATGTCTCAATGAGAAGGTGAGATCCTGGATCGACTCGCAGCCTGTGGCAGCTAGTCTGATCTGGGATCTCACCTTCTCAACTTGGCGTGATATGGGGACTTAAGATCACTTCACTGTAGTGATAATCTCTATGTCTCTAGCTTATCACCTCTGCATTGCCGATACTTTAAGGACATCAAACCGAGGTTTATCATTTATCATTAACTTAAGTTTTTAATTTTGGCACCATATTTGTTGCTCGCATCTATACATTTTCCTGTATAGTTTGAGAAAAGAATTTGCCAATGTAAAGTGGGAATTAGTCTGTGATATGTGAAATAGTCTTAATTGATTTATGATTGAAATTTGAAATGAAATGCTATTGTTAGTATCTGTCGGGGATTGTGTATATGTTTACCGGATATCGGTTCTTTACCGGATATGCGTGGTCCGGGTTTTTGTATATTCCATGTTTTGAATAAGTTGGAAAAATAGATTTCGATTCAATCACGTTTTCTCTCTCTCTCCCGATTATAACTCCTACATTTGGTCCATCGAACCGTAATATGGCAGACAAACTATTCCGAGTTAGACGAGCGCATCGTAGCCAATGCCGCAAACTCATAATCGAACTGGAGGCGACAATCGAAGCAAAAAACTCCAATCGTGCATCGGTGACACTGACGAAATTCAGAAAGAAAATCGAATTTCTCGAACAACTCGACGCCGAAATAACCGACTCACTCGACCCAACCGATGAGAAGTTCGAAGAAACAATCATCGAATACGATGAATACATCGACATACTGCATACAAAGTCCCAAGAATGCGAAATAGCCCTAAAATCAATGACAATTTCGCGGGAATCACGGGAAGACGTTTCGTCCCACGTACCGAAAACAACCATGCGTCTTCCGAAAGTTGACATTCCCAAGTTCGGAGGAAATATAATGAACTGGCCTTCGTTCTGGGGCTTGTTTAACACCATCCATTCCTCAAAAACACTGAGTGAAATAGAAAAATTCACCTACCTAAAGACATTCATAATCGGTGAGGCAGAATCCTGCATTGCTGACATGTCAATGACAGGGACCAACTACATGAAAGCGGTGGAGCTACTGACCGCCAGATTTGGACAGCCACATCGCATCGTCGACGCCTATATGAAACATCTCCTCAATCTACAAAAACCGAGACCCGACCTGCAATCGATGAGATGTTTTTCGGACAACCTGGAAGCCTCGATCAGAACTCTGGAATCGTTAGGAAAAATGGAAAATACTTATGAAGCAATGCTAATGCCCTCTTTGTGGGAGAAAATTCCGCACGATTTACAACGCAACATAGCACGAAGTCATGGCAACAAGGAATGGACGCTCAAAGAGTTTAGAAGCGAACTCTGCTTGGAAGTTTCTGCCCTCGAATCATGCTCAACACCAAGCTACACATCCAGAAATGAGTTCACCAACGACGATTCACAGGAACCAGGAACAATCACTTCACTTTATATTATGCGGGTGCTTCATCGAGCAGAAATTATAATCGATCACCTCGCTCATGTGTTTTCTGCTCAGCGCCACATTTTCCATCCGACTGTGAAACTGAAAGACGTCCCATCAAGAAAAGACTTCATCAAAAGATAAAACCTGTGTTTTAACTGTTTAGGACAGCACAGAGTTAACGTATGCCGATCTATCAAGAGGTGCCTCATCTGCAAAGGAAAACATCATACGAGCATCCATCGGAATTCTGAATCTGAGCAAATGGACGAACCATCACAACCAGAACCAACGAAGTCTTTTCTTGATGGGACGTCTTTCAGTTTCACACAGTCGGACGGAAAATGTGGCGCTGAGCAGAAAACACATGAGCGAGGTGATCGATTATAATTTCTGCTCGATGAAGCACCCGCATAATATAAAGTGAAGTGATTGTTCCTGGTTCCTGTGAATCGTCGTTGGTGAACTCATTTCTGGATGTGTAGCTTGGTGTTGAGCATGATTCGAGGGCAGAAACTTCGTGCTATGTTGCGTTGTAAATCGTGCGGAATTTTCTCCCACAAAGAGGGCATTAGCATTGCTGTGAATTTTTCTATTTCACTCAGTGTTTTTGAGGAATGGATGGTGTTAAACAAGCCCCAGAACGAAGGCCAGTTCATTATATTTCCTCCGAACTTGGGAATGTCAACTTTCGGTAGACGCATGGTTGTTTTCGGTACGTGGGACGAAACGTCTTCCCGTGATTCCCGCGAAATTGTCATTGATTTTAGGGCTATTTCGCATTCTTGGGACTTTGTATGCAGTATGTCGATGTATTCATCGTATTCGATGATTGTTTCTTCGAACTTCTCATCGGTTGGGTCGAGTGAGTCGGTTATTTCGGCGTCGAGTTGTTCGAGAAATTCGATTTTCTTTCTGAATTTCGTCAGTGTCACCGATGCACGATTGGAGTTTTTTGCTTCGATTGTCGCCTCCAGTTCTATTATGAGTTTGCGGCATTGGCTACGATGCGCTCGTCTAACTCGCAATAGTTTGTCTGCCATATTACGGTTCGATGGACCAAATGTAGGAGTTATAA
Source organism: Siphonodentalium dalli (assembly GCA_032622095.1). NCBI lineage: Eukaryota > Metazoa > Mollusca > Scaphopoda > Gadilida > Siphonodentaliidae > Siphonodentalium > Siphonodentalium dalli. The sequence goes on from CP136061.1 coordinate 225,760,344, forward strand.
TCGGGAGAGAGATCAAAAGATAAAACCTGTGTTTTAACTGTTTAGGACAGCACAGAGTTAACGTATGCCGATCTATCAAGAGGTGCCTCATCTGCAAAGGAAAACATCATACGAGCATCCATCGGAATTCTGAATCTGAGCAAATGGACGAACCATCACAACCAGAACCAACGACGAATGCTACAGACGCAATTGTGGCAACGACAAGTTCAACGACACACACACCTCAGATCCTTCTGAAGACTGCAGTTGCTACCATATATGACGAAAAATTAGACTCTCACAGGACATTTACTCTTCGATGATGGCTCACAACGAACATTCATAACTAAAGAGCTAGCGGACCAGCTGGGACTTGTGACGCGTAAAACTCAAACATTGAATCTCTCAACCTTCGGTGGTGAATCAGCACAAACACGACAACTGGATGAAGTTATATTCAATGTTGCAAGTGGCAGCTCAATGACTCAAATCAAAGCATTGATTGTTCCAACCATTACCAACCCAGTTCCGATAACAATCAAGTCTTGTGCGGCTGTACCTGAACTGTTTGGTCTAAAACTGGCTCACCCACTAGATTATGACTGTGATCCATTTGCCATATCAATTCTAATTGGCAGTGACAATTATTATGCATTTGTCCAGAATGACATAATAAAAATAACCGCAGGTCCTGTCGCCGTGAATTCTACTCTAGGATACCTCATATGCGGTCCATCTGACAAGAAAGCTGAATCAACAAGCTCAACAGCATCTATGCTGCATGTTCTCATAGAACCAGACGACTCTGACCTAAAACAATTTTGGTCTCTCGAAGCTATTGGCATTGACCCTGTGACCGACGACGCCAATGATATCGTGAAACAATATTGCGATACATCGATACAGTTTACCGATGGTCGTTATGAAGCGAAACTCCCATGGTTATCCGAACACGAACAACTGCCATCTAATCTCGAACTCACCCACAACAGGACCCGATCAACGATTAGACACTTGGCAACGAAACCTGAACTGTTCTTAAAGTATGGAGAAATCATACAAGATCAACTCAACCGTGACTTTATTGAGAAAGTACCTGGAAACACATGCAGTCCAACCGACACAGTGGTACATTATCTGCCACACCATCCGGTGTGCAAGGACTCTGCCACTACACCAATTAGAATAGTCTTCGACTGCAGCTGCGCACAGAAAGGACTACCTTCGTTGAATGATTGCCTTGAGTGTGGACCGCCATTACTCAACGATATTGCTTCCATTCTCATGAGATTTCACGTTGGAAAGTACGGCATCACCACAGATATCGAGAAGGCGTTCCTCAACATCGGCGTGGTGCATAGTGATCGCGACGCAACACGATTCTTCTGGTTGTCCGACCCGAACGACCCCGAGAGTGATTTCGTGATCTACCGATTCAAGCGTGTTCTGTTTGGTGCTAAATGTTCTCCGTTTATTCTCAACAGCACCATCATTCATCATTCATCATTGGAAATTCCACGACAGTACAGTTGTTGCCGAAATCACTCAAGTGGTCGGGCAGTCCTACACGTATTTGCAGATGCTAGTTCGCACGCTTACGGGGCGGTATGTTATCTTCAATCGTCCAGTGGTACCTCCTTTGTGATTGCGAAGTCGCGCGTGGCACCGCTAAAACTCATGACAATACCAAAATTGGAGCTCATGGCCGCTACCATTGCCGCACGATTAGGCATTCGAGCGTTCGATTCGTTGGTATCAACATTTCCTCAACTCCACATCAAATTCTGGTCAGATAGTACGATTGTCCTGAGTTGGCTTTCATCCGAGAAAAAACTTCCAATATTTGTCGCCAATCGTACCGAGGAGATTAAAAACCTGACCCAGACACACACATGGAGTTATTGTGACACAACTTCAAACCCCGCTGACTTGTTGATGCGTGGCATATCGGCGGACGAACTTACAAAGAGCGACATTTGGTTCCACGGTCCAATGGACTTAATCGACAACACCCAGCCTTCCATTAGTCTAGTGGCTAATACAAATGAAAACACACTGACGTCAGATCAACCAACTGCGACAACAGAAATAACTAAAACTGGTATTCACATTGTCGTTCCAATCAATCGTTTCTCAAGTATGACCAAGTTACTTCGAGTCTCTGCCTGGGTTTTCCGGTTCATTAACAATATATTTCAACAAACACCCGAAACGGTCCACTTGACATTTCCGAACTTGAAAATGCAAAGACACATTGGATCCAATGCGCACAGGCAACAGCATATGATAGTGTCCTACCTGAACTTTCTCAGTCTAGGCCTAAGACACCAATAATAACACAACTACAATTATTTCTCGATCCAAATGGTGTCATTCGGTGCAGAGGTAGATTACAGAATGCTGCCCTTCAGGACAACACGAAATTTCCAGTTCTCCTACCAAAATACCACCCATTCTCTAGACTGCTCATACAGGACATTCACGAAACAGTCAAACATTCTGGTGTCAACTCGACTGTTATCACGATACGTTCAGCCTACTGGATTCCATGTGTCAGACAATTGGTAAAACCGATACTCAAACAGTGTGTTCCGTGTCGCAGAGTTATCTGTAAACTATATCCACTTGAAGTTTATTGTACTGAACCAAATAACATTTTACATAGAACACTACCTAATACCAGTGACCTTAAAATCAGTACTAGACCTCGTAGAGAAGCTGCAATTCGCGCAGTTGACAAAATACGTAAATGTTTACAAGACCAGGATTACTAACTTTAAAAAGGGGGGAGTATGTCGGGGATTGTGTATATGTTTAACGGATATCGGTTCTTTACCGGATATGCGTGGTCCGGGTTTTTGTATATTCCATGTTTTGAATAAGTTGGAAAAATAGATTTCAATTCAATCACGTTTTCTCTCTCTCTCCCGATTATAACTGCTATAGTATCATTCATATCATAGTTTCTAACATCCACTCAGTTTGAGCATTATGTTCATTACAGAAATGAGAAAATAAATATGATGGCATAAGGCCATTAAAATATCTGTGTTTTCAGGCAATTATATCTCAATTTTTAGATGAGGGAGGCAGGCTATTAATTTTTATTTTTCTTCTCAAACTCTGGAGAATAAAATCCAGAAACAAAAAAAAACTAATTTTTGTTGTCCAAATCCAATAATTCTAATAGAAAATATTGTAAAAAATGTTTGGCGAAGCTTCTTAAAAGAACATTTCTGTGATGTGGGAGGCGCATGAGAACATAGAATTTTTATTGGTTTGGCCCTTAATGACTTAAAAAACACAGATCAAAACTAACAAGTTTACACAACATTTGATATTTTATTTCTTCTGGACCCTAAATGGTTATATGAAATATTATTTCATATCAAGAGATAAACTACCACAAACCTAACATTCAAACTGTAGTCTTCGGTTAACATGCTGCACTCAATACGAAATTCCTGAGCCAGGAATCAAGCTTGCGTCAACATCGTATGATGAAATCCGACATGCTACCGACACGTTAGTTTGTTACATGTATAAATCTTCACAAATTAATATGGAATAAAAGGTCACAGACCAAAATGCCCCCCATGCGAAGGTGGCAAGTTTGAAGGATTTCTGGTTGATAAAGGGCAATACATCAGACATAACTCTGAATAAGTAACAAGCTGAAAATCAAGAAAAATCAGCAAGAACTCCGCCAAAATGGGTCCAACCAAACTCAGAATCGCAGGTTCCAATGATGATTAATACTGTGCCAAGTTTAAAAACAATTGACTGGAAAATGACAGGTTCGGACAAAGATGCATCCCAGGATGTACGATTCGATGTAAAAAAATGGAAATAACTCCGCCAAAATGACTCCAACTGAACTCAAAATCGCATGTGCACAGGTTCCCATGCTGGTTGACATCTGTGCCAATTATTTTTTTTAATTGACTGGAAAATGACGGAATACAGGCTCGGACAAAGGAATGAAAAGATGCATCCCAGGATGATTCTACCAGTATGTTGAAAAATGGCATTAACTCTGCCAAAATGAGACTGACTAAGACTAAAAAGACTTAATAAAAAATTTATAGGCAGCTCTGGTTTGAATAAATATAATTGGCAAATTTTTTAAGTGTTTCCGTTGATATCCCATTTGTGTCAAAATACTTGGTATTTTTCTTGCTAATAGTATATATACAATCAAAAACCCCATCAACTGAAAACTTATTGGAAAAGAAATTGGAAAAAACTATAAAATATTTTGACAGAGAGTCTCATTGCATGACTCTATTCTTCATGTTCCTATCCATACCTGGTTAACTAGAGAATATAGTAGGAGATCGGCTTACCCAATAGACTAAATTGGAAATGAATCAAGTTCCAACAATTACATGTAGTTAACCAACAACTTATCATATTAATTTTTACCCATTCCAATTTAAGACCTGTAATTTATTATTTCTTCAGCTTCGGTGGTGAAAAATATTTGATTTGAGTCCTGGAACCCACCCTTCAAAGCTCAGAGCTATTAGATTTTGATTGTTTGAAATCTATTTATTTTCTCCACCTTTTCTCAGCTTTGCTTAAAAAAATGGAAATATATACAAACATACGCGGATGCCATAACAAGAGTTTGGGAGGTCACAGATGGTCACATTTCTTGATGGCTTTGGCAGATCAGAAATGATTTTCGAAATAAAAGATGATGTTAATTATTGCCAGAAACACAATTGACAGTATCTTGTTATACTTGCATGTGGATACATAGGTACTGTATACTTATTCCTGGTTCAGTAATCATGTTTTGAAAAGAGACCAGTTATAATATCATGCCGATCACACGTGAAAAACAAAATGTTTGTTTACATTTGAAATGACAAATGCTAGGGAATTCCAGTTCCAGTCATCACCATATATGGAATTTGAAGAGGATACAATAACTAGATTTCAAAAATCTGAATCCTAAGATAGTATCCCCCATGGGGGAAGATATCCAGGGGAGATGACGTGTTACACAGGTAACTCTTGAGTGTTGAAAGATGGGTTCCTCGACTCAAATAAAATATTTTTCATACCATAATCCAAAGAAATAGTACAGTAATGAAGAGTGTTAAATCGGACATGGCATCTTTAGTGACTTTTTAACCAGACATGCCTCATCAAAGATACGGTACATCATGAAGCAATGATCAACTCACCAAGCTCTCAAACGGAAAGAGATCATATATGATCCTGATGTATTCCATCATACACTCCACGCTACATGTCCATAGTGACTTCGGTATCGGTGCCGCTGGAATGATCCCTGGTGTCTTCGATTTCAACAAAACGTCATACTCAATCAGCTGATTCGATGATTTAGCAAACACTGGGTTCTTGTCTAGTACAAAAACTGTCTTGTGAGACTGTGTTATCGGCAGCTGGGCCATCGTGTTTTAAGAAAATGGACTATCAAATAAAAATATGCTAGCTAGATCAGCATCCTTGATGATGTGGTGGCTGTGCTGCTTTGATACACTTTCTTTTTAACTTCAGATTATCCAATTGTTGCTTTAATCCAGATTAATTGATCATCCTCTTCAGAGCCTCATATTACTGACGGCAACCTGTAATAGATACATGTACCATAAGCCACTGCTAAATTTGTAAAGTTTGCAACAACCCATTGGTTGGCATAACATTGGCCCAATAGAGGGACAATGTTGGAAACTCAACCTAAATTGGTTGGCATATGTTGGGGAATGTTATTATGGTTTTGTTTGGTATCCAAAAATCTGCTCATACTTCAGTTTTCACCATCAGCCACCATGTCACTATCTGAGGCCAGTTTGTGAGAAACTACTACATGTTATGTAATTATTCTCTGCTATAACTTAATAAGTAAGGTATGCCATGCAAACATTCAGAACTTTGTGATCCAAGAAAAAATATAGGGAAAATAATGAATTAGTTTTACACAAAAAAAAGTAGTTTCTCACAAACGTTAACTTACCTCGGATAGCGACAAGATGACTGACAGTGGTATCTAAAGATCAAACAATCCTTGGAATTCCAAAATTCCAAAGAAACTGAATCCTTTATTTGCTAAAATCAATATAAGCAGCAACACTGAACGAGCACCAGAACACAATGTGCCATACGAAATAGACACCTGATCGGTTATGCACGCATGCACAGTTTGACATCAGAGCTTGTGACTTCATTTACGTTGGCTAACTTGGCCCAACGATTCTGTGTAATTAATTAGACACAGGGCTCGATTTAACTGGATTCGCATCACAATTCGCGATGCGATTTCCAATTTCTGCTAACCAATTTACAATGAAAAAACAAGTATTGGTAGGGGTCGAATGTTATTCAAAATCTACCCAGTACATGTATTGCAAAAAGCTACACAAATTAAAAACATAAAATTAACTGGATTTGACCCCTGATTAGACAGTACCTATGTAAATCAAACTAGCCCTGGCGGCAATCTCACATGACTTCCTGTCGACTCACAACGGCGTCGAGTAATTTAAGTTGGGGCTGAAGTTTGTTAGAATGTATTGACATGCTCCCCCTTAGGCCTACACACCTACCAGGTTTATTTCCTATTGTGTTCTTGAAATGTGTTTCTCTGCACATGGTGTGATTCTTTTGGCAGTGGATTTGGTGACACTAACAGATATTATGCAGCGCATAAGATACTATGGGTGGCAGGATGGGGTAGTGGGTGGGTACTTACATACATACGATCATGAGTATGTAGGGGCGCCTTTGGCGCATAAGATACTATAGGTGGCGGGGTGTGGTGGTGGGTGGGTTCTTACATACATACGATCATGAGTATGTAGTGGCACCTGCGGCGCATAAGTGGCGGGATGGGGTGGTGGGTGGGTCACTTACATACAAACGATCATGAGTAAGTAGTGGCGCCTGCGGCGCATAAGATACTATGGATGGCGGGATTGGGTGGTGGGTGGGTACTTACATACGATCATGGGATGGTGGGTGGGTACTTTAGTGTACGGTATCGATATATCGAGTTATTTGAATGTCCGGTATATGCAGGACATGGGCACACATGGTGGTACAAGGGACATAGTCTGTACGTATTATTCTAAAAAATAGTATACTTACAACCCAAGAGTATATTTATAGTAATATAGACAATATAATTGTGTAACAATTATGTAACTACATGGTATATGTGTGTTTTAGTAATAAATGTCAACCAAATGCAATATATTGAACTTTATAAGAGCAGTAAAATTCATCAGTCAAATAGTGTTGTACGGGACATGTCCCGTACAACACCCCAAAGTGTTGTACGGGACAATATCAATTTGAGTACTGAGAAAGGACAATGAGTTAGGTCTCATTTCTTGCTTGATGGCTTATATACAGAGGCATTGAAACTGAAATATGGGTGATCATATGGCAAGTTGGTCTTTCTGGGACAGAAAAATGGTTTAAAAAGTGTTGTACGGGACATTGATAAAGGGCCAAATTTTGGGATTGAAAAAATGCGTTTATCGGATATATAGTATAATTATAGGCAATTTCTTCGTTGGTTCCTCGTTATCCGTTCCTCGTTATCCGTTCCTTGTTTTTATTTCTATAATATACATTATTATAAATAATATCTTTTGTTGCAGTCACGAAACACCAATGGATGTTGTCAACGACACTTCAACTTTTGCATCAACACCCGCTGACGACAGCTTAGAAACGATACTTCGACAGACTGTGGAAGAAACCCTACCGACCATCCTTCAGCAAACAGTGAATGAAACATCCGTCGACAACGTTCAACAGACAGCCAACGAGACAACGACAGCCGACAACGACGATCTACTTGTCAGCTTCAACATAACTCGACGCGATGAACCAGTGGATGCGAAATAGCTGCATCGCAATCAGCGAATGGTGCATATTTGACCACCAAGTCAGAACAAATAACCACATCGAAGGTGAGAATCATTATCCATTTAAAGAACATATATACTAATATATAATAAAAATATTAAAACAAAAACTACAAAAGTACAAATTTAATGAAATTTCTTCTTCTTCACCATATTTTTATTGAACTACAAAAGTACAAACAAATTTAATGAAATTTCTTCTTCTTCTTCACAGCTTGGCACAGACGGCTTAACATGAAGGGGAGCAAATTGTCTTTCTACCCGCTGATCCAAGTGCTCCAAAAAGAAGCTGCACATATCAAGGTAGCTGTAGCAGCGAGGGACCTCGAAACCGACATAAAGCAGAAGAACACAAAGATTGACAGAGACCTTGAGGCGCTATGGGCATCATACAAAGACGGCACCATCAAGACAACCGAATTTCTGAAGGAAGTGAACGCGATCTACAAGAAGAAGAAAGAAGAAAGAAGAAGAAAGAATGTTTTAATATTTATAAATATAGAAAGAAGAAGAAAGAATGTTTTAATATTTATAAATAAATAATGTATTGGGTCATTCTACCATTAGGTATCCCAAAATTGTAAAAAATGGCAAAATTTCAAACATGCTGAATAATCCTGGCACTTGATTCGTTCAAAAGTACAGATTTTCAGCTTTCCAAAAATGGTATTAAACTATATTGTTGCCTACCTGTTTGTATATATTTGGTTTGTTTGAAATAGTAGTACCCAACTCTGTTATTTTTGCATAATTATCAGAGTGGCCACGTAAGCTGTGACATGAAGGTTATTGATAGTAAACATTATAATTTTGTGGCAATACATTGTGTATATTTTTCCAATAAAAAAAATATAAAACATACCCACATTTTCAAAATTTTGAACATTTATTCATTAACATCTCCATGACTAATCATCTGTCACACACGTAACGATTTAACATTAAAGTTTTAATTTTTCCAAAACTACATGAACATACATCGTAGTTTTCTATATTCTGTGACTCCATGGTTTGGATGAAGCACTGAACATCATAAAATAAGATATTAATACTTTTTACGACTTTTGCAGTGCTTCCGATATCTGTCACACACGTAACGTTACGTGTGTAACATTATACAATCAACCATTTAATACCAGTCACAAACCACACAACTCGGGTTTCTTTTTGGCTTTATTTTATTGAAGAAACTTCTAAATATCAAGAAAATGTATTTTACACATGTTTTTATCTTAAATTCATTCATTTTATCATTCTGAAGTGATTGTGCGCAATAAGGGCACATTGATGGGTCTTAAGCATAAGGCACTGTTCAGTTTAAACTCAATGCAGACAATGACCAGGGTTAATAGTAACCCCTTTAAAGCATCCATGGGGTCCTGGGTACTTAAATACAGTGTTTCTGCAATGTGAATGTCATTTAACTATTATTGAGATGATGTGTTGGCTTTATATCTCAAAATTAAAAAGGTGTGAAAAGGAGAATTTAGACCTTTTTATGACGCAAACACCCCCAGAATATGTTTTTACATCAGTTGTACCACCCCTTCCTACCTGATATATGTGGGTATGTTCTGTGGATTTCCACATGGATCACTTATAAGTGAATTAGATGTACATGTTAATGAATATTAAGTTGATTGTCAAACTATAGAATCTTTTGATTATCAATAATTTGATAACCTATCCCATGCTCATAGTGCAAATTAATTGGATTACTAGTACGGTACCTTTACATGGTCCTGACGGCTGAGTTTTTAACTGCGGTCATGGTTGTACAATTTTAAACATTTGCATGACCATTTTTGTCCACTACTTAAAAAACTTTTAACATTACATAAATTTAAAACCCAGGATCTATCTAACCCAACTTAATGCCCTCTTTCACATGTACATGATCACACTACTCTTATTGGCCAAATTATATATCATTGAGGGTATTGAATTCCAATAATCTAATAGCAATTTCACAGCGTCACACACGTAACGTTTTTGTGTCACACACGTAACGCTGCCTCTTTGGTGGTTATAAGCCTTGGAATGGAAGGTGGTTTGGTGTTGACAATTCAGAAACTATTTTTTGAATAGCTGAACATATTTCCATTCAAACGTGACATTTATTGTATATTCTAGACTTACTATTTCACAGGAATATAGACTCAAAAAGAGGACATGCAAAAAACTTATTTTTGTGCGTCACACGTGTAACGCACCAAATAATGTCCTGCCAAAAATTTATGGTAGTATACAATGAGTTTCAAATATGTCTCAAAAGTCGTGGACTAGCCTCTGGCAAATAAAATGCAGCATCCCTTGACTAAAATAATTTTATAAAATTAAAGTTATCTTGATTATAAAGGCTCTAAAAACCTCTAAATGTCACACACGTAACGATAGAATGACCCATTGACTGATTTTTCCATGTTTTATCTTGTTTTTAATAATTAAATAATCAGAAAATCTTTATATTTGTCGCACACCATTGCACCACCTGTAAATATACACAGCAACTTTAATATCAATATAATATTAATCTCATATATTTGTATAAGGGTCCTAGCTGAGGGCCCTCATAAGCCCAGGTTTGTGGGATCCTGACTCCTGGTGTATATAACATGTTATTATTCTATAATATCAAATATAAAAAACTTATTGAATTGAAGATGTTTTATCATGTAAACTGACTATATATTTACTGTTTTAACTTGTTTTTAAATTTAATCAATAAATGTTCGAATCTTTCATCATATATTCAAGTTATTGTTCGAATTTGTTGCTGTGTTAATTACTACGGTACCGTATGTATAGGCCTATATATACCCATTACTATTGTTGCCAATAAAACGTTAATTACAAACATAATCTCCATTGTCATCAAAAGACCGGTCCCAAATCAAAGCCAAAGGCAATTAACATGCCGTCCAATTAACACCCACACTACCTAAATTCCTAATTACCCGAATTGAATAGGGGCCGTCGAACAAGACCGACCGAACAAGCCCGGCCGAAAGAGCCCTGGACCGAAAAGTCCAAGGCCGAAAGAGCCCTGGACCGAATCGACCCGCTCCCCACTGCAGTGTCTGTAGTGTGTTTTTAACTTTTACACAAATTACAACTATTGAATACAACTTTCAAGCAATATTGGCTTTATTGCAATAATATGCCAATAATATGCATAACTTCCCCATAACTTCATAAGGTGACATTTCCCAAATATTATTTAATCGACACTACACGACAAATAACCTAAATTCACAACAGCACTTCTATGTAGAAATATTACTATTATGTCAGTTGCACAGCAGAGTTGCAATCTTGAAAATAAATTTCTGAATTTTGAAATTAGCAAATCGTTTTGTCACAGGGCGCAGACATTTTGAAATCGCCCGGATGTTGTGTATAAATTTTATTTATTTAAAGAAAATTAATTTCTGAAACGTACAATATTTTTTGCAAATCAAGATTAACTGTTAATGGGCGGTAAATAACTTGATTTCAAATAATGAAATTATTTTCATAATGCAGAAAAAATAAACGGCCTTGACTGTTGTCATAGATACCTCACCGGATGTTGACAGAAATCAAAGATGTCGTCCGAAAAAGCAGCAGCGGCTTGGCCGAGAGAAACCGATTCTAAGGAATATCTAGAAAAGCATCGCATATTAGATCTTTTTAATAATATGACATCAAAGCTTATTTACAGTAGACCAGGTACCTACGTATTTGATTTATTTTCTTTGCTTTTTTACGCAATTATTTTTAACTTTTTCTTAGTGAAATTTCACTGAAAACAGAACAGACTGACTCACTGAGTCAGTGAGTGAGGCTCAGTCAATGTCATTGTCAATGACTGAGTCAATCAAATCTTGACAAATGTCATTTAATGTGAGAATACAGGTTAGTACAATGGCTGTATTTAGCTAACCTACATGTAGCTGAATTAATATAGGTTATCAACACCCTGGTACCTGTGTGTGTTTCTGAGATCCGTATATATTGATAATATTCAAGTCGAGCCGCCTTCTCTGCCTCTGCCAGGCTCTGGCCCGTCTGGGCCTGGCCTGGGCAGTCTATCATGATGAGTCGATAGACAGACCAGAGAAGGCACGAGACTTGAATACGGATCTCGGAAACGCACAGGATGATGATAACCAAAGTACAAAATTCTCACCACGCAAAGTTTGTGAGAAGTCAAATTCTGATAAATTCACGTCGCTTTAGGCTTAGCCTTTATGGTGCAAACTGCAATCTCATTTGATGGTAAATTAATAATACCATTGGTATTGGTAATGTAGCGGTCGTGTTGTAAATATAGAAGGCCGATGCTCGAGAGGTCCAGATCTCTTGGTCACGGTCGTTTATAGACACTTTGTCAGTTTGTGTGATCACCGAAGTTAAGCAACGTCGAGCTCGGTTAGTACTTGGATGGGTGACCGGCTGGGATTCCGGGTGCTGCCATCTTTGGGTGCGACTCCCGCACTACTCTCTCTCGTTCTGTTACACTGGGGTCTCGTCCGCTCCTCGGAGTCTGTGTCATGATGCGACCACTCTGCCTCTGGGAAGGACTCGGGGTGAGATTCGGTGAATCTCAAAAAGAACGGGGGAGTAGTGTAGCGGTCGCGTTGTAAATATAGAAGGCCGATGACTTCTCTGCTCGAGTGGTCTAGATCTCTTGGTCACGGTCGTTAGACGCTATGTGTGATCACCGAAGTTAAGCAACGTCGAGCTCGGTTAGTACTTGGATGGGTGACCGGCTTGGGATTCCGGGTGCTGCCAACTTTGGGTGCGACTCCCGCACTACTCTCTCTCATTCTGTTACAGTAATAATAGTGTTGGTGAGAGGCATTGCAGCTAATGGTAGGGACATTACCTCCCTCGAGATGTCGCTCGTAAGCTGACTTCCGGTATTCTAAAAAAGGCAACCGACCATGGATCCGTAGCGGGGTGTTGCAATCTATGGAATCAAATGGTCTGGAACTTGTGATTTGACAACAGGTGGTAGATTCCAGTTTTCATCACTGCGAAACGGCGACACAGTTGAGAAAGTTCTTGAAGGATACAGCGAAACATCACGTATCATCACGAAATACCGACATTGCAAACTAACAATCCTCGAAACGCCGGTATACTCCATCACCCAAAGGAACAAAACTCGAAAAAAGACAGAGAGAGCATCCAAATAGACACAAAAAACTGCCCGATATACCTGATTTTGGAGACCAGGACCAACAGCTGGCAGATAAAATATATTCACTGAACCAAAGAGTCAAGGAGATAAACAAATCCACCAATAAAAACTCGCCAGAGTTCACACGAGACCTCAGACGCAGCCATAAACACCAACCAAAGACCTCGCATGCCCAACCAAGAGAACCACAACATCTCTACTCACAAAGGTACTCCTTTTCCCCAACAATAGATGGTATCCAGGCCTTAAGCTAGCACAAACATGGCTACGCAAGATCAGAAACCAGATGGCACGCGACTGTTGGCATATGTAGCTGTTAGCTCTGGGCGGTGTGGACTGTGCCACGCTATACCAGACTACCCCTACATACTGTCACTACAGAAAATGATTGCTACCATCCTGACTACGCAAGATCAGAAACCAAATGGCACACGACTTTTTTCAAAGTCAAATTTTCTAACTTTTACTACAATACCCAAAATATTTCAACAAAATCTCAAATACGAAAAAGTTTGTTATGTTGCTACTAATGGGGTCATTGTCGTAAGGTTTTATACATAAATGCACACCAGTCTCGCGCGAAATTGAAATGTTGCTGTAATTACTGATTGCCGTCTGCTTCAATTCATAACTATTTTTCTTCAGAAGTTCTGATAAAGGCATTCTTTTATCACAATGAGTATGATGAAACTGCAATAAAGCAATAAACTTCATCATCGGTCGCATATTGTTCTTGGTATTAAACAGGGACCGAATGAACTGCATGGTTGTTTGATCGATGAACGGAAGAAAATGAACTTACAAAAAATAACAACTTGTGTGCATTTATGTACGGTAGACCCCGAAGCCACGACAAATAGTTTTCGCGGCTGGCTCAACCGGATTTCGTGGCTGGTTAGCTAGCTGAGCCGGCTCAGTCGCTACGTTCGTGGCTGACGAAATATGGCGGCTCAGCCGGCTGAGATGTTATCAGTCAGCATATGTTCCTAATCCCCGGTTATAGACCCCGTTTGTTTTAGCGTTTGTGGTGAACCCGTATAATTCAATATAATCACACGTAATCTTTTGATGTTGGGCTTTTCCATTATGGCGAAAATACACGAAGGAGTCGGAAGGACTGGCATGGATATACTATGTAGTTTCCCATCTAATCGGTATAAGTTACATTGGGACTTTTGTCGACTTCAGACTGATATCATCACTGGCATCTTGCGATATATGCATGCATCATTGAATGATGAACCCGATAGTAATGATATATAATATTTCAAACTATTGTCTATTCTTATGTGTATATATTGACAAATGCCAGCGATGTCTGAGACTGGGTCGTGTTGATATAAACAATTTATATTTTAACCCTTTCAATACCGAATGGATGCGCCCATTCAGTTATATGAAAGCATGCATTGGGATAGTCTATTCCACATTAAGGGGCCCGGTGTTCTGATAACATAACAACCATGCCGTGTCCATGCGATTATGCCAATATTAGGCAATGCGGTTTAGTTCTTTGCGATTCACAGTACACTTGTGCTTGACATATAAGCCCATGCATGCAGACCACACGGCTCAGCCATTTTACAATTCCGGCGGCGGAGATTTTTAAATGTGGCTGGCGTTAGAGATAATATGGCTGGCGGCGTGCGATGGCGGCTTTGGGCTCTAATGTACGGTAGTAAACACAATTACCAATGACAATGTTATGTAATATTACTATGTGAGACTGTATGGTGTGCATTTATGTATACAGAAATGCACACAGTGTGCATCAATGTATAAAACATTATTACAACGACCCCATTAGCGGCATTGTAGGAGATAACTGACTATTCACAGTTTTGATGAATTTTGAACTTTCCGACACTTCAAGAGTCAATTTCAGAATTGCACTAAAATCACCCATTAATAAGAGGAAATGCAATAACTTACAGACTTTTCGCAAGTATTATGTCTTATATCCTTAACATAATATAAAATTAATTTGATTTTCCCTTCTGTATTTTAGTCAGTAGCTTTTGATCAAGACCATACTAGTACTGAATTAGGAATCCCTATAGTTCGCTAAAATAGAATTTGTCAAATTTGTCCTTATTCGTGTGTGTTGTAAACAATGTGTAACGTTTGTTACTTTTCGGATTCCAACACATTTTTGAGTGACATTTTTTTCTTCTTTTTTTCGGTCCTGTCTCCACATTTTGTCCTCTTTATTGAAATAAGTATTGATAATTTTACGTTCGTAGCACACGATTATATTATTTTAAGACTTTTAATTGGTTATTTCAACTTTTTGTTTTGAAAGCAAGCGAGTTGCCAAAACGCACATGCACTAGCTGTTGTCATCCACAATATCCTTCTTGCTGCCATCCAAGATCAGAAACAGCCTAGGCATTTTCCCGTGTATTTGAGGAAAATTAGCAAAACTGTAAGAGAGAGCTACATGTATATATATATATTCTACTCTCAAACCGGCTGTTTTTTCAATAAGTAACTAGAAACGCTAATTTGGGCATAAAAACAAGGTTATATGTCATTCTCCAATCACTATCAAACAAATCAAAACAGTCATTCATTTTGCGACAAAGTCAGAGTGTTGCATTTTGTCGACACGGCGATGTCGATTATGTGTGAAAACTCACTACGGTGATCAATGTCGGTCATGACTCATAAGTTAGTTTAATTTTTTCCTTGATAACTTGAGTACTATAATCTTATACTATAGTAACTCCAGGTATTTTGAGGAAAAAATTGCCAGGGACCTGTGATTTGGCCCAGCATGAATTTGACCACAGGTCCCTGGCAAATTTTTTCCTCAACACATAGAGTAGGGTGACTTTATTGATGCCACCCTGCACAATTCACCCTCTGGGGATGGGCCTCATTCCATTCTGCTTACATGTAGGCCTCATCTTCTCTGGAAAGTAAGCTTATTATCAAATTAACATGTTTTTTAGTTTCATTAAAAACATCTTTAAAATAGGCTAAAGAAAAAAATACTTGCGGTTTGGGTTTCCCTACATGTCTACCTTATTTCAAACCCCCTACCCTAAATATTTTTTTCATGGTTTTTGAGAGATGTTTTTGAAATTTGTTATATAATTTTGTTTTATAATTTTCAATGTCTCAGAATGAGTTATCTGTCATAGCATTGTTTTTATTAGAGTTTATACAGAGATATTCAAAATGAATGTATCAAAATATTGTAGAAGATACGAAAAGAAATAAGAATATGTCAAAATAAAAAAAATTAAATGTTTAGCCTACCGACCAACCCTATTTTTTTCTGGCATGTAACCCAAACCAGATGTTTATTTTACTTTGGTATTAGAACGTTTCTATTTTAGTTCAGTTTCTCTATATCCCCAAATTGAACTATATTTCAAAACTACAAACTTACAGATAATTCAAATAAACCTACAGTAACCAAGAAATATATTAGTATGAACATTGACAAATCTCACCGATCGATCTTGGCTCAATTTTTCTGTGCAGTACTTCCACTGAGAATTGAAACTGGTAGATTTTGAAATGAGAAAGTTCATGAACAAATTTGTCCTCTATGCTACTTACAAGAACTAGAGGATGAAAGACACTTTCTTTTGCACTGTCCTCTGTGCACACGCTTAAGATTACTATTGCTAATTAAAACTACAATGATGCACTTACTGAAATAATTTCATATCTGCGTCAGTTAGGAAAATTCCAGAAACAATTGTCTTTATAAATACAAAGTAACTCTGCAATAGGAAACTCCATGTTTGGAAATGACAACTCTCATGTTACATTAATACATTGCCTTTCAACATAACAATCATGCAATTACTTACTATAAGCATGACTTATAGGCCCTATGTGGCCAGGTGCAATTTCCGTATTGTTGATGTAATAAATTTCATGTATTCTGAATGCACATGTCACGTTAATAAAAGATTGTTTCTCTCTCTCTGGCAGACGACACAATGCATAATCGAGGTGCTCAATGGGTGCACATCACCATCTTCACCATGTGGGAACTTAAATCTGTGTCTAGGTCTCCCATAGCAGATGAAGCCATGCAGATTGAGGTCCCCAGAGGATGAATTTGGTGATGCTAACCTATTATGTGGGGTAGCATCTCTAAATTCTCCCTCTGTGGACATCATTCTGCAAATGTCCGGCTCCATATTTTGAGGCCTGACTATGTTGGTGCGATGTCGAGTCTATAGGATTATACTAAAAGAGATTACCCTGTGTGTTAAATGTACTCAATCCGATCAGACGCTCCTAAATTACTATTTCTTTGGCTTCGGGGGTAAGAAATATTTGATTCGAGTCGAGGAACCCACCCATCAAAGCTCAGAGTGATTAGATATCGATGTTTGAAGTTTGCGATTTCTATTGTTTCTGGGACAGAAGGTGCCGGTCAAACGGACGGTCTTGCAGATAAAGATGGATAACTCTTAAATCAAGTGGTAATAATAACCACTTGATTTTAGAGTTATCCATCTTTATCTGCAAGACCGTCCGTTTGACCGGCAAGTTCTGTCCCAGAAACAATAGAAATCGCAAACTTCAAACATCGATATCTAATCACTCTGAGCTTTGATGGGTTGATGGGTGGGTTACTCGACTCAAATCAAATATTTTTTATCCCCGAAGCCAAAGAAATAGTAAATTAGGAGCGTCTGATCGGATTGAGTACCTTTAAGCCACTGCAAATACCGTAAACCCTGATATGCTTTATAAAATAATCTCTGCTGCTGAATATGATTACAAGAGTTCCAGGACATTTATTCAAATGAGACCTTATGGAGAAATCATGCAAGAGTTCTAAAAATGGCATTCCAACAGACATTCCCGTGCCAAACATGTTTATAAATGGTAAATCAGGGTTTTGACTAATCGACTTGTTGTCAATTTCTCCTGGCAATTAGTCGACTTCTGAAATCCGTGCGTTCGTGCGTTAATCATTTCAACATGGAATTGTCTTTCACTGAAAACATGCACACTTTTAAATGTAAACAAATTTCATCATATATCTCTTCCATTTGAGAAGTTTAGTTGCATTTAATATCATCGTCCTATAGATATTGGGTTAACCCTTTCTTTATTAAATCCTCATTGATGAGTAGTTCACTTAGCAGTCATTTGTTGAATTTATTATATGAAAATTTCCTACCAAATAATTTGAATCCTTCTGCACTTGTATTATCTGTTTGTCTGTAGTCTGATTTATTTCCTGAACATCCTTCCAAATAAATAATAGCTAGACCATTCCAATGTATGCTTTTATAATTGATAGGAGATTCCATTTACAGGGAACGGTTTAATGTTTCAAATTTGTATAATATTTTGGAGCACTGGGTAGATTTTTAATAGAATTCCATACCAATACCTGTACATGTTTTTTCATTGTAAATTGGTTATCAGAAATTGGAAATTGCATTGCAAATCCAGTTAAATCGAGCCCTGTCCATATAGTCAATAAAGGTTAAATATAGTCGTTGGAATTATTCAGACTGTGTATTTCCATGTCTTTTCAGATGATCCAAAGACATACCTAATTCAAATGCTGGAAGAATTGGAGAAATCACAGGACACAAAATCAGAATATCCTTGTCTTTTTGATGAGTCAAATATTGAATCTGTGTTTGGTATGATGGATCCGACACACAAAGGATTCATCAATCATCAACAATACAAAGAAGGTATGTCTGAGTTACATTTTAACCCTTCCATGACTGGAGCTTCCTGAAATTATGCGAAAACCCTGTGCCAATGCATTCTCTTATACATGCGAATCTCTCATATATAAAACAGAATACATTGGCCGAACAATATTTACCTTGACCTTGTCAGCCAGTGCATTCTCTTATATATGTGAGGCTCCCTATGGGAAACTCGCATATATAAGAGAATGCACAGGATCTTTAATGCTGAACCAGTCATGAAACCTTGAGTTAAAAACTAAAATAATGTGCTGATCTGCCCTGGGGATGTTTTTCAATGATCAGCATTGTTGGATACATAGCATTTTGACTGTCGACTCAAGTCTAGATACTTGAGGATTTTAAAACACCATAAAACATGCATAAAATGTCAAAAACGCTACCAATACAATGGTACATACATGTATTACAGTAGTCTTCAAATTTCATTGAATGTTATAATTATATGTCTTTGGTGATATCGTCACCTATCAGCTTCATTTATAATATTGACATTATAGTGTGGTGTTCATATTCTCAATATATCTTTCACATTACAGAGTTTTTATTTTTAATGTCAATGCACATCATGTACACATGGTGCAGGTCACATATTGTGATTACTGATTAGAATGTATAAATAGCCAATCAACATGGTGTATTTTATTTGATGATAGGAAATTATTAAACCTTTCATGATTGGAGCAGCGTTGGTGCAGCATTAATGATCATGTGCCAATGTAATACTGAAGCTTCCTGAAATTTTGCGAAAAGCCTGTGCCAATATTGCATTCTCTTATATATGCGAGTCTCCCATGAGGAGCCTTGCATATATAAGAGAATACATTGGCTTGACATTATTTACATTGACCTGGTAAGCCAGTACATTCTCTTATATATGTGAGGCTCCCTGTGGGAGACTCGCATATAAAAGAGCATGAAAGGGTTTAGGATTGAATTAGAAATAGTGTTTTTAGTGTCACTTCTTGATGCATTCATCTTTGTCTTGCAGCTCTGAATACATTTTTAAAGACATTAGTGGCTTTCAAGTGTAGTTGTTGCGAAGTAATCTCCCATTAATCAAATTCTATGGAAGGCTGGTAGATATGTCCGTACCACCGCCACAATACCGTCTTGGACTGGTCCAATGCCACTCCACCCCCCCCACCCATCTGCTACTTTCCAGTCCACTTTCACCCATGTGCAATGGATTTTGGTGTTGAGTCACTTGCCTGGAGGAGTGGCTCTATATTTAGTTATGACATTTTACATTTACATCATTATCAATATTTTATTCTTTTGAAATTTACAGCTTTATCAACATTTTATTCTTATGATATTTACTTAAGGAATAATCTCGGTTTCCGAAAGAAATTGCTCAGTTTAAAGACATCTGTCTAATCACAAACTCATAAATTGATTTATAATTAACAGTTTTTGATTCGGCAGATGCCTTTAAACTTTGTAATTATATTAGGAAACTGAGGTAGCGAGGTTATTACTTATAATTATGTCGCAAGCAGTGTCTCTGAGAAATATCATCCTGTAAATCATTTGGAGTTGAAAATATCGTTAAATATATCATTAATTATTGGGAACTTTATAGTTGGTGTGATGTCACAAGTTGCCATAACAAAATTCCTACACCCAACGTTCACTTCCGCCCAAATGTAGTTATCCTATTTAAATACATTAGCATTTCCGAAACCAACGGCAAAATACTAAAGTAAATTAAGTGGATGTAATTATAGCGTTATCAACATTTTTTTCTTATTGCATTTACAGCTTTATCAACATTAGGAATAAAGCAGTTTGAAGAAGAAACCCCATCAGGTGCAGATGAAAACAGAATCACATACGACACATTCCTGGAGAATGCGTGAGTAATTATTTAAAAATTTGTGATATATTATATGTTCCCAATTTTGAACTAAACAATTAAAAAAAGTAAGCAAAAAACAATTGGTCTTTAACGCTAAACCAACATTGATAATTACTCAGTTAACCCATGCTCCCGATATTCTAGCTTTTTAGTGTCAAAGCTCATAGTGTGATTTGTTTTTTAAAAGGAAATTTTTCCATTCAAGTGACATGTTCAAAAGAAGGTTAGAACAGCGTTGCGTTAACCCTTTACCCAACAGAAGGGCCCTGTGCCAATGCATTCTCTTATATATGCGAGTCGACCATAGGTCGCCTCGCATATATAAGAGAATGCATTGGCTTAACACATTAAAAATTGTTAAAGAATGTAAGAAAAAATGGTAAAAAGTGTTAAAAAAAGATTTTTTTTAGGCCAATGCATTCTCTTATATATGCGAGGCGACCTATGGTCGACTCGCATATATAAGAGAATGCATTGGCACAGGGCTAACTGTAACTATCACAATGTGGTCAATGAACCGGTTACAATGATATCCATATTTGTATGGTTCTATTGAGACAGACCGAAGATATTTTAGGCTGTTGAAGCTTTATTTGGCCGGTTTTGGCCGGTTTGTTGGGTAAAGGGTTAATTAACTCCCCTAATATGCTGCAATTTATATGTTCTCAATTAGTTGCCTGTTCATCCTTCTGCACAATTCTTGCCCAGTTTCTCCCACGTACACATATGTGTGGAAAGATGAATGGATATCGCTTCAGTATTACATCCAGTAATACTAACATACCAATTGTTTAACATTACGGCCAGGACACTAAATCGATGATTTGATATACCAAAGTTCTGCTACCTCACATTGGTCAGGCTTCCCTCAAGGATGATCAAATCATCAATTTAGTGTCCTGGCCGTAATGTTAAACAATTGGTATGTTAGTATTACTGGATGTAATACAGAAGCGATGTCCGTTCATCTTTCCACACATACGTGTACCGGTACGTGGGAGAAACCGGGCAAGATTTGTGCAGAAGGATGAACAGACAACTAATTGAGAATATATAAATTGCAGCATATTTGGTATGTGAGTTTATCAGCCCAAAACACAGGTCAAATTCGAATATGGGTTCGTTCCACTCATTTTGGCCGTAGTTACATGTATGGCCCCTTTTCGACTTAGAATCTGTCCCTCCAATCGGAAAGTTTCCGGATGATAACTATATTTTGGGTTATCGGATCAAAACCAAATTTAGTATGTGAGTTTATGAGCTCAAAATACAGGTCAAGTTCTAATATGGGTTCGGTCCACCCATTTTTGCCGGAGTTATGTGCCCTTTATTGCTTAGAATTTTGTTGTTTTGAAGTTTCCGCATGATAACTTTAGTTTGTGTGGTCGAATCTGAACCAAATTTGTTATGTCAGGTTATCAGCTTCAAATACAGGTCAAGTTCAAATATGTGTTCGGTCTGTTCATTTTTCCTGGAGTTATGGTCCTTGTCAATTTAGAATTTGCCAAATATTATGGTTTCCGGATGATAACTTTAGTTTTGGTAATCTGATTGTTTTTAAATTTTGTATGTGGATTAACCACATGAAGATACAGCCTTACAGGTCAAGTTCAAATTTGGTTTTGTCTGCCCACTTTTGCTGAGTTATGATCCTTGTCGACTTAAAATTTGCCAATTTTCTTGGTTTCCAGATGATAACTTTACTTTTAGTTATCTGTTTGTTTTTAAATTCAACTAAATCTCTTGATATTTGGTATGTGGTTCAAATTTCAGAAGACGAAGGCCAGGTTTGAATTTGGTCATGGTCCGATGAATTTTCACAGAGTTATAAAAAGGTTATCCTTACTAAAAATCCAAATTTTCGGAGAACACATGGTATGCAACCTTTTATTGTCATTTGCTTGACAAAGGTCTCAAAGAACGGCCAACAGCTACCACAGTTATAATAAAACAAGTCTCTAAAAGAGTATGGTCTTATTCTACGATTTACCAAAGGCTTGTACGGCTGTGTTCACCCTTCTGTAAGATGCCACAATGCTAAAGTTTATTCTAGATTGTTCAAAAGTACCGAGGTTCAAACAACAATTTACCCTTTTGTATAATCTGAACATCTGATCATTTCCCATCAATGAATATGAATCCTTCTGCTCTTGTATTATCTGTTGTTATATAAGGATTAACTGTCATGTGGACTGTTTTTATGGAGATGTAACGGTGAGGTAAGTGGACATAACTTGTGTAAAACCCGAAGTGTTTTACATACAAGTTATGTCCACTTACCTCACCGTTACATCTCCATAAAAATAGTCCACATGACAGTTAATCCTTATATTTATATACATTTAGCGAAAAAGCCGCTTTTGTAAATATATTTAAATCGAAAAGTGTATCGTGACAAGATCAGCCCAAAATACCCAATAGCACCCTTGGCAAAAGTTAATAGGAACAATTTCTCTTCATGTTGAAACCCGATGATGTATTAAGTCAATCCTGCGCGAGTCAAAATGCGCCCAAAGCATTACGCGTTCGTCTTTCCAAACCTAATGACGTATCGATGGTGTTATTAGCTTGGTGTTATGAGGCGTTACGCATTCACCGAGAAATAACTGCAACTAGCCACGTGGGCGCCAACCAATCAGAATGCTGGATTTAGTGATGACAACACTTAGTGTGTAAATATACCCCAATGATAGAAGGAAATGTTCGTTATGCTGGATTACATGCTTCAAATCCCCCTTCCGTCCATCTGTTCATCCGGGCAGATATCTCAACCACTGGTTGTCGAATCTCAATGAAATTTGGTATGGATGTTCATTACAATGAGGACATTCAATGGAGTGTTCAAATCGTTTTGTTCGGATTTTCCATTCTAGAGTTACAGTAATGCCCTAAATAATCAACTCCTTAACCACAGCAGAATTATGGGTGATTATTCAGGATTTAGTTGGAAATATGACTTGTTGCCATTCATCGGAAATCTCTCACTGTTTTGGAGTCGATTATTTAGGACATTACTGTATTTATCTTTGTTTATCTGGTTATGTTGGTTTTTTGTCTTTATCTCAGCCACAGGTTGTCGGATCTCAATGAAATTTGGTATGAATATTCACCACTATGAGGACATTCAGAATTTCAGAGGAGTGTTAAAACCTTTTATTCAGGTTTTCTGTTCTAGTGTTATTCATCTTTGTTTATCAGGAAATTTTTGTTGAATTTTGAGTTCGTTACACAAGTTCTGCAAGCTTTCTTTGTATTTTGTTCACAGTACCAATCAAAACAAATTGTTGTAAAATAAAAAAAACATTCCTCTGATGGAGATGACCTCATGCTGGATTCGTATAATGGATAATTTTGATTAATTGGATAGGGAATAAATACACTGATAATAACTATTAATATTTTAATTGTTTTATTTTTAATTAAACATTTCTTTGAGGCAAAATGTCTGCACTGTTTGTCGCAGCAACTGCCAAACCTCACCTGTAGCTCAGAATTCAGCCCCCTAATGACTTACCGATGTATTATCCACATTTTGAGTGGAAATAGTGGGTCAGAACGTTGGGACTTATAGACAGAAATCTACGGTAAATTAATATACGAGAGGCTGATTACTACTAAACATTTGCCAACAAAGCGTTACCCAGGATGTTGTAGACAACTGTGGTCTGCGCTACTGATAATGTATTATTCAGGCACCAAGTGCAGGATGCCTTGCAATCTGTTAATCATCAGTCTGTGATCGCTCGTCCTGTGTAAACTGTAAAAGGGGGGCTGAGCTAGGTCTTTGGCTATTTGTGACCAATATTAAGTCAAGGTTGGGGAGGGGAATGAGGCCGCTGGATGGCAGGCCTGCCGTAGTAGCGGAAACCCTGGTGGTACGCATAGCTGCATGTCGGAAATTGACCAAACTATCTGGAATATATTCAGTTGACAATGCTAAGAACAAAATGTTATGACTTATGAGTGCTGAAAGACTTGGAGCATTTGCGCTCAATCCAATCGTAGTATGTGGGGATAGCGGAAACGTGAAATACAGACTATACAATGAGTCACAGTCACAAGTTTTAAGCACATTTATTCGTTCTCTAACTTCTTTACAATGATGGAGATAAGAAAATACACTACACATTTCCACAATATGCATATATACAATGTATTATAGAATATGATGTCCAGAGTTTAATACGTGCTTGCCCGACAGTAACTTGAAGCTTTCTGTAACACAAACGTGTATACCAAAGTAAATTTAACACATTTCCCTCCATTTAAGGTATTTTTTAATTATTGGACCGGTCTGCTCCAGTCTGCATCCATATTCTGCACTTTCTATTATCTTTTATTTCCAGAACACCCCTCCAAGTGAATAATAGATTTTCCATTGTAAACTTTTATAAATGAATGGGAGAATCTATTTAGTAAAGAAAGGGTTAAAATCCCTCTCTATCTATTTCTTTCAGGAAATCAGGATTGGAAAAAGCAGCTGCGACCTTCAACTCATGATGAATATCACAAACATCAACATGATCTTCATTAAGTTCATTACTCATCCCCAGGAGTTTGTGTCATCATTTCTTCATCAAGAAAGAAATAATTCAAAATTCAAATGCTACTCTACATGCATGAATCATATTTTTATCTGATTCCGTTCTCCAGTGTGCTTTTCTTATGTTGAATTATTTTAGTGAAGAACTAACATTTTGATAACTGAATGCTCACCGAGCAGGTACTCGATTCCCATTGCTTCATTTATAGGGATGTTAAGCTAATAAGTTCAACAATTGACTCGATTATTATCTAAACATTGCCACAAATGAATTCTTAAGAGTGTTTTTCAGCCTGTCATCTGCTGATGTTATCGGAAAATCCCTACAAATGAAGATTGCACCATTCTATTGTATATTTTGCAACTGAATGGGAGAACCCCAATCAGTAATCAAGGGGTTATATACGATTTTGTAACTTGTTTTTGGAATTCAACTGGATGCTGGTGGCTTGAGATTGATGTCAGACCAATTGGCTGTGAAACAGATAAATGTGTTATGCGTAATGCATTCTCAACAAAGTCTATATAACTGGCTTCTCAAAATGTGTTATTTATTCAGAAATGAACGCTGATATTCCCTCAAATTAGAGTGGCTCAAATTGATTCAGTATAAAGAAGTCAAAAGTGTAGTTTGGAATTGTTGTGGAAGTTTTTCAGCCCCCAATGTTTTTCAGTATTTGTGATACATGTAAATAGACTGTGATTACCTTTATTTATACGAAGATAAATTATTTAATTCTGAGGTGTTATTCATTTGTATTTTATATGAAATAAATCATTAAACGCCAAGGGATTATCGATTGTTATGTTACAATTTGTTTTCCCCCAAATACAAGTGGAAGCAAGTAGGAAGTTGAACTTACCATGTCCTGGATCGTAATTAAAGGCCTATTCTGGATAACAACAGTGGCTGCACATGGATGGAATGTTAGCGACTTCCATTGCTAACACATTGGGTGCTCAAATGAAACCTTTGCATTGAAACTGAAATACAGACAATAACACAAAGACGTTTAGATGGCCGCGGTGTGTCTGTTATGTTATATCCGTTTCCATTAATTGAGATTCTATTTACAACACAATGCAAGCCTTAACCCTTTCAGTGCCAGGGGCCGATCTCATCGGCCCTAATTTACGTTTGTTTGGACCTTAGGGGCATGCTATAACTCAAAACTATCACCAAGTATTCATAGTAATAATTTTGATGCCCATGAAAAACGTAAGATTCCCTGGCACTAAACCTACAAAATAAGTCTGTTAAAGAATATAAGAAAAAATTATTAAAATTGTAAAAAATAATAACAAATGATGAATTTTTTTTAGGCCAATGCATTCTCTTATATATGCGAGGCGACCTATGGTCAACTCGCATATATAAGAGAATGCATTGGCACAGGGTATATAGATTGATACAAAAATCGGTCCTGGCACTGAAAGGGTTAACACATACCTTACATGATAAATAAGCATGTGCATCACAACGTTTCTTGTTTTCAATCAATATATGATGGCGGCTGTTTGCAAAGCGAAGGAAATTTGACTTGTATTTATGTCAATAAAGTTTTAGTTGCTGGGTTTTGACAGGTTTGACATGCATTTAATAGTAGAATTCAGTTTGATTTATTCCAACATCAAATTTATTAGCTGCAATTGGAAGCTCTGCTAAGGCAATGCACCCATGTGAATGGTTTAACAGACAATAGATTGTGTCATCGCAGCAGACCAACACAACCCAGTTGTCTAAATGCTACTTTAGCCAGGTAGGGTATACATGTACATGTACTTCTGTTGTCCTGAGATTTTGTAGAAATGGTTGTTTTAGTTATTGATAGCCATTGGAAATTTGGTTTTAAACTTACACTCTCATAAACAAAGCTACATCTACAAACTACTGGATTATTTGACAACCTAGTCTGAGTTTAGTATGTCTGTCATTTGCAGAATGAGTTCCCCAGAGGGTGAATTTAGTGACGCTATTTAGTGATGCAGGCTAGCATCACTAAATTCACCCTCTGGGGAAACTCATTCTGCTTGGCCTCATCTGCTATGGGAGACATAGACTAAGATTAAAGTTCCCAAATGGTGAATATATTGTGATAGAGCCCGAAGCCGCCATCGTACGCCGCCGCCGCCAGCCATATTGGCCACAAGCCGCCGCCAGCCATATTATTTCTAACGCCAGCCACATTTAAAAATCTCCGCCGCCGGAATTGTAAAATGGCTGAGCCATGTGCATGGGCTTATATGTCAAGCACAACTGTACTGTGAATCGCAAAGAACTAAACCGCATTGCCTAATATTGGCATACTCGCATGGTTGTTATATTATCAGAACACCTGGCCCCTTAATGTGGAATAGACTATCCCAATGCATACTTTCATATAACTGAATGGGCGCATCCATTCGGTATTGAAAGGGTTAAAATATAAATTGTTTATATCGACAACACCCAGTCTCTGACATCACTGGCATTTGTCAATATATACACATAAGAATAGAAAATAGTTTGAAATAGTATATATCATTACTATCCGGTTCATCATTCAATGATGCATGCATATATCGCAAGATGGCAGTGATGATAGCAGTCTGAAGTCGACAGAAGTCCCAATGTAACTACTTATACCGATTAGATGGGAAACTACATAGTATATCCATGCCAGTCCTTCGTGAATTTCGCCGTAATGGAAAAGCCCAACATCAAAAGATTACGTGTGGTCTGGAATTCTACGGGTTCACCACAAACGCTAAAAAAACGGCATCTATAACCGATAACAGGGGATTAGGAACATTTCGGAAACTGAAATACGCTGAATGATAACATCTCAGCCGGCTGAGCCGCCATATTTCGTCAGCCACGAACGTCGTGACTGAGCCGGCTTAGCAAGCTAACCAGCCACGAAAATCGGTTGAGCCAGCCATGAAAACTATTTGTCGTGGCTTCGGGGTCTATATTGTGATGTACATGTATACCCATTGGGCACCTAGATTATGCAAATGTCGTCTGCCAATTTGTGGATATAGAGAAACTAAACTAAAAAAGAAATAGAATCCATGTGAAGAAGTTTCTATAGAAATTTGATAATAAACTTTCCAGAGAAGATGAGGCCCAAGCAGAATGAGGTCCCCAGAGGGTGAGTTTAGTTATGCTAGGCGCACTAAACTCAGACTTGATCCTAGCACAATTACATATAACTAGTGATATCAATGGTTTATTTTCTTGGTTAAGATACTTTTTTTTTTTGAAAACTTTCAACAAACACTTCCTACCAACCAAAATATATCGCTTCAAACTAATAAACCAATGAGTATACTAGATCATATTGCTAGCTTTCAGTTATTGTGAATTTCATCAGGACATACAGTAATGCTCTAAATAATCGACTCCTTAACCACAGCAGAATTATGGGTAATTTTTCGGGATTTAGTCGGAAATATGGCTTGTTGCAATTCATCGGAAAGCTCTCTGCCATATTTTCGACTAAATCCTGAAAAATTACCCATAATTCTGCTGTGGATAACGAGTCGATTATTTAGAGCATTACTGTAATTACAGTTCAATTTAATTTAGTCTATAGAAATATACTTTCTGCTCAAAAATATTTCACCTATTATCCCCCGTCCAAACATTTTTGGCGGGGATATAGCAATGGGTTCCGTCCGTCTTTCTGTCCATTCTGAAAATTTGTCCAGGGGTTATTTCGGCTAATTATCAATGGACTTAAAAGATTTTTGGTGTATGAGGTCATAAGATGGGTATCTGAAACAAGTTCGCAAACTAGGCCCCAGCTGGACATTTTCACCAGAGTTACGGCCTTTTGCTTGTCATTTTATGGTGTTTAGCATCCACGAAATGTTGTCCGGGTTATTTCGAACAATTAGCTGTATTAACGGATTTCAAAGAGTATCTGAAGCGTGTTCACAAACTAGGCCTGGCAGTACATTTTATCAGAGTTACGGACCTTTGATTGTATTTATTTTGTCTTTAGCACCCAGGAAAATTTGTTGGGAGTGCGGGGGGGGGGGGGGTTATTTCAAACATTTTTTATCAATGGATTTCAAAGATCTTTGGTATATGAGATTATAAGATGAGTATCTGAAAAGAGTTCTCAAACTAGGCCCGGCCATACATTTTCACCAGACTGACCAGAGTTAGGGCCTTTCTATTTTTGTTTTTGTGTTTAGCACCCACGAACGTTGTCCGGGGTTTATTTTGAACAATTATCAATGGATTTGAAAGATTTATGGTATCTAAGTTCACAAGAGGAGTTTCTGAAACAAGTCCGCAAACAAGGCCGGCCATACATTTTTACCTGAGTTACAACCCTTTTATTGTAATTTTTTAGCCTCGTCAAATCTGCTCAAAATGCAGATGTTTTGTTTGTAAATTAGGCAGCCATACAATAACAAATTAATTTTTATATCTCATTTGTCCATCGCCAGTGAATAATTCTTGTGGATATTGTTGCTCGCCATAGGGGCATGTCAACAGCTGGTGGGGGTCTCTCACCCCACACACTGGCCTGAACTTTCAACAGTTGAAAAGTTCAAGACTGACACAAAATCAGTTGGAATTTTCTTACCAACATTAGGTTTAAATTGATTGAAACAATTTTATTTTCCAACCAGTAAGTGTGAATGTTGTCGTTTTTTTTGGAAGAAAAGTGGAATAATTTTGTACATTAATTGCCTGTTACACTTCTCCAACCTAAGGGGTGGTGCGAATGGAATAGAAATTCCCAGACCTTACAAATTTATGTTTGGTGCAAGAGATGGGTGGATTTGGAAATTCTAAGTGTGACAACCATGACAGAGAACCTCTAGCCACAACCCTGTCCAAGCCTTCTCTTGTTGCTTATAATTGAAAAGAACCAAGCATTTACTGCTATGCGCAGGGTACTTTTGTATAAACCAGTATACAGTAATGCTCTAATTAATCGACCTCTTAACCAAAGCAGAATTATGGGTAACTTTTCAGGATTTAGTCGGAAATATGGCTTGTTGCCATTCATCGGAAAGCTCTCCCCGAGAGCTTTCCGATGAATGGCAACAAGCCATATTTCCGACTAAATCCTGAAAAGTTACCCATAATTCTGCTGTGGTTAAGGAGTCGATTACTTAAAGCATTACTGTAGTTGCATGCTCTATTGTGCTCTGCATAACTAACTTCAGTTTAATATTGGAACTTGGTCCATTATCATGGCAAAGCTATCACTTACCAATCTGAAAATGTCAAGATATCCCCTTGATTGGATAATCCCATACCACATTGTCTATCTGGTTGTCGACAGAGGATACCTTCAACTGTGAGCCTCACCTGGTATAAACACTTGGACTATATAAACTCAGTTGGTGTATAGTTGAAAAATATGTCTAGTTTACCATGAATGCAATTCAGTGGCATTAAGATTTCTAGCTACAAAATCTGAAGAACTAGAATTTCTGCAAGGGTGGAAATTTTTTTATCTGCGACTCCTAACACTATTAGATTATACTTGTACAGTAATGCCCTAAATAATCGACTCCTTAACCATAGCAGAATTATGGGTAACTTTTCAGGATTTAGTCGGAAATATGGCTTGTTGCCATTCATCGGAAAGCTCTCACTGAGAGCTTTCCGATGAATGGCAACAATTAAGCCATATATCCGACTAAATCCTGAAAAGTTACCCATAATTCTGCTGTGGTTAAGGAGTCGATTATTTAGGGCATTACTGTACTTCGAAACTTTCTATCAAAATATCTCACTGTAGTATATATGGTAGAGTTTTGGTCCTGATACAAGGTTGGATCAATTGGAGATTTTTCTGTGCAACATAATGCACTTATTGGGCATAGTGAGTATTTGTGACATATCAAGTACACATTACAGATACGGTAAGCATTGGCGGTGGGTATTCTTTTTAAATAGTCACATCCGTTAAAACCGCCCTAAACAGAATGAAAATTATATTATAGACACATTTGTTCTTAAACCAATCATAAATATTGCATAAATAGCATGTTATTGTCATGTAAGTACTCTGTGTTATGTAAACCTACGCCATGTTATGAAAACAAAAAGTACGTAAAGAGTAAGCGATAACCAAAACACTCAATACCAGGGAAACCCCACTACTGAACTTTGGTTAGAAATGCCACCAAGTTGTTTACAACATACCAGTATAGCACTCACTAATATTTGCCTCTCAAGATTTAGGTGTTGAATGGGTCACCGTGAATCACTCTCCTAAAAAAATTGTCACAGTGTCGAGTGTTTTGCTTATCGCTATCTATTTACATACTGTATATAAACAAATGCTCAGCTCACACAAAGTGTGTTTTGTAGATAATATCGCATTCTTGCTATTATTATACTATATTATGAGTATATTCTTTTAGGAACTTTTCATAATTTGATAATATACTGTTATTTCTAAATTATAACCTAAAATGAAGGCCATCCATGCCTTTAATGAGGCGGTTAAGTGAACAATTTGAGATTGTGTTTTTAGTGGCAAATTGATGCAATATTGAAAATGATATACAGTAATGTCCTAAATAATCGACTCCTTAACCACAGCAGAATTATCGGTATGTTTTCTGGATTTTGTCGGAAATATGGCTTGTTGACATTTATCGGAAAGCTCTCACTGAGCTTTCTGATGAATGGCAGCAAGCCATATTTCTGACTAAATCCTGAAAAATTACCCATAATTCTGCTGTGGTTAAGGAGTCGATTATTTAGGGCATTAGTGTATATGTTTCTGGTAAATGGGCTCAGCGCATGCTCCATTAGCATGTATGTATACTTATTTTTAAATTTTAAATTGATTTTTTTAAAGTAGGTCACTGGTTGTATAATGATGGAAAAAGATTCTCAAAAATTAATTTACAGTCAAAATGAATATTTGACCTATATCCCACCCACCAACTTATGACTGATCAATGGTATACCTGCTTAATAAGGTCTCAAGGCCTTCGAAGTGGGTTCAAGCGAAATAACATAAAAGTGTAAAATAACTATCATCAAAATCATATTCAAACTAAAATATTTAACTTCCTACACGATTAGCAATTTTTGGAAAAATCACTGTAACATTTTTGTTTACATAACAATGGTTTCCTTTAATTTAAACTGCTTGATATGTAACTTTTGCATAGAAACTTCCTTCAAGATTGTCACTTGACTTACCTTGACAGATCAAATTTATCCACATGGATCATTTCATACTAATCATAAAAACAAATACAAAACAAAATGCATGGAATTAGCATTGGAGCTGTTATATTCAGAGCCTCATCTTAAAGAGTTAGTGTATAATTCAAGGTTGGTATCATATCAGTGTTTCCATTATATATATTAACTATAATTCATATGAGCATTAAAATTGCACCCAATTAAAGAGATGTGAAACACTCTGGTAGGGTGATGAAATAGCAATAAAGAATATTCTTGCTCAAATTTGTTATTTTTACTAATATTAATCCAAATTGACCACAAACACCGCCACTCTTATATAATAATGAATTGCAATGGCTCTCGATGACGAATTCATTTGTGTTACTTTTTCGCAGATAGTTGCGTCCTGAATCGAGATGTAAATATTTTACAATTGAGTGTAGTTCAGATGTCTTTAACACATTAACAAACAAAATAATGAATGTCAGAGCACCTTGCAAGGTCATTGCTGATGACGACGTCATAACACATACAGGTGTATTGTTACATAACATCAGCACCACCTGTTATGAACCAAATGTGTTTATTTTATTGTACTTTTTAATTAAAGTACAATAAAATAAACACCTTTGGCTCATAAATTATGTTGGGTGCTACTGATGTTATGTGACAATATGTTGTAGGTGTTATGACGTCGTCACCATCAATGACGTCTGATTTGCAAGGTGCGCTGATTTAGCCTCAAACAAAAATTCGGACAGGTGCAAATGACATGCATTGTTTGTTTGTTGTGCCATGGCCGTTAAAGAGTTAATCAGTTCGGTAATGTAGCGCAATAACAGCTATTTTTAGTTGAGGTCACATGGTAATGTTTACTTCTTCCCGAGTAACTGAGCTAAATATAGAAACAATAACCTTGTCGATGATAATACAAAAATCACGTGACCATTTGTCGTAAGTAAAGTAATATGGCGTCCACCGAAAAAGTGAAAAATCTACCATGAACGGGGACGTTGAAGGTCTCAACATCAGCCCCAAGGGGGCCGATGGCGACGACAATACAGAGAGAAAAGAAGAGGTATTATCCGTGTAACCAGTCACTATAGCTGTCGATGTAGTAGGGTGTCACCTGTTTGAAACGACAAAGTGTCAACAAATAATAATAGACAGGTGAAAATAAGTGAAAGTTGTCCCAAACGCGAGGGTGGCAACGGTTGACGCCGAATTGAAAAATATTCTGAAGCTTTTCTGCACATATAAGCTAGCAGAGTAATAGCCCAGCCATTGCTGGTTTCCCTTGTTCAATTTATTAAAGTGATTTTTTCCGTGTTTTTGCACGACAGTTTCGGAAACTATACCTAGCATTATGTGATTTTTACGTCTCCTATTTTCGCGTAAATACGTTAGGGCGTCTATTTCGAAGATTTTGCCGTGGTTAAATCTGTCTAAAATACCACATGTTAATTTCATGTAAAGCCTTTAACTGTTATGTCATTTAATCTTCGAAAATATTGCAGATTATTCATGATTTTCCTAACATTTGCTCTTACGCCAAGTTACAGATGTCTGTCTCTTGTCTTGTCTTCAAGTTCAACAGTCTTGGTAAATCCCTGCGCTCGCTGTTTTTTTCACAGCACCTGACCTGTTGTTCGCGGACATAGAGAACACAGATTTGAATATACCCAACATGTATTAACAATTAGATGGCACAGTAGGCACTGCACATGGGGAATAACCATATTTGGTGATATCTCTTCTTTTCAAGAACAATCTAGTATATATCTTTGTTGTTGGCTTCGTAATCATCTGTAGCTGATTAATTTAATGTCACTGGTGCTTTAACTGCCGGTGCTGTATTCTCTAGGTGCTATTCTCTGTATATATCTCGTCACCACAAGTCCATATTTTTCGATGGAGGCCACTTTCTCATGGCGGATGGGTTCTTCGAGTTAATGGATCTGAATTAAGAGCGCTTAGGCTACACTCGCTACCTATCATATAAAATCTCTACCCTGTACCCATGCACTGTGACATCAGACGACCTAAAATAACCCCTCTTAATGAAACAACATTACCTGTGCTAATTTAATAGGTATCTTTGCTCTATGGCATCACCAAACACATCCTTTCAAGATATGCACCTGATTTACAAACTTATTGTTGTGTTTGCCAACAGCACAAGTATGGATTGACTTTGACAATTTGAACAGAGAGCTGATTATATTGACCTATGAAAATTGGAAACTTGGGTGATTAGGAAATCCTTAGTCCAAAAGAAATAATACCAGTGTTTATGGTTACATGGTCTAAAATAATTAGGGTAGGTCGGTACTCTCGGGATCCAAATAATAGTAGGGGGCGGAATAATAGTACAGGGGTGAAATTTCCTTTAAAATAAATAATAGTACTGGGGCGCAATAATAGTACAGTGGGGAATTTTCGCAAATCAACACTAAGTATGGGTAAAAAATTGTGGTTAGTTTCATATGTTCTCATGCAGAGATCATTGGAGAAAAATTGAACCTAATACCAAGTGTCACCCCACATTTTTGAATAATACATTGATGTTTAAAATGAATGGTTCCTTAGCCACAGTAGAATATTGGGAATTTTTTCATGATTTTAGCTTTTAAAACTGATAAATTTAGCTTAGGTTTAAGCACATAAATTCATATTTTTTAAAAACATTTAGCTGAAATTTAATAAACGTAGGGTTCCAAATAAGCAGCGTATAGGGGGGATTTATCCTTGAAAATAGTTAAGCGTACGGGTACGCTTATTTGAATTCCGAGAGTAGGGAATTTTTGTTTTGTTTTTTGTTTATTTTTATATTCTGAATTCCATTGGGTCATTGAAAATTCAATCTAGAAAGCTTCACAAGTGAAATTCTAAATATTGTTACCTTGAATTAATCAGCACTAGACTAATAAAACTTCTAAACATTTTTATAAGAAAGGTTTTTAAAGGGTAAGATACCTTGCGATGCCCTTCCTACTGAATTTTTTTTTTATCTATGTCTACAGTCCATAAAAAGTTTTGGGTAGGCACCTTTTTCTAGGGTAAGTAGGGAAACTCTAAACCCAAGTTTTTTTTTGTTTTTTTTGGCCTTATCAGTTAGACAATTCGATCATTATCAGTTTGAAAATTTATGATTAGAGATACAGCTATCAGGGACCAACCTAGCCAGTTGCCAGCATGCAATTGGCCAGGGTTTCCATTACTATGGCTCAGCATCCGTAGAACGGCCTCATTCCCTTCGCTGATGATCTGTTTGAGAATAAATGTACATAAAGTCAATAGCAATCTTATCATAAAAATAATCTTACTGCAATGGGAGTTTGAGTGTTAAACAGAATCCTGGTGAAAAGGCTGGTCAATGGAGCACAGTATGTTACCGGTACAGTGTGACCCTTTGAAATAAAAGTACCAAAACTACAATGCAATGTTTGTTGTGCAATCAAATAGTGACGTTGTATACAGCGTAATACACATATGAAAACTTAGTGTCGCGGTAACATCAAAGAATGCCGGACTGCTGAATATGGATAATTTGTGCATGGGATTTCTGTGGATGAAACTACTCATGCTCGTAGATCCCGTGCAAAACATATCACCTAAATGGAGACAAATTCAAAGTATGGTCAATAACAGTTTTGTTACCCCCCCCCCCCCCCCCCCCCCCCCCCCCCTTGGGGCCCCAAGCACAAACGCATAAACAACAACGCACATGTTCACATTTCCTGCAAGGAAATGACTACTTTTCAGTGACAAATACTAAAATTTTCTCCCAACTGGACAAACCATTGTTGCCCCGTCACGTTATTTATTTCACCAATACAGCTGAAATACTGACTCATTTTTTTCCCCTGGGGTGTGTAGTCTGGCGCGTGAGTAGTTTGACTTTGGTGGCTGACAACCAATGCCCATGGCATTTGTAAAACGGTAAACAAAGCAAAGAAATGACATACAGTTTGACCCAACTACAAGGCTAAACACGAAAATAGTAAAAACAAAGCAAATGCATCACTCAAGTCAGTGCCATTTGGTTTGATTACCAAGAAATTTGATGATATTTGGCAGCATGCACTCAATGGGAAGTAACTCTAAATTATCTAAGCACATACTATGGCTACGTAACCCAAGTTCCATTTTGGTGGTATTCCGTGTTTTGTATACGCAATAACAGAACGCGAATCGAGCGGACCTCAAACATTACTATTAGTATGTGCTCTCTTCAAATTCACCGATGTTACTGAATATATTAGGTGACAAAATTATCCGAGATCACCATTTTATTGTGTACAAATATATTTTTAATCTTTTTATTGCCCCTTGTTCAATGGCAAACAAAACGTGCCGATTACTTGGAAATCGTAATTGATTCCCAATGATTCCGTGATAAAATTTTTTAGAGACACTCGAATCTAACTATCAAAAGTTTGAACTCCCTCATGATGGTAAAGAATGAGGGTCCAGATATTGAATGTTTCCAGTTTGATAAGGAATTTGATAAGTGGGTACATGCAAAGACAGGAAAGGGTTGCTACAAAAAGCTACCAAAGAACACAAACCTGTAAATGTTAAGTTTACTGCTCTAATAATCCATCAGACTTTCTTTATGTTGTTTGAATTTATGTATTAACCCTTTACCCAACAGAAGGGCCCTGTGCCAATGCATTCTCTTATATATGCGAGTCGACCATAGGTCGCCTCGCATATATAAGATAATGCATTGGCTTAACATATTAAAAATTATAAAATTGTTAAAGAATGTAAGAAAAAATGGTAAAAAGTGTTAAAAAAATATTTTTTTTAGGCCAATGCATTCTCTTATATATGCGAGGCGACCTATGGTCGACTCGCATATATAAGAGAATGCATTGGCACAGGGCATAACTGTAACTATCACAATGTGGTCAAGGAGCCGGTTCCAATGATATCCATATGTGTATGGTTCTATTGAGACAGACCGAAGATATTTTAGGCCGTTGCAGCTTTATTTGGCCGGTTTGTTGGGTAAAGGGTTAAATGATATCAGAGTTTATGTTTGATTTGAATCATTAAAAATAAAATGCTGAAAATCCGGCTCTCAAATGAGAAATCTGGCTCCTGAAATCTTATAGCTAGCTCGGTCCCTGGCTATAATTGACCACCTCCAACATGGTCTCACCACAGTAACCACCAACACTGCGGTAAGGTTACCACTTATTACTGGCTCAACACCGCGCTTACCATGGTCACACCATGAGCATGCAGTCATGGTTCATGATACCGGGTTGATTTTTATGGACAATATACTAAGAAGACTTGGTGTTATTTATCCGT
The DNA here is from genome assembly GCA_032622095.1 of Siphonodentalium dalli. Taxonomy (NCBI): domain Eukaryota; kingdom Metazoa; phylum Mollusca; class Scaphopoda; order Gadilida; family Siphonodentaliidae; genus Siphonodentalium; species Siphonodentalium dalli. The sequence goes on from CP136061.1 coordinate 225,798,020, forward strand.
GTGTCTAAGACTAAGTCAAGCCCTGTTTAATGTTTGAGGTAGATAATACATCGGTTCATAGTATTTCAAGTATAGGACATAAGAATGCTTGATAGAAAATTTGTATATACATTGTACCGTACATGTAGTGGGTTAAATGTAGCTCTCAATGAACTTTACATAACTTTGAAGTTGCTGACATTGTTTCAGCTGGTAATTTATAAGCTCAACATATCACCTGGTGTCAGTCTGCATTGATTGGCATTACTCATGCATGCATGAAAATATAATTTAGTGATGCATCTTATACATGCATCTGAGGAACTTTTAAGGAGATCATTGTGGTCCTATTATTTTAAAAACTTTTTGTGTGATGACTGCTAATAGACTGCAGTATCATAACCACACGGTACCATAGCTCCACCAGAGTGACTGCCTCGATTCCGTGGTGGATACCATATACTGGCAGTAAAACAGCGGTCATTTCCGGGGTATCATCCTGTTTTTCAGGTCAATTACTTTTTGAGGATAGCAGTTGTCAACATTATGAACTTAAACAAGTACATGGATCACCATAAATCTTTCTTGCTTTGATAAACATTGCTGAAATTACATAATGGTTTGTAAACCTACAGTTAAACCTAAGAGCCAATAACAGGAACTTGTGATGGATGGATGTACATGTACCATATGTAGTATACAGTAATGCCCTAAATAATTGACTCCTTAACCACATCAGAATTATGGGTAACTTTTCAAGATTTAGTCCGAAATATGGCTTGTTGCCATTCATCGGAAAGCTCTCACTAAATCCTGAAAAGTTACCCATAATTCTGCTGTGGTTAAGGAGTCGATTATCTAGGGCATTACTGTATGCCGCTGGTACAGAATGAGTTCAACTATATTATAAATTTGGAATATAGTTTGGAAGTACTCTCAGGATCCAACTAAAAGAATTGTGTGCAACAAAGGTAGGGAGTGGAAAATATATCAAAATCAAAAGAGTAGGCGTGAAATAAAATTAGGGGTTTCAAAATTGAAGAATATTCTCCAAATGGCGCTCAGATTTTCAGCACCAAATCACTAATAAACATACAGTTTAGTACGTGCTTGTAACAATGGTTAGGATAGAACTAGAAAATTGAAATGATGTAACTGTGTTAAATATTGTGAGGCAGGGAGTTGTTGTTGTGATTTGGCACCAGCATATATACCTTTATATAGAAGAAATGACCCTTTATTTGACTCGCCAGAAATCTTGCCAATTAATTTGGCTGATGATTCATTAAATTGAATCATCAGCTGAAACTAAGAGAAAAGGGAATCTTTTTTGCATTTGTGACTTCCAGAAATTAATAAACGTAAGGGTTCAAATAAGCACCATAGGCCAGGGGTGTGATTATTTTGACAAAAATAATAAACATAGGGGTACGTTTATTTTGGATCCCGAGAGTACATGTACAATTCATATCTCATAAATAAATGTACAGTATGTTACAAATCTGAGAAAGTTCAACTATATCAGTCGAAATCATTTCAGTTTAAAACAAATTATCTTTTTAGCTCACCTGCTGGTGGAGCCAGGGAAGAATCCAGAGATAATTTGGGGACACCTGTTTCCAGCAGAGGATGTACCGATATCCCAATATAACTTTAAAATACGGCTTCTACACCGAACCAACACAGATACTAGTACAGATGCATATATTATAAATATGACATAATATTTCTGATTTAAAAATTCAACATGCAAATGAAGGCTGTATTGCAACTGCAGATGTTTATTTACAGCGCATATTGTTGAATTGCCTTGAAAATTCAGGTTGACTCAATTAGGGGTGTAACGATTCATCGATGTATCGATGTGACCGCGATACAGCATTGACGATACGGTCATCGATACGGGCGTTCAAACGATACATATCTCGATACACAAATTGCATGTTGTTATTACCTATTCAGGTAAGTAAGCAGCGGTCACCACAAACGAGAAAGATCAATGTTGAATCAGTATTTAACAAAAAATTAAGGTAATCCCCTCAATAAGTTATAAAAATGATAAACATTCCCTATTTATCACGGAGTAACAGTGAGGCCAACAGACCGAATTGTATCAATTTGCATGTGTAGACAATCTGATGCCATCTTCTTGAAACACATGTATTGTATTAATAGAACAATCAGCTAATGATCCACTGATCAAAGCACAGACCTGACCTGAGTGACATCAATTTTAATGACCTATTTCAATAGTACACGTCATGCAGCAAGTGAACGACTTTGTCAATAACATGTCATTTACAGCCGGCGGAAAACACTTGATGCATGCTATTGCTACAATTTCACCAGAGTGATGCAGCTGCTGTAGTCTCAACCTATATCATATCAATCTACATGTATGTCTTTCCCGTGTCACGTCAACACTGCATGGACACTGTACTCTGTGCACTGGCCCATGCATGTGGGTTGCTGAGCAATTGTTAAACTTCCCGGATTAAACTTTTCAACAGAAATGTACCCCCCCCCCCCAGTTCACATTATAAAGTTGACAACTTGACATGAATAATTAATATAAAGCCCCTCCCATTTAACTGTCAATCTCGTGACACTGATTGAGAGATTTTCAGAGACGACGTTCCTCATTGGCCAACAGGTAGTGTTTGTACTCTCTAATTAAATTTATTCAGACAATGCAGTGCAACAATTTTTTTATTATGGGCTCAATGTCGGCATCTTTCCGGTCCGATGGGATATCACTGATAGTCGATACATCGATGAGGCTTTAATTATTTTTTTTTACAATACAATACAAGTTGCAACAACAAACATTTTAGATGAACATCTAGTACACTCATCTTAGCGAGTTCATGTAGGCCTACCTGTAGCCATGCAAGCACATATACCCGGCTGTCGTTATACCGTAAATCAGTGTATATACAGTCCATATGAAGACTCGGCAATATCGCTATAATTTTAGGGAAGTAAAATCGCGATACGTATCGTATCGTGACATCTGTATCGCGATAAACATCGATACACCCTATACCCCATATCGTTACACCCCTAGACTCAATACTGTCCACTAGGAGTTTGGGGTCATTTAGGCTTCTCAAGTTTGGGCGCCCATACCTGTAACAGGTATCAAAACAGCCCTGGAAATTTCCCTGGGTGGAGCTATAGTCATCACTCCTCGTCCATCCATCTTCTCCAGAACTGGAAGTCAGTATTGAGTCATATTTGGTGTGTATGGTCCCTAGTTGACTGTGATTCAGATTTTTTTCAAATGGGGTCACCAGGTCAAAGAGGGGCGGAGCCAGGGACATAACTGGTTCCCTCCATAGTAATTCTTAAAACACATTCTTCTCAAGAACCATCAGGGTTATTTAGCTTATAATTGGTATGGGGGATCCTTGGATAGAAATAAATTCAGGTTGTCTAACCAGAAGGTTGTTTCGTCAAGGTGGGAGATATTAGTATACAGCCACCAGGGCACAGCAGGGTAGCAACACCAAATTCATCCTCTGAGCGATGTCTGTCTTTGTACTTTATGGCTCTGTTATTGACAGTAACTGGCGGCTCTGCAAGAAAACAATGTGTACAATCACAACCATAAATTGAGTATTGAGGCTCAAATAGAACGACTGGTATCATGCAGAGTTTCTGAAATTCATGAGCAAAATACAAGGCGGTGCCCGGAGTGGCATTGGGAAAACACATCGTCATAAATAACCATATGAGACAGGCCTCAAAATATGGTGCAAAATATTAATCTTTGCAGGATGAGGTACCCAGAGCGTGAATTTAATGACGTTACCCCACACAGAAGCTAATTTCCCCAAATTAATCCTCTGGGGACCTCATTCTGCATGGCCTCAGGCACCTATTGGGCACCTCAATTATGCATCAAGTCGTCTTCCAATTTGGGGATAGAGAGAAACTAAACTAAAAAAGAATAAGAAACTTTCCAAAGAAACTTTCTAAAGAAACTAAAAAACATGTTAATTTGATAGTATAGATATACTTTCCAGAGAAGATGAGGCCCAAGCAGAATGAGGTGCCCAAGATGGTGAATTCATTGGTGCTAGCCCGTTGTGCTTGGTAAAATCACTAAATTCACCCTCTGGGGACCTCAATCTACAAATGTCCAGCACCATAGTTTAAGGCCTGGTTATCGGTAATATAAATAGACTTACAAGTTCCAGGGGGATGGAATTTCTATATATCAACATAATCCATTCCAGTGTGGTTATCTCTTGTAGATCAAGAATATCAAGAAACTAATTCATTTAACGAAACAGCATCTCGAAGAATTGATGGACGCATTTGGCAATATGAAAAATCCTCCAAGTGTATTTCTACAGGTGAGTAATGTACATGTATCATTTGGAAACATTATCAGCAATTCAGCATGAGCTATCAGAGCGGCATTCATCTTAATTGTTTGTTGATCAATATGGAAGGACAAACTCGCCATAAACTGAAAGATGTTTTTCTTGTCACGTTTGTATGCTTTGTTATGTAAAAAAACATCAAAAGCATTACAGTACCATTTGTTTATAGACAAATACTTGGAACTACCAGATCGCCCAATGAAAATCGTCTGTTGCACTGTGGACGGCGTCATCAACAATCGCATTCAAATCACACCAAATTCTACCTGCTGTCAGTTCAAAATCCAGTAATTTGCGGTATTCATGATTGTGGAAATGATCAGACAGAAAACGTGTACATGATCAAATTGTTCTTGCAAAGAGATGAATATTTTCAATCTAGTTAGTATTTCTTCTAACCTATATATGTTAATATATAAGGAATGTGCTATAAGTAGTATTGTGAGTTTTAGGTTGTAGACACACCAAATTAGGGATTTTACAACCGACTTATAATGCGCGTGAATCTAAATAAAGAAATGAGGCACATGACTCTCCTTATAAACAATCTACTGCGCTTTTTGCGAGAAACCAAACAACACTCGACCTGTATTTTCTCGGACACAAAGCGTGTTTTAAGAATATTCATTTCATCATAATGCTATACTATTAGTATATTCTTGAGGAAATTATCATAATTTTGATAAATTTTATTTCTAAATTATAACCTACAATGAAGGCTGCTCGTCCCTTTAACATGAAACTATTAAAAAACTTAACGCACTGCTTTCTATTTGTTTTAATCTTCAAAATTATATACTACCATAAGCATTTGACAGCAAAGACAGCTCTAGGTTTTCTTCCCATGATCTACCATTATAATTTTTAAGCGACCACATATTAAAATATTTGAACCAATACAAACGAAACAATCTAAAATTTATTGAAAATATATAAGAAAGAAACCAAATATTTTCAGTGTTATATAAATATTTTTTTTGGAAATGCGTATATATGTTTTGAGATACTCTTACCAAAATGATTAAAATTGGAAATTAGTTATTGCGAATCTCTGTTATTTTAGATAGTTTCTAAGACTTCAATCAAGATAGTGTCTAGCCATTTGATGAAATAGAATTGTGGTTAATATATGTATATTTCAGTTATAAATTATATACCATAATATATGTATACTTGTTAAATATGTTTATCACATAATTTGGCCATAAAAGCAGTTTCATAATTATCGGTAATAGACACTTTTAATATCAGCGCGTGCGATGACGCCACAGCGTTCTTCAAATAACTTGCGATCGCTGTAGTTTATGATTGTTGTTTTCGATGAATATTTCGCGTTGCTTCGGGTTTATTTGATCATGTGATAAAAGGTATCTCACACTCGTCCTATTTTATACGTAATTTATCAACCTCGTCCTCTAAATTCTATTTGAGCCTCGGTAAACCTCGGCTCAAATCGAATTTAGTGAACTCGGTTGATAAATTCCGTATAAAATAGAAACTCATGTGAGATCCTATATATCAGATATATAGAAACACTAGCTCAGTATGAGTTTTTAGTGCTTCAATGTGCTTTAACAAATTCTTTTTTTCTTATCAAAATGGCCATTTATTGATCAGAATGGCACAATGATATATCCCTCTGGCCTCTACTAAGATTAAGCTTCTTTTCTTCAATAAAATCAACTTTAAAGATACATATTCCGAATCGATGGTCCCTGTATCATCCAGTTACAGCAAACAGAATTTCACCAAGAGCCAATTTAGTTGTCAAAATTACTTTATTACAAGTATCAATAGATACTCACAACAATACCATTCACGATATCATATTTGCCAAAAAGTCCTATAATATCAGTTTTTCTTGGCAGTTTGGACAATCGCTCGTTTATAAATTCCATATATGGTTATTTCTCGATCAAATTGGAATTTCCCAAGTTCAGAAATATAAACCCTTAGTATTTCCATGTGTAACCAGCATGTTGACATACAATATAACATGTCTATTTGCATGAATAAAACATGATCAGTGATTCATATATAGTATATATATGTACAGTAATGCCAGGCTTTCCGCTACTACGGCAGGCCGGCCGTCCAGCGGCCTCATTCCCCTCCCCAACCTTGACTTAATATTGGCCACAATATAGCCACAGACCTAGCTCAGCCCCTTTTTGCACAGGACAAGCAACCACCGACACTGATGATTAACAGATTGCAAGGAATCCTGCACCTGGTGTCTGAATAAAACATGATCAGTAGACCACATGCACAGTTGTCTGAACTTGTCTCCACCATCCTGCGTAACGCTTTGTCGGCGAATGTTTAGTAGTAATCATCCTCTCACATTTTAAATTACCGTAGGTAGATTTTTTTCTATAATTCCCAACTTTCTAACCCACTATTTCCCCTCAGAATGTGCATTATACATCGGTTAGTCAGTAAGTGGCTGATTTCTGAGCTACAACCATGAACACAGGTGAGGTCTGGCAGTCACTGCCATGAACAGTACAGTTATTTTGCCTCAAAGCAAGGTCTGTATCAAAGAAATGTTTAATTAAAAATAAAACATTTAAAATATTAATAGTTATTTTCAGTGACAGTGTATTTATTCCCAATCCAATTAATACAAAAATTATCCATTATACGAATCCAGCATGAAGTCAACTCTGTCTGAGGAATGGCTTTTGAATTAACACCAATTTGTTTTGATTGGTACCATGAACAAAACACAAAGAAAGCATGCAGAACTGGGTATAGCACGTGACATGACCTCTGCCCATGACGTAATTATCACTGGTTACTGCTGGAGTAAACTTAACACTGAGTGTGAAAATGTGTCTTTGCCAACAGCGGTCCCCTTTGCCGTCAGTCCTCTTTGATGTCACTTAAATTGCTACTGTTATAAATGTTGTTGTATCAACTGTATATTGTGGTGTTACATGCTTTTAGTTCATCAACTTGAGATCAAAGGAAGATGATGTGTTTTAATTTGGTTTCTATACAAAGCTTCAATGTTCCTGCTTGTTGTCTCAAATGCAAGGAATTGGCTACTTTTCAGTGATAAACATCCAAATTTTCTCCCGATACGGCGCCGGGTATGTGCTTCCCAAATACGGCCACATTCCCCCTGGTAATGCTCTAAGTAATCAACTCCTTAACCACAGCAGAATTATGGCAACAAGCCATATTTCCGACTAAATCCTGAAAAGTTACCCATAATTCTGCTGTGGTTAATGAGTCGATTATTTAGAGCATTATTGTATCCACATATCAACTATCACAACATACAGTATTCTTGTTGATTTCAATACTTTTCATCATCGTATATTCTGAAATTTGCTATTTTCACTGATGTACTGATCATATAGGGAGCCGTGGCCTTAAGTTACCTCTCGGAACATCATCTGCATATATCTGTACTGTTTCTGAAAGAAGTAGGTGGAATTTTTGCCAGGCCACCAAATATTCCAAGTGTTGAAAAATAACAGATTTCAAAATTCAAAATCTGATAACCCTGATCTTTGATGCGTGGGTTCCTCGACTCAATTCAAACATTGTTTACCTCCGAAGCTGAAGAAATAGTAAGTTATGGGGGCTAAATCAGATTATGTATCTTGCAAATAAAAAACATTCTGCAAGATGCCACATGTCTTCACTTTAGAGGGGGTACCCCCAAGACCCCCCAATTTGTTATGGTCACCATTGTGACCAACTTTCTCTTTCGGAAGTAAACTTTCCAATATGGAAAACTAATTTACCTCCTTTCATTCTTACAAACTGGGAATGCCTGTTAATTTTCTTCACTCTATTTCTAAATGGCATATTTACTAACAGAAAAATAAGTGATTCAAAGTCCTTTAATATTAAATCATTACTTAGTCATTGCTTTGAAATTTTTTAGGCATACAATGATCTAGCTGACAAAATGCACAACTTACAACTGAGAGAACAAACCCTGTTATCACAAGAGACATTACTGATCCAGGAACCACCACAAGAAGAAGAACCTGAACCTCCTCCACCCAAGTCGGCTTCTCCAGAGACACTGAGTCCCAGTAATGGCACCAACAGTTTGCCCCCGATTCCACTGAGTAGTCCACAGCTGCCACTGAAATCACCCCTCGGCCACGTTAAAGCTTTCTTACCTAATGAACAGATAACTTCTGTAAGTATATAGTCTGCAGTTGACCCTCAGCCATGTTTACCCTTTCATTATGGGAGCTGTGCTGGTGCAGTATGAAGACCCTGTGTAAGTGCACTGGCACAGGCTTACACAGTCAAGGTAAATATTGTTAGGTCAATGTATTCTCTTAAGTTATATATATATATGTGAGCATTGCAAGACTCCCTACGAGAGACTCGCATATATATAAGAAAATGCATTGGCACAGTGTTTTCACAAAATTTCAGGAAGCTCCAGTTATGGAAGGGTTAAAGCCTTCTTACCTAATAAACAGATAACATCTTAATAAGCCTTGAAATAGTGTGTCTGTCATTTACAGAATGAGGTCCCCAGAGGGTGAATTTAGTGATTCTACCCAGCATAGCGGGCTAGCATCACCAAATTCACCCTCTGGGAACCTCATTCTGCTGAAGTGTAAGCAGAATCAGGTCCCCAGAGGGTGAATTTGGTGATGCTAGTATGCTATGCAGGGTAGCATCACTAAATTCACCCTCTGGGGACCTCATTCTGCAAATGACAGACACGCTATTTCAGTGTTTGCGCTGTCGGTGGCCAATTCGAAAGTGGCCACAATGAATATGTGGCCAAACTTTTTTTCACCACAAATTGAGAAAGAAATCTAATTCAATAAATCGACGAGTGAATAGATCGACGAAATTAGGCGACGAAATATCACAGGTTTTGGACACTCGGGATTTGTATTTCGGACACATCATACGATGACAGTCCAAGTTTATTTTGTAAGGGGAGCATTGATAGAATGGTGATGGTTATACAGAGGCGATTGTTAATCGTCAAAAACCTTAATCTCTGCACTGGTTATATCATATTATGTTGATTAGATGAAATACGTAAATGCATTGTCCTATAATTCGATGTACCAGCAATGGTATCAGTTACGTAATGTGTTGTAAACTGCCTCCCGTCTTCTAACAACAACCGGGCTTAACACCTTAAAGGTTATTAATACAACAATAGGTATTCAACAGTTGTCAACGCACGATAATAAGCAACAGAACTGTTGGGGGTTACACTGGATTGACCTCGCCGTCCGTCATTCTGTCCGGAGATCAATCCCTCTGTTTTTCCGTCCGTTTGTCCCGGCAGATATCTCAAACACAGTTGTTGGATTTGAATGTAATTTGGTATGGATGTTTACTTCTATTAGGGCATTCAACGGAATGTTCAATTGTTTTTTCCAGATTTTCTGTTCTAGAGTTATTAATCTTTGTTTATCTGGAAATGATGTTTTTTTTCTACGTCTGAGCAGATATCTCCACCACCAGTTGACGATTCTCAATGAAATTTGGTATGGATGTTCACTACTATGAGGGCAAGCAATTGAGTTTTCAATCATTTTATTGAGTGTTCAATCGTTTTTTTTTTTCCAGTTTTCCGTTCCAGAGTTATTCATCTTTGTAGATTTGGAAGTGTTTGTTTTTTGTCCGTATCTCCACCACCGGTTTATGGATATCAATGAAATTTGGTATGCATGTTCTCTATTATGACGAAAATCAATTGAGTGTTCAATCATTTTGTTCCTGTTCTCCATTCTACAGTTATTTATCTTTGTTTATTTGTAAATGTTGGGGTTTTTCCCATCTAAGCAGATATCTCACCCATAATTTGTCGGTTTGAAATTGCCACCGTGGGGGTATGCCAGTTGAGCCAGTGTTTTTTATGATGAATATTTCCCAGCAGGCAGGTTTTTGTTCAACAATTTATCAAAAATATTGTTGGATGTGAAAAAATAGTTTTCATGATTATATAAGTGTTATTTATACATGTAACAACAAATAAAGATGTTAATGAATCAGTTTATTGACATAATAGTAATTTACAACAAGGTATGAGATGACAATATGATACAGCAATCTAATGATTTCGCTATTTCGCCATTTCGTGGTATTACGTACTGTACAAACTAAACAATCTTAAGAACCTCAAATGGGGTGATGGGGTGATTTCGGCTTTATGCATATTCGGTTATATGCATGGGAAAGGCCATGCACCGACGCTATGCAATAAAGCGGAATTGACTGTACGAAAACTTTATTATCCGAAATACCAAAGTGAAATGTCAAACACAGTTTGTACACTAGATTTATGGCCAGTAGCTTACAGATGTTGAGGATATTGTGGTGTCACCCCGAGCGAGTTTGAAAATAAGTTTTGTCCGATTTCTTTTACCATAGTTACGACACAAGTTAGTTTGTCTATTTTTATCAATTTTAGAAAATTTTATCTATAGCGCGATAACTTGAACAAACCTCAACCAATTTCATTCATATTATGGATCATTTACAACAATATCTCGAACGAGGCCCTTTGTGCACTTCACATTTAAACAGTTTGATTTTATAAACAAGTTTTTTAGATTGAGCTCCTTGCTCAAATTAACATTTTTTTTTTCTTTTAATTAAATATTTTTAAATCAAAATTTTGAAAAACTAATGCCGTTATTATCTCCGCCAGGGTAACCCGAGTCACTGCACCAAGTTCTAACAAACAGAACATTAATTTTGTTTGGCCTAGTATATTTTATTTTCTTATATTATGCATGGCCATGTTTTTGTTGACAATTAATATTATATATTATATTCAAATACATCGACCAATGTCACTATTAAGTTTGTTTTTCTAGGTTGGCCTTTCGCCAAGTCATTCAAGTGTAAGCACTTTGTTCGTGCTGGCCATATATTTTCTGTTCATGTGGCTCAGTGATATTGTAATTTAATACATTTCTTCTCAACAGATATCTATTTTTATGCTAACTGCTCGCATTATGTTCAAGGTTCAAGTTAAACCCGGGAAGACTCTGCGTGAAGGCTTAGCGAAGGCTATGAAGTTACGTGAATTGGACTCGGAGAGTTGTACAGTATATGTACAAATTGACCTCAGAACCAAGTTAGTGTTAGTTAAATGTGAACTCCATTGTATTGTAACTATCATTCCACTGGAGCATAGCCTCTTCTATAATTTTTCACAATTAGCATAGATACTAAATACGCCAAATAATTACGTGATTCCTACTTGTCATCGAGACAATCAATTAAAATAGACAGTAATGCCCTAAATAATTGACTCCTTAACCACCGCAGAATTATGGGTAACTTTTCAGGATTTAGTCGGAAATATGGGTTGTTGCCATTCATTGGAAAGCTCTCACTGAATGGCAACAACCCATATTTCCGACTAAATCCTGAAAAGTTACCCATAATTCTGCTGTGGTTAAGGAGTTGATTATTTAGGGCATTACTGTAGTTGAGGGTTCATGTATGTTCTAAAACTGTCAGTTGATGGGTTCCAGAACAATAACTATATAACATTTTTCACAAATATAAATACAACAGCCATCATGTTGGGGGGAGTAAAATGATGTTCAATGTTTTCATGGCTTCATGCCAGTCACATGGTGTCGGGTCAAAATAACCAAAGAGATCATCTGTGCACTTTTTGATTGGCTAATTAACGTTTCAATTTACTATTTTGTTGTTGTTTGGTAATCAGGTTACACACGACTGGTCATGTGAAATTGGGGTAATTCTCATGTTTTTGGACGTCTAAAGGATTTTCTGAAACAAGTGCACATGTTATGTTATAAATATAGTTTTTGCAGACATGAATAGCTCTACGACCACTTTGACAACATGTTAAGCGACATCTCTCCTTCCTAGTCCAAGTCTTCTTGTACTAAAACCAGCTAAGATATTGGGATGGCGATTTGCTGTTTTTAGTCCAAGCCCGCTTGCATACCAATCCTATCACACGAGTTACGCCCACGATCTGTGGCGGGAATCTGTGGTGTATTTTACTCGATTTACCTAATGAATCAATACATGATGCTATATACATCGGAAAGAGAGACATCTTATGGTCATAATGGTGTATAATAATCTAACTTTCATGTTAAATTACGCATAGAATATTCCGGTTGATTGTCACCAACATCGCTGTTTTTTCTGTTTGATTACTTAACTGAAAGCCGAACTCAGGTTCCGAAGAACTTCGGCATTGTCCGGTGTTTGTTCTGAGTATTCTAGTTTCCGTTTCTATATATAGCGCAGGGTTTTCCGAACAAAATAGCGAAACCCGATCGCCGTAAAGTCCAGTTTCCAATGTGCTTTGAGAACAATTCCCGCACTAAAAACTTAATGACATAATGGAGGATCAGAAAGGTAGTTTTGTTGACAATTTTCGCAAGCAACTTGTCAAAATTGGAGCAAATTAGAACTCTTGTGTCTGACTTGCCATGCGTGTGATTTTCATCCATGTGCATTTTGACTTTTGTGTTGATAAAATAATCGGAGAACCGAATCACACAGTTTCGAAATATAGTTCTTCCGTTTTAGTGGGACTTTTCAAACTTAAGGTTAAAAATTTATACAAATTTTGTTTGATTTTTTGTGTGCTTAACAAGAGCAGTATATTGCTCTGTTCGCTTAGTATATATCTTAATTTCGCTGAAGTCCACCAAATGTGGGAAATGTAGCACCATATTATTTATTCTAATGGTCGTTGTGTTTACACTGTTTTAAACTTTGAGAGGGTTGTAATTCCCCGTAATTTATTTAATGTATTACATTTATATCTTCAATGTTTAATTAATCTATTTATTTTTTATTTATTGACACACATAATTACGATTACAATGGAGAATTCATCGTAATTTGCGTGGTCAGTCGAAAATCTACGGAATATTTTCAACGGAAAATGCCGAACACAGTTCGCGAGGTCAACTGAGTTCGCATACTTTTAAAAATTTGTAAACATTGCGGTAAATGTCTCTTTTCGCATTAAATTACTGCTTTCAATTCACAACTGATGTGGGTTTCAGATCAAATAGCATGTCTTCTGCGGAAAATATCCGTTTATTGTCGCAATTGTGATATTTTATTTCATATAATTGTGGTTTTATTTGAGCGGGTCACAAACGCTTAAGTCATGTCATAAGAATGCATGGGCCTGGAACTCGGACTAAAGACCGGCACCTCCATCCCAATATCTTAGCTGGTTTTAGTACGAGAAGACTTGGACTACATCTCTCCTTGATGTAGGCACCATTTTGTTGCACGAAATAGTTCTCATTTCTATTTAAGAATTCCAATACAGACCAAATACACCACATCCATGTAATGAAGCTTTATTTTATGAATCATCATATAGCTAATGTAAAATAAATCAAGTCAGTCAAAAAAATAAGAATACCAAGTATACTTAAGTGTTTCAACTGGTAGTAATATGAGACAGGAAACCAAAGTGCTACAGGAGCATATAGGTCATAATTTACTTGTATATATGCAATCAATATCATTTCAGGGCTGGGCGTATAGAAGTGTCAGATGTTGAATAACACGGTATAATTGCACAAAGCGAACAACATACTGTATAATTTCACGAATACTGAAAGTCTGTTTGTCATCTACATACATCTACAGATGTATCAAAATAACGTTGGTTGCTTATAATTAGAACTAGGGAACTTTATTTTCAAATATCTAGTGTGAAGTCACTAGGAAATTTCATTGACAAAGCATTATTTTCCAGTAGCCGGTTACCGATTTGGGATGATGAACCAAATTTTATTGGTCCAGATTGACAATAACTGTGCATATGCTCCGAAAATAAATGCTCTTCTTTTTTCGTGAGGAGCGACATGTATTTAAAGTGATGTGAAACACTCCGGTAGGGTGATCAAATAGAAATGGAAAACACTTTTGTTTAAAGTAGTTATTTTTACAAATATGATATATAAATTTACAACACACACCGTAATTTTTATATATTAATTAAATGCAGTGACTGCCGGTGGCGAAATTGTTTTCGTTAGTTTATCACCGATAGAAGCGACCCGATTCGAGTAGTAAATATTTACAATTTAGCACAGTTCAGACAATGTTTTCTATGGAGTGGAACGGTCGATTTGCTTGAGACTTTCGGTGATGTTAGTTGATTGTTTCATTCCTCCAGTTGGCATAGCACCTGAATACTTATCAGTTTCACACACCGAACAAGTACATAATATGTCTTTAAGAAAATATACCTCAAAACAGTTTAGCGTGTGTAGCATTGCACATCCCTAATCTCCTACCAGGCCTCATTCTACAACATGAGGATAGGGAGAAGTGACTTCTCCCTCTGGCGATTTTAGGGAGACTTCATGCTCAAATAGGGAGACTTCATGTCCAAACAGGGAAAAGGTGGAATTGTCGATATTTTAACACTTTTATTGCATAAACATAAAACTAAATTATAATATTGCGTTAATGAAACGTCGCTTTTGTAACTCAGATAATTTCCCTGTATCGTTTCTACTCCCAAAGAACTAACAAGATCGATGATATGGGAGAATTCTTCCTTCGGCAGCTCGCGTTTTGCAATGTGGTAGGCAGTCTTAAAATATGTGATGATATGCTCCTCATCTTTCAACAGCTTCTCTGTAATTATTTTTTGCATTGGTTGTTGAATGGTCAGCTTACTTTTTGTGACAGCGGTGACATGTGATTCAGCTAAAATACAAACGGAACATAAATAGCGGCGTATAGGTACAGTCATAAAATAGTACAGCATACATTACTTATCACGGTAAAAAGCGCTATCTCTTGCTCAATGTGTCTATTAGTTCATGTTAATGTGGCCATGTTTGAGAAAAAAAGTACATCTGGAGATTTATCGGCGACGGGGAATATGTGAAACATAAAACGCATGCTATACGTTTTTACAAGCAATATATTAATATAGAGTTGTCCTTCCATTGGAGAGTGTAACAGAATGACCCGGATGACCACGTGCTGTCTACATGAAACATGTGCAAAATACTTTTGAAAATTAAATTTAGAGTTATCCATCTTCCAATTGTCAGTGGATGATAAATGTACTAAACAAATAAAAAAAAATTATACTTACATTCATTGTGACGAGCGTGATTTGTAGTTTTTGAAGGTTTATCATGACCTCGAGAATAAGCATTGTCGAGTTTTGCAGCGCGACACACGGAACAGTGCCATTTATTGTTGTCGTCTTTGACATACCAATCAAAGGCATTTTGAGGAAGTTTTTTACAGAACCTTTTCGACGGTGACTGAGTGTCTGGTTCAACATCGCGTTTCCGTTTAGAAGACGGAGAGTTTGACAACAAAGATGTTAGACATCTTGTTAGCGTAATGAATACTGTCTTCCACGTTAGCTTCCATATGTATAGTACTATTCTAGACTGCGTCTGCGAAAATGAATCAATGTACTTGACGCCAGAAACACTCTGCAATTAAACCGCTTGTGTAAACCCATTTGTCTTCATAAATGAACTAAGTATCTTCTATTCATCTGTTCTTAATTACGAACGAACTATTCTCACTTCCATTTCTCACCTCATTAACATACCGTCGGCCCAATGACATGTGAGACAATGTAATAATCCCAAGCTCATCGACGTCTGCCGGCCTATACAAAACACTGATATCCCGACAGGCGCTAAAATTACAAGGCGACTTAAATTTCGCCTCAGAGCTAAACTAGGGCGATTTCTGCTGGCCTAGGGCGAGAACTTCGCCTTTGTCGCCTTTTAAAATGAGCCCTGTCTCCTACCAATACATCATATATTTGTCCACTCAAATTCATGTTTAAATTTTTACTTCAGAGTACCAATATCTTGGGACAAAGACATGACAGAATTGGCTGGCAAAGAGCTAATAGTGGATCAACTTCCAAATTCTGTTGAAAACTTCTTTCAGGGCCCATCGGCCCTACGTCATAATTCAGTGAGTACATGTAGTATCAAATTTATTTCAGGACCCAACAGCCATGCGATGTAATTTAGTATGTAACTACTACTGAATTTGTTTTATGGCCCAAACTTATGTCATAATTTAGTTTCTCACTTTGTTGAAAGGTCCAACATCCCATGTTGTAATTTGGTAAGGCCTGAATTTATTGAGTTTCCCAATATTTTTGGATTGTCAATTTAAAAAACAGATGTGAGTTTATGAGATTAATATAATTTCTCTGCAATGAGTCTATATATTTATGCCTTTATTTCAAATTAGAAGATGACAATGTGAATAATTGCTCATGCCAACCAATAATAAACTTTTCCTTCATTGCACCATTCAGTATTGAAAAGTTGAAAAGAATAATATGAATCGTACGTGACACGTAGTGGAGCAACCACACATGATGTGCCTCAAATTTGCCTTTTTTCGGCAACATAACGCTAAGAATAATATATACATGTATAACATCATGCAGTGGTCACGATGGAGACGGCCTGCCAACTTGACAAGACGTGTCGTGGATTGTAAAATCTTGTCTGGATGCTCGTCATGACTTCTTCATTTTTCGTTTTCATTAAGCGAACAAACGAAATTGGTCTAAATGAAATTAATAGACCTAAATCACATGTGAATTCTTCGTAAGTTGTGAAGTAGTCCGGGTTCGCGCTGCCACTTGCCAACTTTGCCAATGGCAAAAATAATTCACATTTGGCAAAAAATATTTTCATTTGGCAAAAAATTGGCAAGTCACTTTTGATTCCTAAAGAAAGTTTAATAATATTTGTCGACCAATGCCACTCATTTCAGGAAAATCTTTCATCGCTGGTATTAGTGGTGATTTATAAGGTTATGAAAAGTCAACACCTCTATCAAGATACAATTAATCCGATATCATTGGTTTCTGGTGGTGGTGTTTACATAGCTAATCCTCTTTGTTTCGATGTGCCATTCTGATGAAGAAACCCTTCCACAATTCCATTGTTATGTTGTTGGTTTATTATTCTGTGATAAACCCAAGTATAGAGGCGAGAATTATCAGTAAATAACTGCTTTGCTATCGATATCAATGGCTGCTCAAACAGCGATTGTCGAAATAGTCAAAATAAAAGGCACAATGTTGTAGAACTGATAGAATTTGGCAACTTCTAACAACATTTGGCAAAAATTATTTTCATTTGGCAAAAACAAATTTATGACCAGCGCGGACCCTGGAAATAGTTACATTTTATCGCGATGCTTCATTTCCAATTCCGCGTTTTTTGCAATCTCAACACGGTTGCTAACCGGAAGTTACATGACAATTTCTCCAAAATCTATACCTGTGATCTTGAAAAATCATTGATGGATATAGAAAAAAATATATGACGTAATTCACATGCCTTAGGTATGTATAAGCACCCTTGGTGGTTGCTATAACAGTTTGAGATGCTGACAATTGATACATAAAAACTCATCTTTTTCTTTGCAGATTCGAAAGACATTCTTTTCTCTTGCTTTCTGTGATATATGTAGAAAACTGTTGTTACAAGGTTTGCGGTGCCAAACCTGTGGAACTCGGTATCATCACCGATGTGCAGACAGGGTTGATGACTACTGTCAAGGTGGTGGTGGTTACCTCGATTACCAGAACCCGCATATGAGTCGAGAGAATAATATAAAAACGTATGTATTATATTCCAGTTATATAAACACATGTATATCTACTGGATAATGATAACATTTATTATATAATTGTCTGATGTCTTATTATATTGACAGCTTATGGTTCTGAGACTATGAGTTGCCTCAGTAATCTAATCAGATTAACCCTTTGAGTGCCAGGTCCGATTTTTGTATCAACCCATATACCCTGTGCCAATGCATTCTCTTATATATGCGAGTCGACCATAGGTCGCCTCGCATATATAAGAGAATGCATTGGCTTAACAATTGTTTGTTTGTTTGTTTTTTTTTACAATTTTAATATATTTTATTATATTCTTTAACAGACTTATTGTGTAGGTTTAGGGCCGATAATATCGGCCCCTGGCACTCAAAGGGTTAATCAGGGAATAAAAAAATGACCTTGTTTCTGTAATTGTTCATCATAAGTTGCCATTAATTGGGATACCACCCCATTACTTTTCAATTGTATAAATGGTTTGACCTTTTTTTTTGTGTCAATCTGTCCAGTTTGTCAGTGAGCCATCAGAAAGTTTAACCCTTTACCCAACAAACCGGCCAAATAAAGCTTCAACAGCCTAAAATATCTTCGGTCTGTCTCAATAGAACCATACAAATATGGATATCATTGGAACCGGCTCCTTGACCTCATTGTGATAGTTACAGTTATGCCCTGTGCCAATGCATTCTCTTATATATGCGAGTCGACCATAGGTCGCCTCGCATATATAAGAGAATGCATTGGCCTAAACAAAATCTTTTTTTAACAGTTTTTACCATTTTTTCTTACATTCTTTAACAATTTTATAATTTTTAATGTGTTAAGCCAATGCATTCTCTTATATATGCGAGGCGACCTATGGTCGACTCGCATATATAAGAGAATGCATTGGCACAGGGCCCTTCTGTTGGGTAAAGGGTTAAGGAATGAAATTAGATGAAACTCTTACAGGCTGAATTTGAATAACTTATTATGAGTTATTCCCGTTTTATGGCAAGCATTTCTTACTATTTAGTACTTTACACAATTTCAAATATATTTCTTGGAAATGCATGGAATGAACATACATTTATAGTTGACATCTGAAAGACTACTATTTGATACGTGACCTAATACCATCTAATTTACATTTTGCTTGTTTCCTAAATACATGTGCAATGAACAAGGACTCATTTTAATATCTTTAATGGCGATAAGCTATATCATGGGTGGAAACAGTCACAGCTCTTGTATTGTGTAGACTTATCATTCTTTACCCTTTCATGTTGGGAGCTGCACTGGTGCAGCATTAAAGATCATGTGCCAGTGTGTTCTCTTATATATGCACGTCTCCCATAGGGAGCTTCGCATATATAAAAGAATGCACTGGCTTACAAGGCCAAGGTAAATATTGTTAGGCCGATGTATTCTCTTATATATGCAAGACTCGCATATATAAGAGAATGCATTGCTACAGGGGTTTCGCGTATTTTCAGGAAGCTCCAGTCATGGAAGGGTTTTAATGATGTTGTTAACCGGAAAAGATGAATTCTTATTTCTCTTTATGTTTAGCAGGCAAGGTCACTCTCTCCATGTGATTTTTTGCAGATAGGAAATTAATTGGCCTTTCAAATGGCATTAGAATAGTGGACACAAATTATTTATAAGCTTGGATTATTGGATAGTTAGTATGCTGAAACTCTTTAGGTAGAACAACATATTGACTGGGCGATAATTTTATTATATGAATATCGTTTTTTTTCCCAAAATACCACTGTAGTACAGCGATCATTTCCTGACAATTGGATCAGCTACAGTTTTATCGATGTCATACAGTAAAACCTCTGCAAACCGGACCCTCTATAAACCAGATCCCTCTCTACACCGAATGAATTTGTCAGTCCCAAATTAAGCCAAGTGCATTGTCACTAATAATTACCTCTGCAAACCGGAACCTGTGTACTCCAAACACCGGACAACATTTTTAGTCCATAATGACTGTACAAATGAAATTTTATCTCCGGAATCCGATTGTACGTTCATATCAGTGATCGATCTTCTTAGTGATCTTTTGTTCAGTGAATGCTTTGAACCAGATAGTAATAGCAGGTGTCTGATTAGTGTTTTACACACATTGAGTGATTATCTGAGACTTCATGGGAGATTCAATTGTTGGCAGTTTGTTTTGGTGTAAACAATATTTATTTCAACAAATCAAACATATGACATAAACATAATATACATATAGAAATATATAGATTTATGAAGAGGATTGGACAACAAGCAAAATGCTTTTTTAAAAGTCCTCTCCGCAGTTTGTTTTGATACCATCGATCATGTGGTGTTCACAACCACTCTACAAAACAAACATTTCAGTTTATCATAAATATGTGGTGTACTTGATGTCAATGGTCCTTGCTTTAGCACTATTCTGGTAGAGTTTCGTGGACTGTTTTTAGTAGTTTATTAGCTCAACTTCACTTTGTAAAGTTTGAGCTATTGCCGTGGGTTGGCGTCCATTATCCGTCCATCAACAATTTTCGTTGGCTCGCCCTACAGGCTGCATCCCTCATCCAATCATCACCAAACTTCATATGGATCTTCGGGGGAGACCACTAAAAAAAAAAAGCCATTTTGGATTTCAAATTTTAATACATTTTCACACCCTGCAGCCCTCATTTATTGGAGAAATGTTTTGAAAATGTACAGGCATGTTTAGAATCACCTCTAGATGGGAACTATCAAATTTGAGCTATTTTCGATGAAAAACATGGCCACTGGCAGCCATCTTGAATTCTACTCTTTTCATGACTAAATCTTTTGGCACACCCTACAGACGACATTCCTCATCTAATCACCACCAAACTTCATATGAATCTTAGGGGTGACCTCTAGATGGGAGCCATCGATTATTTCCGAAATTTGTTAAAAACATGGCCGCCAGCAGCTATCTTGGATTTGACTCTTTGCATGACTAAATCCTTTGGCATACCCTACAGGCCACATCCATCATCCGATTCTCATCAAACTTCATACGGATTTTTGGGGTGACCTCTAGATGGGAGCCATCGATTATTTCAGAAATTTGTCAAAAAACATGGCCACCAGCAGCCATCTTTGAATTTCAAATTTGAATCCATCACCACACCCTGCAGCCCACATATATCTTAGAAATGTTTTGAAAATTTGTCGAAAAACTACTGCCAGCAGCCATCTTGGATTTTACTCTTTGCATGACTAAATCCTTTGGCATAACCTCATCTGATCGTCACCAATCTTCATAAGGATCTTCGGTGTTTTCCCCAGATACTAGCCAACGATGTTTTCCGAAATTCGTTAAAAAACATGGCTGCCAGTGACCATCTTGGATTTTACTCTTTGCATGACTAAATCCTTCGGCACAACCTACAGGCCACATCCATCATCCGATTGTCACCAAACTGCATAAGGATCTTCAGGGTGACCTCTAGATGGGAGCCAATGATATTTTCTTTCGTTAAAATAAAATGGTCGCCAGCGGTCACTCTTTAAATCCTTTGGCGCACCCTACATGTCACATCCCTCATCCAAACTTCATATTGTTCTTTGGTGGTACCTCTAGATGGAAGCTGTCCAATTCCTCCGAAATTTGTTAAAAAACATGGGCGTCTGGAGCCAACTTGGTTTTCATATCTGAATCCATCGGCACACCCTGCAGCCCATATTTAGTGGAGAAATGAAATTAATTTCATTCACACAATACAATTCTTTTACTGAAACGTTTTTACTTTCCTTCTTAATTATTGTATTGACTTCTCAGCATAAAAATATTAATGCCTCTCCAAGTTGAGCTACAGTGTCATTGACACTTTCATTAACAATTTTAGGTTGACAATTTATCATCCAACAACCAATTTACATTGAACGATAATAGGATAAGAATTTTTCAGCTTGGAATTGAATTAATCAGGTCTATTTGTACTCAAATTTTAGCTTGAAAGTTTTTTGTGTGCAATTAATCGAAAATTAGTTATTGTCAGGTTCTTTATTCAATTGGTGTCGCCTGTATTTTCATCTATTAAAAATGCCTTGTTAAGTCTTGATAATGGGGATATTCTGACCAGATTGTGAGCGATTTTTATAAACCGGACAACATGGTCGGTTGGGACTGTATTCGGTTTGGAGAGGTTTTACTGTAGCACCATCCTCTCTCTTAGGAATTGCGATGTGCTTAAAACAGTTGTTTTCGCTTATTGCTTCATTTTCATTTCTTCTATTCTATCGCCTTCATGGGTTTGTCATTAAAATATTATTTTTGTTTAATATATGTCATATAATAAAGCTATTGTCACTATTGTGAATTGATCTGATATTTGCATCACGTCTCATTAACCCTTTACCCAACAGGAGGGCCCTGTGCCAATGCATTCTCTTATATATGCGAGTCGACCATAGGTCGCCTTGCATATATAAGAGAATGCATTGGCTTAACACATTAAAAATTATAAAATTGTTAAAGAATGTAAGAAAAAATGTTAAAAAGTGTTAAAAAAGATTTTTTTTTAGGCCAATGCATTCTCTTATATATGCGAGGCGACCTATGGTCGACTCGCATATATAAGAGAATGCATTGGCACAGGGCATAACTATAACCATCACAATGTGGTCAATGAGCCGGTTCCAATGATATCCATATGTGTATGGTTTTATTGAGACAGACCGAAGATATTTTAGGCTGTTGAAGCTTTATTTGGCCGGTTTTGGCCGGTTTGTTGGGTAAAGGGTTAAGAGATCAGATCAATGGCTCCAGCGATCTGACCTCTTCAATTTACTTTTTACTACAGCCAGATCAATTCACTGTAGTGATAATATGTATATATCAAGAAAAGATAATTAGTCCTCATAATTATAATTCACTATAATAGTATCAAGAATTTTAATTAAGATTATTTATTGTAATTACATTTCGCTTCAAATTGAAGATGATAAATTGCATTTGATGTTGGACTATTGTTAAATGATTGGAAACTTATAGCGAGTCCTCATGGTGATACATTTGTTTCATTTTGAGTGTCAATTTTAACTCCTGATGTTAAGTTTCGCTTTGATGTAGTTGTTCTTCTATGACCAGTTTATGATAAAGAACAAAGTAATTATTTGAATAACAAATGACAGATTTAATGGGAATTGTATTTTCCACATATGTCAGTTGGGGGGGGGGGGGGGGGGGGGGGGGGGTGTCATCTACTTGTTTAATACATATTGATGAAATATTTGGTAATTTGCAATATTTAATGTTTTATTTCATGTTAAAAGTTTTATGTTTCAGCTTCCAGATTAAAAAAAAAATTCTAGATAATCATCCACATCAACCAAGCCTTGAAATGGTGTGTCTGTCATTTACAGAATGAGGTCCCCAGAGGGTGAATTTAGTGATTCTACCCCGCATAGCGGGCTAGCATTACCAAATTCACCCTCTGGAAACCTGATTCTGCTGAATTGTAAGCAGAATGAGGTCCCTCATTCTGCAAATGACAGACACGCTATTTCAAGGCTTGTCATCAACCCTATTGTGGCACCCTTCTCATATATTTAGCAAGCCTGATTATAATTTTCATAATGGTTGAGGACAAAAATGACCTACCATATATGATTATGATGGTGCAGGTCATTCTGAAATCGAGTGGGTCAAAATAGTGAGAAATTCTCAGAAGCTTAACTCTTTCTGTCCGAATTACTCATTGATGAGTAATTATCACTTATAATTGTTAGATAATAAGTTCAACAAGGTTGTTTGTTGAAATTATTATCTGAACATTTATCTTGAATAAATAGGACTCCTTCTAGACTTGTATTATCTGTTGTCTGCTTAAATTTCCTGAAAATCCCTCGAGATGAATAATAGACCATTCCAAAGTATACTTTTTTGTAACTGATTGGGAGAATCCATTCAGGATAGAAAGGGTTTAATTGGGACAATGTCCTTGACATAACACTTATAATCAGGATTGTCTAGTAATTATTTACTGCAACATTAAAAGTTTCCATCAGTTATTATATTATACAGTTCTTCCATTTAACCCTTTGAGTGCCAGGGGCCGATATTATCGGCCCTAAACCTACACAATAAGTCTGTTAAAGAATATAATAAAATATATTAAAATTGTAAAAAATTGTAAAAAAAAAAATTGTTAGGCCAATGCATTCTCTTATATATGCGAGGCGACCTATGGTCGACTCGCATATATAAGAGAATGCATTGGCACAGGGTATATGGGTTGATACAAAAATCGGACCTGGCACTCAAAGGGTTAAATGCATTTTCTTAAAATGTTCTCTAATATATAAATAGTAGTTTTTTTCTAGATTGTGCATATCTTCCTGCATGAGAACCTGATCTTGGGAACTTTAATAGAAGGGTTGTTTGTTGTCTTCCTATAGCTATTTTCATATATTTCGTTGCTACCTTTGGGTTCTCTTGTGGAAATATCTTTCTTCTTGTTGTGGGTTTAAAATAGCTATTCAGAATATTCACAGTGGTCGAATGTCATAAAGTCCGAGAAGAATGCATTTTCTCTATGAGAATTGATTAGCAGACATTATTAGAAGTCCTAAATGCAAGTCAATGTCAGAGACTGAACACTTTTCATGAATGTGCTTTTCTCTTCTCTTTTTATATGCCCGTTTTGAAACAAAACAAGACGTATTATATTATTGGTCTGTCAGTCCGTCTGTCCGTTCACTTTTTTCATTTCCAGATGATAACTTTAGTTAGTCTGAACTCTCCATCTGTCCATTAACGGTTTGTTTCTGACCGATACCTTGAGTGTACATGAATATTTATTTTCCATATGTCGATTATGGGTTGCTGAGAATAAATTCCGGCCCTATATATCAGAAGAGAGAACTCAGCACTGGTTGAGTGTAGGGGTGCCACGATTAATCGTATAATCGATGAACCGTTGATAAAGCCGATAATCGATGACCATTTCCATCGTCGATTAATCTGCGTTATTTATTTCGGGTGTCAGAAAATACCGGGTATTATTGAATACCGTGTTTGTTTTACAGTTTAATCTACAACCGAGGGGTTAACATCCTTTGATCGCGTATCAAAGAGATTCCAATAACATGAATACTACTAATATATTTTAGGCAGTTCATTTGATGATGCGACATGGTTCTTGTCGGGTCGTTGTACATTCTACAAATTGGCGGCACTGCAGAATATTGACTTTCTCTTGTAAAACCAGGGAACCAATATATACAGCATTTTAATCAGCGATGTTCTCCGCAATGTAATTGTGAGTGTACTTTGTTTGCATAAGTATACTTAGAAGTTACTAGTAAAGGCTATCGCATATCGTGTGATGAATGCTGAATGAAACTGACTATTATCAAATACTTAGCTTGTTCTGAGTCCTGCAATTTGCAGGTGGGGGCCACACGTTTGTGATTGTTAACCACACTCTGGAAGTTTGATGAAACTTATAGTTTCCGTAACATTCAATTCCTTTTTTTAGGAACCGCCGGGCGGTCCATCGTTCATTCCTACTTTTATATTGTTTGTATATTTGGCTTTTCATAACACTAAAATTAATCGCTATGTTCGTTCTAATGAACTCACAAATATTATAACCATAGCATCGCCGGAGAACTGTGCTGGTATTCAATACAGTGTGCTTATTAGTCATTAACAGTGGTTTATGACGCACTTTTTAACGTAAAAAATTACATCAGCCGATGCCTCAAACAACCAGCGACAGTGCAGTTAACCAGCACCCAGCAAACAGCCCATATTACGGAATACTTCCACTGATGTTATTAATATTAGGTACGATTAATCGATTATAGTCGATTATTGACTACCGGTTATCGATTATCAAAATCAATAATCGTGGCACCTCTAGTTGAGTGGTCCTGCTTATTTGATATGATGTTTGTGGGTCCTGTTGAATTGCTCTGATCGATGCTGGTAGGGCAAAGCGATGCTGTTAAGAGAAAGTACTGTTATTTTATTTAAAGTTTTCGCAGTGTTTGGCTTATCTGAACAAATCGAGGAAAAGCCACTGTGTTGAAAACATTCAAAAACATGTATATTGTGTTGTGTTGTGAAATAATTTATTAATGGCTGTTAGCTCAACTTGAATCTTTTCATGTTGGCATCTGGTAATATTTGGATATTTCAACTTTCCACATTCCTATTAAATTGCTCCATTGACTGTATCAAATGAAATAATCCCTCTCCAAGTTGAGCTGAAATACTGGCACCCCCCCCCCCCCCCCCCCCCCCCCCCCCCCCCCCAATTAGGCCAAAACAAAATTAAGGATTTGTTTCACTGCCCCACCACATTGGATTTAACCCTTTACCCAACAAACCGGCCAAAACCTGGCCAAATAAAGCTTCAACAGCCTAAAATATCTTCAGTCTGTCTCAATAGAACCATACAAATATGGATATCATTGAACCGACTCCTTGACCACATTGTGATAGTTACAGTTATGCCCTGTGCCAATGCATTCTCTTATATATGTGATTCGACCTATGGTCGACTCGCATATATAAGAGAATGCATTGGCACAGGGCCGTTCTGTTGGGTAAAGGGTTAAACCCCCTTGTTGAACTTTTTTTTTGGACATTGCCAAAAAAAAACACCCAAACTTGCTCTATTTTATAAGCAGATAATGAAAATAGGCAACAAAATACCTAAATTGGAGCATCTTGTTTTATTAGGCTTGCTGACTGCCGAAATCAGGTTTTATTTAGCCTGGATGGTGTGTTGGAAAACATCAGTAAATTAAAAATTTGGAATCCTAGATATGGACCTACTAGTATTTGTAAGTGTGCAGTACAATTTGAACAGTGCACTTATCAATATGCATGAACCTAGGTCCCTTTGCACTCTTTCTATTTGAAGCTTGTGAGTTTCAAGAGTAACTTATACCAACATTTATAAGGATCCACTGATATTATATTAAAGGCCCACTTAATTTTCGAATGACCAGATTACATTAACCCTTTACCCAACAGAAGGGCCCTGTGCCAATGCATTCTCTTATATATGCGAGTCGACCATAGGTCGCCTCGCA
Organism: Siphonodentalium dalli; assembly: GCA_032622095.1. Classification (NCBI taxonomy): domain Eukaryota; kingdom Metazoa; phylum Mollusca; class Scaphopoda; order Gadilida; family Siphonodentaliidae; genus Siphonodentalium; species Siphonodentalium dalli. Next base: position 225,825,053 of record CP136061.1, read on the forward strand.
TATATAAGAGAATGCATTGGCTTAACACATTAAAAATTATAAAATTGTTAAAGAATGTAAGAAAAAATGGTAAAAAGTGTTAAAAAAATATTTTTTTTAGGCCAATGCATTCTCTTATATATGCGAGGCGACCTATGGTCGACTCGCATATATAAGAGAATGCATTGGCACAGGGTATAACTGTAACCATCACAATGTGGTCAATGAGCCGGTTCCAATGATATCCATATTTGTATGGTTTTATTGAGACAGACCGAAGATATTTTAGGCTGTTGAAGCTTTATTTGGCCGGTTTTGGCCGGTTTGTTGGGTAAAGGGTTAAACACAACATATCCCATATTATATACCATTTGGAAGAGGAACCAAAAATATATATATTCCACCAGAATACGGAACAGCTGTGGTCTTGGAGTGTCCACCAAGTGATAGAGATTCTCAGATTCATTCCAAGACTTCCCCCTTGACAACCCAGAATGCATCATATTTCAAACTAAGAGGTAGAGTTATTCCCCTTTCATTGAGAATAAGAGACTTTATAGTACAGTCTGGATCAAAATTAATCGCAGAACACACCTCAGTACCTTGACAAAAACAATGCTCCCAGTTTATTCGCCTGGATCAGTTCCCTTTGAAATAGGCTAAAATAAAATGGTTTACAGAAATTATTATTTTGCCAACATGCATTGTAGGCACTAGATAGTATGCTGTCGGAAAATTAGAATAAAACATGCCCGTCCACACTAATTTGAAAAAAAAATTACTGTGAAACATGTTTTTAAAATTTGAAATATATATGTTCTTGAATGTTTCATACAGACACAGGCTTTTGCTCAAATCGTTTGGATCAACCAAACACCGCAAAATAATGGTACTTTTTCTTAACAGCATCGCATTGCTCTACCAGCATCGATCATAGCAATCAACAGGACCCATCAGCAGAATAGCAAATTGGCAGGACCACTTAGCCAGGGGTGGAACTTAATGGAGCTCTTCTAAAAGTTATTAGTTTCCTTTAACCCTTTGAGTGCCAGGTCCGATTTTTGTATCAACCCATATACCCTGTGCCAATGCATTCTCTTATATATGCGAGTCGACCATAGGTCGCCTCGCATATATAAGAGAATGCATTGGCCTAACAATTGTTTTTTGTTTTTTTTACAATTTTTTACAATTTTAATATATTTTATTATATTCTTTAACAGACTTATTGTGTAGGTTTAGGGCCGATAATATCGGCCCCTGGCACTCAAAGGGTTAAGAATACAATTACTTTTTCACTATAGCTGTTAAATATACACATAGAGGATCTCCTTATGTTATGTTGGGATATAAGATTTTATGAAACCAGTTTGATAAATTTGATTCAACTTGATGTGAATCAAGTTTGTCAAATGAGTTTCATAAAATCTTATATCCCAACATAACACGTTGAAGATCTTTTATATCACATGAAAAAACTAGAGCTTTATGCTTTTTAATAAATCAAAATCTTTAAAAGAAGCTGAAAAATGCCATGCAAAATGCATACATGCACGGCGTTGGCTGAGACACTTCACAACCATATACAACACTATTGCGCACTCTGACTGACAACGAAAAATATAGTCCGCCAATTTGCCTCTTTGTTTTTGTGCCTATTTTTTTTAAAGCAACGAAATGGACAAGAATTTAACTTTAATGAAGAAAGCAATCATTTTGCGATGTCTGGTGTTGATTCATGCGTCGCTTTTTGAAATAGTATTAGTCCGCATGGTAATTTTGTTGGCGCGATGCCAAGTATCCCGCGAAGCACACGCATATTCATCACTGGTGAGATATAAGGAAACATGTAACCGCTTTTTTAATGATATAATAGGGGTTTCATGTGAAATATTTATTTATTTCAGCGATAATATGTTGATATATAAACTGAACTTCTTGTTGGAAAGAAAAAGAAGTAAAAAAACCAATCGGCTTACCCAAATTTGAAAAAAACATTTTTAACCCTTTGAGTGCCAGGTCCGATTTTTGTATCAACCCATATACCCTGTGCCAATGCATTCTCTTATATATGCGAGTCGACCATAGGTCGCCTCGCATATATAAGAGAATGCATTGGCTTAACCATTTTTTTTTTTTAAATTTTTTTACAATTTTAATATATTTTATTATATTCTTTAACAGACTTATTGTGTAGGTTTAGGGCCGATAATATCGGCCCCTGGCACTCAAAGGGTTAATAATTCCAGTTTTATGTGTTGGAAGGCATTACTCAAACATTATATGTAGCACAAGATAAGGAAACAATTCTATTGTAGTGTACAATTAGACAGCATGAAGAAGCAAGATCGTACCATCCTCTTTGTTAAGTGTTCTTGGTGGAGGTCTTTTCTTTATTTTTGAATTGAACTGTTTACAGTTTGCTTGCTAATGACTCCATGCCGTTCTATCCACCTCGATTTCAAATGTCTGCGGCATCTTTGTCAAAAACGGTACCACGACCTGCGCCGCCTCTTGGGCAGCGAGACAGATCATCCTCTGCCCCCAATGTGTGTTTAAATGTGGTAAACACAGGGGACTCAGTTTCGGAGGTATGTCCCATGGATGTAGTCTTAACCAGTGCTGGTGTACTTACTGTTGTCATATTAGCTTTTGCTGTATCTACTCCTGCTTGTGATTTAATCGTAGTTTAGACACCACCTTATCAACCCTGGTTATAGTGTGTATGATATTTGCAAAATGAGGTCCACAGAGGGTGAATTTAGTGATGCTATCCTGCACATTGGGCTAGCATCACCAAATAAATACACCCTCTGGGGACCTCATTCTGCTTAGGCCTCAACTGCTATGGGAGACCTAGGATCAGATTGAACTTCTCCTGTTCTCCTGTCACCTGGATTATGCAATTTATCTTCTGCAAATTAGGGGATATAGAAACTGAACAGAAGAGAAATATTAACTAAAAACAATGTTAATTTGAGACTATGGATTCTTCACAAAAGATGAGGCCTGTGCGGGGTTGGGTCACTAAATTCACCCTCTGGGGACCTCATTCTGCAAATGTCACACACTATATCCAGGCTTTCACCTTATTAATTGAACCCTATTTTCTTCATCTTGCCAGACAGTTACATCGATGCTGAATCGTTAGATAGACGCTGCAAGCAAGCTATAACAAGTTTTAGCAGATTACACTCACTTCTCTTCATACTGTAGCCCATATATTTCCTTAGAATATATATATTATTAAGAGGGACTCATTATCAAGTCTTCGAAGTGGGTTCATGCATAATAGCATTAATTTTATATAAGTATGTAAAGCACCTGTCATTAACAAGTTCATGTGAAAATAGATATACTTTGTTCTTATATTCATTATTATGACTGGAGCTTCCTGATATAATGTGAAAACCCTGTGCCAATGCCTTCTCTTATATATGCAAGACTCCCATAGGGAGCCTCGCATATATAAGAGAATACATTGGCCTAACAATATATACCTAGATATTGTAAGCCAGTGCATTTCTCTTATATATGCGAGGCTCCCTATTGGACACTCGCAATTATATCAGAATGCACTGACCCAGGGTCTTTAATGCTGCACCAGTGCATCTCCCATCATAATGAGATTTCACATATCAAAAACCGTTATGTTTTAAACAGTAGGCCAAATAAATAAAAAATCTGTGTTTTTCAGGCACCTCCCTCATCAATGAAATTTTCAACAATTTTTTTCAACCCTTTTATTTTTGGATCAACCCATATACCCTGTGCCAATGCATTCTCTTATATATGCGAGTCGACCATAGGTCGCCTCGCATATATAAGAGAATACATTGGCCTAACAATTTTTCATCATTTATTATTATTTTTTACAATTTTTTTTACAATTTTAATAATTTGTCTTATATTCTTTAACAGACTTATTTTGTAGGTTTAGGGTTAGGGAATATTACGTTTTTCATGGGCATCAAAATTATTACTATGAATACTTGGTGATAGTTTTGAGTTATAACATGCCCCTAAGGTTTTATCCAGTTTGTTTTTAAATTCGCTATAGGATGCTTTAGCATACATACCCCAAAAAAATTCAACCTAAAATGTTTTTTTTTTAAATGTTTTTTTTTTTTTTGATTTCTGGAGTATGTTTTCCAGATTTTGAGACAAAAATAAAGAGCTTCCCTCTGTGATCCCAAAATTAAGACCTAATTGCCTGAGAACACAGATATTTTATTTTAATGGCTTTACTGTTACAGTAGCTTTACTGATCAAAGTCCAATTAATCCAATCAAATATCAAAGATTAATCTGAACTTGACGGTAAGCATTGAAAAATTATTTTAAAATCATACTCAGACTAAAATTGTTTAAGTTAATACACGATTAGCAATTTGTTGACAATGTTTTCAACACACAAATGTTTTTGATGGAGAACTATCAATAATGAATATAAGAACATAAGTTTATCTATTTCTCCTTGTTCTTCTTAGTTGTGATGTTTTACAGACTTCTATAGTTTTTGCATATTTACCCACTGCGAGTGCCCTGGGTCATTTAAAAATATGGTAAAATATATTGGGAAGCAATTCAAATCTTTCTTTTTACTGATGATAACACCCAACATATATTATAGCAGGGTTTCCGCTAGGGGTAGGGGAATGGGGCCGGTAGTCGTCAAGGGGAAAAATCCAGGTAAAAGTAGCCTGTTTTACTTTTAGCACTGGTTGAACTACTTTCGTTATATCGGCCAATAGAATCGTGTGAGAGTAGAAACGGCAGATTGTTTTGTTCCATTTCTGCCCAAGTGCCAAGCTATCAAACCTTATTCATGTACCTGTAACTTTAAAACTAGTAAATTTATTAGATATATATTAATTTACGAAGTACATGTACAGAAAACCAGTAATTTTAATCCCGAGTTAAACGTGCTCGTTAATGTTAAAAGACTCACTGTGGAAGACACAGCAGATGTTTCGGATGCATAACGTAATCGGAATATATTAAGGCTGATTACATACAACCGCAACGTAACTAACCGACCTCAAAGGCATAGCTCCTAGCGATGTCAGTTATGATCACTTCCTGTTTCAATTTAACAACGCGTTTAGAGTGTACACTCACAATATATAAAATAAATTCACCTTTTTAAATTCCTTAGTACTATTCCAACAAAATTCAGAAGTTTTAAACATCTTTATACCTTTATAGACATGCAGTATGTCCTGGGGTATGACAGGAGGGGAAAACTTGGCGAGGGGAACGGGGCCGTCAAGGGGACCCTGTGCCGGTATAGCGGAAACCCTGATTATAGGTACACATTTCATATTATGATTGGTCAGATTATTGTCATGATTGCACCCTCGATGTTGTGAACAAAATGTGAACCCAGTAAAAAAAATCCCTAATGTTGTGAGTGTAAAGTGTGTGATACTATGGGTTTGAACATCTTCTGTACCAATGTCTATCTAATCTAACATCACTTTCTGGCAAATAGGAAGGAAACCTGGTCCACTTATTAAAGAAGCTGTCAGACTTTCCTTCAAAACAATTACATAGCTTTCACGAATTGTCTGGATATATTTGTAATGTGTGATTTGTCTAGACTTGTCATTATTAAATAGATGACTATTGTTGCAAAAAATTCTTGGTAAACTGTTTTTTTTTTCACTGATAAAAATTTACCTCTTTCTATACTAAATACTTATTGACGAGTGGTTTCCTTAGGAAATGTTCAGATAATAAGTTCAACAAGCGACCATAGATCTGAACAGATGTGCCTTTCCGATTATAACATTAACCCTTTACCCAACAGAAGGGCCCTGTGCCAATGCATTCTCTTATATATGCGAGTCGACCATAGGTCGCCTCGCATATATAAGAGAATGCATTGGCTTAACACATTAAAAATTATAAAATTGTTAAAGAATGTAAGAAAAAATGGTAAAAAGTGTTAAAAAAAGATTTTTTTTAGGCCAATGCATTCTCTTATATATGCGAGGCGACCTCATTCTGCAAATGACAGACACACTATTAGCAGGCTTGGTGTCATGTGTCAAATATTCAACATACAGTAATGCCCTAATTAATCGACTGCTTAACCACAGCAGAATTATGGGTAACTTTTCAGGATTTAGTCGGAAATATGGCTTGTTGCCATTCATCGGAAAGCATTACTGTACCTGTAGCTCTAACTTCTTTTATCAATATATGAATATTAAAATATCTTAATTTTGAGAAATTATTATCCCAAATAACTTTGAATGGAAAGCCTGACAACATCTTGCAGTATAGCTACCGTGTGGGAGTGTTTTATCTAGCTACTCATTATGTTAACACCAATCAGTATTCACTTATGTGTTCTCGACTAATCATTATTCATTTGCATATCTGAAACAATAATCATATATAGAGGCAAGTCTGGAAATAAGCATCTGATCGTGGACAAAATAATTTACAAATAAACAATGATCGAAATGGCATGGCTTTCGAATAGTACCACGTGGTTACGTAAACAAATTAAAATCCCTGAGCATTTTGTATTTCAGTGTTCAATTGGCGTTTATCTACCAGTGCTCACTTTAAGTGAAAACCGTATTTGGCACTTTCATAAAAATATATATAAGAAATCAGAAATGACTGGTAGATTGATTGGGGTCATTGGATTGTGAGTAACACATTGTTCAAATTCTAAAACAGTCTCCCAATAACAATATGCAGTGAGCACATGTACATGATTGGCTTGAAGTGGCATACATGTAGGTGCATCGCTTGTTATGAAGTGGTGGCTGCACTTATTGGTTTATGAACATCAGAAACGTTTTTGTAAACCGTATGGTGTTTTGTACTCATTCTTACGGGCGCTAACTGTGTGAATGTAGAGAGTCTGTGTTTATACTGAATCTGTGTTTATACTGAAATATTCAAATGAGCCCAAAATAAAATCACTCACAAATATAAAAAACTGGCGTCAAACCAGCTGATTGGAAAACCCGACAACTGGAGTTGAAAGTGCGCGCAATATAACAACATGCGACGAGCGCGTGACTGACTTGAAGTGACGCAGGTGGGTTCATTCCTTTTTGTAAAGTGGAGGCTTCAGTTATTTCATTCGCGTAAACATTATGGTGATTTGTACTGATTCTTACGAGTGCTAATTGTGTGAATGTAGAGGGTGTATATACCGTGTAGTAGTTTATATTAACCCTTTACCCAACAGAAGGCCCTGTGCCAATGCATTCTCTTATATATGCGAGTCGACCATAGGTCGCCTCGCATATATAAGAGAATGCATTGGCTTAACACATTAAAAATTATAAAATTGTTAAAGATTGTAAGAAAAAATGGTAAAAAGTGTTTTTTTAGGCCAATGCATTCTCTTATATATGCGAGGCGACCTATATTTGTATAACTGTAACCATCACAATGTGGTCAATGAGCCGGTTCCAATGATATCCATATTTGTATGGTTTTATTGAGACAGACCGAAGATATTTTAGGCTGTTGAAGCTTTATTTGGCCGGTTTTGGCCGGTTTGTTGGGTAAAGGGTTAATAGCGAGAAAGTGGTTTGTTCTAACCAAATTAGAGAAAATCTATTTCAAATTTTGCATTGTTTCATCAAACAATTTTGTTTTATTTGATACCTTAATTGTTCGATAACACATAGCGTATACTTTGTGAAAATTTATTTGACAGGCACAAAAATATTAATAACTTGCACAAACCAATTGGTGTCTGTATTTCTTCCAGCACCAAAATTTGAGTTATTTCCAGACTTGTAGAGAGGACATCATTCATTATTCCATCATTTTCATGACTTAATTACCATTTGACTCTCTATCATTCTCATGACTGAGTTATTCCCTGGCATTCAAGAATTCACTGATGGTGTCACATTGTGTGAAAGTGCAAGTCTAATAATGATTGATCTAGAAACTCAGTGTAATCAGCGTATGTGTTGACAGTGAGGATCATCCTTTGTTTATATCTTCCAAACCTTCAAATAGTGTGTCTGCCATTTGCAGAATGAGGTCCCCAGAGGGTAAATTTGGTGACGCTACCCTGCACAGCTTGCTAGCATCACTAATTCACCCTCTGGGGACCTCATTCTGCTTAAGCCTCATCTTCTGAGAAGTATCTATAGTCTCAAATTAACATTGTTTTAGTTACTTTTTCCCTTCTGTTCAGTTTCTATTTCCCCTAATTTGCAGAAGATAAAATACATACTCAAGGTGACTAATGGGTGAACATCACCAACCTCAACTGGGAACTTAAATCTTATCCTAGGTCTCCCATAGCAGTTGAGGCCTAAGCAGAATGAGGTTCCCAGAGGGTGAATTTGGTGATGCTAACCTGCATAGCATCACTAAATTCACCCTCTGGGGGACCGCATTCTGCAAATAACAGACAGTTTTTCAAGGCTTGATATTTTCAACACAGCATGACTTTTCAACCTTTATTATACATTCAGTTTCAGATAGGGCTTCACAATTTTCCTGCAAAAATGCCAAATTTATTATTGCTGTGATCAGGTTATTTTCCTGTTGGCACAGCATTAGACCAGACGTCATCAAAACCAGAAATTTGTTTTTTCTCACGTATGGTCTATTTTCATGAGAATGTTGTCTTCACATGATGTCTTTTCAGGAGAATGTTGTGCCTAAAATTGTTTGTGCCCTGTGTATTATTGATTTAGGAAAACAGTCAATTACACTCTTACAAAAAAAGTAACAAATTCATGATTTACTTTTATATTGGGAATAATAATAATAATTTTAAAAACTCAGATTTCAAGACTGAAAATATCTATTTTGGTTGAAAAAGCAGACAACACTGAGGATTGGTTATATTATTTGTCTATAAATGCATAATAAAGTGGTTTATTTCTGCAAAATCTGAACCGAAATGGAAATTTGCCTTGCTGGAGAGTGCAAAAATGATATGTTTTTGTGCATTGTTTTGATTTTAACTTGCAGGCACCATATGCAATATTTATACAATAATTAGAAGCATGTAATTTATTGATTTTAGTGAGGGTACTCACAAACTGTCATCCCACCGTGATAGGTAACCCTGAGAATATGGTGCTGTACATGTGAAGAATGAGGTCCCCAGAGGGTAGATTTTAGTGATGCTACCCTACACAACAGGCCCGCACAGTGGGCTAGCTTCACTGAATTCATCCTCTGGGGACTTAATTCTGCATTGCCTCATCTCTTGTGGTAGACATGGACTCAGAATTAAGTTCCCAGGTGGTGATCTGCACCCATTGGGCACCTTGATTATGCATTGTGTCGACTGGCAATTTGGGGATATAGAAAAACAAAACAAAAAAGTTTCTAAAAAAAAATAAATAACTTGATAATAAAGTAATAACTTGATAATAAAGTAATAACTTGATAATAAAGTACTTTCCAGAGAAGTTGAGGCCTGAGCAGAATGAGATTTCAGAATGTGAATTTAGTTAAGCTATCCCGCTGTGCTGGGGACCTCATTCTGCAAGTCTCCGGCACCATATGTTCAGGCCGTGTGATAGGTGTCATCCATTCCTAAGCATGAGAGGACAATAGAACTCTTGTACAGTAATGCCCTAAATAATCGAATCCTTAACCACAGCAGAATTATGGGTAATTTTTCAGGATTTAGTCGGAAATATGGCTTGTTGCCATTCATCGGAAAGCTCTCGGTGAGAGCTTTCCGGTGAATGGCAACAAGCCATATTTCCGACAAAATCCTGAAAAATTACCCATAATTCTGCTGTGGTTAAGGAGTCTATTATTTAGGGCATTATCTATGTAAAGTTTTGTTTATGCATGTTTCACAATAGTACATGTAAGGTAATTTACATTTCTCTGAATAATAAGTGAATTTAAAATGAGGGACAAGTTGAAACACTATTCTGCCAATTATTTTTATAGCAATGAATATAATAAATTACTACCAATCATAATATATAATATTTAAAAAATAAAAAAAAAATTCGATTAAGGTTATGCAGTTATAACCAAAAAGTTTGAAGATAAATTTGATAATGTGCACAGCTTTTTATAGTAAATTTGTCTACAAACTTTCCGGCTTTCATAACCATAATCCTAACAAAAGTTATTTCTTATACTTTACTCTAAGTGTTGGTCAAATATGACTAGTTTTCATCAATATATTTTCATAAAATTGCTAAATTCCTTGCGATCAACAATTATGTGCCAAACGCATGTGGAGCTACTGTGCTGTCTGCAAGAATGGCCGACACCGATTAAGGTTATCAAAAAATAACCTTAATAGTAAGTAAGTGACAAGCAATTGGTTTACATTATTCTGTGAATGATTATGATTTAAAGTATTGTCTTACATCACTATTATTATAATGTCTTTACTTTTTTGGGACGTTTTCCACATATTTTGGGAGAATCCTCTTAGAATTGCACCAAAATATGTTGAAAACTGAATGACATATTCTTGGTTTATTTATTGTCATGTCAGTCATTGTGTGAGCTTGATACTTTTTTACTGGAATGTTTTTTAAAATAACCCTGTTGTTAGTAATTTATTTTACCGTATGAAGATTCTGTGATCCAACAGGTGGCTGCTAGATGACGATGCTTATCGGGTAACCAGTTTATCAACTGATTACTTCCCTCTATTCAATTATCCTAGATCTGCTCCATGACTTCCCTTGCACAAATCTTGTTGACTGAACCAGAGCTTGCGCATGTTGGCTGTCAAAGAGTGCACGAATTATCACTCAGGAGAGAGCCTATGCATGTTTTTGATTATTAGATACTTTTTCTTCAATTGTCATTCCATCATCATGCTTGGAAATTATGTGTCTGACATTTGCAGAATGAGGTCACAAAATTCACCCTCTGGGGACCTCATTCTGCTTAGGCCTCATCTTCTGTTCTGGGAATTATCTATAGTCTCAAAAATTTACATTCTTTTTAGTTACTTTTTCCCTTCTGTTCAGTTTCTATATCCCCTAATTTGCAGAAGTTAAAATGCATAATCGAGGTGACTATTGGATTAACATTACCAAATTCAACAGGTAAACTTAGATCTATTAAAGTCTAGGTTTCCCAAAGCAGTTGAGGCCTAAGCAGAATGAGGTTCCCAGAGGGTGAATTTTGTGATGCTAACCGCCATGCTGCATAGCATCACCAAATAGAGTAATGCCCTAAATAATCGACTCCTTAACCACAGCAGAATTATGGTTAACTTTTCAGGATTTAGGCGGAAAATGGCTTGTTGCCATTCATCGAAAATGGCAACAAGCAATATTTCCGACTAAATCCTGAAAAATTACCCATAATTCTGCTGTGGTTAAGGAGTCGATTATTTAGGGCTTTACTGTAGATCCTCTGGGCCCTTCTGCAAATGTCAGAGACAATATATCCAGTCTTGTTCATCATATTATGACAGAACATTCTTCTTCCGGGGACCTCATTCTGCATGGTCTCATTTTCTATGGGAGACCTAGACCTAGATTTATCTTCCCAGATAGTGAATATTGTGATGCGCAGCCATTGGGCACCTCGATTATGCAATGTGTCATCTGCCGATATGGGGATATAGAGAAACTAAACTAAAAAAGAAAAAGAATCTTTGTGGAGAAGTTTCTAAAGAATTTGTTAATTAATGACAAGATACTTTCCAGAGGCCCAAGCAGAATGAGTTCCCCAGAGGGTGAACTTAGTGATGCTAGCCGACTGGTGGGTTTACCCGGTAGAGTCACTAACTTCACCCTCTGGGGACCCCTCATTCTGCAAATGAACTCAGAACTACTCTCATTTCTTACATTTATATCGGTGTTTATATAGCTTTTTCCTTATTAATTTATATAAATTTTCTGAAATCAGCAGTGAAATCAGTCTGCATTTTGGAGTTTATACCATGCAGCCTCATGTAGGTTAGCCATAATGACCCGCCATATCAAATCCAGTCGTAAGTCGGGATTTTTTTACCCTGTGCCAATGCATTCTCTTATATATGCGAATCGACCATAGGTCACCTCGCATATATAGAGATTGCATTGGCCTAACAATTTTTTATCATTTTTTTAAATAAATGTTTCTTACAATTTTTAGCACATAAAATAAAAAACATCCATTACCCTGCAGGGAGCCCCACACATATATAAAAGCATATAGAAGAGTGTCGTCTGCTCATGTTTGTCTGGGGCTTTGTATGGGTGAAATTATAAAATTGTTAAAGAATACAAGAAAAAATTATTAAAATTGTAAAAAATTGTTAGGCCAATGCATTCTCTTTTATATGCGAGGCGACCTATGGTCGACTCGCATATATAAGAGATGCCCAGTTATTCTATCTAAAGCCAAATAAATAATATTTCTGTTTTCTTTTTAAAAATTTCGTCAAACATTTTGTTCAATGATGTGCCATTGGTTCGTGTTATTGTATGTGTAATTGGGATATGACCCAATTAGCAGTTGATCAATCACGGAATAGGATTTAGCATAACACTAATGGGTTTAAATTTAGATCAGTGAGACATCTCCAATCAGGCCTTAAAATCCATGAAGTTTGCGAGAATACAAATATAGCATTTCTACAGCGATCAGCTGCTTTGACGAGAATCAAACTAAGAATCATGATTCTGATTCTCATCAAATGTTAAGCCCTGCCAATTATTATAATGTTCATGGATTAGTCATTTTATCACATAATTAGCATTGAAACACGCCATAGATCTCCCACTGGTGGCATAAAAATGCTAAACACATCATAAATCATCTTTTACAGGGACAGGAACCTATATCATAATTTGTTCAAAAATGGTGGCAATTATCGTTCTTTCTATATTTTCCAAAAAATATCAGCAATTTATTAGACTGATGAGGCTCAATGAGCTATCCCAACAACACGTCTTGGATTCTGCAAATAACGGATATCGACCAGATTTGTTTTCCATAAGATTTTGGCGTTCAAATGTCAGAACCTCTAAAAATGGTGACCACTTGCAAAATGCTCATTCGCTATCTCTTTTTGGTGGAGATATGTACAGTAATGCTCTAAGTAATCGACCCCTTAACCACAGCATAATTATTGGTAACTTTTCAGGATTTAGTCGGAAATATGGCTTGTTGCCATTCATCGGAAAGAGCTTTCCGATGAATGGCAACAAGCCATATTTCCGACTAAATCCTGAAAAGTTACCCATAATTCTGCTGTGGTTAAGAGGTCGATTACTTAGGGCATCACTGTATATAGCTGAAGAAAACGATGAATATTCACTTCGTTGTGAGACATCGCACTTCAATTTTCGAATGAACTATGATGTAGGTTCCCGGCCCTGTTTATTTACTGTATGCGTTATCTAATTTCTCATCCATTCCATTTCTTGAATCAGATATAGTATATTTTTATCAGATCTGATGCATTTTGACACTCCTACACATTATATAACAGATAATATAGTGCATTTTGACATTCCTTCCCACGCAGATAATCTAGCGTGTTTTGACAATCCTTCCTATAGCAGCTTTCTCTCTCCTTGTCTGGTAACGGTTTTGCATCATACAATTTAAACAATAATAGTCCTTTAACCCTTTGAGTGCCAGGTCCGATTTTTGTATCAACCCATATACCCTGTGCCAATGCATTCTCTTATATATGCGAGTCGACCATAGGTCGCCTCGCATATATAAGAGAATGCATTGGCCTAACAATTTTTCATCATTTGTTATTATTTTTTTAGGGCCGATTTTACAGACCGTAAATTAGGGCCGATGAGATCGGTCCTGGCACTGAAAGGGTTAATAAAATGGTGTATCATATTCTTTTCTTTGCATGAGCTGTAACACTAGCTAGAATTCTGAGGTCTGGATTTTATTATCCTCATTTTCTCTTGTTTTATTTCTGCTGTATTGGGACTTTTATAGAGGTTTTAGATCTTGAGATGTTCTCAATTCTGTCTGCACTTTAAAGGGACACAAGGCCTTCTAAATAGGTTCATGCTATAACTATATAACATAAAAGTCTGTAAAACAACTATCATCAACAAGTACATGAGAAATTGATTGATGTTGTTTTATTTTTCATTATTAATAACTGTCCAATATTGAGATTTTGCGTGTCGAAACCGTTATGTGAACATTACTGTTATAGTGGAATTGATACCGATAAATGTAATTACTCCAATAATATACCAAAGTTAACCAAACTTGATGGTAAACATTGAAAATGGTCAAATCATTGAAAAAAATATGCTGAAAATTATATCAGACTAATATATTTGAACTTACTACATGACTAGCAATGTTTGTTGATAAATCACCATAACAGTTTTGTTTACGTAACATTTTTTGTTTTCAGCACTCAAAATTTCTTTATTGGAGAACTATCAATAATGAATTTGATAAAGTTTACCTATATATGGTCTTCTTCGTGGTGCAGTGTCTTTTATATTTTTTCCACTGCGAGTGGCTTGAGTCCCTTTAAGTTGTCCCAGTCTTCTCTCGTGAAGTAGACTCGAGATCAGACTCGGACTTCTCGTGTAGAAAAATTAACTTTATAATATAACTTGTATATCCAGACCTTTGTTGTACCATGTTGAAGCTACACCGTTCATGGAGAGAGCTCTGTTTTACCAGAAGGCCTCATCCACGCCCAATGTGTCCCTCAATAACCACTCTACTAACCCACACCTACAGGTATGTTTAATATGCACTATCACCTGCTGCTTTAATATAAAATATATATACAGTAATGCCCTAAATAATCGACTCCTTAACCACAGGAGAATTATGGGTAACTTTTCAGGATTTAGTCCAAAATATGGCTTGTTGACATTCATTGGAAAGCTCTCAGTGAGAGCTTTCTGATGAATGGCAACAAGCCATATTTCCGACTAAATCCTGAAAAGTTACCCATAATTCTGCTGTGCTTAAGGAGTCGATTATTTAAGGCATTACTGTATATAGATTAATGATCACTCAGAATACTGAGAATTAATGGCATGCACACAGGGGCGCCGGACACAACCAGGGGGCACAACTGCCAGAAAAGGACACATTTTAGTCAGAAGTTGAGCATAAATTTTGCGACACATGTATAAGCAGAAGTTTTAAACACTTAAAAAGATCAAGCTCTTAGTTTTAGCTATCAGAATTATAAAAATTGGACATGAAGTGTCTCCATCTATGGTGCCGTAAATATAGCCTTGTGACTTAAATCTACGGTGTGACATCATACACATAGTACTATGTCATTTTGATTTCTTTGCAATGGCGGAATGCTTCCATTTAATTCTGTCGCCATATTTTAGTTAATATTCACACTCAAAATAATGATATGAGCAGGTGCTTGTACTTTACGAGTCAATCTCTACCAGAGCGCACCACTCATGCTTCCTTTCTGACTCTGGGTACAAATCTGTGATTTTCTTATTTAGCGTGGGTTTTTCCAGACAAAATGACAAAACCGTTCGACGAAAGTCAAATTTCCTATGTGCTTTGAGAAAAATTCCTGCCCTAAAAACTTATTGACAATTGTTTGTGATTTTTCACACACTCCTTAGCAAAATGGCTGCAAATTAGAACTCTTTGTGTTTGACTTGCCATACATATTGTCATCCATGTGCGTTTAGACTTTTGCGGAGAACCAAATCACACCGTTTCGCAATATAGTTCTTTGGTTCTGGAGGGATTTTCCATACTTTAGGTGCGAAATTAAACAAATTTTGGTCACTATTTTGTGTGCTTAATGAGGGCAAAATGTTGCTCTATTCGCTTAGTATATATATTAATATCGCAGAGGTCCACCAAATGTGGGTAAAATGTTGCCGGTGGCAGCAGTCCGATATTATCGGATAAACCATGCTTGGAGTTTGTTTATGGGTAGGCCTGTCACTATTGAGTTTGGAATTTAATAACCCGCTCATATTATGTGGATATCAAAGAATATCAAATTATTATTTACTTCATAATTGAAGGCAATAGACAGTAATGCGTTATAATAATAGAAGTGTTTACCTGTGTCTCACTTCATCAACTTCTGGGAAATGACGTCACAATGCATAATTTACCCTTCCATGACTGGAGCTTCCTGAAATTTTGTGAAAACCATGTGCTAATGCATTATCTTATATATGGGAGTCTCCCATAGGGAGCCTAACATATATAAGTGAATACTTTGGCCTAACAGTATTTACGTTGTGAGCCAGTGCATTCTCTTATATAGTCAAGGCTCCCTGTGGGAGACTCACATATATAAGAGAATGCACTGGCACAGGATCTTTAATGCTGCACCAGCACTGTTCCCGTCATGAAATGGTTAAGTGCCAGGGCTATATCTACGGCGCAATAAATGGAAGCAGGACAATTGGATATCAAGCCTTGAAATAATGTCTCTGCCATTTGCAGAATGAGGTCCCCAGAGGGTGACTTTAGTGACACTATCCTGCATGGTTGGCTAGCATCACCAAATTCACCCTCTGGGAACCTCATTCTGCTCAGGCCTCAACTGCTATGGGAGACCTAGGATCAGATTGAAGTTCCCCAGTTGAAGTTTGTGATGTTCCCCTTTAGTCACCTCATTCATTTAATCTCTTGCAAATTATGGGATATATAAACTGAACAGAACGGAAAAATTAACTAAAAACAATGTTAATTTGAGACATTTAGATACTTTCCAGAAGATGAGGTTTAACCCTTTACCCAACAAACCGGCCAAAACCGGCCAAATAAAGCTTCAACAGCCTAAAATATCTTCGGACTGTCTCAATAGAACCATACAAATATGGATATCATTGGAACCGGCTCCTTGACCACATTGTGATAGTTACAGTTATGCCCTGTGCCAATGCATTCTCTTATATATGCGAGTCGACCATAGGTCGCCTCGCATATATAAGAGAATGCATTGGCCTAAAAAAAATCTTTTTTTAACACTTTTTACCATTTTTTCTTACATTCTTTAACAATTTTATAATTTTTAATGTGTTAAGCCAATGCATTCTCTTATATATGCGAGGCGACCTATGGTCGACTCGCATATATAAGAGAATGCATTGGCACAGGGCCCTTCTGTTGGGTAAATGGTTAAGCAGAATGAGGTCCCCAGAGGGTAAATTTGGTGATGCTAGACCGCCTCTGGGGATATCATTCTGCAAATGACAGACACTCTATTTTAAGGCTTGGATATACATGTGTCTCAGGACGATATAACAGTTCTGTTTCTATTGATATATAGAGAATACTAGTCTTTGTTTGAATCCCGAAATATCTCATGAGTGTCTGGAAACAAAATTAAATTTTCACAAGTGGCTAAAATTTTTATATCTCTTTCCCGACATAAATGAGATGTTTCAGGTATGCAAACAAAAGGCTCTAGGTATTCTTTTATTATTTGTGCCTTATTAAATCCTAAAGTTGCTAAATTATATGGCATTTTCATTTTTAATAGCACATAAAATTAAACAATACTTGCCTGCAAGCTAGTGATATAATGAAAGCTACATTGAAATAACGAAATCGTATTTCACTCTGGCCTCTAAGAGGAAAAGATACATACGACGATCTATGTATGATAATTTTATAGTCAAGCATATAATAAATAAGGTATATCTTGCCATTCTATAATGTATAAAATATCACTTTCTGTCCCGGTATGATATTTGTGGAGGGCGGGAGAGTAACTGCTCCCTTTATCCCATGCTCTGGCGCCCCTAAGGGCACACCTAGACCAAGTTTTCTCTCATCTTTAGCAGCCAGAGACATTGTTTGAAACAGACAATGGTAAAGACGGAGTTTTGTCCCATGCCCTTTCATGACGGGAGCTGTGCTGGTGCAGCATTAAATATCCCATGCCAGTGCATTCTCTCATATATGCGACTCTCCCATAGGGAGCCTTGCATATATAAGAGAATGCACTGACTTATATGTCAAGGTAAATATTGTTAGGCCAATGTATTCTCTTATATATGCAAGGCGCCATATGGGAGACTCACATATATAAGAACGCATTGGTACAGGGATTTCGCAAACTATCCAGAGTTACTGTCATGGAAGGGTTAAGTATCATTCAGACGAATACATTGCATTGGTTCGTTGTGTTGGTTCGTTGCCATGACACTATCCGTTATCTTTTATCTGTTATCTTTGTTAAACCATTAACCCTTTACCCAACAAACCGGCCAAAACCGGCCAAATAAAGCTTCAACAGCCTAAAATATCTTCAGTCTGTCTCAATAGAACCATACAAATATGGATATCATTGGAATCGGCTCCTTGACCACATTGTGATAGTTACAGTTATGCCCTTTGCCAATGCATTCTCTTATATATGCGAGTCGACCATACATGTAGGTCGCCTCGCATATATAAGAGAATGCATTGGCCTAAACAAATTCTTTTTTAAACACTTTTTACCATTTTTTCTTACATTCTTTAACAATTTTATAATTTTTAATGTGTTAAGCCAATGCATTCTCTTATATATGCGAGGCGACCTATGGTCGACTCGCATATATAAGAGAATGCATTGGCACAGGGCCCTTCTGTTGGGTAAAGGGTTAACACAGGTGCATTGCGATTACATAACGCAGAGCTTCCAATTGCAGCTAATAAGTTTGATATTGGAATAAATTAAATATTGCAAATCAATCTATCAATGTTATAAATGAGTTCTATGCAATTTGCAGAACATGATTTCTGACATTCCTTTTCTTGGTGCAAAATATGCTGTAAATATGATTGAGACAACGAAGTTTAAATATGGGGTTGGTGTCGTTCGAGGTGAATCTGATATCCATTCATGTCCTGTTAGTAGATGTCCAATCTCATTGGTTAAATGGGTTGGAACTTGGTCTGTGTCAGTGTCTAATACAACTGATGTCTATGCTGGTGATGACAGGGGAAACTTGGTCCAGGTTATTATGTTTTACAGAAATATCATTCTTTTGACTAGATACCAGACTGCTAAACTCAATAAATATCTTTCAGAGCACTTTTGACCATTCTGAAAGAGTTATGCCCCTTTTCGAATTAGAACTTACTGTTTATTTTGTTGTCTGAATGACAACTTGAAAAGTATTTGACAGAATTTCATTAAACTTGGGATGATAATTTGAAAAGTAGTTGACAGAATTTCTTGAAAGTTGATATGTAGTCTTCATAATGAGAAAGTACCAATCAAGTTCAAATTTGGGTCTGGTCGGACCATTTCTGACCGAATTATTGATACATGTACATGTGGCTCATTTTGAGAAGACATATATCAATTCAAAAATGGTCATGGTCCAGTAATTTTTGATGGAGTTATACCCCCTTTTCGACATAGAATTCACTAGTTTTGGATTGAATCTTGGAGTAATATTCAACAGAATTTTATGATAATTTGTATGTCTCACATTTGAGAAGATTCAGGTCAAGTTAAAAAATAGTAATGGTTCCGTTATTTTGACAATCAAGGTCATTTGAAATCAAAGTTTATTAGTAGATTTTTGCCAGAATTCAAATTTTGATTCCAAACAAAGCCAACTTTTTGGGGGTGACTTGGGGTCGCTGACCTTCTATCTGTTTAGATAGTAATAAAATACTCTGGTCATCAACAATTGTCTTGTCAGATTAAAACAATGTTGGGAAGCATTGGGAATTAGTGTGGTTCTCGTAAGATATCGGTCCAAAACATGCCAAGCCTTACTTTGATTGGCTGTTGTTGAGTTACTGCAATTGTTCGAATCTCACACTGATACATGTACATGTATGTGATTTTGGGAAACCATGCTAGGACTGTGCATACAAAGGCGAAAATAGGTCCCTGTTTAGGTTCATATTAATAAGTATAAGGAATTGTGATTAATTTCGATGGTCTGGAACATTGCTTAACACTTTCATGATGGGACTGTGCTGGTGCAGCATTAAAGATCATGTGCCAGTGCATTCTCTTTTATGCTAGTCTGCCTCAGGGAGCCTCGCATATATAAAAGAATGCACTGGCTTACAAGGTCAAGGTAAATATTGTTAGCAGTCATACTTCCTTTCTTACTGTCACCGGCTGGGTACCAGTCTGTGGTTTTCTATATTTAGTGCCGGTTTTTTCCAGCCAAAATGGCATAACCGATTGCCCCAAAGTCAAATTTCATGTATGCTTTGAGAACTACATGTATTCCCACAATAAAAACTTATTGACAGAATGGAGAAATAGAGCGCTTAAGTCTTTGCAATGTTCAAAGTTTTTATCATTTCCATCACATTTGCTAAAATTAAGTTAGGACAAAATCATATTTTGAGGTACAGTATAATGCCCTAAATAATCGACTCCTTAACCACAGGATTTTTTCAAGATTTATTTGGAAATATGGCTTGTTGCCATTCATCGGAAAGCTCTCAGTGAGAGCATGGAGAGCTTTCCAATGAATGGCAACAAGCCATATTTCCAACTAAATCCTGAAAAATTACCCATAATTCTCCTGTGGTTAAGGAGTCAGTTATTTAGGGCATTGCTGTAAATGCTTGGTTTATGCTGTCCTATGTGAGTTAAAATTGATGTATCACGTATCTACCACAAGTATTTTGTTATCATGCATGGTAATTGTAATGTGTATTGTAATTCTTGATAATGTATCATCTCATAGAACTGAATTTCGTCAGGCTATCATTTATTGTGTGCTTTACTGTTCTGTGGGTGGAATGTTTGACAGATAATATATTTCAGAAGCCTAACCACTAATTTAGTTATTCTTGAACTCATTTTATTTCATCTATGATTACAAAATTTAAACATTTTAAAAAGTGACCTGGTTAGAAACCTTAGTAAAGACACCAACAAACAATAAATTTAATGATTAAAATCAGATTCAGGAAAACTTACTATTAAATTTAATAATGTTTCAATATTTATCTGACAACAAAATAAATTTTGTACATACATAGATTGTTAATTAGGATTCTTAACGAAAATGAATATTTAACATGTAAATTATGTTGATATTTGATTTAGCAGCAGTTTATAATGAGTTTGTTCTATTCTCTGCAGGAAGTCAGACGCTTACATGAGATTCACTTGCCAGGCGGCCATACAAGTAAGTACTACTTATACTTATATCACTCTAAAAATAATAGTATACATTTATATATCTACATTTAATACTCTTTTTGGTTTATAATAGACATTTTCTGTTTGTTGATTAATTTTCTTGTGAGACTAAGATTTAAGTCAGCAAGTTTTGAAATAGTGTGTCTGACATTTGCAGTATGAGGTCCCCTGAGGGTGAATTTAGTGACACTATCCTGTATGACAGGCAATCGTCACAAAATTCACCCTCTGTGAACCTTTTTCTGCTTGGGACTCAACTGCTATGGGAGACCTTGGATCAGATTGAAGTTTCATAGTTGAAGTAAGAGATGTTCACCTATTATTAAAGTCACCTCGATTTTGCATTTTATCTACTGCAAATTAGGGGATATAGAAACTGAACAGAAGGGGATGTTAATTTGAGACTATAGATACTTCTGCAAATGTCAGACACACTATTTAAAACGAATGATGTTATAATGCAAACTTCAATTATCATTTACAGTTTTATATTATTATTTTTGTTGTTTTATTTTGCAAATTTTACTTTGACAAAGGCTCCAATGAAGAATGGGAGGGAAGTTTAACCCTTCCGAGACTAGAGCTGCACTGGTACAGCTTTAAAGATCATGTGCCAGTGCATTCGCATATATAAGATAATGCACTGGCTTACAAGGTCAAGGTAAATATTGTCAGGCAAATGTATTCTCTTATATATGCAAGGCTCTCTATGGGAGACTCGCATATATAAGAGAATGCATTGGCGCAGGGTTTTCGGAAAATTTCTGGAAGCTCCAGTCAGGGAAGGGTTAAATCGGTGTATATTTTCAATCTTTAACCCTTTCAGTGCCAAGTCCGATTTTTGTATCAACCCATATTTCCTTGATCAAGGAAATATGGGTTGATACAAAAATCGGACTTGGCACTGAAAGGGTTAATCCTTTCTTTACTAGTTGGATTCTCTCATTCAGTCTAAGGCTGTTTGATGAACTTATTTTAAACAGATAACGTAGTTAGGTGTTGTTACACTATTACCAAGGCTATTTACCTAAACCTAGATTTGTTCATATATTTAAGATTTAACAGCCAGAGTTGGGCCTCAGCCATAGCAAAACTTTAGGTCTACTAAACTTATTTCACATTGATTTATGACCATTTTGTTTCATAAAATCATGTTGGCATGTGTTGCAGAAACAACTGGTTGCAATCTGAAAATATGTCACATGACCACTATTTAGACTAAAACATTCAATTGTAAAAATACGCGTTCATGTATTTCAACTAAAATTCCGGAAAAGAAGCAACATGAAACTTACTTTGGAAATAAGCCACAATTGTTTGTTTAGTTTTTTCACAACAGCCTCAGCCTTCCAGATTTATAGAAAAACATGAAGGGAATTTGGGCAGATTTGGACATCAAGACACCACATATCTCGATAACTTGACAGAGATCAAGTCATCAAGATAGCTGAAATCAGTCTGGATGCTTGTAAACAAAGTCAAGCAACAACCAAATAAGCCCAATAACAGAACCTGGTACAATAAGCATGATCCTATACTCATTTCTGTCCAAAATAGTGTCTAAATACAACATGTTTCATTTATGGCCAATGACCCCTGGGGGCGTCTTGATAGTGATAACAATGATGTAGCAGTAATGATCATAATTGCTGTGTATACTCCGGTTCGTGGGAAGAAATTTTAAGACTAAACTCCTTTTTTGCTGGACAATATGGAGAAGTTTGCTGTAGAAAGGTGTGTATTTTCCCCCCAAGTTACTTGGTTTAGCCATCAGTTTTGTTTATGAAGAATATTTGAATGGTGATTTCTAACATTGGAGTGTATAATTTAGTCCCATTATTCAGGCTGGAGAGAATAAGGGTAATATTTGTGAGTATGGAGTTATACCTGTGAATACAAATTTCACCAGTTGGGATTTTTGTTTTATTTTTTATGGCTGGAATCACGTAGATGTTTCTGGGCCTTCAGACATTGGCATAAGAACTTAAAATCAATTTTCATGGAAGTTTTCAAACCTTATAACATTAACCCTTTACCCAACAGAAGGGCCCTGTGCCAATGCATTCTCTTATATATGCTAGTCGACCATAGGTCGCCTCGCATATATAAGAGAATGCATTGGCTTAACACATTAAAAATTATAAAATTGTTAAAGAATGTAAGAAAAAATCGTAAAAAAAGATTTTTTTTAGGCCAATGCATTCTCTTATATATGCGAGGCGACCTATGGTCGACTCGCATATATAAGAGAATGCATTGGCACAGGGCATAACTGTAACTATCACAATGTGGTCAAGGAGCCGGTTCCAATGATATCCATATTTGTATGGTTCTATTGAGACAGACCGAAGATATTTTAGGCTGTTGAAGCTTTATTTGGCCGGTTTGTTGGGTAAAGGGTTAATAGAGGGTGCCTTAAAATCTCATTCTTGTGTGTTTTTAAATGGCTTGTTACCAAGACCTATCAAGTACCAAGCCTGGATATAGTGTGTCTGACATCTCCATAATGAGGTCTCCTGAGGGTGAATTGCCAGAAATCCTCAGAAAAACTGGGCCAGCTATCATCACCAAATTTACCTCTGGGGACCTCATTATGCTTAGGCCTCATGTTCTGTGAAGTGTCTATAGTTTCTTACTTTTTCCCTTATGTTAAGTTTCTATATCCCCTAATTTTCAGAAGATAAATTGCATAATCGAGGTGACTAACGTGTGAACATCACGATAAACTTCAACTGGGGAAAATCAGTCTAATCCTAGGTATCCCATAGCAGTTGAGGCCTACGCAGAGGGTGAATCTGGTGTTGCTAGTCCTCAATGCAGGATAGTACCACTAATTTGACCCTCTTGGGATCTTATTCCACAAATGTTAGACACACTATATCCAGGCATGCTCAGTACTTGATTATTCGAATATGTTTACTGATTCTCTTACTTTTAAAAAAGTGCCAAATTGTAATTACTATACTGCCCTATGTAATTGACCCAGTAACTGGGGATTATTACGCATTTATAACTGCAGTTAACCATAACTACACTGCATCTAATGGTTCTGTTACTTCTGTGGCACCGCGTTTAAAAGCGATAAAGAAACCCTGGTTATATTCCTTGACTTCCAATACACTGTAGCTGACTATTGGCGAATTTCACTTCGATGACACCGTTATAAATTTCTGGCACCTTAAATTAATAGAAGTTATCATTTCATACCAGTTGATGATTACACGTACATACATTTTAATCACACAATCTGGTTGACTTGCTTTTTATAACCATGTTTAAAGTGATGTGAAACACTCCGGTAGGGTGATCAAATATTGAATGGAGAATAATCTTGCTGAAAGTAGTTATTTTTACAATTGTTGTTTCCAAATTGACAACACACACCGTCATTATTATATATTAATTAAATACAGTGATTCTCGATGGCAGAATTGTTTTTGTTCGTTTATCGCTGATAGTTGTGTCCTGAATCGAGTTACAATTGAGTGTAGTTCAGACAATGTTTTCTATTGAGTGGGATGGTCGATTTGCTTGAGATATCCGATGATATTAGTGGAATGATACATTCCTCCAGTTGATATATTGCCTGAATAATATGTCTTTAACCCTTTGAGTGCCAGGGGCCGATCTCATTGGCCCTAATTTACGGTCTGTAAAATTGTGGATTTTTTTTTATTGAATGTTTTTTTGGGTATGCTTAAGCATGCTATAACGAATTTAAAAACAAACTGGATAAAACCTTAGGGGCATGTTATAACTCAAAACTACAATGTATTACCATGCATTCATAGTAATAATTGTAGTGCCCATGAAAAACGTGAGATTCCTTGGCACTAAACCTACAAAATAAGTCTGTTAAAGAATATAAGAAAAAATTATTAAAATTGTAAAAAATTGTAAAAAATAATAACAAATGATGAAAAATTGTTAGGCCAATGCATTCTCTTGTATATGCAAAGTCAATTTGGAAACAACAATTGTAAAAATAACTACTTTCAGCAAGATTATTCTCCATTCAATATTTGATCACCCTACCGGAGTGTTTCACATCACTTTAAACATGGTTATAAAAAGCAAGTCAACCAGATTGTGTGATTAAAATGTATGTACGTGTAATCATCAACTGGTATGAAATGATAACTTCTATTAATTTAAGGTGCCAGAAATTTATAACGGTGTCATCGAAGTGAATGCATTGGCACAGGGTATATGGGTTGATACAAAAATCGGACCTGGCACTCAAAGGGTTAAAGTCTATTCGAAATGCAGTTTAAAGTGATGTGAAACACTTCATTGAGGTGTTATTAAATAACAAATAATCATGCCAAAATATGTCAATTCTATGAATTTTATATCCAAACAACAGCGTCATTGTCAAGCCTTGAAATAGGGTGTCTGTCATTTGCAGAATGAGGTCCCCAGAGGGTGAATTTAGTGATGCTACCCCGCATAGCAGGCTAGCATCACCAAATTCACCCTCTGGGAACCTCATTCTGCTGAGGTGTAAGCAGTGTTGTGAACTAATTACACCCAGTGCTTACTATTGGCGCAATCATTATTGTATTGTTTATGCCCAATAATGCGTCCCTAATAAAGTAGTAAATATTTATATTTGTGCGCAGGTCATTGGTTGTGCTTACAGAAGTTGTACCATTGATGTGGTTGGAATTTTTGACAATCTTAGTTCATTGCTACATTCTTCCAATAAGGATAGTGTTTGGCTACTACCTGAATGTTTTTATTTAAAGACATATTATGGACTTGTTCGGTTGCGTGATACTTATAAGTTAGTTCTTAGGTGCTATGCCAACCTGGGGAATCTAGCATTCTACTTAAATCACCGAAAATTTCATAGAAATCAACCATACCACTCAATAGATACACATCGTCTGAACTATGCTCGAATGTAAATATTTAATTCTCAATTCCGGATGCAAATATCGGCAACAAATTAACGCAAATGATTTTGCCATCGAGAGACACTGCATTTAATTAATATATAAGAATGATGGTGTGTGTTGTCAATTTGGAATAATATTCGTAAAAATAACTACTTTGAGCAAGATTATTCTCTCTGTCCATGCGATCACCCTACCAGAGTGTTTCACATCACTTTAACGAAATATGTCTACAATATGTCTTTAAGGGTGCCACCCCGATTCGATGAGTCGTTTACTTAGGGCAGTACAGTATCTCCAACATCTATTTTCCAATAGATGCATTGATTTCAACGCAGGTGCCATTTTGAGTAGAAGATCAAACCCTGTGTACAATTTCAACCTGCAAATAGTGTGTCTGTGCAAAATTAGATCCCCAGAGGGTGAATTTAGTGATGCTATCAGGTTAGCACAGTGAGCTAGCATCACCAAATTCACCCTCTGTGGACCTCATTCTGCTTAGGTCTTATCTTCTGGGAAGTATCTATAGTCTCAGATAAAATAGTTTTTTTTCCCTTTTGGAAAGTTTCTTTATCCCCTAATTTGCAGAAGATAAAATGCATAATTGAGGTGACTAATGGGTGAACATCACCAACTTCAACTGGGGAACTTCAATCTGATCCTAGGTTTCCCACACACAAATCGGTTCATAACCGAACTTCAGTCTTGGTTGAAAATAAATCAAGTGTCTATACATATTACCAAACCAAATATGCTTCTTGGCGCTAATTATTGTCAAGTGAATTCCATCATAAACTACTTTCTACTTGTGCTAAAGCAATATATTTATAGGACTAAATTTGACCCGATCCAACTCTCAATAAAGGCATTTGTCGCTGAATTGAAATTCAAATATGAATGCGATAAGTACACATCCAGATGCAACATGCGATATCAAGAGTTTCAAAAGCGATGGCTACCCTTAGGAAATGTAATTAATGACAACACTGATTGACTTTCTGATATCCACAAACAAAACTAACTTTATACATGTATATACCCCGAATAACACAGTTATATACATATAGCCCGGAACCCGAGCTATCTCTCAAATTTACATTAATCATTTCTTAACTCGATCATCAAAAGGGCGACACAAATTTATCTGCGCCAAACCTAACACTTTATTTTACAGTATAAATGACATTCTTAATTAAGTGTGCTAACGGTGTGTCGCCCAATGGCCAACGGAATAACAATCTATTTATCAATTTACAAAAACTACACCACAACTTATATGTTTCACGTATGATTTTATTAATGTCGCCAGTGAGAAAGTAGCCCAATTGAAATTCACTTGGGAGCGTTCAAAAGTGAGTGCTAGAATATAATATTTATCAATATATTGTTACTATAATGCTAGTGCTATACGTATGTCTGCCTGTCTCATTCTTTTTGTCTCATTCTTTTTGTTATATATACTTCAATCAAAAAAAAATTAAAAAAAAGGTTTCCGATAGCAGTTGAGGCCTAAGCAGAATGAGGTTCCCAGAGGGTGAGTTTGGTGATGCTAGCCCACAGTGCGAGATAGCGTCACTAATTTCACCCTCTGTGGACCTCATTCTGCAAATGACAGACACACTATTTGCAGGCTTGTACACATTTTCACTTTTATAGTCAATTCGACCCTTCAGCATTACTAAAGATACTGTATCAGTTCCTGGCATGTTTGATATAGCTTGATATAGATTATTTAAATTTTTTCTGGAAAAATACATACAACCTATCTGGACTGTTTGGCAGGTTATTTTTAGAACAGAAACTTCAGGCGACTTCGCAGGAAATGCTCGGAGTGTACCAAGAGGGAGAACTCTATTTTTAGCGCCCTCAATGAAGACAAATTACATTTAACCTACAGATTTCACCGAAATTTACACTTGGTTTGATCAGAATTAAATCGTTTTATTTTGCCTTTTAGAGACAAATTATATACACAAGCTTGAGTTTTATCTGTATTTTATTCACAAAAAAATCTATTTGTTGTCTTGAAATCAGGTTTTATAAACATTATGTTGTTGTTGTAATTGTGGCTCGGAATAGATACAATATCTTTAAGTGACTGATTTGCCTCAAAATATGGTGCGGGACTTTAGCAGAATGAGGTCCCCAGAGGGTGAATTTACTGACACTACCGTGCACAGCGGGCTAGAATCACCCTCTGGAGACCTCATTCTGCTTAGGCCTCATCTACTTTATTATCAAATTAACATTTTTTTTTTGTTTATTTAGAAAGTTTTTTTTTAGTTTATTTGGTGCACATCACCATCTCACCATCTTGACCACCTGGGAAGCTAAATATGTTTCTAGGTCTCACATAGCAGATGAGGCCATGCAGAATGAGGTCCCCAGAGGATGAATTTGGTGACATTAGCCCACTGTGTGGTGTAGCATCACCAACCCTCTTAATTCAGATTGTTTGGCTTCGGCAATCCGCTATGGCAATAATTGCCATGGACCAGTTTGCTTCAGCAAATTGCTTCAGCATTGCTGATTGCCATAGCCAATTATGAGGGCTGCATCACTAAATTCACCCTCTGTGGACCTCATTCTGCAAATGTTCCGCACCATATTTTGAGGCCTGTCTCATATGGTTATTTATGACGATGTGTTTTCCCAATGCCACTCCGGGCACTGCCTTGTATTTTGCTCATGAATTTCAGAAACTCTACATGATACCAGTCATTCTATTTGAGCCTCAATTCTCAATTTATGGTTGTGGTTGTACACATTGTTTTCTTGCAGAGCCGCCAGTTACAGTCAGTAACAGAGCCATAAAGTACAAAGACAAACGTCATGCTAGTGATAGCAACACACACTCACCTCGATTCTTTTCATTCAGTCCATTTCACCATAAAGGTACTCGATGGTACCATGTTCAGAATGTTTGCCCGTCCAGTGACTGATACGTGTCAAGCTCTACCATTCTCCATTACAGTAATGCCCTAATTAATTGACTCTTTAACCACAGCAGAATTATGGGTAATTTTTCAGGATTTAGTCGGAAATATGGCAGTGAGAGCTTTCCGATGAATAGCAACAAGCCATATTTCCAACTAAATCCTGAAAAATTACCCATAATTCTGCTGTGGTTAAGGAGTCAATTAATTAGGGCATTACTGTATTAGTTGTATTGAAAAGTTGGAATATTATGTTT
This sequence comes from Siphonodentalium dalli, assembly GCA_032622095.1. Taxonomy (NCBI): domain Eukaryota; kingdom Metazoa; phylum Mollusca; class Scaphopoda; order Gadilida; family Siphonodentaliidae; genus Siphonodentalium; species Siphonodentalium dalli. The sequence continues at coordinate 225,854,171 of CP136061.1, forward strand.
ATTCATTCTGCTAAAACAATTCCTGCTCAAACGTCCATGTAACAAAAGCCTCTCTTGGAGTGAAAATACAAAAACAAATATATATTTCATGCAAAGCTTCATTTTCTCTTAACCCTTTACCCAACAAACCGGCCAAATCCGGCCAAATAAAGCTTCAACAGCCTAAAATAACTTCGGTCTGTCTCAATAGAACCATACAAATATGGATATCATTGGAACCGGCTCCCTGACCACATTGTGATAGTTACAGTTATGCCCTGTGCCAATGCATTCTCTTATATATGCGAGTCGACCATAGGTCGCCTCGCATATATAAGAGAATGCATTGGCCTAAAAAAAATCTTTTTTAACACTTTACCATTTTTTCTTACATTCTTTAACAATTTAATAATTTTTAATGTGTTAAGCCAATGCATTCTCTTATATATGCGAGGCGACCTATGGTCGACTCGCATATATAAGAGAATGCATTGGCACAGGGCCCTTCTGTTGGGTAAAGGGTTAAAGGGGTATTGTGCACTAAATATGGCCATTTATGGGTCCATTTCCTTTTATAACTCAACAAATGAATGAATTTGACCCATGGATTAGTGAAAAATACACTCATTTGCTCTATGAACGATGAAAACAACATGGTAATTATAAATGGCCGGATTTAATGTAAATTTCCCCTTTAATTGGTTTCCTGTGTAAACTTGAATTGAAAAGTTGCAACCAAAACCAGATTGTACATTGAATATAAATAGACCCAAGTAACCCAGATTGGTTATAATATAAGAACAATATTTAAGTAGGACCTTCGTATTCCTGGAATATTTTTCTTTATTTTGGCATTTGCATCAACCCCCTATCTAGTATCGACATTGGGAATATCTTTCCTGAAACCATTGTGATGGTATAAAAGTGGTCGTACAAGACTGTCTTGTATCACTGCTGACTGGAATGGTAATATATAAAAAATAGTATATATCGTTAGAACAATCATATTCCTGCAATGTTTCTCTTCATTCTGATGTCACGGGGGGAGAACTGCGACGTGAGGATCGGTGGCCTTCCGATAAAGAGACGGTGGAAATCCGATAAACGAGACAGTTCGCTTTCGGCGACAAACGAGATTTTCTTCGTGTTTGGGCATTCAAACGGAATTGCCGTGACAAATCAGGTTTCATATCATCATATAGTTATCTTAGTTACTAATATCCATCAAAATCTAGACGCTACAGTGAGTTAAACCAATAGAATCGCCATTTAAAAGTTACGCGACGGTTCGTTTTCCGATAAAAACGAACCGTCGCGTGTCTTTTATCGGAAAACGAACCGTCGCGTGACTTTTAAATGGCTATTCTTTTGGATTTAGTCACTGTAGCGTCTAGATTTTGATGGATATTAGTAACTTAAATAACGATATGATGATATGAAACCTGATTTGTCACGGCAATTCCGTTTGAATGCCCAAACACGAAGAAAATCTCGTTTGTCGCCGAAAGCGAACCGTCTCGTTTATCGGATTTCCACCGTCTCTTTATCGGAATTCCACCGTCTCTTTATCGGAATGCCACCGATCCTCACGTCGCAGTTCTCCCCCAGTGGATGTGTGGACCAACCATATACAACCAGCAACAGTGGGGATATCTTTCCTGAATCCATGGGACAACAGCAAAAACAATTCTTAGAACAACACTGGGATAGTATGACATGCGTGGTACACTTATAGTGTACTCTCAGGTGCCAAATAATAGTGATTGTTGGGAATTTACTCCAAAATTAATAATCGTGCTGGCACTATTATTAGGCACCTGAGATTATATATGGCCTGCTGTCCCAATCCCATACATTTCTCTACCTTGATGAATTTTTAGATTTCGACAAAGTTACCATTTGCTTGGGATAGTGGATGGAATGGACATGGTAGAGCTTGATTCTCACATCTCCACTGTTCTCATTAAAATTACTAATACCATTGTTGAAATTAGAAGTGTATCACGTCCACTGATGCAGTTTGTTCTAGTTTCTCCCAGTGTGTGTTGCACTTATGAATTTTACAGAATGATAAAACAGTTTTGTGTGTTTTCACCTTCTGTAAAAACCTTGCTTGGTTGTTTTTTTTTAAAGAATAGGTAGTGACATAGTTAGATAGAACAAGAATTATTGTATAGAAAACCCTTTGTTCAAATTCAGCTTTGTCCATGTCTACTTTAATGTTGAAATAGTTATACAGTGGTACTGTTGAAGCAGTCCTCCTTTTGAAGAAATTTATGATTGACTCCCCTTGGACAGCAGCTGTTTATCTCTCCTCTCCATGAAGTACAAAAAGTAACATAATTGTAGTTTCCACCCCTTGTTAACCCTTTCATGAAGGGAGCTGTGCTGGTGCAGCATTAAATATCATGTGCCAGTGCATTCTGTTATGTGAGTCTCCCATAGGGAGCCTTTCATATATAAGAGAATGCACTGGCTTACAAGGTCAAGGTAAATATTGTTAGGCCAATGTATTCTCTTATATATGCGAGGCTCCCTTTGGGAGACTCGCATATATAGAGAATGCATTGGCACAGGGTTTTCGCAACAGCTCCAGTCATGGAATGGTTAAGTGGTCCTGCTAAATTGCTATGATATTGGTAGTGCAAAGTGATACTGTTAAGAAAAAGTAGCTTTATTATTTCTAAAGTAGTCATTTATTCAGTGTTTGGCTAATCCGATTGATTTGAGCAAAAAAGCCAGTGTCCATATAAAACATTCAAGAACGTATATTTAAAAATATTTTAATAACTGTGGTGCTGGTATTTGCAAAACGACAGAAATTGCCATCTCAATGATGGGCTGTTTGCAAACAATCAACAGTCATTAATAAAATGTTTTTGAATGTTTTATACACATAGTGACTTTTCCTTGATTTGTTCAGCATATATAAGAGAATGCATTGGCACAGGGTTTTCGCAAACAAAATCAGGAAGCTCGAGTCATGGAAGGGTTAAATAATTTTTTTTTTTTATCATCTTCATTTTGCCTTACCATCATCTTTCCAATTCAGAAGTACCCACCAGCATCATAGCAAATTAGAAGGACTACTTAACCAGGGGTAGTTTCGAATTCAGTGCAAGTAATCAATATATATTTAAATTTTATGTTAACCCTTTACCCAACAAACCGGCCAAAACCGGCCAAATAAAGCTTCAACAGCCTAAAATATCTTCGGTCTGTCTCAATAGAACCATACAAATATGGATATCATTGGAACCGGCTCCTTGACCACATTGTGATAGTTACAGTTATGCCCTGTGCCAATGCATTCTCTTATATATGCGAGTCGACCATAGGTCGCCTCGCATATATAAGAGAATGCATTGGCCTAAAAAAAATCTTTTTTTACCATTTTTTCTTACATTCTTTAACAATTTTATAATTTGTAATGTGATAAGCCAATGCATTCTCTTATATATGCGAGGCGACCTATGGTCGACTCGCATATATAAGAGAATGCATTGGCACAGGGCCGTTCTGTTGGGTAAAGGGTTAATGTTGCACTCCCAGAAATTTGCTCAGAACTAAACTTTCAGTTGAAATGATATATGAAATTCTTTGAAAAAATCATTCTTGTACGCAAATAAGGGCGTTTAAATGCGGATGATATTCTTCTCATTTGGGCATTTTATATCTGATTTTAACAAATTCAGAAATCTTAAATCACGTCATGCTAAAATGCTTGGAAACAAGATGAACAATTTAGTCTCATAATGTTGATTGAAGAAAGATGCCTGTTAGTTAAAAAGATGTTCTTATGAAATTATGCAGGTTCAGACACATGTAGCTGTCACTTGTAGTGTCATTGCCACTCCCTACATTGTGTACACAGGGGGAGTTGCATCTGGGGTCCATGCAAAATATTATGATAGTCAGCAAGGAATCATTTGGGTGATCAAGAACTAGAGGCAGTATGTAGACATAATATTTTGCCATGCTCCAAAATAGATCCGTGAAATGAACCTACGGTTGTCACATTCGGCTTTCCATAAATTGGGTTTGGAAATCTCCATTACCAAAGGGAAATACGCCGATGACGTAATAATTTGATTCGATGATGGCGCAACACCTCCATGGGATATACATGCCTATTTTAACCCTTTACCCATCAGAACGGCCCTGTGCCAATGCATTCTCTTATATATGCGAGTCGACCATAGGTCGCCTCGCATATATAAGAGAATGCATTGGCTTAACACATTAAAAATTATAAAATTGTTAAAGAATGTAAGAAAAAATGGTAAAAAGTGTTAAAAAAAGATTTTGTTTAGGCCAATGCATTCTCTTATATATGCGAGGCGACCTATGGTCGACTCGCATATATAAGAGAATGCATTGGCCTAAACAAAATCTTTTTTTAACACAATGTGGTCAAGGAGCCGGTTCCAATGATATCCATATTTGTATGGTTCTATTGAGACAGACCGAAGATATTTTAGGCTGTTGAAACTTTATTTGGCCGGTTTTGGCCGGTTTGTTGGGTAAAGGGTTAAACTTGGTTTTATCATTGGACATCTGTAAGACTGCAGCGGATCTTACAATTTACACATACATGTAACTGAACCTTGCTGTTATTAATTCAGTTCTTACTAACATATTGTTACTATGTTTATTTATTGCATGTAAACCTCCAGTGAACATGTTCTCAGACATTTAGAAAGTGATATTCACAAGCCTGAGTTTAGTGTGCCTGTCATTTGCAGAATGAGGTCCCCAGAGGGTGAATTTAGTGATGCTACCCTGCATAGTGGGCTAGAATCACTAAATTCACCCTCTGGGGACCTCACTCTGCTTAGGCCTCATCTTCTCTGGAAAGTTTCTTTATTATCATATTTCTATAGAAACTTCTTCACATAGATATTCTAATTATTTTTTAGATTAGTTTCTCTACATCCCCAAATTGGCAGATGACATATTGCATAATCGAGGTTCCCAAATGGGTGTACATTGCAATATTCACCATTTGGGAACTTCAATCTGAGTCTATGAGGCCATGCAGAGTGAGGTCCCCAGAGGGTGAATTTGGTGATGCTAACCTGCTGTGCGGGATAGCATCACTAAATTCACCCTCTGGGGACCTCATTCTGCAAATGACAGGCACACTAAACTCAGGCTTGCAGCACCATATCTCATAGAAATAAGTGTCCCCTTCTATATGTGATAACTGCAGTAACAAGACTTTGATTAATGTGGAGCTCCGTGGTCCAGTGGTTAGCGTGTCGGACTTCTATTCGCTGTAAACACATCGATACGGGTTCGCAGCGTGTCGCCGGTCATTGAGTCTCCACATAGCAGTGGCTTGGCCGCTTTGAGCGACTTGCAATTGTCGGATTGCTCGCTGTTTCAAAATCCGCGCCAAGTTGTGACCCTTGAGAAAGGTCGCTCATACTGTGTCGCCTTCGCATCACTCATGCGTTAAAAGAGTACCAGTCAGCTTGTCATACTGATGAGTATCAGAGCATGTTCTGATCAAACTAGAGCAGCGCCTGCAATGGCTGCAGCGGTTCATTGGTTGGCTTGTACAAATGACTGGGGTAATATTGTACCAAGCGTGTTAGAGCAAGTAATTGGTTAATCGCTATATAAAACTGGTCATTATTATTATAATGCCTTTCTATCATGATGATATAATTTTTGATGCAGTAATAATGTATAAATAGTGTGCTGATGATAATGCAGTGATAACTCTTTGAGACTAACACTGTGGCGAGGATAACATACATGCGATATGCCGGTAGATATATATACGAGGGGCGATACTGGGTTATACAAGTATGGGGTATATAGTGATAAAGGTTAATTTTGTCTGGCTGTACAAAACTAGGTTCAATATACATAACAGTTATTAGCATTTTGGTATCCGTCATCAATGGATCATTACTATTGTTATCTGAAATATAACCATAATGATAATATGGCTGTGTATCGAACAAAATCATTAAACTCCATCTATACCTTCTTTTATTTTTTCAACATAAAGGAATTCAATTTGAATTGTATTGCATTAGGCCTTTTATAATCCCTTTTAATATCCGATCATATAAAGATTATGCCTTCCCCCACTATATAGAGATTATTTTTAAATTTCTGCAATATTATTAAATTGGTTAAAATTAACATAGCTTTCCGTCCAAGGGCTTTTCTCAGTGTTATAGATATATCGCTTAAAACGTCGACAAGTTTTCAGTAACAAATATGATTCCTGCAACTCATTATTCACTTTGGCAACAAAGATTTTCTGTTCATAGTTGCATACAGCAATAAGGTGGCATCGTTCAATGGCATAATGCTGAGTTTTCTCAGCGATTTAATAATGTTGGAAGATAATGATCTCCTTATCCTCACCATATGGCATGATGGCCACATGAAACACAGCATGAGGTGAATGAATCTCATCTAGATTTGGACTTTAGTGATTCTCAAATAATATGATATTGGCGTACATCAAACTTTCACGGGTTATATCATGCGGCTCTTTCGCACCAAGAATATTATTTCTGTAGCAAGTTAGAAGTTTCTCGATTTTACCTAAATCTCACCATTATCTACAAATTGCTTTGTTCTCAAAATTAAAAAGTGAAACAGTCTATAAATGTGTTATTTTTTTCTCTCTTTCAGCAAATAGTTCTAATACTTTAACATTGCCTAATTCTCACATTGGAATGAGTGTTAGTTCCTCGAAGCTCTCTCACTCTCCTGAATCAGGTTCTGGTCCATACAGGCGGCGTGCGAGGTCAGTCGAAACAGATTCTGCTCGTCGAGTGGTAAGTTAAGAATATTGTAATAACCATCATCAGCTTATTCCCCTTTTAATTATATGCACGTTTGAAAAACAGTCGTAATATGTTATCAGTCTGTCCATCTGCCCTTCCTTCTGTCCGTCCATCAAAGTTTTGGTACGTGTGTTTCTCAATGACAAATATAGACCATGTTCGAAATATCGGTTCTTTCCAATTATTTTTTTGTGTGTTATGGCCCTTTTTCTACTTAGAATTTACCCGATTACATAAAATTTTGGTTTGCGACCGATAACTTGATTCCTGATCACTAACTTCAGTTTCAATGTAGGATTCACCTGCCTATTCTCTCACCAGATTCGCCACTTCTCATGCGACTTCCTTTGCCTTTGATGTCGTGGCTGACATTTGGCAGTCATCTTCAATCAATTATGTGTGTGACATGTTCTCACAGTCTGTGTTTGTTGGACAATATTTTAATAACTTGATAAATATTAAAAACCTCAGTAGTGCATGTTTATATTTTGTCTAATTTTCAGCGGCGGGATTCCAATGAAGATTGGGAGATTCCATCGGATCAGTATGAAGTAAACAAACGGATAGGTTCCGGGTCCTTTGGGACAGTATATAAGGGTAACTGGTATGGGAATGTTGCTGTCAAAGTGCTAAATGTTACAGATCCCACTCCTGCTCAGTTACAAGCTTTCAAGAATGAAGTCGGAGTCTTGAAGTAAGTCTGTTTTAAGACCATGTCGGTCGATGTGCGGAAACATAGGATTTTTTTGTTTTGGCCTGACATCTGTCTGCAGTTTTGACAGTGTTGTAATGACAGACTTGTGCACTCATGGTCACATCTCAGCCAGCACATGAATGTACACATAGTAGTAGCTTACCATATAGAGCCATATTTAAACCCACGGGTGTGATTTTGTTTTGTCCCAAAAAACTATATGTGAGCCTAAACCAGGCCCTCTTCCCAGAATGTTTTTGTCATAACAGAAGTCCGACAATTTTGGCGTTAGTAGTTATGAGTCAGTACTTTTCCGCTTCTTTTCTGTCGGTTTTGAGTTGAGGAAATTCCATTTTGATAGCAGAAAATTAGCTCATTATGGTTTAATGGTCATATATTCGGTAAATATATGATAATACCACATGAAAAACTACTGTTATCAGTTATAAAAACACAGTGGAAATCCAGCATGCATAGCAGGTAATGCATCGCGATTGTCTCGGGTTAGTATAAATTTGTCGTCTTAATCTGTCTAAGTGTTTATTTTAAAAACAAAATAAAAATCCTATATAATAACAAGTATTTGATGACAGCACGTTATGCTATGGATTTGGGAATTTAGTATGTATGCGTCACAAGTAATCGAAGTAAAAATTCATGCATTCTACACATAATAGGCTACAGTGTGTTACAGTAATTAATTTTGCGCAGAAAAAATGGTGCTGTTATAGATTTGCTTGTATAACGTCATCAAATGACACAGAATGATCACACAGTTGTAAATGGAGCCATGGTCTATCAGAACAACAATCAATATACAATTCATTCCCAATGCAGTTTTTGTTCCCCCCAAACATTTATTTTCGGGGAACTTTAGAAATTACCTCTGTCCGTCTGTCTGTCCATTTGTGTATCACACTTTATGGGTACCTTCATTGTGTAATCAACTCATCCAACAGTTTCGAATGTAGAGAATTGAAACTTTAGGATATTGTTACCAATCTATTGCTAAGTTATTCCCCTTTCTTGACTTCAACAAATTTTGACAGTCTTGATTTTGGGTACCTTCATAGTATAATCAACTACTCTCACGGTAGTTTAGGATACTTTAGGATATTGTTACCCATATATTGCTAATGTGCAACATGTATATGGACGATGGAAAAAAAATCACTTTTCACCGAGTTGTTCCCCTTTCTTGACTCAGAAAACGTTTTTTTTAACAAAAGTTTATTTTTTTTTGTTCCAAAAAAGCCAATCTCCTGAGAAAACCATCTTTTTTTCAGGGGACTTATGGTCGGTGACCTTTTATATCATAATATTCATGTGTTCCATAATTTTGAGTAACAATTGCATTTTTTCTTGCAGAAAAACAAGACACAACAACATTCTACTATTTATGGGTTTCACGTCAAAACCAAAGTTAGCCATAATAACCCATTGGTGTGATGGCTCAACATTATACCAACACATTCACGTAGATGAAATAAAATTTAAACTACATCAGCTGTTATTCGTAGCCAGACAGACAGCCCAAGGAATGGAGTAAGTATAAATTAATCCTCTCTATACAAAATGGAACTGCATACCGCTATACTTAAAGTAATTCACCACCTATAACGCGGTGTCACCCCGTTAATACCGTGGTATTGTACCGCGGTATTCCCCAATACCGTGGTACTGATACCGCTTATTAACGCTTCAATACCGCGGTAACACCACGATGCATGCGGTCACGGTTCGCGATACCGCGGTGATTTTAACGGACAATTTGCGCGGAAAAAAAAAACGAAGGACACTGAAGAAATGTTCATTTATTGTGGTTATTTGATTTACTTATTATTGAGGATGATGTGTTTTTGCCAATAGTGATTTGTCCATGTGTATAATATGTTTTTGCCAATAGTGATTTCTTTATGTGTCTGAGTCATCAAAAACTATCTCTTGAGTGGAATTTGTTTTTCTCGTCTCCGTATAACAAATAGATGTTGTAACGTCTTCCTTAGAAAATCCGATATATCCGACCTAATTTAGTTTTAACCCTGGACCCTTGTCGTTGAACTCTATAGGATTTATTTTTATTGTATATTTGAAACATCGTGCATGTATACATATTGACCCATCAACGTATACATGCATATAGACAAAGGTCGATGATAAACCTACATGAGAATGCATATCAGTTTTAGTTGCGATGCAGGGTACAGGTAGGTAAGAATTATCTGAATGACCCAAATAATTGTGCGGGTGGGGAAACAACAATTCTTACAATTATTCCCAACTTTTATCAATCTCCAATGCAATTGGATTTATTTTGTGTGGTTTTATTGACATTATTAAAACAGAAATATATGGTGCAAATGTGGAGCCCGGCAGAAAAGAATTACTATTCTTGTGAGCAGGTTGTGCGATCCCTAATGAGATAACCATGACGATATCATGCGCGAACGTCATGGAAACACGGCTTAATTGGAAACAGATTAGTCTACTTTTACAGACAAGCTACATGTATTGTTTATTGCCGTAAAGTCAACATGGGAATTTGACAAATGTGGACGCTTACAATTTGACATTTATAGGAAGCAAACAAAAACATAACCACGTGGTTGAACACAATTTGACAATAATACCCACGATGACGTCATCAAGGGAACTTCCCCTTCAAACGACTGACGTATTTAATTGTCGAATTATACATCATTTTGTTTAAACCTTTGGGTCAAGGGCTGAGTGGCGCAAATCGACAATGGGATCAAGTGATAACACTGATCGACTGAGAGGAACTAGTAATCATGACGTGTATTGTCACTCAGGACAAATCATGAAGCTTGTGGATATATTAAATCGGATTGGCCATAACCCGGACGCTGGAATCACTGATTTTTTTGCCACTTTTTAGTCTGGAGATTAACCAGGGATTTACAGATTAGGATATAATCTATGGATAAACTCCCCGGGATAATCTATAAAAATCAGTGATTATTGTATGCATTAATTAATGTAATTATTATCTTATACACTCTGCCAATTTTGTAAAAAACAAGTTTTATGCAGGAAGCATCATGCAGGGTCGGTGAATTATTTTTTCATACAAATAAAACAAAAATCGATAAGTTTCATTTAAATCTTACGAACATATTTAATTGTGCTATTTTTCGGAAAGGTGTTGCTTATTATATCCAAAGTTGAATTAATCAGAATTCTATTGTCAACCATGCAGCAGATGTATAAGCGACCATGTGCGTTTAAAAATTTGCATGGTGAATGCACTTAGGTTCAGAAATAACGTGACCTGTCGTGAATCACGCAGTAATTAAAAGCAAAATTTCAAAAAAATTGTCATGCACGATCACAACAAACACTAAATGATAAACACATCACAAAAATGTCACGTGGGCTTGTTCTGAATGCGACAGGTCGTCATGGTAATCTTCAGCCCTGAGTGGAACTCTAAGTATCACGCGGTGAACTTTACGCTACTTTGAAGTTGCCGACATCGGCTGTCAAATTATAAACTCCACCCATCGCCTGGTGTCCGGGCACTGAGGTGTCTTCCAATAAAGGCCCTAAAATGAGGGATGAAGGAGAGGGCCTCTCGGCCCTTTCGACCATCCCGGGGTTAACCCCCCCCCAAATCACATACCTTAGTCTTCCAACTCATACCTGCCCTTGAGATAATTTTCACCATGCACCAAGTATGAATGTGTTATGACGGAATGTTTTTTTTTATTTTTATTCGATAAGTAAGATGGACATTCTAAGGCAGCGATTGGCATTGGCACGAAGTCGTGGAAATCACACAGTGATTCTCCTTATATCTGTGGAATTTAATGAGATCCTTAATTAAGGCTTAGAGACGTATTGTTTTAACTTTCTGTGTGACAACCCAGCCAGCAGGAGTCGTCATTTAATTAATAGATATTATAGCAATGCCGTGAATCATGCGTCAAAAACACGAACATTGCACTCGCATTTATAAACAAATCATATTTCTCTTGCTATTCCACATAGTTCAAATCATTTTGTATTTATTCCGTATCCCCCGCTCCGATTTTCCAAAATAAACCGCGAATAAAGCATGTGATTGACTACCCTACGATCATTTCCAGCTACGATTTTGACGTACACATGACTGCGATTACGTCGCAATTAAGTGGAGGTTATCAAGGATACGCCACGATTTCGCATCTAAAATCAAACGGTGCTTGATATTATTTTTTGACTTGAGACATTGTCATCAGCTTGCGCAATCCAACTACCGGTTACTTCCTCGACGGAAATCTTTCCACTTACAATTGAATCGTTGTTGTCTGAACGTTCACTAAATACATCCATTCAAAGAGTTCCGTGAAAATCATCACGGTATGCAAAAAATTTAACGTGGTGCCTGCTATAAGACCGCGGTATCCTTACCACCCTATACCATAACTCCACCGCCGTGACCGTCTCAATACCGCTACCGCTTATTACCGGTATCACCACGGTCATGACCGGGATATCACCCCATTTTTCTGGTCAATTACTTTGAGAATAGCGGTACACGAAGCGTACCAAGATGGTGAAATCTATTATTGTTAGTATCCTCAATCAAGACAAATTTTATTTCAACCCTGTTTCAACAGAGATTTCACGACGATATAAACCACTAAACTATTAATGTTTTAGAAAATAAAACTTTTTTGGCTACCTATTTTTTAATAATCACTTTTAACTTGATTATGTGTGGCACTAGACCATTCTCATGTACTTTTCAAGAATACTAATACGGACTTGTATATAAATAAAGCTTTATAAAATTAAGACCCCATCTTGTCACCTCACAAGATTAATATTTTGTCATCTCATTATGTGATGGTGGGAGGGTTCAAATTACCAAGCTTTCTGACTATGTTTTGCTATTCTAATCATGTGATCAGTGATGGGAGGGTTCATACAACCGTTATGGCTTTCTGCCTAAGTTTTGCTATTCAATTTTCCTTTCCCAAATTTCCTTATACATAAACAAATAAAACTAATAAAATAGTTTGTAATGTTGATTTAAATTTCACCCAATATCTAGTGTAAAGTATGAGGTTTTTGAGTCCAAGTTTCGTTCGACTTAAAGCAGTTACCGGTAGTGAAATTGTTAGGGATAATACTGTTTTACGTCAAAGTGTGGTTGCCTTACTCCTCTATAACGGACTTTACACCTACATCTGATTTTGTCTATTTTCACTGGCTTTACCATACAAATCAATACAAAATGCTACATTTATCGGAATTAGTGACATCTTACGGTCATATTGATGTATTATATAAATCTAGCTGTTGTCTTAAATTATGCACATAATATGCCGTGTAATTAGGAGTAACCTCACATTTGATCTGTTTGTTTATGTCTAGAGAATACCAGAACTGTTCTGAAGTTTGCGAGGTCAAAATGAGTTTTTATTCTTTTGAAATTATGCATACATTGTGATATAAAATATATTTTTCACATTATGTTACTACTTTCAATTGACAACTCTTGTGGAGTTCAGAACAAATACAAACTTTTATATGGAATAAACTGGCTTACTTTCACACCTGTAACATTTGTTTTCCATCATTGGTGATTTTAGATGAGCGGTAGTATATGTTTAAAATCTGCTATAGGAGAGTAAGGCAATCGTACTTCGACGTAAACCAGTATTATTCCAACTGATTTTACAAGTAAATTACGTCAAAGGAAACTTGGACTAAGCTGTAGTCAGGGTGATAAGAGTACTCTATAAATAAGCTAGAACTTTGAAGATTTAATTTCAGCCGGATTTATAAAACCTTTAACCTTCACTTGGTTCTAATAACTCATCATAAATTTATTTTTTTCAGTTATCTACATGCGAAGAATATAATACACAGAGATCTCAAATCAAACAGTATCCTTTACCACAATCTGTGAACTGCAGAGTTGGCTCTGGACTTTTGCTAATATTAAACAAATATTAAGATAATCTTTTTTTAATTCAGCCATAGAGCTAACAAGAACTATTGCATTTTCAATACCATAAATATCTTGTGCTATTAGGTACACAGCCCTATTAATTATGTTGGTTATCGGCTGAACCGACACAAACTCCAAGGCAAAAAGATTTTTTTTCAATTATTTTTAACCGAAGTAAATTTCAGAGCCTGTCATTGTTTTGTGCAAAAATAGCTGCAGACATTGTCTTAGTGTTGCACTGTGGAAGTCTACAGATAGCAAAAATTCATTATTGAATGCAAGCCTTGAAATAGTGTGTCTGTAATTTGCAGAATGAGGTCCCCAGAGGGTGAATTTGGTGATGCTAGCCCACTATGCGGGGTAGCATCACTAAATTCACCCTCTGGGAACCTCATTCTGCAAATGATAGACACACTATTTCAAGGAATGCTGAGATAACAAGGACTATATTAATAATCGGCAATCTTAAGCCAGATCCAAACAAAATATGCCATGATATAATGGACCAAGTTCAAATTGTAAACTGAAGTTATATGTGTAGAGCATGCAACTATGTAGATCCTAGGCTTTTAGTCGAGAAATTTCTTGCCCTGGCAAATTTCTGCTATTAATGTGACTGTACATATGTTAGTCCACATTTCTTCTGTCACCCCTACAGTCTACAGAACTCTCATCTGTATTTTGCAAAACCTCACATGCTTATTCGGCATGACATCTAGATGAGAGCTAATTAGTTTTGTTTGGAGGTCCCTTAACTCTCTATCAGACATATTTCTAACAGAAGATAAGACAGTGAAGATCGGAGACTTTGGGCTGGCGACGGTGAAAACGCGATGGAGTGGTTCACATCAGTTCCAACAGCCCTCCGGTTCAATCCTGTGGATGGTCTGTATCTAGCTGCCAATTTTAAGAAATATTTTGATACCCCCACTTTCGAAGAAAATGGGGGGTATACTGGATTGACTGCGTCTGTCTGTCCGTTTGTCCGTCGTTCTGTCACACTTTCTCCCTCCGTGTGTCCGTCCGTCCGACCTCATAACTCGAACAACTATGAAACTATTTCAATAATTTTTTGTATGCAATCTCCTTAGGACCGCCTCTCCGCATGATGCTAATTGCGGTGCGGTCCGACTTTCTTTTTTTAAGTTACGCCTTACTTTTCGACTCTACATGATGCGGGTCAGGGTTGGCTCGGACTGTTTTTCCTAACATTACACTTCATTTTTGACTTAGAAAATTTTGGGATTTTATTTTTGTGGATGCTATCAAGTTAGGGTTTACAGATAATGCGGGTTGAATTTGCCACGGTGGGGGTATGCTAGCACCCGAGTGCACACCTCTTGTTTATCTTAGATAGTTGTTCCTTTTTTCTATTCTAATTTCCATAATTCATCCGAGAATCAAAGTAAATGGATAAATAAGTGAAATATATACTCAGCTCTGGGAATTTAGCCTAGCCAATAGGCAATGCCTAAGTAAAAGCAGAGGCAAAATCAGATTAGGTAAAATAATTTCATTGGGTTACTAAAATTTCATTGTGTCAATCAGAAATACAACCTCTTAAGCCAAAATGACTTCTTTTCATTGTCCTACAATAGCATCCATGACACTGGGTCATTTATTATACTCTCACCTGCCGAATTATAGTGCAGGTCGAATTATAGTGCAAGGCTGTATTTTCGGCAGAAATTAATAATAGTGCAGGCAATTTCACTATATGTTTCATTGCCTGATAATAGTGCAGGGTTGTGTTTTTGAGTGAAATTAAATAATCATGCATGCACTATTATTCTGCAGGCGAGAGTAGACACTGTTTGGGAGATGGTTGGGGAATTGTACATATTGTATATTTTGATGTCCCACTTCCCAAATTACATATACATAACTTTGAGATTCAAGCAAGCAATATATGTTAATAATATAGTGAATAAGCGAAACAACCAAACATAAATCAGAAAAATTAATTATATTCAATTATTGATATTTTAGTTCATCGATGTGTTATTTTTTAGGCACCAGAGATAATTCGCATGCAGGAGGAGAACCCGTACACCTTCCGATCTGATGTGTATGCCTTCGGTATTGTTCTGTATGAATTGGTCACACAGCATCTACCTTATTCTCACATCAACAACAAAGATCAGGTAACAATCTAACTATGATAATATGTGTGTCACACTAGCCTTATACGATTTTCATCCAGTGACTAATTTGTCATCATTGCGGCATGATGGTATGTTTATTGGCACACAAGGGTAGAGGGAGACATGGAAGATTTCATCTCCCTAAATTGTGTTACTTCTTCCACTTTTTGTCCCAGGGAGAAGTGACGTTTCTCTGCTATTTCTGCATCGACTAACCTAGAGAGTCATCACTTCTCCCTATCAGATTATTAGGGAGAAATGGACTGTTATCAGGGAGAAGTCATAAAGGCTGAAGTTCAATTTACTCTCCATCCTCACCTTTATGCAAGCCTTGAAATAGTGTGTCTGTCATTTGCAGAATGGGGTCCCCAGAGGGTGAATTTAGTGATGCTACCCCGCATAGCGGGCTAGCATCACCAAATTCAACCTCTGGGGACCTCATTCTGCTTACACCCCAGCAGAATGAGGTCCCCAGAGGGTGAATTTGGTTATGCTAGCCCGCTATGCGGGGTAGCTTCACTAAATTCACCCTCTGGGGACCTCATTCTGCAAATGACAGGCACACTATTTCAAGGCTTGCATTTCTGTGATCCAATAAGTATTATTTAATACAAGAGCTGATATATTATATCATTATAATGATTATGTACACCATTATAACCAGTAAATACACTTGAAATATGCTGTTTTGAAATATGCATACTGGTCTATAAGAGATAAGTCACTTCTCCTCAGGACAAAAATAGGGAGAAGTGGCACACTTTAGGGAGAAGATGTCTCCCAAGTCGCCTTCTAAGCTCGTTCCTGTATTCCAGCAGGCATATGCCCGAACAGTGCATTTAAAATGTTCACTGTTATAAGATATAATTTCAAACTTTATCATAACTAGAACAACATGGACGAGGGCACTAGGTTACACTAAAGCTTATAAGCCTTTATATTGTTACATAGAAACATTTGTAATGAAAGTCATGCAAAACGGGGAATGTTTTAACCTGTTGGAATTGTCATCTATTATAGGGAACGAGTCCTTGAATTTGACCGATATAGTCCTTGAATCAAATTGAAAATCCTGTACGAACCATGATAATATACTCTATTGGAGACAACCCTTTAGTTACTTTAGGGGCTTTACCATATGTTGGTGATGACTGGTTGATCATTCCAATAGATTTTTACCCATTGTATGGATATGGTGCATTTTAACCTCAAGAATAATGTGTAAGCGATTTGATAGTGGGGTCAATATAGATTGATTAATACTTGAAATACCGGTATATAGAACTTAATTGCTCTAAAAAATCTTACCAAAGTCTGGGGTACTGACATTTTGCGCAGAAGTGAAACAAACGCTCTTTATTCATACCATATAAGGAATAGACTAACAGTGAACACTGTTTATTGTTTCCAAGTTTTAATTTCCAACCAACCCCAAACACTTAATATTACAAAATATTCCCCAACTATTGGGCCAATTCGGTCTTATAAAACATTGAATATTGGTTGTGAAATGTAACTAAAGTTAATTTATATTATAGCTATCATAACCTATTTTCTTCTTCTGAAAATTCTGACTGTTTTAGTAATCAATCAATCGTTTTATGAAAATTAGTCGAATCCAATTGTTGAAATTTTACCAAGATTAGCGGAAGAAAGACATCCAAACCCTTCCCACTGTCGCCTCGTCCCCGGTGAATGCAACTGATTATCCAGAGATCAATCCTCTCTCTATAAGATAAGCCAATATAAAACAGTTTGCGATGCACAAACATATACATGTATGGCTAGCTACCTTTCTCATAGGCATTTTATATCGCAAACTCGATAATGCTGATTAGTAGAATACTGATTGGAGTATATTTAATACAAATCAAGTGAGCAGTTTTTGTGATTCTCACAGTCCTCAATTTCCCAAAATTTCTTTGAAATGTGCAGCATGAGACTAATACTAAAATCATCATTTTCTTGTGAGTCGTTGCATACCTTACTCGTATTTAAATTCGTGCTGTGCTATTTTATCACCCAGTTTTAAATTCGCACACCTTGAATTCTCAAAAGTCTCCAAAAAAACTTTTCCCTATAAAAGACCTGTAACAAATACCAGTTGCTGTTTTACTCATTCCTGAAGGTAGATATAAAGACCACCACCATGTACATAACTAAATATATAGCGAACTGAAGGCAACTGCTAATTGTTTAGTTTTGAAGGTAGATACATATGTAATTCTAATACACTTGGTCAAATAATATTTATGGTATTTCATAGTTATAACCTCCGTGAAATTAAATGTCAAATAACTTCAACAGACATTGAATGTGCTGCCGACGGCTTATGTATTTTTAAATTGATAAACCCCCATATCCTCCCCTTTCACTCAACTCTTTGAGTCGTACTATTTATCGCTCAGTTTTATATCCATGCACCCATTGTTGTGAAAAATAGTACTGCTTGAATTTAAATACAAGTAAGGGTCATTTCTAGTCATTTTATTATTCTTTTTCAGATTTTATTTATGGTGGGGAAAGGCTACTTAAGGCCAGACCTGGCTAAGACACGACCAGATGCTCCAAAGATACTGAGTAGAAATATGAACGATTGCATTTCATTTGATAGAGATTTGCGGCCACTATTTCCGCCTGTGAGTACAATAACACCCAACCCCATTCCCTACTACAGTAAAACCTCTCCAAACCGGACCCTCTATAAACCAAATCCCTCTCCATACCGAACAAGTTGTCCATTCCTGAATTTACCCAAGTGCATTCTCACTAACGATTAAACCACAAACTCTCTATTCCGAACATCGGAGGACTTTTCTAGTCTAGTCCAATACATTAATTTTTACCTCCGAAATCTGAACGCGGAAAGTGATACCAACTGAATGCATGTGCGGTAGATTTGACATACTTGATGCTGAGCTCTTGCTGGCTCTGGTGTAGACTATGGATCCTTTATAAGTTGAGATATCTGGTTCACATTCAACTCTGAGTGGTCGTTTTTGTGACGGCTCATTCATTGTGACAGGTTAATTAAGACTCTTTTGGTGACAATATAAACCATCGTGACTGAACCAATGATGCAAAGCCTAATAACAATAAATAATAAAATACCCGGCCCAGACACATTGTTTATCTTATACAATGTTTTGACAACATCCCCATTGTTCACTAATTGACAGCTGAATTCATGTGATTGTATTTGATAATCAGCAACCAATATTCAAAGTGACATTAACCTCTATTCATCAGTATTCACTCTTGACTTTGCCAGTAGCAATAAAATCCTCAAAGGAATCACTGCTCAGTGTACTGTTAATCTTATCTCCAGCAGTAACCATGCAGTGTTACTTCATGAGCACATGTCACGCATGATTTCTGTATTGTATCTATAGTACCGATCAAAACAATGTGGTGTTAATTTGAAAGTTGTGCAGTTGGTGTGAACTGTTTATTTCACCTTTGCCATGAGTTGGGCTGACACGAGTGACACAAATTTTAGGATTAATGGAGATCTTTTGTGACATAATTATGGGCACAATGATTAATGCAAAGATAGCAGTTAATCCACGTTGTTTACTTGCAAGCACCAACATGGATTCACATTAATACGTCGTAAATGGACATCACTTAGGTAATTTTCCTGCCTCCAGTTTTCAATGTAAGGGCTTATTTAGGGAAGAGTTGATTAATTAATAAACACATGCAGGTATAATTTAGGTGCATTTTATTATAAACATGCTTAATCTATTGTTATTTATATTTGATTTGGTACTTTATTGTTTGCAATTGAATTAATCAATAATGATTGGTTGTGCCTCCACAACTCATAGTCACGACGTCAATAAATTCCGATTGTAGGGCGATTTTCTATAAGCCGAACACCTCTCTAAACCGAATGGAAGGGTGTTCGGTTTGGAGAGGTTTTACTGTACAATCAAAGCCCCTCTTCTACTTTATCAGAGTAATTGCTGAAACAGGCTCCATTCGGGAGTTTTTATTCAGCTTCGGGAGGGGACTGCCGTAGCTACAAGCGACCCCAAGTCTGAAGTTGCTAGATTTCCATTCCATCTGCATGAACCGCTTTTTCTCCTCCGTGGTCGTGACACATTCGTGCAAGTGATTTCCCCACTGAACGGATGTTTTTTGTGTTATTCTGTATCAAATGTATGTTGTGTCAAACCTCTCTCTCTTTCTCTTTCTCTATCTCTTCCACACTCTCCCCTCTCTCTCTCTCATTCTCTTTCATTCCCTTTCTCACCCGTAACTTCCGTATTACAATGTAATACCGTATCTCAATCCTAAATAATATTCCAATCAATCAAATCTATATATCCCGTCTGCTTTACCCCAAGTGATATTTTTGTCACTTGAGGTAACATTTATTCCACGAGGAGAGGACTTTTAAAAAAACATTTTGCTTGTTGTCCAATCCTCTTCATAAATCTATATATTTCTATATGTATATTATGTTTATGTCATATGTTTGATTTGTTGAAATAAATATTGTTTACACCAAGTTGCTGATTTTACGATCTAAACCTCTACCAATATCTAAATTTCTAACTGTGGATAGATGGTAGATTGACTTTTTAAAGACATATTATGGACTTGTTCGGAAGCGTGAAACTGATTTTAGAAAATTTCAAACAAACCGACCGTACCACTCCACAGAAAACATCGTGTGAACTACACTCAATTGTAAATATTTACATCTTGATTAGGGACGCAACTATCAGCGATAAACAAACGCAAATGATTTCGCCAAGAAGAGTCACTGCATTTAATTAATATATCTAGGCATGATGGTGGATATAATATTTGTAAAAAACCACTTTGAGCAAGATTATTCCCCATTTCTATGTGATCACCCTACCGGAATGTTTCACATCACTTTAATTCTTGGAATATGTGAAGTATCAAATAAAAATGCTTTATGAAACCTTCTTCAGGTAATTAGGAGGTACCTGAGAACTTTTTCTTATTTATTTGACCTTACCAAAAATAAGATGAGAGCATGGTGATGAGGGATATCTTTATCATGCATTTCAATCAAATCTCCAAATATTCCAAACTTCTAATAATTCAAATGATTTCTGTGCAGACTATTTAATGCCGTTTAAGCTTGTTGTCCATTCCATTCCATCGTATTATTTTTGTGTGAGGAAGACATGTTGTGTCAGAAATTATTTTCTACTTTAATTGTTCCCTCATATATGCCTTAATGCTGAGGTAATAATAGTTGGCGTAAAGTGTATTAAATCATATTTAACTCACTTTTTAACCCTTCCATGACTGGAGCCTTCTGAAATTTTGCGAAAACCCTGTGCCAATGTATTCTCTTATATATGCGAGTCTCCTCTTTTATTCTGCTTTCAAAGCCCGATAATTTTGAGTCCTTCGTTTCAAAAATTATGAGATCCTCTTTAGTGGGAAGTTGGTTTAATTTCTCGTTTAGTAAAATCAACTGGCTCATAACAGCTTACGTATTTTTGTCGATGAGCGACGTATTGTTGTCTGTACTGTTCTTTGTTCTCTTCACAGATGGATTTGTGTCTTTCCCTCCTGATTTAGACATACTATTCTTATTCTGTGACATTTTTCAATTTTATTTGCATTTACAATCCCATATTTCATTAAAAATAATTCAAAATCTGCCCAAAATATTTTGTTCACGTGGGCGCCCCCATTACATGGAAGTTGTCCCTCCACAGGATCTTTAATGCTGCACCAGTGCAGCTCCCATATGGAAGGGTTAAATGAATCAATTATTATCCACAAATCACGATATACCCCCAATATTACGGAGATAACTCATATTAACCAATCTGTTTTACTTTGCAGATTCTTGCATCGCTGGAGTCGTTGGAGCATTCTTTACCAAAGATCAACAGGAGCACTTCGGAGCCGACTCTGAACTATTCTAAATCTGAAGACTTTGATATGTACATGTGTTCGTCGCCCCGAACCCCCATTACCAGTCAGACTCACCATTTTACATTTCAGTGTTCTGATATGCGCTGACGTCTGTCATCTGCTTCTCGGGCCGACTTTTACAGCTGTGATTCCTGTGTTTTATCCTTAGCACTGTGATGCATGTGTCTGGATGTGTGATACCAATGGTTAACGGATACTTCTGCCTTCATCAATTCATTTTGTTTCATTTTTGGACTAATATCATTCTCTTTTAACCCTTTCTATACTAAATCCATTCTCCCACTCTGTTATAAACCTATACACATGAATTGTATATTATTCATCTGGAGGGATGTTCAAGATATATATGAGTAGACGACAGATAATACGAGTACAGAAGGATCCTATTTATTGGATGGAAATGTTCAGATAATAAGAACTTTTTATCTGAACATTTCTTAACCCTTCCATGACTGGAGCTTCCTGAATTTTTTCGAAAACCCTGTGCCAATGCATTCTCTTACTAGTATATACGCGAGTTGACCATAGGTCATTTATAAGAGAATGCATTGGCCGAACAAATTTTATATTATTTTTTATAATTGTTAAAGAATGTAAGAATTTTTTTTTTAAATGTTAAAAAATTGTTAAAGAATGTAAGAAATGATGATAAAAATTGTTAAAAGAATGTAAGAAAAAATTAGAAAAATTTATAAAGAATGTAAGAAAAAAATGATCAGAAATGATGAAATATTGTTAAAGAATGTTAGAAAAAAGGATAAAATTGTTAAAGAATTTAAGAATTTTTTTTTTTAAATTCTAAATTTTTTTTAGGCCAATGCATTCTCATTGAGGCGACTTATTGTCGACTTGAATATATAAGAGAATTCATTGGCACAGGGTCTTTAATGTTGCGCCAATGCAGCTCCCGTCATGAAAGGGTTAAAGGAACTACTCATCAATTAGTACAAGTACAGAAAGGATTAAAAAGCCGATGTCAATCTTTAAAGCTTAGATCTCTAGACTCCTTTTAAAATTTGATTTCTTTATTGTCGAATATTCATTCAGCAATTGGTTATGTAGCAGAGCAGGCATAATTTCATTGACCCATGTACATTCATTATTTTCCATGATATGACCGACCGACCATTGGCAATTGCAAATACAGCTTCATGATTGGTTATATTTAACCCTTTCAGTGCCAAGTCCGATTTTTGTATCAACCCATATTTCCTTGATCATTTTTCAAATTTATTGAGAGTTAAATTGTGAGGTCCAAGAATATATTAATGTTGATTACAATTTTCTTGTGCTTAGCATGACACGACAATTATAACGACACAATTATAGTACATAATACAGGAGATATATGTTTAATTGAATGCAAAAAAAAATACTAATTGCGATCTAGGAGACGTTATATCTTCCAAGTTTTTATCAGCCATGGATATTTGTTGACATCCTGTTTATATTATTCAATTATATTATAGGTCAAGGCTGATATTATTAAAATCTCTGTTTGCACATTCCCTAGGACCCTAGCCTTTGTTAAAAGTTTGGTAGTTAGGTCGCCAAATATATTTTCTTTTTTTTAAATATTCTTTTATTTTCTTCGTATACAGCACAAATTTTTTCCATAATATATCCCATCATTTCAAATAAATTTAGTATCTTACAAGCCATTTTATAACTAGTATTTTGCAGTTCTTCATAGAAACTGATTACTTTTAAAGAAAATCACATCAATATTTTTGAAATTGAAGGTATACTTTATGGCTGAACAATAAAATAAGATTTCGTTTTAACTCTTCCATGGCTGGAGCTTCCTGAAATTTTCTGAAAACCATGTGTCAATGCTTTCTCTTATATACGCGAGTCTCCCATAGGGATCCTCACATATATAAGAGAATACATTGGCCTAACAATATTTACCTTGGCCTTGTAAGCCAGTGTATTCTCTTATATATGTGAGGCTCCCTGTAGGAGACTCGCATGTGAGGCTCCCTGTAGGAGACTCGCATATATAAGAGAATACACTGGCACAGGATCTTTAATGCTGCATCAACACAACTCCCATCAAAGAAGGGTTAATTAGGCTGATAGACTGTTTCCAGTAGGAGGCTTTTTCTTGTGTAGGCGGAGAGAGGGCAAACAAACAAAATTTAAATTTTGGCCTAAGTACTATAATTTCACAAGAATTTTAATATGATGTATCGCAACAGTCATGCACTCCATCTTTGGAAGCAATTTGCTACGTCACCTTTGGAATGTCATGTCATTCCTAGAATTTGGATTTGAAGGGGAGTTCTAGAGACGTAAATCTGAAAGATTGTCGTTGGCATTTTAAAGAGACTGGACTGATGTGTGTCAGTGATAACCACGTATGGTAACTTTACAATATGGAGAGGTGTTCCAGTACAGTCTCTTATATATGCAAGTCTCCCATACGGAGCCTCGCATATATTAAATAATGCACTGGCTTACAACGTGAAGGTAAATATTGTTTGGCCAATGCATTCTCTTATATATGCGAGGCTCCCTATGGGAGACTTGCATATATAAGAGAATGCTTTAGCACACGGTTTTCAAAAAATTTCCAGTCATAACTGTCCGGGTCTGAGTTCAAAGGTTGTGTGATTTAACAGAGCAGTCTTGTTGACTATACCGAACAACAGTCGTTAATGTAGAGACAATGCGTTCATGAAGAAATCAAATGATTCCAGACCTCAGCGGCTCAGCCTTAAAGAAAAAGATTAGGAGAAATAACTTCCTGACTTAGTCCTGACATTCATGGGCTAAAATTATTGATCAATCACATTATGATTCAATGATTATTATATATCCACCCAGTGGTGCTGAATTTGTCCTATTTTCATTGTTCCATTGATTAAGATAACGAGAATCTTAAATGATAATAAGAATACCCTGCATCTTGAAATGTGGACTTGGATACCTAGAATCTTTGGGATCTTAAAATAGACACCTAGGTTCTCAAAAATATTGATCATTGTACCCAGTATCTCAAAAATGTTTATGGCAGTACCCAAATTCTCAAAATGTTGAAGTGTCTCCAAAATCTTGATTTGGTACATGTATCCAGAATTTCCCAAACTTCGATTTTGGGTAACAGACAACTCCAAAACATTAATTTCAATACCAATGATATGTTGAATTGAGTCTCCAAAACCTTGATTTATGTATCCAGAAATTCCCAAACTTCCATTTTTGGTAACAAGCATCTCCAAAACATTTAATTTCGATACCCAGGATCTCCACTTGCCATGTGAATATATGTCATCATACTGAAGCATCATAATCTGAATCTGGTAGATTAGTGATATTAGCATTTCATGCAATCAGATCTATTTTAGGTTTTTATTCGCCGTTTTAAAAATGGACATATTTTTTTGTTTTTGGAATCTTTCCTTCCATCTGGCTGTCCATCTGTCTGTCCGTTCATATTTTATTTCTGGATGATAACTTGAGTTCTACTTAACTAAATTTCGTGAAATATGGTATGTAGTATTACTACCATAGAATAAAGGTCAAGTTAAAAATTGGGGTCCAGTGCCCATTGTTACTAGAGTTGTGGTCCTTCATTGGCCTCAGTTTTCGCATCCGGATGATAACTTTAGTTCATGTTAACTGAATGGAATGAAATTTTGGTATTCAGGTTGACAACCATAAAATACGTGTCAAGTTTAATTTTGGATTCTGTCGGCCCATTTTTGCTAATAAGTTTAACAAACAGCTTATTGCCTGAACATGCCGCCTACAAATAAATGAATTGGATTCCATTGAGTGTTTGTCTGCCTGTCCTCTACTTATATTATGAGATCATCACAACAAATGAAGACAGGACATGCTGATGTGAACTTTTGAACTGATTTTAAATAAGGAGCATTCAATCGTCTATGTTTAATTGACTCTAAACACTCTCCGATATTACAATTTTGGTTGCCCAGTTGTTGTTTTAAGTAAAATTGTTATTGTCACAATTCATATTTGATGGTCGTCAAATGAGATCATCCAGTTCAAAATTGCATATAATTAGTAAATTATACATGAACATACCATATATGCTCTGACTGGGATCAGATCTAAACATAAGGCTACAGCAATTTATATATTGAATGATAACACCTTAATAGACTCATTAGTGTACAATGCATACAAGCTTTCGGCCTTCTGTGAAACCTTCATCAAGTGAAATCGACACTTGATTTCACTTGATTTCACTTGATAAAGGCTTCACAGAAGACCGAAAGGTTGTGTGCATTATACACTAATGAGTCTATTAAGGCGTTATCATCCAATTACTGTCATCTTATAACTTTATCAAGATTCATACGGCTATACATTTACATCATCAAAAATATATGTTTGGGAACAGTAACTGTGCAATCATCTATAGTAAATTAGTAATGCTCTAAATGATCGACTCCTTAACCCAGCAGAATTATGGGTAACTTTTCAGGATTTAGTCCGAAATATGGCTTGTTACCATTCATCTGAAAGCCGGAAATATTCCTGTCATCTTATAAATTTTTGAAGAAGGGTACTCTTATAATATATAAGGTGAAGAGCCTACAAATTCAATTATAAGATTAAATATATTGTTTATTTGAACAATACTGGAGAATGGATAAAGACAAATTTCTGTATCTAAAAAATGTTTCCCATTTTTCTGCAGAGTCGGACCTAAATGCCATCATAATTCATTTCCATAATCCGCATTAAAAGGGGGACTGTACCTAAATTCAACCATTCAAGCCTGCAAATAGCGTGCCTGTCATTTGCGGATGAGGTCCCCAGAAGTTTATATGGTTTACGAACATTTTGGTACAGAAAAAGTAGATAAAGGAGGGAAAAAAGTAAATATTCGTTGCTACCAAAATAATAGACAAATCAGTGGTAAACATGTACATTGTACTACTGATAAATTTTATAAGAATTTTGAAAAAATATAGACTAAACTGAGGTATTTCTTTTCATAAAATAGTTTGAATAATTGGGGGGAAAAGGAGAAAGCAAAAGAAAAGACTATATATCAT
The DNA here is from genome assembly GCA_032622095.1 of Siphonodentalium dalli. Classification (NCBI taxonomy): domain Eukaryota; kingdom Metazoa; phylum Mollusca; class Scaphopoda; order Gadilida; family Siphonodentaliidae; genus Siphonodentalium; species Siphonodentalium dalli. The sequence continues at coordinate 225,880,732 of CP136061.1, forward strand.
CAACTATTTTCTACACTACTTGCTTCATATTAAGACATACTGGTATTTTAGCTTGATATCATACCGATATTAACCCTTTCTAATACTAAATACTCGTATGTGAGTAGTTATCCCATTGGAAATGTCCAGATAATAAGTTGTTGAACTTATCTGAACATTTCCCTCCAATAAATATGACTCATTCTGCACTTTTATTATCTGCCGTCTGCTTATTTTTCCCCAAATATCCCCCCCCCCCCCCCAGATGAAAAATAGGTCATTCCAATGGCAATTGAGATTTTTTTTTATAACTGAATGGGAGAATCCATTCAGTATAGAAAGGGTTAAAACCAAGCGATTCGAAGTTTACATTTTTGATTAATTTCTAGGATGAGTTCATAAACCAGACTCAAGCCTTATAACAGTGCATCTTTCATTTGCAGAATGAGATCTCTAGAGGGTGAATTTAGTGACACTATCCCGCACGATGGGCTAGCTTCACTAAATTCACCCTTTGTGGACCTCATTCTGCTTAGGCTCATCTTCTGGGAAGTATCCAGTCTCAAAGTAACATTGTTTTAGTTACTTTTTCCCTTCTGTTCAGTTTCTATATCCCCTAATTTTCAGAAGATAAAATTCATAATCGAGCTTACTAAATGGTGATAATCACCAATTTCAACTGGGGAACTTCAATCTGATCCTAGGTCTCCCATAGCAGTTGAGGCCTCAGCAGAATGAGGTTTCCAGAGTGTGAGTTTTGTGATGATAGCCCACCGTGCGGGAGAGGGTTACTAAATTCACCCTCTGGGGACCTCATTCTGCAAATGAGGGACACATTATTTCAAGGCTATTGAATTGCTGTTGTCTAATAAAAAAAATGTTTGTTTTGAAGATCTTTCCAGATAGTGTATAACGTGACGTGTATGTGCAGCAGTGGCGTCTTAACCCTTTACCCAACAGAAGGGCCCTGTGCCAATGCATTCTCTTATATATGCGAGTCGACCATAGGTCGCCTCGCATATATAAGAGAATGCATTGGCTTAACACATTAAAAATTATAAAATTGTTAAAGAATGTAAGAAAAAAAAATTTAGGCCAATTTTTAGGCCATTTTTTTAGGCCAATGCATTCTCTTATATATGCGAGGCGACCTATGGTCGACTCGCATATATAAGAGAATGCATTGGCACAGGGCATAACTGTAACTATCACAATGTGGTCAAGGAGCCGGTTCCAATGATATCCATATTTGTATGGTTCTATTGAGACAGACCGAAGATATTTTAGGCTGTTGAAGCTTTATTTGGCCGGTTTGTTGGGTAAAGGGTTAACCCTTTGGTGGGTAGAATGACATGTCGTTTATTGTAATTTTATGATAGTAACATATTTGCGCACACATAAAGTTGCAAAATCAGCGTACTATATAAAAAGCATCTGTACATCTATGTGTAAACTGAGGTTTATAGCATTAAAATGATAAGCAATACCACTTTTAATCGCACTTTCAAAAAGACAACATTCATCAATTGGAAAAAAGTAGCGACTAGCGTGGTGTGTGAAGTTGTGTGCACACACTTTTTAGTGATGTCATTATAAAAATGACCAAAATGTCCATGCCCATTTAAATAGTGTTGCATGGCATACTCGCCACGAATACCAGAAACTATAATTTGCACATGTGGGATATATGGGATACTGACCCGCCAAAGGTTTAAGCATCCAGAAAATTAGCAGCTTTCTGTGAAATTACATTTCCATTTGCCAAATACTTTTTGTGTAATATTTCAAATTATTGCATTGCTCGAATTATTTCTTCATTATGAACACTTTCATGACGGGAGCTGCACTGTTGCAGCATTAAAGATCCTGTGCATTCTCTTATACAGTAATTCCCCAAATAATCGACTCCTTAACCACAGCAGAATTATGGGTAATTTTTCAGGATTTAGTCGGAAATATGGATTGTTGCCATTCATCAGAAAGCTCTCAGTGAGAGCTTTCTGATGAATGGCAACAAGACATTTCCGACTAAATCCTGAAAATTTACCCATAATTCAGCTGCGGTTAGGGAGTCGATTATTTAGGGCATTACTGTATTTGAGTCTCCTGGAGGGAGCCTAATATAAGAGAATGCACTCTGGCTTACAAGGTCAAGGTAAATATTGTTAGGACAATGTATTCTCTTATATATGCAAGGCTTTCTATGGGAGACTCGCATATATATATGAGAATGCATTGGCACAGGATATCAACAAGATTTCAGAAAGCTCCCGTCATGGAAGGGTGAATACCTCACCACATGTTTGTTTACTTGAATGACATTGATTACTGGTACTCCTTGTATACTGGTCATTTTTCTTCATTTGAAAAAGATGAAATTTGCTGATCATTGCATGAAAATTGCACTGCCATATTAGAACAGTGAACAAATTATGTGACAGTATTTACAAGAACTTACTGCTGTCTATCATATTCTAATTTATGGTAGGTGATTCTACATGAGTTGAGAGGATTGCATGTGTGGAATGTCATGTGGAACGGCTTTAATGCGTGTAATATAATAAGATACAGCCCTGATAATTAGAGTCTGCTATCGGCTGAGCAGAGGCAAGACTATGCAAACAGAAATTTTGTTGGCTATTTTGTAGCCTAGGCAAATTTCAGAGCCTGCCAATGTTTGGTGCAAAATTGATACAATTTGCTAGAAATATTGTCTTAATGTCACACTGGAAATCTGCAGACAGCAAAATTTCATTGTTGAATTCTAAAGACTTCTAAAATAACTAGGTTTATCTTTATAATCAGTAATTTTAAACCAGATCCAACAAGTTTGCGATGATAATGGACCAAGTTCCAATATTAAACTGAAGTTAGTTATGCAGATCACAATAGAGCATGCAACAACAGTAATGCTTTAAGTAATCGACTCCTTAACCACAGCAGAATTATGGGTAACTTTTCAGGATTTAGTCGGAAATATGGCTTGTTGCCATTCATCGGAAAGCTCTCAGGGAGAGCTTTCCGATGAATGGCAACAAGCCATATTTCCGACTAAATCCTGAAAAGTTACCCATAATTCTGCTGTGTTTAAGGAGTCGATTACTTAGAGCATTACTGTACAAGCATATAGATCCTTTTTAGCCAAGGAAAATTTTTCAGCCCATTTCTGCTAATTAACAGGGCTGCTGATATAAACTGACTGAATGAGAATGAATGATGATTGTTTCTGTTCTTTAACCCTTTCATGATGGGAGCTGTGCTTGTGCAGCGTTAAAGATCCTCTGCCAGAGCATTCTCTAATATATATGTGAGTCTCCCATAGGGAGCCTCACATATATTAGAGAATGCGCTGGCTTACAAGGAAGGTCAAGGTAAATATTGTTAGGCCAATGTATTCTCTTATATATATTAGGATCGCATATATAAGAGAATACATTGACATAGTTTTTCACAAAATTTCAGGAAGCTCCAGTCATGGAATGGTTAAAGATGATCTACAAATGTATCTCTTCCCAAAACTTTTTGTATAGATTTGGGATTTAACCCTTTACCCAACAGAAGGGCCCTGTGCCAATGCATTCTCTTATATATGCGAGTCGACCATAGGTCGCCTCGCATATATAAGAGAATGCATTGGCTTAACACATTAAAAATTATAAAATTGTTAAAGAATGTAAGAAAAAATGGTAAAAAGTTTTTAAAAAAGATTTTTTTTAGGCCAATGCATTCTCTTATATATGCGAGGCGACCTATGGTCGACTCGCATATATAAGAGAATGCATTGGCACAGGGCATAACTGTAACTATCACAATGTGGTCAAGGAGCCGGTTCCAATGATATCCATATTTGTATGGTTCTATTGAGACAGACCGAAGATATTTTAGGCTGTTGAAGCTTTATTTGGCCGGTTTTGGCCGGTTTGTTGGGTAAAGGGTTAAAATACTAATTATGAGTTCGGGAAACCAATCAACTGGAGCTTCTGTCACCAGGAAATGAATTTTACTATGAATCTGGGACAGTTTATGAAGCTATTTTTAGAACATTACTACATTTTGATTGAAAATTCTTTTTGAAATACTTTTTATGGGAAATATTTGTAACAGCAGATGTTTCCCATGTGTTTGGGAACAGCAGTGCTTAGGTGCCTTCAAAACACGTTCAAGCCTTGAAATAGTGTGTCTGTCATTTGCAGAATGAGGTCCCCAGAGGATGAATTTAGTGACATTAACCCACATAGTGGGCTAGAATCTCCAATTTCAACCTCTGGGAATATCATTCTGTTTAGGCCTCATCTGCTATGGGATACCTATGATCAGATTGAAATTTCCCAGTTGAAGCTGGTGATGTTCACCCATTTGTCACCTCGATTATGAATATTATCTTCTGCAAATTGGGGGATATAGAAACTGAACAGAAGGGAAAATAACTAAAAACAAAATTAATTTGAGACTATTAGATACTTCCCAGAAAATGAGGTCTAAGCAGAATGAGGTCCCCAAATGGTGATTTTGGTGATACTAGCCCGATGTGAGTGATAGCGTCACTAAATTCACCCTCTGGGGACCTATTCTGCAAATGACAGACACACTATTTCAAGGCTTTTATTGTTATGGAAAGTGGTGCCAGGAAGAGATAGACCATATTTAACCATTTCTAAACTCGAGCCTTGAAATCGTGTGCCTATCATTTGCAGAATGAGGTCCCTAGAGGGTGAATTTTGTGGCACTAACCCGCATCACTAAATTCACACCCCTGGGGACTTCATTCTGCTTAGGCCTCATCTGCTATGGAAGTGCCTAAATGGTTAATTTTGTGATGTACACCCATTGAGAACCTCGATTATGCAATGTGTCATCTGCCAATTTGGGGAACTTAGAGAAACTAAACTGAAAAAGAGTAGAATCTATGTGAAGAAGTTTCTATAGAAATTTGATAATAAAGAAACTTTCCAGAGAAGATGAGACCTAAGCAGAATGAGGTCCCCAGAGGGTGAATTTAGTGATGCTAGCCAGCTATGTGGGATAGCATCACTAAATTCACCCTCTGGGGACCTCATTCTGCAAATGACAGGCACACTAAACTCAGGCTTGGTGTAATAAAACATGCTATGTAATAACACCAATGATATAGTTTCTTCTAATTTGGTGTCAAGTGCAAAATTTATATACACCTCACATAATGCCATATGTAAGGGCTTAAACACTCCGACAGTATGTGAGTAATAAATCTGGCAGCACATAAGCACAGTGAGGCTGTGAGAGTAAGAAACTGAACTGTGAGAGTAAAAAAATGAACTGAGAGTAAGAAATTGAACAATGAGAGTGAGTGCTCAAACACTCCAATAATAGACTAAGAGCAAGCACTCGGATATATTAAAATAATGAAAATTAACAGTGCGAGAGTTTAATCTCCAGCAGTTTGAGAGTAAACACTCTGGCAGTGTGTGAGTATAAACAGGCAGTGTGTGAGTATAAACACTCTGCAGTGTGAGTAAACACTCCAGCAGTGTGTGAGTATAAACACTCCAGCAGTGTGTGAGTATAAACACTCTGCCATTTGAGAGTATAAACACTCTGCCATTTGAGAGTATAAACACTCTGCCATGTGTGAGTATAAACACTCCAGCAGTGTGAGAGTAAACACTTCATCGGTGTGAGCGTGAACACTCCATCAGTGTGCGAGTGAGTATTCAACCATAGATTTTGTTATTTGTATATAAGTATTGTACAGCTGTAGTTATATACGTGGTTGGTGCAATAAACATTTCAGTGAACTTTTATCTTAATTGAATTTTCCGGTCTTCTGATGGATACATGGTCAGGAATATCATGGGCTTGAGATGAAATACAGTAATGCCCTAATTAATCGACTGCTTAACCACAGCAGAATTATGGGTAACTTTTCAGGATTTAATCGGAAATATGGCTTGTTGCCATTTATCAGAAAACTCTCGGGGAGAGCTTTCCTGTGAATGGCAACAAGCCATATTTCCGACTAAATCCTGAAAAGTTACCCATAATTCTGCTTTGGTTAAGCAGTCAATTAATTAGGGCATTACTGTAGTATGGCAAATTTTGATAAAAATATAATGACAAAACTTGGTAATTTCTTATAAAGGCCAGGGACCAGCCTAGAGGGTGACTTGGGGGACATCTCCCTAAAATGTGCCACTTCTCCCTGTTTTTGTCCCAGGGAGAAGTAACTTCTCTCTCATATACCAGTATGCATATGTCCCTACAGCATATTTAAACTGTCTTATACTGGTGTCCTTACTCACTATATGGTTTTATCAATGGTCTCTTGTGTTGCATAATACTTATTGGATCATAAAAGGGTGATGTTGGGGTGTAAATTATAATTAAGTATTTATGACTTCTCCCAGATAACAGTCCACTTCTCCCTGATAACCAAACAGGGAGAAATGACTTCTCCCAATTTGAAACCTCTAGGCTGGTCCATGATAAAGGCCCATGACACAGTAATTTTATGGTGACAAGGTCTTGACCAATTATATTCCAAGCCCAATGATGCCCCATATTGCCCCAGTACCTGGTAATTTTCTTGAACATTCTTAACAAACTTTCAAATAAAAAATACCCGAATACTTAAAGGGACTCAAGGCCCTCAAAGTGGATTCAGGAGAAATATCTTTAAAATCTGGAAAACAACTATCATCAACAAGTACATGATAAAATATTGAATTGAAGATAGAATATATTTTCATTAGTAATACACGTAACTCTCCAATAATGAGATTTTGCATGTCAAAATCATGTAAACATTACTGCTACAGTGGAATTTCCGATAGAAGTCAAATTAGTGCAATGAGATACCCAAGTTGAATCAAAACTTTAAGGTAAACATTGGAAAACATCAGAGAATTGAAAAATGTTCTGAATGTTGTATTCAGACTAAAATATTTGAACTTCCTCCACGATTAGTGATGTTTGTTGACAAATCACTGTAACAGTTTTGTTTGGAGAACTATCAATAATGAATAGAAGAAAAAGTTTATACATTTCTCCTTGATCTTAGCGGTGATGTTTACCGACTTATATTTTTTGCACATTTACCTACTGCCAAACACTTGGGTCTCTTTAAATCCCTTGATTGAAAATATTGGTGAGAATGTTGTTTTTTTGTATAAATAGGTTTATTGCAAATAAAATATGCAAAGAGCCAGACAACAGGTCCGAAGACCTATATAAGTCTGACTCAACAAAATATAAATTACAAAAAAATATTCACGTGATCAACAAAACAAAACAAAAAACTAAATTAAGTGCATATGGTGATACTGTACAGTTGATTCAGGAGTCCTTGGGTGGTAAGAAGCTACATATTCAATAATTTTCCAAATTTTAATCGATTTGAGGCTATGTGCATCGGTTTGGGTAATTGGCCAAATAGATATTTTAGACACCAGAAAAATCATATAGGATTACGCTTTATATAATATTATCTAATTGCATCCTCACCAAAAGAAAATGAAAGATTAATAATTCAACTTGTAACTTGTAACTATATCAAAAGTTATGCATTTTTGAATCTGGATGTTGTTTCAACATAAATATGAACTGCTTTTACAATTTCTGAATTTATAGTGGTACTCAAGCGAGAATGTTGGAGAAAACTGCTGAGTATTTCAGCAAAATGTGTTTGGAATATAATTTCTCATATGCACATTGTTATAAAATGATTGTGCAATTAATATTACAATTATAAATGGGCCTTTACAAGAATTTTACCTTGTCTTTTTCTGTCTATTTTTTTTAAATCCACCCTTTTAGCTCAAAAGTCAAGTTTGAGCTATTATGGGTTAGCGTCCGTCATCCCGTGGGTTCAGGTGTCCATAAACAATTTCTTTTAACAGACACTGCATGCCACATCCCTTACCCAATCATCACCAAACATTTAGATCTTCGGGGTGACCTCTGGATGGGAGCCATCAATATTTTCCCCATATTAGTTAAAAAACATGGTCTCCAGTGGCCATCTTGGATTTCACATTTAAAGTATCGGCACATCGTGCAGCCCACATTTATTGGAGAAATGTTTTGAAAATTTACAGGCATGATCAGGATAACTTCTAGATGGGGGGGGGGGGGGGGGGGGGGGGCTATCAAATTTGAAAGATTTTCAATGAAAAACATGGCTGCCGGTCTTGAATTTTATTCTTTGTAGGACTAAATGCTTCAGCACACAACAGCCAGCATTTATCATCCAATTGATCTAAAACTTCATATGGCTCTTCATGTTAACCTCTACTATTGTTTAAACATTTAAACTTTCCGCATTCTTTTGCCCCATTGACTGTAATATATTAACATTATCAAGAGTCAGTTGTGACTATATCGCTCCTAACAATATGCATTTAAATTCTATTACATTTATTTGTATTTGGACTTTCCAATGCGTATATTGTAAATAAACATCCTATCCTTTCCTATCCTTGCTAAGTTGAGCCACAGTGTCACCGACACTCATTACTTCCACTTGAATTAGTGTGTCTGTCATTTGCAGAATGAGGTCTCCAGAGGGTGAATTTAGTGATGCTATTGCTAGCATCACCAAAACTCTAGGGAGCTCATTCCGTTGGGGTCCACTTTCTGGGAAGCATCTTTTGTCTCAAATTAACATTGTTTTTTAGTTACTCTTTCCCTAATGTTAAAGGTGGATTATCTCTTTGTAAACATGTATTATATAGTTACCGGGGTATAAAATATTAGATTTGAATCGATGACTCCTGTCCGGAAATGCTTCTATCGATTAATATTAATTTTATTTCGAATATTTTCTGGTCTAAAAAGGTGTGTTTGTTCGGTTTCATCCGAATGGTCGGTTCTAAAAATAGTAACATAAACGGGCCTGATTTAATATTCGAAATAAAATCAATATTAATTGATAGAAGCTTTTCCGGACATAGGTCTTCATATCTATTATTTTATACCCACGCAACTATTTAAAATTTGTTATTTAAAGAGATAATCCATCTTTATTTAAGTTTCTATATCCCCTAATTTGCAGAAAATAAATTGCATAATCGAGGTGACTAATGTGTGAACATCACCAACTTCAACTGGGAAACTTCAATCTCATCCTAGCTCTCCCATAACAGTTGAGGCCTAAGCAGAATGAGGTTCCCAGAGGGTGAATTTGGTGATGCTAGCCCACTGTGCGGGATAGCATCACTAAATTCACCCTCTGGGGACCTCATTCTGCAAATGTCAGACACAATAAATCCAGACTTGCAGCAGAGGTCAGTTCTCTTGGTTAAAAAAATGGAAAAGTGACACATTTTGGGATGATTTATCTCCCATCTCTCCCTCTTGGCTGGTCTGTACTTCCCTTGTTTAACCTTGTGACCGATGCTATCCCGATGTGTCTTTTGTTACATGGGACTGTACTTGGATATTTGCATCCAGATGGGGCCTGGATATATGTTAAACATTGATAATTTAAAACATCAACTTTATTTCATACTTGCATTAAAAATAGTGGGTTATTCTGCATGAATATGTACACATAGATAAAAATAAACAAGATTTTTTTTTTAAAAGGAATAAATTTATATAGTATGTCTGAGCAAATATTGGAATAGTGAATATATAGCCAATCTCATACATGTACATCAGCTGTCTTAGTTTATAATGACTAAAACCAGGACTTCTGCATGATACATAAATCAATTTGATTTTAATAGTCTTTCTCGGATTCTAATTTTATAGAATTAGTTACTCTTTTCAAAAGTACAGTAAATAATATTAAATTGTTGTGAAGTTGGGTAGTCAATTACAGCTGACTGATCGTACACTAAGCTACTTATTGAAAGGGAAGATCCAGTTTGAAAATATTGAAATATATGGCCAAGTCTCCCTGTTCGGTGTGTGATCAGTTGTGTAACTATAAAATAATATCTCAGTTTATATATCTATATTTCAATAATGTGTGTAAAAGTTGTTCTTGTAAAATTGACATTCGGTCCCATTTTAAAACTGGCTATTCTATTTGAACTGAGTTTACAATGACATTGATTGTTCCTCTGTTACTCATAGAAATGTCCAATACTCAGAAATGTCCTATATTAAGCCTCTATATGGTGCAAATTTCTCAATGGAAAAAGTCCAGGACCCTCCCGAAAAATGTCAGGAAAATCAATCAAAAGAACCTGATTAGAGAAAACTACAGGAGACTTCACCCTATGAAGTCTGTTCCAAATGACCATTCTGACATAGCACCTGGGACACAACTTTAATGCTTTATGCACCAATTTTACATTGACTGACCATTTACGCTTTTTGACATTTATTGATATTTGTATAATAAATGAACAGCTTGCTCAAATATAGGGTACGAGAGAGATAATTAAATCTTGATGATTCTAGATGTATCAACTGGATTAATTTATACCGGTAGTAATATTATAAAGTTATTATACAATGTTGTGAACAGTATGTGTTTTTCTATTACGAGTCCAGGTTGTGGTGAAAAGTCATATTGGATGAGACACTGCGTGTCCAGTCCAATATGACTTTTCACCACAACCTGGATGAGTACAAGAAAAACACACTGTACACAACATTGTATAATGACATTTTTATTATCCATCTGTATGTTTTGTGGTTATTTTTGGTATTTGTCGGCACCTGATTCTCTATAAAAGCCTCTATTTGATCATCAGAAAGCATGATTTGGAACAGTAAATACGGAAGCGAAAAAAAAACTCAATGCGGAAATGAAACGTCTGCTAAATCCACCAGAGTATTGCGCGCGCATCACAATTTCACTGATTCATTTGGCAATAGAGTTACTTCGTGACATCACAGAGTCCCAATAAAAAAGTCATATTGGACTTGATTGAGTCCAATATGACTTCTGGGAGTCCAATATGACTTTTTCCCAGATTATCATATGACGGCTTTTGCACAATCAGAAATAGTGTTAGTTAAGTGATGGATAATATAAGGCCAATATAACAAAATTGCTCGATTCTCATCCCTCCCGATCCAATTTTTGATCCACTCCTCAACTTGTTTTAATTGGATAATTTTGAGGTAAACTTTTGTTCTCATATGCCTTGGCCTTCAAAGTACATTACAATGACCTATTATTCAGTCCACTTCAATCAAATTAGGCTATTTTATTCACCTTGTATGGTATAGAACTGACCATGACCATTTAACATATACATTTAAAAATATACATTGGAAGGGTCTATTGTTAATCTGGAGAAGTGCACATGGAAAATGAGCACACGACACAATATGGTCATTTGTTGAACTTATTATATGAACATTTCCTAAGAGAACTACAGTAATGCCCTAAATAATCGACTCCTTAACCACAGCAGAATTATGGGTAACTTTTCAGGATTTAGTCAGAAATATGGTTTGTTGCCATTCATCGAAAAGCTCTCACCGAGAGCTTTCCGATGAATGGCAACAAGCCATATTTCTGACTAAATCCTGAAAAATTACCCAGAATTCTGCTTGGTTAAGGAGTCGATTATTTATGGCATTACTATACTGGTCAGTGAGCATTTAGTATAGAAAGGGTTAAGAATAAAATAAAATAAAATTTGCCCGCCCACCTCTATTTTCAAAAAAGATTGGATGAGAATCAAGTAATTTATTTATACTGGGCTTCAAATCAAATTAACAGTTTCAATCAGTAATTCAAACTTAAGTTCAGTGGCATAAGATAGTTCTTTTTGAGGTCCGCAGTTGAAAGCTTAATGTAACAAACATTGTCTTTCTGATTTGTGTGAAAATGACTCTTATGGAAGTGAGCCGTAGTTGTTAGAACTTCTGCTTCATCATCTTTGCTTCCCGCGATAAAATTTGTTGAAAACTGTTCATGCTTTATTATTAAATTGTCCAAAGCATATTGCATTTTTACAGATGACACAAGTCGTTTCTGTTGGTTGGTTTTTGTTTTCTTCATCATCCTTTTGGTCGTTTCTAATGCTTTCCTGAATCTGTCGCCATCAGAGTTCTTCTCAGGTGTAACAAGAAATACCTGGCAGCCTGTCCCCTTGTTCCGCAGCAGCAGTAGATATATGCTGAACAGCCTCTCGGCATCTATTCTGGGAGTAACAATATAGATAGTGGCTCCACATCCACACCAGTCGTCTATAAGGCTCTTCCAAACTCTCATTATATAATCATGAGCCATAATACCACCACCTTCTGGGATCATGTCCAACAAATCCTGCACCTGAAATTTTGAAAGAAATACATATTAGCATTGAAAAGGACATAAGCAATGTTTCCTCAACAGGGGCAACGGGTCCCTTTTTTGGTCCCTTTCCCCCTCAATCAAAGTTCCCCTCTCACATATTCTGATTACTCTCCTACACGATCCACAGATTAATTCCTATAAACATGTGTATTTGCCACTATATAAAACCAACAGGGAGTATTAAAAAAAAAATTATTTGCCTGCTGACGCTGATTAGGAAAAGAATACTTTTCGGGGCTACACATATCGACAATTATTTTTGCCTTATTCTGAATGATATTGAAGCAGACCGCTAAAATCCATGTGGTTGCATGATTCTGCCCAGGGGTGGCACCAGAAAATCCCGGACAGGGGTCATATTGCCTGTTGGTATGTGAAATGAGCGCACATAGTGTGTGTGGCGAACCAATGAACAAAACCATATTGAAGTAATTATAGTCTCTTAGCTGGAGCCTGGAGAATTCTAATAGATCTGCAGTTGCTTATGATTGATGAACATTATCACATATGTAAATAATAACACATATATTATGGTGGTGTCAATTAAACAGTAGAATTAAGGCTTTCGCCACACTAATATTTGACCTGAGACAAGTCAGTGATATGATAATTAAATTTCTTTTAAATTATCAGCCATAATTAGCATATGAGATAACTCGAAGATTAAAACCCATGAATTGTTGTGAAAATTCCTATATTCTAGGGAGGCCATTTGTCTTCTGTGTCAGTTCTAATTTCCAATTTCATTAGTTGCAAGTGCCAGCATGGTGTTTCACTGTCGGGGATATAGCTAACATGTGGCCATACTGTAGGTACTCAATGGTTCTATAGACCAATGTGGCCATTATGACAAATGCCAGAGTAGCCAGCAATGATAAAGCACACATGTTTCAATAGATTTTCATTACCACTAAACGCTGATCAATGGTGTAACAATACAGGGGAATACCCCCAGATTTAATGGGAACATGTGCCATGAATATTTTGTGTGGGATATATTCCGCTGTATGTTCTCTCTCAGACACTTTCCCACACTGACAGTCTGTACATGATTACTTCATCTTATACACACAACCTACTTACATATAGAAAATCCCCGACGAGGGGGCTAGAGCTACCCGACAAGGGGGCTGTAGCCCCCACGTGCCCCCACTGGCGCCACCCCTGATTCTGCCTGGTTATATTGTAATTACATTCTCAACTAACACACTGCATGTTCTGACTGGTTCTGATTAATAATTATGTAGATGAGATCCAGCCACTGAAGGATGATCAGGAATTAATATTCCATGGTATAACATGTTGTAATGTATGCAGTGAAGTTGGAATTTTAACAATTTCCTCTCCGTTGATGGGGTGGCGGTATGAAAAATTGTCAGTACACGCGCAAATTTAACTTGATGATTTGTCGCACTGTTTACCGGTACCTATCAATGTTTATAATGAGTGCCAAATGACAACATCCTTACATTAACCCTTCAAATTGTCAAAAATAAAACACAATAATATGATTCCTTGGATTTATCTACATATACTTATATTACAGTTGATATTCAGAACTTGGCTTATAAATTATCGACTGACTTACTAAATACTATTACATGTATATATTCGCAATTTGTTGATGGACTGAGATTTCTCTCAGTGGCCATAGGGGTACCATTCCCACAACCCCTAGCAGATACCCTTACATATTTCCAAATGCAACACCCCCCCCCCCCTCCCCCGGACCAGACCAAACTCCCAATTAAGTTGGAATACTATACCAACACAGCTAACCATTCTAACAAAGAATAACAACATGCCTAAATCATATAGTCCCATGAATCTCTACTCTGGCTAAACCCAGGGAGATCATGTTTCAACAGTACAAATCCTAGTCATGGAACGGTCAAGCGACTTATGTTAGCCGATTTTGCTATAAACATGAAATGATTACCTGGGGGAGGAGTGAATTTTATAATTGTAAGCGACACAAAGTGAAATGGACTCACAAATTATTTCTGAACCATGTACTTGTATTAAGGAACAGATATCGACTATGAAATATATTATGTGCTTTATCTTTTCAATGTCAAAAGTTCTCCATCAGAACAGGTCAGAACATCCAAAAATTCCCTGGTATTGAACTACATGGTGGAAAATATCATCCCTATGGATTAGAGATTTATGGCATCATCTATACAATGTCTTGAGATACTTACATGTTCCACATCCTTGTCAAGCTGCAGATATCGAGTCACCGAGTTATTCTCAGAAACTTCACCAATTGAATCAACCTCATCATTTCCTTGCTGTAGAATTTCTGCCAAATTCTCCATGATCCATGGCCAATGATTTTTGCCTTGGATCCGCAAAAGATTGGTTGTCTTATTCAGTTTAATAGTCACATTTGGTGCAATTTTGGTTTTCAGAATGTCCACTCTTTCAGTGAATTTTATATCTGGATATGCTGTCTTGAAAACTTTGAGCCACCATCCACATATGTCTCTGTAGTTAGAATTGATAACCACTTCATTTCCCTCATCAAAAAATTCAAGTTCACAAGGGGTTGGTGTTGCCCATATGCGGGCCAACATGTTACGCCGTTCCTTTTTGCCTGGCATGTTAATTGCAATTAACAGGTGAGCTAATTAAGACTGCCACTCCTGGTTGATCACATTGCACTGAACAGTCACAAGCGTTGATCGCTATTATCTATTTCAAATCACATGCGAAATATGTTTACTTCCGTAATCATCATTGATAAAGGTAGAATAAACCCATATCTCGGTCTCTAACAAGAGCAGTCTTTTTGACCAGGTATATAATAATTATATCAATATATATAACGTATAGACGCGATTATATCGTGTTCAATTGTTGTCTTATGTTGTATCTGAATAATTGTTTCAAAAGTCGAAAACAACAAACGACGCGAATTCCAGTTTGTCACACCTGAGATTTACCTGTCATAGGTGTGTGAGAAGTCTTGATTGGACAACCATAATAAATGTAGCCAATAGGATGCCTCCTTTCTTATAAAATTTCTCGTGACACATAACGACATGTTTCTAAAAATACCCGTGGGAAATCATATCTCGATGACGTACATAGGTGTTTTAAAGGTACTCAATACGATCAGACGGTCCCCATACCATCAATATACAACAACAACATTTCTTCAAACTAGCTTTAGTTATCATAATCGATTTATTGCAACAAAATAATGCTAACCACTGTCAACTATTTTATCAAATTTCCCAAAACTTGTTATTTATCAACATTTTGTTCTTAATTTTAGAGTTATCTATCTTCATCCGCAATTTTGTCCGAGACCCTCCGTTTGACCACGTATTTCTGGGCCACATATTACTACACATCAATTAATTAATAACAAACTTCGAAAATCGATATCTGATCACCCTGAGTGTTGATGGGTGGGTTCATCGACTCGAATCAAATATTGTTTACCCCCGACGCCAAAGAAATAGTAATTCAGGAGCGTTTGATTGGATTGAGTACCTTTAATGGAATATTGTGTGCACCAATAATGGTTAATACATGACTTATATAAGGTATATGGTCAGAAGAAGATATCAAATATTCGTCACATATGAATTAAATGGCTAAATCAAATTCAATAATTAGATAGCAAAGAGCCAGTTGCATAGATATGCATTAATGAATTAATATTTCTGCACTATATTTCAGTTCAATAGTTATTGAAAGAAAAGGGAGGGGAAACGTTCTTACCTCGCAATGACGATGCTAATGAAGTTGGTGTATGACACAACATATGAGGGTGTGGTCAACGTCACACTTTGTGTCGAAACTTCTGGTATAAATGGAACGATGCAAGTATCACGAACATCTGCTATGACAACACAAAATGCACAATTGACAGTAGGTATAGCGATACAATACCTGAGATGGACTCGTCTGTCCCTAACCCCGTGGTGCCCCCCCCCCCCCCGGTGGCCCCAAATGGTCCTTCCCCTCATTTATAGCTTTGGATTTAGAACAAAATTTGAATAATGAATGATATGTTAAATAACAATTTTAATTTCTTCCCCTTTTCTTCCTCTTTGTTTGTGGTGGCGCGGAGGAACTGGCGTCTAAAAGAGAGGTGGCATAATGTGTAGGTGAATTCCGTGTCGATCCCTACGGACCCTACGGTGTTGAATGATGTTGGTGGTGGGTTGGTGTGCTCATCTGCCTTGTGCACAGTGAATTTGTAAGTTTTGACAAACTCTGTTTAACCATTTCTATATTAAAGCATCATGTATGAGTAGTTATCCAATATGAAATGTTCAGATAAAAAGTTCAGTCGTTTGTTGAAATTATTATCTAAACATTTTCGTCAATAAATAGGGCTCTTTCTGCACGTGTATTATCTGTCGTCTGTCATTTCACCTTAACATCCCTCCAAATGAATAATAAACCATTCTGATGTATACTTTTTAACTGACTGGGATAACCAATTTAGTATAGAAAGGGTTAACAAACCACGTGCATACTTATATATGTGCGGTTACCAACCCCTGCTCCAAGTGAAGAGGTGGCGCCCTCGGTGTTCTAGTTTTCTTTTCATCACGTAACTATAGTTCTGCTATTATACCATTGTTATCTTTAACACTTTCTATAGGCCTATATACTAAATGTATTATCCCTCTAAATTATAACAGTGTATATAGGAATTGTCTATTATTAATTTGGATGGGTGTTCAGGTAATAAAAGCAGACGACAGACTGAAAAACAGATAATATAAGAGAGGATTGATATTCATTGATGGAAAATGTCCAGATAATAAGCTGAACATTATTTTTGTTGAACTTGTTATGTGAACATTTCCTAATGGAACTACTCACCAATTATGCTTTGTGGTATGGGAAGGGTTAAATGCAGGGGCGCCGGAAGCATCCAAGGGCAGGGGGGGGGGGGCAGAGCCTACAAAAAGGGCACTTTTCCGCAAAAAAGGGCATTTTCTCCGCAAACTCGGGAAAATAACCATAAATTCATTGTGGCAAAAATCCCTATTTTAATGGTATTTGTCGGTTTTTATGGCCGTTTTGTGATAAAATTGACAAAAAATTAATATTCCTTGTGAAATTGGTGGTATTTGGACCAAAAAAGTCACATTTTGCTATAAAAACACGAGATTAAACACACAAAAAGCATTTTCTGTCTCCCAGAAAAAGGGCAAGTCCTGCCCCCGCTCGCCCCCCTTGGTCAAGGGCAGGGGGTCAGCTGCCCCCCTCTCCCGGCGCCCCTGGTTAAATGAACCTGCTATCCATGCATAGTAACCGGGAACATAAATCGTTAGTTAATTAATTTATAAAACATTAATTTGTGAATAGTAAATAATTAATATGACGCGCGTGTTGATTTTATTGATGGACAAATAAACGCATTGTAGTTGCGTAAATGGATTAAAGCCCACAGTATTATCAAAAGATGCAAATTGCGCGAAGAAACTGCTAATTAATCGCCTTTGAATTGTAATCAAGGTGATGGAAAGAAATTCCTGTCATGACAGGTATGTGGGTTTATATATGCATACTAAACTCTTTATACCAATGCACCAAGGAAAGGAGAATTATTGTACCATTCGTAAATTCCATCAGATCAGTATGGATTCAGTGATGAGAAAAAGAACTGTGGTAAGTATATTTTCTACATAATCATTATGTTATTGACCAAGTTTCCTTCTATATTCCACGGTATATATGTCACATATTTTTCACCATAACAAAAGTCAATTAATCTATAACTATATATAATTATATTATGCCTAATCTACTCCACTATATGCCATATAATACGAATTAATTTGCATACAATTATATCTTCTTTTTTAACCATGTCTGTATTTCAATTTTTTAAATTTAATTTATATATACATGTATACCATACAGATAGGGGCGTGGTTAAATGGTCTTTATTGGGGGTATCCGATCGCAGTACCCTAAAAGAAGTAAAACCCAATTATATGAAACTTCAATTGCATTGGCCTCTAAGCACCCCTCCCTTCAGAACTGAGTTGGAACTATCCCATTGAAACCTCAAACTTTCTAACTGTCGGAACATTCCTTATTGTCAGGGAAGGGTGTCAGGAAAAATTCAGACACGTATATGATGTTTTCCCTGAGGCCATTTTGGGACCACATTTCGACAGATTGTTCACCACATATATACCGGTACTCTGTTTGTGTTTGTGTCTGGGCTAGACAATGTTGTATAGTGGGTTAGAATCCGGACGTGTGGAAATTGGGACCATTGTGATTTGAGAGACATTAAATGTGCCACTCTGTTCGCTATTTCAACAGGAAATTAGAAACTATATAGTTTCAACAGGAAATTAGAAACTATATGACCAAGTTTCCTTCTATATTCCACGGTATATATGTCACATATTTTTCACCATAACAAAAGTCAATTAATCTATAACTATATATAATTATATTATGCCTAATCTACTCCACTATATGCCATATAATACGAATTAATTTGCATACAATTATATCTTCTTTTTTAACCATGTCTGTATTTCAATTTTTTAAATTTAATTTATATATACATGTATACCATACAGATAGGGGCGTGGTTAAATGGTCTTTATTGGGGGTATCCGATCGCAGTACCCTAAAAGAAGTAAAACCCAATTATATGAAACTTCAATTGCATTGGCCTCTAAGCACCCCTCCCTTCAGAACTGAGTTGGAACTATTCCATTGAAACCTCAAACTTTCTAACTGTCGGAACATTCCTTATTGTCAGGGAAGGGTGTCAGGAAAAATTCAGACACGTATATGATGTTTTCCCTGGGGCCATTTTGGGACCACATTTCGACAGATTGTTCACCACATATATACCGGTACTCTGTTTGTGTTTGTGTCTGGGCTAGACAATGTTGTATAGTGGGTTAGAATCCGGACGTGTGGAAATTGGGACCATTGTGATTTGAGAGACATTAAATGTGCCACTCTGTTCGCTATTTCAACAGGAAATTAGAAACTATATAGTTTCAACAGGAAATTAGAAACTATATAGTTTCTAATTTCCTGTTGAAATAGCGAACAGAGTGGCACATTTAATGTCTCTCAAATCACAATGGTCCCAATTTCCACACGTCCGGATTCGAACCCACTATACAACATTGTCTAGCCCAGACTGCGATTGTGCATGCATGACATAAGCAATGCAACCTCGGCTGCGGAGGGGGTGATTTTAATATGGAAACACCACATTTTTATTTTTAAATATAGAACATATTTTTATTTTTAAATATTAATATATATTTGTTTAATTTGTATTGAATTAGTTTAGAGTGACGTGTTGGTGTGTCCCACTGCACCCCATACAGAAGAAATAAATCCCAATTCTCATAAACTCGTACAAGAGCTGTGGCCATCGAATCAATAAATTTTTCGAAATAACGACCGAAACATTGAACTCTTTATTTTAGGCAAAATATCAGATATATTATGCCACATGTCGCCAACTGTGGTTTTGGCGACAATCGGGTCCGATTTTCAAGCCTGATCTGAGTTGAGGGACATTTAAATTCCGATCGATACATGGCCATTTCGATGAGAAATGAGAATGTGTTCGTGCTCACTGCAGCAAGCATATTTGAAGCAATGGTCTGAGCCTCCATAAATCTGAGATATATACCAGTATAATGATAATATGTTGACAAAATATATATGTTACTTATACTGAATTATGGATTATTCCTGTGGCCAATATTGAATAATTTGGACATGTCTACAGGCATTAAGCAGAGTTGAGAATCATTCAAAGACGGGTCCGTAGGCCTATATACCGGTACGGTACTGATAATTGTCATAATTATATAGGCCTGTATATATTCGTTTTATGAGAGTTTAGCAAATATAGGCACAGCCGAGTTGGTGTGGGAAAGATCTTCAAATATGGTGGTATAACAGGGGAATGGAATTAATCATAATCTCCCGAAGTCGTTGAGAGTGGCGTAAAGACTCCTTTGATTCCAAACTCCTGTGGTCCAAGGAGTCATCATACATCCAAGGGGGGGGGGGGGGGTGGAAAAAAGTTTTTTTTCTTCCGGGCACGTATGCCGACGTATGCCGGGGTGGGTGGGTGGTCGATAGGACCAACAAAAAATGTTTTCCGCAACTCAAATCAAAAATATTTTTCCTGCAAGTCTTTTAGACTGTTTTTGCAATGAGTTTGGCTTAATTAAACACATCTATATGTCAATATTAACATAAATGACAAATTTCATGATGATCAGACAAACGGTATAGCCTGTAGCCCATGCTAATGGATTGAATTTTGAAATCCAAGATGGCTGCTGGCAGTCATGTTTTTTTTTTTTACCGAATGACCACAAAATGACTTGTTCCTATTTACATGTCAATGTTAACACCCATCAGGGTTGGGTCAATTACATTGAAATGTAATTAATTACAATTACATTGAAATATGTCAATTACAATTACATTGGAAATGCAATGTAATTAATTACAATTACATTGGTTCAATTACAATTACAATTACTTTTGGTTAATGAAAATCGGGATTCGGGAACAGCTTCAAGGAGGAAAGTCATTTGTGTTTGATGAACTTTATTGATATACATAAAATATAAAAGCAAATAAATGTAACACAGTGAAACAATGTAAACAAAACAATAAAACAACAACTACATGTAGAGCACAAATTGTTCATTTGATGTGGTGGTTACACCTGACCATCATCATTCTTTCGAATTGCAGCTAGCAGGCTTAACCCAGGAAAGTTTGTGCGGCGGAAGCTACAAAAATGTGGGGGGGGGGGGCATCATTTTTAATATACTACATGTATGAGTTAAAAACTGTTCAAATGTGCGCCGCAATATTTTGCAAAGACTGTTTAGTATGATGTTATTCGTGGCTACCTGTATGAAAGTATAAAACAAGAGTTTAAATTATGGTAGGCTGCTGCTCATCACTTATGTTTGCAGCCAAATACTGACCAAGGGATTAACTTGCTATCTTGCTAGCCATAGCCATAACAGCATAAGTGATAAGATTAAACACATGTGTCTATTAATGGAATGTTTTCTTGGGAATCAAAAATTATTTTATCCAATGTTTTTAGCATTGGAAGATTTTGTACCCACAATTGGGGAAAAAGTGGGGGGGGGCACGTGCCCGCTGTGCCCCCCCCCCCGGCGCCGCTGCCCCTGAAGTCGCCAGTATGTGAGTGGACTGGTATCACTGGGCACGCACGGTTCCTGCAGATATTTCGTAATCACTGTCAGTTGTGAGGATCGGTGTAGTTGGCACTTCATCCATGAAACTGAAGAGGGCGCGCTCATATTGATCCCTATGTTTCCGCTGAAACAAAAATAATTTACATTAAGATACATCATTATGTATAATTTGCCTACATACTAATAGCAGGGATTAAAACAATCAAGCCAGCTAGGGTTGTAAATCACACACAATGACATAATCAGGATTATGAAGTAAAACAGGCCACCTGCCTAAGGCTGCCTTTGTTAGGGGATTAACGCATTGCTAAAATACTGCAGTGGAGTCATATAATTAGGACAGCAAGACAGATTAAGTGCACAAAACTGACCAGATATGGAGGTGAATACAGTTAAGCTTAAAACAAATAGACTAAATGATGTTTTGTTATGAAGACAAAATGCATTTATTATTAATGTTATAAAATAATTATTGTTTTAAAATGAATGTATTACTTTTAAAGATATATTCCGGGAATGTTCAGAAACAACAATAATGTTTATGAATTTTTTTTATTTTTTTTTAATTCAGTACATGTACTTGTATTAATTATGTACATATTGTCATGCTGATATACACATTATTGTAGGTGTATTAAAACATATACATATAATAATAACAATAACATATATAAATAATATAAAATAAAATTGAACATGACTTACCTTTAGATGTGTGATGAAATTTGAAGTTGCTTTTGCTGAACCCGAAATCAGTGTTGGACAATGTTTACATGTAGCTTTGAATTTGTCAGAAATATCATTGGGCAAGGTAAAATGTTGCCTAATGAATAGAAGAAAAATATGAGGATAATGACCCCATGTGTATAACACTAGTCAAGTAAATTCTGATGTGTTAACTTGTTATATTGGTCTGTATTTTTGGAATGTAATTGAAATGTAATTGAAATTACACCCCTTTTCTCAATGTAATTAATTACATTCAATTACATGTAATTGAAAAAACCTTCAATTACAAATTACATCCAATTACTTGGGAAAATGTAATTAATTACATTCAATTACAATTACAAATTACAATTACCCCAACCCTGACACCCATGACTAATAGTATGCACATAAACTCATATACAACTGTTTACAGTGAATTTCCCCCGCAAATCTCTGTTTTAGTGTTAAAAGGGGGGTGGGTGTCAAAAAATGGTCGGAAAAAACTGCCGAAAATGGAATAAAAATTGGATGCGGGGGTGGGTCCCAACAAGTGTGAAAGTCAAAAAATCAGCATACGTGCCTGCAAATTTTTTCCGACTCCCCCCTGATACATCTCGGAATATTAATGGGCATTGTGAAGATAATTTCAATCCAATAATCAAGCCTTCGAACTTCATTCAGTGAATATTATATTGTGATGAATGTGGTTATATTACACCATCAGAGTTGCAGATCTCTTGAAATCTCTTGAAAGAGAACTTTGTTGGTCTGTAATTTGGCAGTGAGAACGTCAAAGCTAAACACCAAACAACGGAAGTATCTCTTTGCGCACGCGCGAAAGCATTGTCTTTTAAAAGCTACTTTCGAGTTGTAGCGAAGAATCATGTATATTTTCCTCAATTTATTGTCAAATTCAGTAGTAAAATAGCACTAAATTACACCAGAATATACTTAAAATGAATACATTCCAAGATATGCCACTATTTGTAAGTGCTCCCCCAGTGAGAGATAGTTTATTTGTGTTTTAACATCGCTTCCGGGGTGGGAAAATCCATTTTTGTTCACACACTTGATAATTGATTGGTAGTGGATGTGTTTGGACACGATTGGAATGATTGCGGGAAGATCAATGGAATGTGTCGGCCGTTGAGAGTCGTAGCATTCCATCGACTGTTATTTTAAGGTGCCCTAAGGTTCCATCTCCAAAGTCTGAACATAAGGATATTTGTCTTTTTTGCAAAGACCAACACGTGATGTTCAAATTCAAATTCATTAAAACACTATTTGTGTTTAACTGTTGAAGTGGGCATAGCCTCAATAGGACTATAAGATATATTTTTTTGCTGTTCAGGTTTGTATATTAAAGATTACAAGAGAAGACGGCCCCATGTGAAGTCAGCCCCATACGAACTCGGCCCCAGAGAAGTCGGCCCCATAAATAACACATTAATTGATTAACAGTTCTAAATATGTTTAAAATACCGGGTATTATTAAACTCTTTAATACTTTATTATTTTATTATTTATGGATACGAAATCCGATAAAAATTTGACAAACACAATAGGCCTAATAATATAATAGTATAAAAATACATTAACAATAAATTAGAACTTTGCTGTTACTTTCACCGCATGTCGCTGTCGGTTATGGGTGCATAAATCTTGGCGAACCTTCTGAGGATCTGGTGGTTGTTAAATCTCTCTCTCTCTATATCTGTACATGGCTTCCAGAGGTTGAAAACGGTATCTGGAGAAGTCGGCCCATCGCGAAGTCGGCCCCTACGAAGACGGCCCCACGCGAAGTCGGCCCCATTAATTAGACGGGATAGGGATTAAATCCGCTTAATTTTATTGAGATAGTGTTTATATTGGCTAATTATGAGGTTGATCCCCAACTTAATTTGATTGATTTAGTTTAGTGTATGTGTAGGCCTACCGTAGGCTAATTGTGAAGTCCGCAATATTTTCTTAGTTATAATAACAAAATGAACTTCACTTATGGGCAGTCACTGCTACGACCTGTTTCTCCATCGTGCCGTGATGACAATCCAAGACTATCCAAACGTCCCATGTGGAGATGTTCAGTCCGAGGAACGAAAATCTTATGTCCAGCGACTCTCAGCGAGAGAAATAGCCACTTCATTCCTGAGACTTCCAGATATTTCAGCACCCATCAATGACAACGACAACTGGTGATAACGATGACGACGTTGTTTGAATTTGTTATTATTATATTGTCATTATTATTATCAGTTTCATATCATAAAATAAAACAATATTTAAAACAATGGTTCTGTTATATATGGGGCTGACTTCGCGTGGGGCCGTCTTCGTATGGGGCCGACTTC
The DNA here is from genome assembly GCA_032622095.1 of Siphonodentalium dalli. Classification (NCBI taxonomy): domain Eukaryota; kingdom Metazoa; phylum Mollusca; class Scaphopoda; order Gadilida; family Siphonodentaliidae; genus Siphonodentalium; species Siphonodentalium dalli. The sequence continues at coordinate 225,905,232 of CP136061.1, forward strand.
GCGTTGGGCCGACTTCTCCTGTATTCCCCAGAACATGTATGGTTTGGCTCTGTTGGAGTTGGCGTAGCTAAGCAGCAATTAACAGTACTTGGCCGTTTTCTTTCATTGTCTGTCGGCAACTACATGTGTATCGTTGTTTTTATAACTGAACCGATGTCAGTGACTGCCCATAAGTGAGGTTCATCCTGCTATTATAACTAAGAAAACATTAGCTCATTTCATCTATGATTGCCCGATTGGGCTGAATTTTGCCAGTTTGACATCTTGTAGCACGAAATATCACATCCAGAGTAAAATTTGGCTTTGACTACCTCCCATTAAACTATAGAAAATCACATTTGCTCAACTACTCAAGTGTTTGTTCACGTCGCCTTCTCTTACTGGCTGTCGGGTGTAATTTGAGAAAATGATGCCTCCCATACCAAGCTTCTATCTTCATCCAATGGGGTAAGATGTTATAACAAAGTATCCTTCACATTCAAAAAGGAATTACTGGTGAAGATATATGCGCAAGTAGCAGATGTTCCTCACATAATCAGTAATTTGAGCCAAATTTTCGGCCAACTTCAAAAGGTGTTAATTAAATCACATGTTAACTGGTCTAAAGCCGCACGTGGTGAATTTTGAATAAAAAGGTGTTTTTGAAGGTATAGATATGACGTCTAACAAATGAAAGTTAGCTCTATCTGTGCTGTTTAATCCAGTGAATTGAATAAATATGTGAAATCGACTTATTATCACTGGCATAATATCTACATGTAATTAAAGATTCTCAATCTGATTTGACAGAAATGCTATGTGTCTGCAATAATGCAGAGTATTTAACGCACATCCCTCGTCCATACTTCATACATTTCACCAACAGGCCATTATGCCAGATGCAGTCAAAGGACTTCTGTGAGTCTAGAAAGCAAACATTTAGTTCAGAATTCATGTCATGTATGTAAATTATGTATTACCTGATGGTTTCTTGGACCACATTTAATGCCATGACGCAACTTATCTCTTTTTGGAAACCTTGCTGAAGACATTCTGGAAATTCTGGAAACGCACTATTAACAAGTTATTCAACAACACACCTTCAAACAATTTACTGTTGTAAATACTGTTGTTGTAATTGGATGATACAGGGACCATTTAATCAACCAATAAATAGGAATCCTTCTGGAATTTTAATATCTTGTAAGATCTGTTGTCTGATTACCTAACTAATTGTTTATTGGATAACAAATAAAACATGTGTTATGTTATAAATGTCATAAATGTTATACGGGCGATGCCATGGCCTCCCGGGTCATCTTTCTGGCATCGCCCAGGCCAAAATCCACCGAGTTGTCCAACCCAGCCTGTGTCCCTGCATATAGCCATGCTGTCCTCTCAGTTTACTATGTTATTATAAAGTACGAATTTGTGTTGGTGAATGTATTGTTTGAAGGATGGATCAAGACAAACAATAGTGAATAAGGGATTTTAGTGATCAAATGATTGATGATTAATGCCATGCCTTCTATGAGGGATATTACCTGCTCAAACATCCTATCCAGATGAAAAATAGTCCATTCCAATGTATAATCTATTAACTGGGTTGGAGAATCCATTTAGTATAGTAAGGGTTAAATAGGATTCACCCATCACGGTCTTAGTTTCTTTGTCATTAGTTCACTTTCATTTTTACATTCTAGACTAAATTTGGCAAGAAAATGGCTGGAAACAGTTCGATTCTCAATACTTCTGGCAAACTGAATATGTCAATTGCTAACCAGTTGCCACAACTGACACAAGAAACTGAGTTTCAGGAGATGCTTATGCTGGAAAGGATTCAAAAAGAACAGAGCATTACAAACTACCAACAACTCAAGCAGCAACATGCAAGGTATGTTACTCTGAATGGGTTTGGACTTTTGATGTAAAAATGCAATTCAGTGTTCGCGCTGGACCGAAAAATCTTTTGGCCTAACAACTGAAAATAAAAATATGTTTCTTTGAGGAAATTTGACAAAACCCACGAAAAGACAAAGGCTTAGACAAATGAGTTAGAATATCTCACAATGACAATGAAACCAACGAGAATTTTCACTTTTAACAAACAAGCAAAAATATTTAGAACAACCTGGACACCAAGCATATTTTAAATATATGGTTTCAACTTTTTATCAGTTGCATGAAATTCTGAATGATACATGATATAATCTTGTCATATTTAAAAGTGAAAAAGATAAATTTTATTGCAACAGATCTTTTCCATGTGTTTTCTTCACTTCCGACCAACTTTCGTGCCAGATGACACAACATTACATCCAAGCAGATGTAGGTACACCTCCTTCCCATGGTGGGAAAATCACGTGGTTTCGAGTTGATGAGTATCACGCGTTCAAAATGGCTGAGTCGATCGAAAATGCGACCAGAAATGAGGAAAAAGGTAATAAACTAAGATACAACATATTACATAATATTTTGCCAGCTATGAGCAGATGCTACACTATTTTTCAAACAAACTGATACCTAATTTGTATCCAATTTCACATTTGTTTGTTCTAACATTTTGACCAAAGTTGTCAGTCAAAGGATTCTCCAAGATGTATATCTGGACTGGTGTATTCCATGCACCTACGACTGGCAACTTTGGTCAGACTGTTATAGAAAACCACTGTTTATTTCCGAACAAAAATAAACTAGCTTATGCTTGTAACAGTCAAAATGTTTTGTGTCAGTTCCTCATATGTTTTTTTTTTGTGTGTTTGCACTAGCCTCGGTCATTTTGTATGCGTGGTACTCACCAACCTCGGAACCACGTGATTTCCCCACTGTGCTTCTGAGTACGTGTAGCGAGTGTAGCCCAGTGTAGCCATCATGCCATTCATAAGCTCTGGACAATGCAATTCTGGTACTGATTTCAGTGTAGCCCAGCGTAATCAATGGAATCAGCCCCATGTACTTCAAATCCGAATGAGTAGGGTAATGATTGCTTTCCTTATATCTCACTGAGAGCTTTCCATTGAATGGCAACAAGCCATATTTCCGACTAAATCCTGGAAAATTACCCATAATTCATCTGTGGTGAAGCGGTCGATTATTTAGGGCATTACTGTATATCATTTTGCATACTTAAATTTTCCAGGTTGCAGGATGAGTACATGCTGTTACAAAATGAGATTAAAACTACAATTGAAGAAAGCAGAATTGTTCAGGAAAAATACAAAAATATGTATGAACAAACAAGAAAAGAACTAGGAGAAAAATTGGCAGAATTGGAAGACTTGAAATCCAGGGTAAGAAATGAAGAATATCTTGTAATTTTCCCTGAATACAATCACTGTCTCCAGCATGTATATACATGATAAAAGTGGACCAATCAGTCATTTCACAGCTCATATTATGCATATTTTGGTCCATCTCATATTGGATCCACCAGGCCCAGATCTGTGGTTTCAGTGCTACAGGTCAAAGTTCTGGAGTAGCATTTCCATATATGGAAGTCATGAATATTCAAAAGCTCCATATATGGAAATGCTATTCCAAACTTTGACTTGTAGCACTAAAACCACGGAACTGGGGCTGGATGAATCCAATACGGCCTCGACTCAGTGATCTCGCTCATACAGTCTAGTTCAATCAAATATATTGAGAAAATGTCTAAGATATTAATCAGTTGGCAGTTACATTCTATGCCATGACTAGCTATTAACAAATTAAAGCACCACTGCTGCGTTACTTGTTTTCTCATTGAAACATATCAATGCAACATGGGAATAAAATAAATACTCATCAGTAAGTATTCAGATGTAAGGGATTAACCCTTCCATGACTGGAGCTTCCTGAAATTTTGTGGAAACCCTGTGCCAATGCATTCTCATACATATGTGAGTGTCCCATGTAACAGAATACATTGGCCTAACAATATTTACCTTGACCTTGTAAGCCAGTGCATTCTCTAATATATTCAAAGCTCAATATGGGAGACTTGGATATATACGAGAATGCACTGCCACAGGATATTTTAACGCTACACCAGCGCAGAACCCATCACATAAGGGTTAATGTGAATCTATGTATTTGTACAATGTTACTTTGCATGTGTTTTTTCTATCTTACTGAAGGTGATGACACCACAAAGACTTGATATTATTAAAATACAAGTAACAGATGAAGTGGAGAAAGCTTACAAAGAGAAATTTGTAAGGTTTGAGCAGGATACTGAGGAGCAGCTGACAGATTCTAATAAGCTCAAATATCAGTACAACTTCCTGAAGTCAGAGTATGAACATGATAAACAGGAGCATGTGAGGATCGTGGAAGAACTCATAATGCAGCACCAAGCTGAGGTAGATACATGTATCCTCATCATTAGGCAACTTTCATGAAATTTGTTCTAAAAAACGTTTCAGTTTCTAAAAGTTATCACTATCAAATAAAAATATTTGACAAAGGTGGCTTTGATAATTTAGGGCAATCTTTTATCACTTGTTCAAATTTCATCAACTCTATTAATGTTACTTCAGGATTTTTGCTGAACATGCAATATGTTTAGAATACAGGATTTGCGCTGCCACTTGCCAAATTTGCTAATGGCTAATAATTTCGTTCGGCAAAATAAATTTTGGCAAGTGGGTTTTAAATGTATTTAAAGGCCTTCGAAAGTCACTAATAAACCTACACAATTGACAAAACAAGCATTCAATGATGTATGGATAGTTAGTCGACTGTGGTTAAAATATGACCGTCAGATTATTGTGTTTGTGTTGAAGCTGATATATGACAAATAAAAAGACTTTCAAGTTTTATTAATCTTGGGCCATTATTATTCTGAAATGTTATTATTTCTATTATGTTATTTGTTTTTTTGGTGGTTATCCCAATTTCGGATTTTATCCCAATAAAAGGATTCTAAATTTAATTTGGTATCTTAAGTAATTTGTTTATAACCAGTTTTTCGCTACTCAATAAAACTTACATCACTTTGCATGAAACAGCAAAAAGTCATGCAGGTCATGCGTGCAATCATGGAATAAATGGATAAAAGTTGTGACATTGTACTCGAAATATTTAAGATGGTTGGTGTTTTATGGATTATTAGACCATTGGTTAATCAGTCAAATGGTCAAATGTTAATGGCAATGGATTAATTAGTAGCTCTTTGTGTCAAATACCAAAACAGTAAAAATAATATGTGTACACATACATGTATTGATGACAAGATACTTGTAATTTGCAACATTGCTACATTGATGTATAATATATCAGTAATACTAACTTGTCAAAATCATTTATTTTTTTGTGTATGAAAGGATGCATTTTATCTTCAAATGAGAATTGATCCTAAATTTGTCCATATCAGACCACAATTCAATTTGGCAAGCCCTTTTTGAATTTGGACCAAAAAAATCTCATTTGGCAGATCTCGGTACAGCGACAACCCTTGGAATATTTTGTGCAAACTTATTATCACTATAACAGTAACAAGCCTGAGTATTTGGCTAGCATCACCAAATTCACCCTCTGGGGATCTCATTATGCATGGCCTCATCTTCTATGGGAGACATAGACTCATATTTGAAGTTCCGAAATGGGTGAATGTTGTCTGCCAATTTGGGGATACAGAGAAACTAAACTAAAAAAGAAATAGAATCTATGTGAAGAAGTTTCTATAGAAATTTGATAATAAAGTAACCTCCCAAAGCCTAAGATGAAGCCTAAGCTGAATGAGGTCCCAAGAGGGTGAATTTAGTGATGCTAGCCCGCTATGCGGGATAGTGTCACTAATTTCATTCTCTGGGGACCCCATTCTGCAAATGACAGGCACACTAAACTCAGACTTGAACAGTAATGATGTGATGATATTTCCATATAAATACATGTACAGTGTATGACATTTTAAATCTCTAACAAATAACTTCGATAAACTTCAAGGTTTTAGAGTTTTCATTTTCAATCCTATTTAATACCGGTACTTGGATATTATGTTTTATGATGTCTTTGATTGGATATATTGTGTTTTAAATATTTAACTCATTTAGTGCCAGATCTATCAGATTGCACTGAAATATTATAACTAGAAACCAGGGTTAGGTATTGCAATCTCCGCATAGGCCCTGTTGAAAATCAATTATTTTTACGATTGTGGAAACAAAATATAAATTCTCTGTTAAAAGATATCAGATGTAAAAAATCTGAACAAGTAGAGTAATGCCCAAAGTAATAGACCCCTTAACCACAGCAGAATTATGGGTAACTTTTCAGGATTTAGTTGGAAATATGGCTTGTTGCCATTCATCGGAAAGCTCTCGGTGAGAGCTTTCCGATGAATGGCAACAAGCCATATATTTCCTGTGGTTAAGGGGTCGATTACTTAGGGCATTACTGTCGATTGTTTGCTTTAGGTTTCTAATCTGCGAAAGGAGAGGGACTCAACAATCACACGGATTCAGACTGAGAATACCCAGGATTCACAGCGAGTCAGGATTCTTCAGCGTGAGAATGCACAGCTGCATTTAAAGATTAAAGGCCTCACAGCAGAAATCGAGGAATTAAGGGCAACAAAGGAGAAGATCTCGTTAGAACTCGACAGCAGTAGTCGGACAAATGACAAACAGATGTCAGAGCTTAACTCGACATTAAGCAACTTACAGGTAAGTAGCCAGATTCTGATTACATAAAACAACATACCGGTAAATAGCCACATTCTGTTTACTTGATACAACTTACAAGTAAGTAGCCAGGTTCTATTTACTTGGAGCAACTTACAGGTAAATAGCCATGTTTTGTTTACTTGGAGCAATTTACAGGTAAAGAGCCACATTCTGTTTACTAAGAGTGCTCAACTTACAGATAAATAGCCATGTTCTGTTTACTTGATGCAACTTACAGGTAAATAGTCACATTCTATTTACTTGATTCAACTTACAGGTAAATAGCCACGTTCTGTTTACTTGGACCAACTTACAGGTAAATAGCCACATTCTGTTTACTTGGAGCAACTTACAGGTAAATAGCCATGTTCTATTTAAATGTACAGGTGACTGTCTGTTGCTATGGCTTTCGAATGTCACATGAGTTAGGTTATCTTTGAGACTATGTATACATACATGTACTCGGATGTTCAGTTCAAATTTTTGATTGTGTCTTACTTGCTATGTAATATAACATATAGTTGAAGTTTAAATGAAGAGTTTCTCGGGCCAACATGGGAATGCTATCTACTTATGAGTCAATCTGTCGATAAGTAGAGCTGTCGATAATGGTATCATTATATTTTTGATTATTTAAACAAAGCTTCAATCAAACAATGTGCGTTTAATCTTGTAATATGTTTAAAAATTTAACTTCAAGAATTTTGTCCACTCTTTACTAAATGGGATTTCCCATTGACCAGTTATAAAAGTGCCTTTCTTTACTAAATGGATTCTCCAATTAGTTATAAAAGAATGCATGGAAATGATATATTTTTCATATGGAGGGATGTTCAGGAATTAAAGCAGAAAAAAGTGCAGAAGGATCCCTATTCATTGGTGGGATATGTTCAGATAATAAGTTCAACAAATGTCCACTTGCTGTTTGTTGAACATCTTATCTGAACATTTCCTAAGGGAATTAATATGAGAGGGACACAATTTCATATTCTATTTATTATACTAGTATGACTTAATATGAGTTTTTTTTTGCTTCGCAAATACTACATCAACATGGCAGAAATTGGTTAATCGGGTATTGCACACTAAATCCGGGCCATTTATGGGTCCGTCTCCTATTATATTCAACAGAATATATGCAACAAATGAAAGAATTTGAGCCATGGGTGAGTGCAAAAAACACTCATGTGCTCTATGAACGATGTAAACATCATGGTAATTATAATCAAAATGAGTTAATGACTTGAGCCATAAACTCATTTTCATTAGAATTACCATGTTGTTTTACATTGTTTATAAAAGTAAATGAGTGTATTTTGCACTCATCCATGGCTCAAATTCTTTCATTTGTTGCATTTATTCTGTTGAGTATAATAGGAGATGGTCCCATAAATGGCTGGATTTAAAGTCAAAGAATCAAGGTTCAACGAAGTGCGTGTCTGAGATGCTTCACTATATTATGAAGTCCATGCCTTCATCTGCACATAAACAAGGTTCTATGGTTCGAGCCTGGTTACTCTATCCAAAAACATGTTATTTGAATTACTTGTCAATATTTGGTAAAGAAAGGGTTTTGTCAATAACTAAAAGGATAACTGTCTTTTTTCAGTCTGAACGAGAATCACTTCGTAAACAGATCGACAATATACAAAAAGAACTCAATGAATGTGGAAACACTCATAGCAAGTTAACATCTCGGATTCATGAAGCCGAGAAAGATAACGTCATCCTGAAAAACAAAGCAGAGGAGGTGACTCATAAGAGTAAAGTCGACATCACAAATCTAAAGATGGAAATGTTGAAACAACGTGGAGAGCTGGAACGGGAACGTGATAAACTCAGCAACCAAGTAGAAGGTGAGACTAATTGTCGCATCAGAACTAAAGTTTTCTATCTCCATATTTTCATTTTTGTGGGAAATCGAGTTTAAAGTTTTGACCCCCCGGTTCATATGTTCTCATTCTGTTTTGGAAGATAGTACACAATGAATTTGATAGCTGGTGTAAAAATAAACCAAACCCAAACAATGTGCTGATGATGGGCCAAGTGTTGTGTAACTTGAGATCTGGAAATCTGAATACATTATTAAATTCATCCGCCATTTTTTTTTTTGTCAAGTTTTTAATAAAAATTTGACTTATGGTTTGGTGAGGGACGGTTGGCCGGTGTCCGGCCCCAAACCTATATAACATAGCCGTTTATTGATGGATTCTGACAATTTATTTGACCTGAGTTATGGTCCTTAGTTTGTCCAATTATATCAATTTCATGACCGTTAGCGTGATAACTTGAATAAACATCAACCGATTCCATTCATATTAAGTATATGGATCTTTGACTACAATATCTTGATTGAGTTCAAAAACCAGGTTTGTTCGATTTTGGTTACCTGAGTTATGACCCTTAGTTCTGAGTTATGGTTTTTTAGTTTGTCCATTTTTAGTGATTTCACTCTTATGGGCAAAAATACCGTGACCAGTTCCATCTTTGAAGTGCAACAATCTGCTTCTATCTCTCTTTTGTTTGACTCTTTCATTCAATGCATATATTGAGTATTTTCACTGATTTTTACAGATTTTAGAACAAAGATTGAGATTAACCAACACATAATAGATCAACAGACACAGCTTCTAGCTGAGAAAGAGCGGGAAGTTGTGAGGCGTGTTCAAGGTGCCAGAGAGGAGGAATTTGAAAAGCTCGCTAGACTAGAAAATGAAAAGTAGGTTATGATATATTGGTAACCCACAGTGTGGTTTAGCGTTACTAAATTCACCCTCTTGGAACCTCATTCTGCAAAAGACCAGCACCATATTTTGAAGCCTGAACTTCCCATATTTGTTGCAGGAAAATCCATCTTATGGTAGTTTAACCCTTTCAGTGCCAAGTCCGATTTTTGTATCAACCCATATTTCCTTGATCATTTTTCGGACTTGGCACTGAAAGGGTTAAATATAATCTGTCAATAACCTCCCTATAACAATGAGAATGAATTGTTTCTGATAATTAGCAGTCAGTATGGATTAAGTATCAGTGGAAATAGAACATAGTAGTCTCACTAGTGCATGATATTTCCCATCACTCATGTGGAATGTTATAGTCTGTCGATGCCTGCAGTGCGACATTTGACATTCTCCCTTCTAAACCTTGTAATTAACTATTCTAATCATTTGGCATTCCAGATTGGAGCTCGAAACAAAAATCCAAGAAACACAGAGGAGAAAGATAGATGAAGAGACGTATAGACAAGCAGAGAGGGAGAAAAACGATGAACGAGTTAATTCTGCAAATGCTACTCGGGAAACGGCAGAAAGAGAAGTTCTTGTATATAAGTAAGTCAGTTTTAACCCTATAATTCAGTACATTTAAACATTTTCATTGCTCAAGGTGTGTTAACCCTTAGGTTGCTGAATAGATTCTGTCCTAAAGACTCACATATACATGTATAAAAGAATGTACTGCATGGAATCTTTAATGCTGCATCAGCTCCGCTCCCATCATGAAAGGCTTAAGCCATACACTCTGAATTGATTCTCACATTGAGGTCTAAAAGTACTTATTGAAGTGATCCTAATAGGAAGGGATGTTCAAATGAAACAAGCAGACAACATACATAGAAACATCTGTAGGGATGTTCAGATAATATGTGCAACAATACTTGGCTTTTTAAAATATATTTTCTAAACATCCCTATAAATAAATGAATGGGAATCAAGTATCTATCCAGTTATTAACCCTCCATGACTGGAGCTTCCCCAAATTTTACAAAAACCTGTGCATACGAGTCTCCCATAGGGAGCCTCACATATATAAGAGCATACGAGTCCCCCATAGGGAGCCTCACATATATAAGAGCATACGAGTCTCCCATAGGGAGCCTGACATATATAAGAGAATACATTAGCCTGAAAATATTTACATTGACCTTGTAAGCCAGTGCATTCTCTTATATATGTGAGGCTCCCTATGGGAGACTCGCATATATAAGAGAATGTACTGGCACAGGATCTTTAATGCTGCACCAATAATGTAATGATTAATGAACAATGTTGATAATTTTCAGAACACGACTCCAACATATGCAGTCATTGGAAGATCAAATAGAAAGAGAAAGACGTGAAAATTCTGATCTGAAAAACAAACTGAATCAAGTTGAATCTGAGTTGAACGGAATCAACACTAACGAACAGGAGCTAACTGATCAAAACCTAAAATTCAGGAATCAGGTTGAGTTATTGAAAGACGAGTTGAGATTGACGCGAGACCAGTTGGATAAAATTCAGACAAACCATGAACATATTGTGTCACATCAACGGGCTTCCTATGTTGACGAGAAGAGCCATTTAGAGGTCAGAGTTCGAGAATTGGAGGACAAACACCATGACTACCAGAGCAAGATCAATAAATCAAACCTTGTTCAGAAAAATGTAATGTATTACGGCTTCATTTCAAGCCTGTAAATAGTGTGTCTATCATTTGCAGAACTAGGTCCCCAGATGGTGAATTTAGTAATGCTATCCTGCACAGTGGGCTAGCATCACCAAATTCACCCTCTGGGAATCTGATTCTGCTTAGGCCTCAACTGCTATGGGAAACCTACATTCAGATTGAAGTTTCCCAGTTGAAGTTGGTGATATTCGCCCATCAGTAACCTCGATTATACATTTTATCTTCTGCAAATTAGGGGATATAGAAACTTCCCAGAAGGGAAAAAGTAACTAAAAACAATGTTAATTTGAAACTATAGATACTTCCCAGAAAATGAGGCCGAAGCAGAATGAGGTCCCCAGAGGGGGAATTTGACGATGCTAGCCCGCTGTGTGGGATAGCATCACTAAATTCACCCTCTGAGGACCTCATTCTGCAAACATCAGACACATTATTTGCAAGCTTGCTTCATTTTACACTGTAGAGTATAAAGTGACATAACCATCACTCAAAACTTATACTAAATAAATCAAGATTAATATTATCCATCATGACCTGGGGTGTGGGATGGAAAAATCTCACCTGAAGGGCCAGATATTTGGGCCGGACACGAGGCTTGCCGGGTGTCCGGACCAAATATCTGGCCTCGAGGGTGAAATTTTTCCATGCCCACATCCCAGGTCATGATTGATCATTTTTCTCCCAACCCAAGAGCCTCATTCCGATTTTTTTTTATACCAATCGTTGGCCCATTCCAGTAGCTTCGTAACGGTATATCTGGGGAGAAATCTGATGCGATATTCGTGATTATCTGGGATGATTTCGGTATATACCAAATGTTAATACGGTTAGAGTGAAATCGACATGGTCTTGTGAAATCGACATGAATACGTCACATCGTTGCACCTGCATAGATTCCGAGAAAAGCGTGTATTGATAGGAAGTATATACAATTGGACTAATCATGTTTGTCATGGGAAATGTCCATATTGGTACCATTAGAAAAGGAAACATGTGTATATATGACAGACACATGTTAGTTAGACGGGTTCGACGATTTATTGCAACGATGACAACTATTCGAATGTGGAACTATTTCGTTCGTCATTTGTGAAGCGGCTATAGTTTACCTGTTATGAAATGTGCAAGTGGTGTCAGTTTCGCTTGGGACCTTCCGTTTGATAGAATATGTTCGCAATTTAGTCGTTTATATTGCATGTTATGCAACTCTGTGTCTGCAAGTGAGGTTATGTTGAAGGTTCTTCGTGATTAACATGTTGGAGTCTTATCTCCATTTGTATTAGCGTCCACAAATTCGTCCGTATTTATTTACTTGAAACGTGAAGCGTAACTGGTTGGTCGCCATTGTTTTAGTTAACAAAAAACATGATGACGGATTGTTAAATTAGTTCCGGCTCTTAATTAAATAGGTAAAGCAGTCACGTGGGTAGGGTGAGACAGCTGGTCACGTGTTGGATGAGACAGCGAAATCTCACCCAGCTATCCCACATGGGCTGCCTGTGCTAAAACGTGTAGGGGGTGTGAGAAAATCATGTCTTATCAAGCTATTTGAGATTATTTTACGATTACTATCTGGTGCTATAATCTCTCATACTTTTGTAGTACAAGAAGAAATACCAAAGATTACTCCAGTCATTCAAAGACAAACTAGAGTTGCTGAAAGCAAAAAATGAGGAACTGGAGCTGGAAAAGCAAACTCTGCAGTAAGTATGTTAGCCGTGTCATATCCAGGGTTCGCGCTGCTAGTTGCCAAAATTGCGAAAATAATTCACATTTGGCAAAATTTATTTTAATTTGGCAAAAAAATTGGCAAGTGAGTTATAATTTCCACAAGGCAGTGAAAGTGATTCATTAAGAAACTGGTCGCTTTTCATTACCATCTTGCAGTCCTCCTTCTACACCATGAGAATAGGGAGAAATCACTTCTTCCTCTGGAGATTTTAGGGAGACTTCATGGCCAAGTAAGGAGACCTCATGTCAAAATAGGGAAAAGTTGAAATCATTGAGAGAAATTACTAAAATACAAACGGGGACATAAATAGCGATACACATTCATAAAATAATGCAACACCATTTATCAGAGTAAATAAGGAAGTATCCTCCTGCTCAATGTGACAATAGAAATTTAGTTTCTCTGTTTGTCTACTGACTTGGTGGTTGAGGAAACAGCTCATCATTTGAAAGTCATGAAGTTGATTTGAAGAAGGCATTCTCACCCAGTTTATAACATCAGGCTGTCACCTGACATCACTCACAATGCAAGTGCTGTTTTTCTTTTCAAACGGGTTCTTAGTGAGAAGTGTTCAGTCACTAAAACAACACATTGTCAGAACTCTTAATTAGCACCCATTAACCCTTTGAGTGCCAGGTCGATTTTTGTATCAACCCATATATTGTGCCAATGCATTCTCTTATATATGCGAGTCGACCATAGGTCGCCTCGCATATATAAGAGAATGCATTGGCCTAACAATTTTTTTTTTTTTACAATTTTAATAATTTATTCTTATATTCTTTAACAGACTTATTTTGTAGGTTTAGGGCCGATGAGATCAGCCCCTGGCACTCAAAGGGTTAACTAATGATCGATAGCATTCAGCGATGCTTATGCAGCGAAACCAATTATCACCTCCAGCTGTCCACTTCAGTGACTATCTGTGTTTCAGTATTTACCTAATCACTGTGATTACCTAAGTCGAGTGATAGAACAGGTTTTCTGTGCAATCAGTATACTCGGGACTCGTATTCAGTATCATGGTTTGAGGGTTTTTGAGTGATCGTTAAATGAGTGTTGAGGGTCGAAATTCATTTGTTTAATGGGTATATGGTTTGAGAATGATCAATAATGTTGATTGTTTGAGGTGAACGAGAGATTGTTGTACAAGTTATTGAGATTCAACTGTATCTGTAACATGGCATGACTTATTTCAGCATATTGCTCTAAAAGGAACATATCTTGTGGACAAATGTCTCCTACATCTTTGCCTTGAGGTGACATGAAGCTCACATTACTCGCTTGCATATGTGGCATCCAAAAGGGTTCAAATTGTTGAATAGGGCTGTAACAGTATACTTGGTCATGATATGAATCATGATACATGACCAATGATATGATACATATCGTGAGAAATTAGTTTTCCCAAATGAATACAAACTGAATTATCAGAACCAACATGTTTGTAATTGTAGATGGAGTCATGTTAAAATAAAATGCCGTTTAATAGTTAGCTAGATGAGTCAAGTACACATAATAAACATGTACAAATGAGAGAACATTGCAGGTGTTGCTCTTAAGCACATACCCATCTTCAGAAGTTATTTGATTTCCTGTATCGCATATCGTTTGAAAGTGTATCATGATACATTGAATTCACAATTACAGCCCTATTGTGGAATACAATTAACCCTTCTATGACTGGAGATTCCTGAAATTTTGTGTAAACCCTGTACCAATGCATTCTCTTATATATGTGAGTCTCCCTTAGGGAGCCTCGCACTTATATTAAGAGAATACATTGGCCTAAAAATATATACCTTGACCTTGTAAGCCAGTGTATTCTCTTATATATGTGAGGCTCCATATGGGAGACTCGCATATATAACATAATGCACTGGCACAGGATATTTAATTTAACACCAGCACAGCTCCCGTCATGAAAGGGTTAATGTCAAGTTGAGCTTCAGCATCATTGACAGTTTCATTCACGTTTTTCAGAAAATCAGTTCCACAAGATATATATAATAAAACCAAAAAGCAGTGGAGAGATCTACAGAGGAGGCATGCTGAATTCCGAGGGCTCCTTCTGACCGGCGTTAACCAGGTTCCCATTGGAGATTTGTCATTTGGATCGGTGGGCGCACCTGATTATTCTGCTGCCAATCTCAGCATTAGTATGCAGGAACAGGTCAGTTAACCCTTTCATGACAGGAGCTGCGCTGGTGCAGCATTAAAGATCCTGTGCCAGTGCATTCTCTTATATATGCAAGTCTTGACTTACAAGGTCAAGGTAAATATTGTTAGGCCAATGCATTCTCTTATATATGCGAGGCTCCCTATAGAATAGGGTAACCAGATTTCCATTGTTTGACAGAATGGCAAAATAGAAGATCGAGATATTTTTGTAAAGTTTTCAGGAAAATGTATCAAATAAATTGTATATCATATGTGTAATAGTCCTAGAAACTGATACCGTTGTTCTGATCATTATGAAATTTGTCACAGATGTTGACATTGACTTGTAGATGGGAACGAGTCATTTTGGGGTCATTCGGCAAAAAGATATGGCCGCCAGCAGCCATCTTTGATTTTAAATTTCAATCCATTAGCACTGGATACAGACCATACCATCCATCTGAACATCATGGACATTGCAATTGACATGTAGATGGGAACAATATGTTTAAGGTTGAATCGGCAAAAAAACGTGGCTGCTGGTGGCCATCTTGTTTTTCAGTAAAAAACAATGTCAATTCATTAGCACAGGCTACAGGCCATTCCTTTGGTCTGATCATTATCAAATTTGTCATGGATGTTGACATTATAGATGGGAACAAGTCATTTTTTATTTCAAAATTCAGTCTCCATTAGTATGGGCTTCAGTATGAAATTATTCCCTCTCCCTCTCATTTCGCAACAGCCTCACATGCATGACACTTCCAGTTTCATAGCAAAACAGGGAGGTAACTTTAGGTCTCAAGATAGCAGAAATCAGTCTGGCTGCTTATAGACAATTAAAGGACCAACCAAATAAGCCTATTTGGGTCATTTCACAATCAAGTAGAGCATTTCTGTTTTCTCTCTATAATGAAATTTGTCGCCATACCTGTTGGTTTATAGGACAGCTACTGTCATCCTACCGATGTATAAATTTAGCTGAACATTTTAAATGGTCATTTTAACATAGTAAATAGAACATGGATATCGCCTGCCCTGTCAAACACCAAAATCCAGTAAAATTGCTTTCTCAAAATTCGCAGTGCAAAACTCACACATGATATAAAGAAATTATGCACTGTTAATTTGAAAATATTAGGTTTCTTTCCAGACTAGAAATCACCAACTGATTCAACTGAAGAAAACGGTGTAAAAATAACCAAATAACAATTGAGTAACACTTGTTTGATTGTAGAAACAATTAATGTCAAAAATTAGCTTTTTATGATGTCCACTCCGAAACGGGGTACAGTTGTGTATGATATATACTGTTCATGTGGACAAAAATTGTCTTAATATAGCAAAGAGTAACCCTTCTTATTGATAAAAATACGACAATAATTCAGATCTTTCCCAATGTATGTTTTAGTCCATGGAACTAATATGTCAAACAAAATGTCCACTCCGAAACACATTCTGAAACATGCTTTGCATCATGAAATTTATTAAGAAAATCTATACTTTTACTACATCTGTATCCAGGTAGTGGGGGTATTCACACATTCACTACATCTTTACTCCCCATAAAGGATCATGGAGCTCCCAAGCCACTTAAATTCAACAATAATGTAAAATGTCCACTCCAAAACACATGCATATAATTGGGTTAAAGAATATTTCAAGAATATTGAAGGCAATCAAGTACATATTTACTGTATGTGCTGCAGTTGACTTGTATAATATAAAATCAATCAAAGAAACTTGGAAATATTTTGACATTGGGAGCAACTGTTTGAAAATTGGGTAATTTGGAGGTACAATTTTATTTAATTGGTGACAAAATTTATTTAAGAACGTTTGCAATGAAATGGCTAATTTCATGTATTTTACTCCGACCATTTTCCAACTTTGCATCAGCCACTGACAGCTAGCGTGTAGAATGCTTAATATAGAGTCATGGGTTCAGAAATCGCCCCTACTCAACCATTTGCATGCCATAAATAGACAGAACACAATGCGCATCTTAATCGAGAATCTTTTATCGAATGAGTTGCGGATGACGCAAGGATAACTTTGCGCCGTCTGCAACGAGTTCGATAAAAGATTCCAGATTTTGATGCAAGTTGTGTTCTGTATTTATTCTACACTGTTCAGTCATACAACGTCAACAAGAATAGTTCCGGCTTGTATTCCACTAGAGGTATACACTACTATGTATTCAATGTCTGGGATTCCGTTGAATACATGTACCTCACGTCAATGGGTGTGGAATAAATTACAGAATTTGATTCTAGAGAGGGTAATATGGCATATTTTTCATCAAGTATGACTTATGCGTATGAAAAATTGAATATGAACAAATATGTTTGAAAAAACTTATTTGTGGTTGGTCAGTTGGTGAGAAAAAGTGCTCAACTTGAATGTGAAATGACCCATTTACAGACCCTGATACAAAGAACGTGATCCAATACTCATTTCAGTCCAAAAAAAAAGTCTAAATATAAACATTTTTGCATATGTCCGATGACCCCTGGGAGCATCTCGATAGTGTAACGACACCTAACAATGCATTCAATAAATTCCAGGAGAAGCAGCATCAGGAAGAGATTCGATTACTGAAGCAGAGATTAGAGACCCTCGACGATAACCAGCGACAGCAGCTAGAGGAGCTTCGCGATATCGGTCACAGCACCATGAAGCTCGATGATAGGGAGTTAGATATAAACTGCAACAATAACGTCAGTGATGATAACAGTGTCCATATTGAGAAAGTAGACCACGAAAAAATCTACTCATGATTCGTATATTCACATTGAGGCCAAACAAAATTAATGATCTGTTTCTCAGACACCTGCCTCCTCATAAAAATATGGCCCGCTGGGTCTTTTTCAAGCCTTGAAATAGTGTGCCTGTCATTTGCAGAATGAGGTCCCCAGAGGGTGAATTTAGTGATGCTACCCCGCATAGCAGGCTAGCATCACCAAATTCACCCTGTGGGAACCTCATTCTGCTGAAGTGTAAGCAGAATGAGGTCCCCAGAGGGTGAATTTGGTGATGCTAGCCCACTATGCGGGGTAGCATCACTAAATTCACCCTCTGGGGACCTCATTCTGCAAATGACAGACACACTACTTCAAGGCTTGGTCTTTTTATGGCCCACTAAAAACAAAAGTTATAAATCATCATGTCGCTCGGCTTCACAACACGATATCCACAATCTATGTTCACAACTGGCCATAAATCCAGCTCGACACATTTTAAACATGTGTTTGATATTTCCCTTCACTATTTCTGATAATGATAAATATTGTTTTGGTTTGTTTAAACTGAATGGACTTGGATTGTACTGTTACATTCAAATTATATTAACACTTATTCATGAAAAATTTGTTTTCATACCCAACAAATTTTTTGATAATATGTGGGTAAGCATTTAAACACCTGCCTGCTGGGAAATTTTGGAATAAAAATCTGCTAGCTGGGTACTTTTATAGGTAAAAAATAAATATGAAAACCTACCTGCCAATTTTGAAAACAAAAGTGTCGGCGAAACAGATAATAAACCTTGTGTGGCCTCACTTGCCATTCATTACCTGCCATTTAATCAACCTTTATTTGTAAACTTTGTTACACACATCTTGGGGATGTCAAATTCACATTGATATTGCAATGCCATTACCTGAGGTTGTCTGAGAAATGTTAAAGGTTATTAGCATACATCATGCAATGGACCCGTTTCAGCTTCAGAGGAGTTTGATAAGAGTCTATATGAAGTGTTCTTCCTTTTCATGATGGGAGCTGCGCTGGTGCTGCATTAATGATCATGTGCCAGTGTATATACAGCCTTCATAATTGGCTACGGCAATCAGCATTGCCGAAGCAATTTGCTGAAGCAAACTGGGCCACAGCATACTGTTGCCGTAGCGGATTGCCGAAGCCAAACAATCTGAATTAAGAGGGCTGATATATAAGAGAATGCACTGGCTTACAAGGTTGGGGTAAATATTGTTAGGCCAATGTATTCTCCCCATGGCATAGGGAGCTTCACATATTAAGATAATGCTTGGCACACGGTTTTCACAAAATTTCAGGAAGCTCCAGTCATGAAAGGGTTAAGACATACTGGTATCTTAGTATTAAATATCATGTGCCAGTGCATTCTCTTATAGGGTGCCTCGCATATATGAGAATGCACTGGCTGACAAGGTCAAGGTAAATATTGTTAGGCCAATGTGATCTCTTATATATGGGAGGCTCCCCATGGGAGACTCGCATATATAACAGAATTCATTGGCACAAGGTTTTCACAAACTTTTATGAAGCTCCAGTCATGTAAGGGTTAAGCATAATTATTACTGGATGTTTGGATCACTGATTTTACCATGTGATGATGGTTATCTTGGGTTACATAAACAATTTGCCAATTTGACAGGATTCAAGTTAAGTTTGAGGATTATTTGGTTTTAAAATACAGTTGTTTTTTTTACAAATTGTAATGTCATTAATGACACATGCCTCCCATCTTTCCATTCCACACATATCATGTTAAACAACTTGAAAGTTATGTAACATTTTGATATGCAGGATCAAGTTTTTGTTTGTTTATCATGTTCTTGACGAATCAATTGAACAGCGTCTGTATGACTCAATTTAACTTGTGCCACTCTTGACTTCTACCTCTTGTATGTATATTAATCAAAATATTAATGTTCATAATTTTCATCAGCTATTTATACTAAGTTTCTTAACTGTCAATCAGTTGTTACTTTACATCATTTATTGAGTTAGACATATTTTGATAAGGTTCTGTGATTGAACGTTATTACTGTCTTTTCCTTTCACATTTAGTTGAGTTTGGTATCAACTACATTTTTCAACTGTCAATAAACATTAATTGACCCACTGGGGACCTCATTCTGCTTGGGCCTCATCTTATCTGTAAAGTTTCTTTATTATCAAATTTCTATAGAAACTTTTTCACATAGATTCTATTTCTTATTAGTTTAATTTCTCTATATCCCCAAATTGGCAGACGACACATTGCATAATCGATGTTCCCAATGGGTGTACATCACAATATTCAGCATTTGAGAACTTCAATCTGAGGCTATGTCTCCCTAGCAGATGAGGCCATGCAGAATGAGGTCCCCAGATGGTGAATTTGGTGATGCTAGCCTGCTATGCAGGATAGCGTCACTAAATTCACCCTTTGGGGACCTAATTCTGCAAATTACAGACACACTAAACTCAGGCTTGTTCTAAATGCCTCCTCCTTCTGTTCTTGTGAATAATAAAAAAGCCAAGTGGAGGAAGCATCGATTATAGATGACGGCCCTATCAGTTCACAGGAAACTATTGTAGGTACATGCAGGTGCTTTACACATTTAACTTATTAGAGAATGCACTGGCACATCTTTAATACTGCACCAGCACAGCTCCCGTCACGACAGGGTTAATATTGTTTTAATTCTTAGTTTTCACATGTATACATCTCTGCATAACAATTATAATGTCTACATAATTGAACCAATAATTTATATAGAGTTACTACCCTTCTACTGAAATTTAGTATGATGTCCATGTAGCATTATATAGTCATTATATTATATTTACATACTAAGTGTGATCATCACTAAATCCAGCATTCCGATTGGTCGGCGCCCACGTGGCTAGTTGCAATTATTTCTCGGTGAACGCGCAACAGCTCATAACTGCAGCCTCATAATTACATCGACACGTCATCAGTTTCGGAAAGAAGAACGCATAATGTTTTGGGCGCATTTGGACTCGCGCAGGATTTCAATATAAAGAGAAATTGTTCCTGTTAACTTTTTGCCAAGGGTGCTATGGGATATTTTGGGCTTGTTTTGTCACGATACACTTTTCGATTTAAATACATTTACAAAAGTGGCTTTTTCGCTAAATGTATATAAATATAAGGATTAACTGTCATGTGGACTGTTTTTATGGAGATGTAACCGTGAGGTAAGTGGTCATAACTTGTATGTAAAACCCTTCAGGTTTTACACAAGTTATGACCACTTACCTCACGGTTACATCTCCATAAAAACAGTCCACATGACAGTTAATCCTTATATGAATTGTTTTAGTTTATAAATTTGACTGTTTTGAATCACCATTGATGAGTTTGTTTCTTTTCACTAGATATGTTCCCAATTTACTCTTTCCAAATTTGTTGTATTTAATGTCCCTCATCTTCCTTTTAACCTTTATACTTCAAGTGCGTGAAACATTTTACCAGATAAAATATTCATTGCCACAACTTAATGTACAGTAATGCCTTAAATAATCGACTCCTTAACCACAGCAGAATTGTGGGTATTTTTTCAGGATTTAGTCGGAAATATGGCTTGTTGCCATTCATCCGAAATCTCTGTGAGAGCTTTCCAATGAATGGCAACTAGCCATATTTCCGACTAAATCCTGAAAAATGACACATAATTCTGCTGTGGTTAAGGAGTCAATTATTTAGTGCATTACTGTAGGTGGTGTAATGTTGACTATTTTTGTACGTTTGTTACTCAAATGTTATGCAGAATCTATTCTCATTTATAGATAGATTATTTATTTGTCAATAAACTTATTGACTTAATACAATTTCTTTTATTCCATGAATGTTACTGAATTTGGGAATTTGGTTTTCCTTGCCACCAATAGGATCCTATAAATGGACCCGTGTACGGCCTATAGCTTTTGCCATGTTGTGACGATGTTACACGTCAGTCTTCTAGTAACCGAGTTATCGTAAATTTTCTACATGTGTAGCAGAAATAAGCATCTGTGTATATCCCAATAAATAAAACCAACATGGAATCATCACAAATCAAGTTTATTTTAATATGCTAGACCAAATCTGACCAAAAGTGAGCTATTTTACTCAATTCCTGGTACCATGATTATCTGCAAGTATCAGAAATTATTGCCTAAGTACTAGATTGATATTGCCTGGCATAGCCCGGATGACAAAGTAACCAAACATCATAATATGTTTTCTATCGGTCAAAATTGTACGTAACAATTTGGCTTTAAGGTTCTACATTCTTTATCAAAGTCTAAGATTAACCCTATCCCTAACTTTTATGTTGTATTAAATGACCTCAACCCCTGACTCGGACAGCGTTACCTAGGAATATTTAATAAACTATAGCATTATATAAATAAGTTGTATCCTTGAGATGATTTTGGTGATGTTCGTGGAAGCAATTTTGATGCATCTTTTCCGACTTTCATTCATGGCACCATTTTGGGAACTTTAACCCTTCCATGACCAAGCCTTGAAATAGTGTGTCTGTCTTTTGCAAAATGAGGTCCCCAGAGGGTGAATTTAGTGATGCTACCCCACATAGCAGGCTAGCATCAACAAATTCACCCTCTGGGGACCTCATTCTGCTTACACCTCAGCAGAATGAGGTCCCCAGAGGGTGAATTTGGTGATGCTAGCCCGCTATGCGGGGTAGCATCACTAAATTCACCCTCTGGGGACCTCATTCTGCAAATGACAGACACACTATTTCAAGGCTTGTCCATGACTTGGGCTTCCTAAACTTTTGCAAAAACCATGTGCCAATTTATTGTCTTGTATATGCGAGTCTCCCATTTATGAGAGAATGCATTGTCCTAACAATATTTACATTGACCTTGTAGGCTAGTACATTCTCTTATATATGTGAGGTTCCCTATGGGAGACTTGCATATATAAGAGAATGCACTGGTACACGGCAGCAGCTCCCATCATGAAAGGGTTAAACCACACAATGTGATTCATCGTGCAGACGCCTATATATTAGTTTCTAGGAAAATAGGTGAAAGAAATTGATTTATCAATGGTGGTGTTCCCCCTCCCCCGAAACCCATTTCCTGTCCTGAAAGGCAACATTTAAATATCACTTATTTAGGCAACAAAAAAAAAGTGTTTTGGTTCTCGGGCAATTTTTTTTTTCAAATCAATGAGGGAGGGAGGGTTTTATTTTTTTCTGTGCATAGTAAGCATGGACAAAGATACCTTCCTCTGTCTAGTAATAACCAGAAACGTAGAGGGAACTGTTATGCATATAAACTCATTTAGTCTTATATAACGAGAGGCCGATCACGATCGGCAGATGTTTAACCCATACCTTGGCGATACTGATTAGCTATTTTAATAGATTCTTACACCAACCTTTTCATGAGTGCAAAAAAATCAACAATTCACACCTTACTATTGAGGTCACAAGTGGAATCAGACTTACTGGGCACCTTGCTCACATATGCACAATAGGAACATGGATATGGCAATCAATTTCAACCAGATATGTCTTATAGAGTGATAAAGCTAATTAAGCTAAATCCATAGTCAGAAAGATGCACCATAGCTGTTTTTATTATGTTTTTTGTTAGTTGCATATTAAAAATTCATGGGATCATTTAGATGGGAGAAAAGGGTTAATATTTCCCATTTAAAAAATCAATACATGAACCACTGTACAAGTGAGGGATGTATAGACTTGGATATAAAATTATTGATAATGATTGGATATAAAATATTTTAATGCTGAATTTTTAGATAGCTAGAGGTATATGTACTAGTATGAGATTGGTCAGATTGAAAATAAGATTCATTACATTGGATAGCATACTGTATGACCATGGATTGGAATGGGTAGGGTTAATTTTCTTCTAAGCTGAACATTGGAAAGATGTAATTTATGTAACAGCGGAAATATAATTTATGGTTAATTTTATCAAACCAATCGATCCCAAAATCTAAACAAGTGAAGAATGCATCAACATGGATGCAATTATATATAGTGATCATGTAAAGTATATCTAGTTACTAGTATCACATTGTGTCAACAGGATTGGTGGAGATGTTAATATTTTTAAGCAAATCAACCATATGACTCTCAATATGCAGGTTAGGGGTGTGTTATCATAAACTATGCCAAGAACTATAAATAAAATAAATGGAAATATTTGAGTTATGAAATCGGATAGAATAGGGTTAATCTTATCCAAACTAATGAACTGATAAACACAAAAAAGTCTATAAAAAGCATGTCATTGGATTTAGCAAAACCCACACAACAAGCCAGTCCCTAATGTCATGAAGACTATATAGACAGCAGACACCTATGTGGACGTTAATGACCTCTGGCCATCACTGTCATATTCATTTTATTTATGCAGTAGAGTGAGGCTTGAGATCAGATTATAGGAATGTGAGACTTAAATAAACAAACACTGCACACAGCCCAGATGCTGTGACAAGCTTCTCCAGAGATGAGCTCAATTATTCACTTAGTGTTATTTGTCTGTCTCCAACTAGCATTGGCTAAGGAGAACCCCTAAACACTCTGTGAGCCATGGTATTTATCTAATGTGAAGCTAAAGAGAAACTCATTTCCAATAAGACACTGGCTGTGTAATAAGATCTCCTCTGCTAAGCTGACTGCCTGCAGGCATTAATTAGATTATAAGCTACTTGAATTTTAAATGGCCATAACTCTGTTAAGATATACCAGATCAAACTCAAATTTGAACCTGATCTGTATTTTGAGGTGAGGACCATATGTACCAAATTTGGTGCTGATCAGAAGAAAAATATTTAAGTTAAAGGTACTCAACCCGTAAAGAGGGTCCCCATCTCAACAGATTCCAACAACAACAATCCGATCAGAGGGTCCTATATTACTATTTCTTTGGCTTTGGGGGTAAAAAATATTTGATTCGAGTCGAGGAACCCATCAAACAAAGCTCAGAGTTATTAGATATTGATTTTTCAAATTTGTTATGTTCTCGAGATGAGTACCAATAACTGCCGTAATCTGCTCTGGATGTGTACTCCAAATCTATTCAAACAGACAAGGATGAATAACTCTAAAATCAAGTGGTAATTTTAATGCAATTTTGACTGAGTTCTGGGCCAGATAGTATTCCCGATAATGAAATATAATAGATTTCTAAAATCGATATCTAACAAATCTGAGCTTTGATGGGTGACTTCCTCGACTCGAATCAAATATTTTTTACCCCCGAAGCCATTGAAATAGTAATTGAGAGGAGTTTTATCGGGTTGAGTACCTTTAACACAGCTTGGATTAAGTCTATTTAAAAACAAGAGCAGAAAGGGTTAACTAAACGATACCAAAAACCATACAGATAAAGAACGTGCTAAGAAAAACCTAGGTAAGAAATATGAGGCATATCAGAAGAAAATTGTTTGACTTAGATGCATCAGATAGCATTTGTGTGCAGGGTTAATTTTTTCCAAACCGATCAACCGATCGATACCAAAAACTATACAGGTGAGGGGTGTGTCATTATAAACCTACATATCAAATATGAAAACAATCGGACAAAAAGTACTTTGGTTACAGCATCGGATGGCTCATGCCTATGTGCGGATGCAAAGTGTTAATAATTTCTAAACCGATCAACTGATCGATACCAAAAACTATACAGGTGAGGAGTGTGTTATCATAAACATGCACATAACATTTTAACACGATCCGATAAAAAATATTCAAGTAATTGAATCGGAAAGCAAGTGTCTACGGACAGACGGACAGACGGACGAACGACGGATGGTTGATCTGGACGTCGGCATTATGTGTACCATACATGGTATGGGTACACATAAAAATGACATTGTACTACCAGTGTATGACTGGGATTACCTAACAATATATAATGCCCCTGACATTAACTACTGTTATTGTTGTCTAAAAACTGATACCTCCCCATTCTAATATGTGATCCTGAATTTAGTCCTGTGCCTTTCAATTGTATAAAGTTACAATTAGTGTAAGTTGTTCACAGTGACTAATTGTAAGAAGAGCATGAGGATCAGCTAATCATTTTCTTAATTGTAGTCATCTACTTCATGTTGTAAGCCTGCAAGTCACTTTTTAACACATTACATGTTAGAGCTCAATGCACACTAATATTCAACACATATCTGCTATGGACAGGTTGATAAAATCCAAAAAAAAATAAATATATTTTTTCAAATTTATTTTTTCGTAAGTTTTTTTGTCATAACATGCCTAATGCGGCCCTTTTTATTCAATGCGGCGGGGCCTGAGAACCAAAACGTTTTTTTTTTGGCCTTACCTATATAAAAGCCAAGTGTTTGTTGGTGTGTAACTCTGTCATGATTTTCATGCATCTAACAATGTTACCCTTGTGTCTAAATTGCACCCAAATTTTGGCAATGTCCTGCGGCACATCTTCAAATACGCCATGGAAAATTAAAGGTTAATCGGTACAAGATGACCTGAAATATAACGCGTTTCCCACGTGATATTTTCACTGATATAATGCTTTTCTTTGAAGATGAATGTGTTTTTAGAGGTGTCCGTCATTACTGAACACCGGACAAACTCTGCACACCGATTGCCGAATTTATTTATATCGCTATCAGCAGTGATGATGTTTGTCAACTGTCGTTTGTGATGGGCAATGCCCTAGTATATTATATAACTTTATTATGTCAGCTCTTGCGATTAGCCAATCAGCGTTGATAAATAGTGACGGTATATGAACCCATATTAGGTCAGTGACCCAATATGAAATCAATATTAGGTGCTTATCCACCATCTTGTTTTTCAGAAACTCTGTCGCCTGAAAATGTGCAACAAAAAAGTATTTATCAATTTGTGCACCCCTCCTCAATCCCATCCCTTACATGGACAATGCCACTGATGTATTTTGAAATCACACATTCGATATCCTATATCATGGAGAGGATTACATACAAGTTTGATAGAAATCAGCGCCAAAATTTTTTGGATCTCCCAACCACATTCCTGACCACGGAGGCGCCAATTAGGTATATTTAATCCTTTCTACACTAAATTGATTCTCCCATTCAATAATAAAAGTATGCATTGAAATAGCCTATCATTCATTAGGAGGGGAGTTCAGGATAAATAAGCGGACAACATTTAATAAAAGTGTAGGAGTCCTATTTATTGGAGGGAAATGTTCAGATAATATGTTCAATGTTTGTTGAACTTATCTGAACATTTCCTAAGGGACAACTACTCATCAATGAGTATAGAAAGGGTTAATATATCCAATTTGAGTCCCTATATCATGGAGATGACCATATATTAATTTGGTAGAAATCGGCAACAAACCATTTTCATTGAATTTGGTGCCCCTCCCCTTTTTCCACCCCTGGCTTAGGCAGTGCCATATTTGAATTTTTTTACCTGCACCATTATCTTCCTTGTAAAAAGTTAACCCAGTTACACCCCTTTGGAATAGATGGTCTAGATACCTCCAAAGTCAACATCATTAAAAGCCATGCATTCCAAAAACAATTTCCCCCACTCTTTTATGGTGGTGGTTCAAATTATGTAGCACCAATGAGAACAAAATTATTCAGTTTGTTAAAATATACATCACTGAGTCGTTTACTTTGCCTATATATTACTGGATTTGGGGTTAATTTAGGACCTGATTTGTTAACCCTTTACCCAACAGAACGGCCCTGTGCCAATGCATTCTCTTATATATGCGAGTCGACCATAGGTCGCCTCGCATATATAAGAGAATGCATTGGCTTAACACATTAAAATTTATAAAATTGTTAAAGAATGTAAGAAAAAATGGTAAAAAGTGTTAAAAAAAGACTGCATTCCCTATAATGCATTCAATGCATTCTCTTATATATGCGAGGCGACCTATGGTCGACTCGCATATATCATGAGCCGGTTCCAATGATATCCATATTTGTATGGTTTTATTGAGACAGACCCAAGATATTTTAGACTGTTGAAGCTTTATTTGGCCAGTTTGTTGGGTAAAGGGTTAATACCACCAGATAATCGCAGTTGGTTGCATGAACAGGGGATTTCCTCTAGTTGCTATAGGGGATCATATTCCCCAAACCCCTTGCAGAAACCCTGACAACTTATTGGGAGTACCACAACAAAAAACCATATAACACAAATATTCCAGAAGAGGGTGGTGTGATTAATAAAGAATTAATATAATAAAGTTATACTTTATTCTGATAATAAGTAAACAAAACCATGATTGTATAGACATATTAATATTAATTAAAGCACTTTTTCATGCTCTCTTTGGCTTAATTGTTTGCATTAAATGCGACATATAAATGATTCAATAAAATGAAAGTGTCAATGACACTGTAGCTCAACTTGGAAAGGGAATAATTTAATGTATTACAGTCAATGGAGCGATTAGGAATGTGGAAAGTTGAATGTCTAATACTAGTTTATAGACATGAAGAGAAAAGTAAAATCCAAGATGGCTGCTGGCGGCCATGTTTTCGGCCGAATGACCCCAAAATGATTGTATCCCATCTACATGTCATCGTTAACATCCATGACGATCAGACTAAAGGTACGACCTGTAGCCTATGCTAAAGAATTTAGTCATACAAAGAGTAAAATCCAAGATGGCTGCTGGCAGCCATGTTTTTTGGCCGAATGACACCAAAATGACTCGTTCCCATCTACATGTCATTATTAACATCTATGACAAATTTTATGACGATCAGACTAAAGGTACGACCTGTAGCCCATGCTAAAGAATTTAGTCATACAAAGAGTAAAATCCAATATTAACAACCATGACAAATTTCATGATGATCAGACGAACAGTACGACCTGTGGCCCATGCTAATGGATTAAATTTTGAAATCCAAGATGGCCACTGGCGGCCATGTTTTTTGTCCGAATGACCCCAAAATGACTCGTTCCCATTTACATTCCAATTTCAACAGCCATGACAAATTTTATGATGATCAGACTAAATGTACGACCTGTAGCCCGTGCTAAAGGATTTAGTCATACAAAGAGTAAAATCAAAGATGGCTGCTGGCGGCCATGTTTTTCTGCCGAATGACCCCAAAATTACTCGTTCCCATTTACATTCAAATTTCAACAGCCATGACAAATTTTATGATGATCAGACTAAAGGTACGACCTGTAGCCCGTGCTAAAGGATTTAGTCATACAAAGAGAAAATCAAAGATGGCTGCTGGCGGCCATGTTTTTTGGCCGAATGACCCCAAAATGACTCGTTCCCATCTACATGTCATTATTAACATTCACGACAAATTTTATGATGATCAGACTAAAAGTAGGACCTGTAGCCCGTGCTAAAGGATTTAGTCATACAAAGAGTAAAATCCAAGATGGCTGCTGGCGGCCATGTTTTTTGGCCGAATGACCCCAAAATTACTCGTTCCCATCTACATGTCAATATTAACATCCATGACAAATTTGATGATGATCAGACTAAAGGTACGACCTGTAGCCCGTGCTAAAGAATTTAGTCATACAAAGAGTAAAATCCAAGGCTGCTGGCCGCCATGTTTTTTGGCCGAATGACCCCAAAATTACTCGTTCCCATCTACATGTCAATATTAACATCCATGACAAATTTCATGATGATCAGACGAACAGTACGACCTGTGGCCCGTGCTAATGGATTGAATTTTGAAATCCAAGATGGCCGCTGGCGGCCATGTTTTTTGTCCGAATGACCCCAAAATGACTCGTTCCCATCTACATTCCAATTTCAACAGCCATGATCAGACTAAAGGTACGACCTGTAGCCCGTGCTAAAGGATTTAGTCATACAAAGAGTAAAATCAAAGATGGCTGCTGGCGGCCATGTTTTTCTGCCGAATGACCCCAAAATGACTCGTTCCCATCTACATGTCATTATTAACATTCACGACAAATTTTATGATGATCGGACTAAAGGTACGACCTGTAGCCCGTGCTAAAGGATTTAGTCATACAAAGAGTGAAATCAAAGATGCCTGCTGGCGGGCATGTTTTTTGGCCGAATGACCCCAAAATGACTCGTTCCCATCTACATGTCATTATTAACATTCTTGACAAATTTTATGATGATCAGACTAAAAGTACGACCTGTAGCCCGTGCTAAAGAATTTAGTCATACAAAGAGTAAAATCCAAGATGGCTGCTGGCGGCCATGTTTTTGGGCCGAATGACCCCAAAATTACTCGTTCCCATCTACATGTCAATATTAACATCCATGACAAATTTCATGACGATCAGACAAACAGTACGCCTTGTAGCCCGTGCTAATGGATTGAATTTTGAAATGCAAGATGGCCACTGGCGGCCATGTTTTTTTACCGAATGACCCCAAAATTAATCATTCTGGTCTAAATGTTGATGTCAACAGCTATGACAAATTTCATAATGATCCGACCAAATGTACGACCTGTAGACTGCATTGTTGACGCCTTACGTACACACGCACACACATACACACAGACGACGGACGACAAAGCCATGGCAATAGCTCAAACTTTACAAAGTAAAATTGAGCTAAAAATTGATATTTCAAAATAATCCTTTGTGAAATTATACATGTCTGATTATAGGGATTGGCCAATAAAGGCTGTACATATGTTAATAGGTGACTTACTAAGTCTCTCCTTTATATAATGCTCCATTCAATTTAATGTAACTAATGTTACATTCTCAGTATGTGGTGTAATATAATTTGCAACTGCAATTGAGATCATATTTGTCTTTTAACCCTTTACCCAACAGAACGGCCCTGTGCCAATGCATTCTCTTATATATGCGAGTCGACCATAGGTCGCCTCGCATATATAAGAGAATGCATTGGCTTAACACATTAAAAATTATAAAATTGTTAAAGAATGTAAGAAAAAATTGTAAAAAGTATTAAAAAAAGATTTTTTTTAGGCCAATGCATTCTCTTATATATGCGAGGCGACCTATGGTCGACTCGCATATATAAGAGAATGCATTGGCACAGGGCATAACCGTAACTATCACAATGTGGTCAAGGAGCCGGTTCCAATGATATCCATATTTGTATGGTTCTATTGAGACAGACCGAAGATATTTTAGACTGTTGAAGCTTTATTTGCTGGCGGGCATGTTTTTTGGCCGAATGACCCCAAAATGACTCGTTCCCATCTACATGTCATTATTAACATTCTTGACAAATTTTATGATGATCAGACTAAAAGTACGACCTGTAGCCCGTGCTAAAGAATTTAGTCATACAAAGAGTAAAATCCAAGATGGCTGCTGGCGGCCATGTTTTTGGGCCGAATGACCCCAAAATTACTCGTTCCCATCTACATGTCAATATTAACATCCATGACAAATTTCATGACGATCAGACAAACAGTACGCCTTGTAGCCCGTGCTAATGGATTGAATTTTGAAATGCAAGATGGCCACTGGCGGCCATGTTTTTTTACCGAATGACCCCAAAATTAATCATTCTGGTCTAAATGTTGATGTCAACAGCTATGACAAATTTCATAATGATCCGACCAAAGGTACGACCTGTAGACTGCATTGTTGACGCCTTACGTACACACGCACACACATACACACAGACGACGGACGACAAAGCCATGGCAATAGCTCAAACTTTACAAAGTAAAATTGAGCTAAAAATTGATATTTCAAAATAATCCTTTGTGAAATTATACATGTCTGATTATAGGGATTGGCCAATAAAGGCTGTACATATGTTAATAGGTGACTTACTAAGTCTCTCCTTTATATAATGCTCCATTCAATTTAATGTAACTAATGTTACATTCTCAGTATGTGGTGTAATATAATTTGCAACTGCAATTGAGATCATATTTGTCTTTTAACCCTTTACCCAACAGAACGGCCCTGTGCCAATGCATTCTCTTATATATGCGAGTCGACCATAGGTCGCCTCGCATATATAAGAGAATGCATTGGCTTAACACATTAAAAATTATAAAATTGTTAAAGAATGTAAGAAAAAATTGTAAAAAGTATTAAAAAAAGATTTTTTTTAGGCCAATGCATTCTCTTATATATGCGAGGCGACCTATGGTCGACTCGCATATATAAGAGAATGCATTGGCACAGGGCATAACCGTAACTATCACAATGTGGTCAAGGAGCCGGTTCCAATGATATCCATATTTGTATGGTTCTATTGAGACAGACCGAAGATATTTTAGACTGTTGAAGCTTTATTTGGCCGGTTTTGGCCGGTTTGTTGGGTAAAGGGTTAAGTTTGCAAGAGTTTCACTTTTATGTTGATAATGATATTTGAATTTCTCAAATAATTAGCCCCTAAACTTGGCCTCATATTTTTAAAGTAAGACACACATGTACTATTGGCATGTGCAGTGACGCAAGAGCTTAGCGCAATTAAATCGATAAATTTTATTATTATGTTAATTAGATTATAATTATAATACTCAATTTGTGTTGGGTTATTTAGTATTGACTGTGAGATAAACATGGGGGTTATAAGGGTGGTTGAAAAATGTTTCAACATGAAAAGACACATTTAAAATGGAACAATATTTTTTCTTGAAGGTGTCTTTACTCCTCTTTGGTTGTGATAAGGAAATCAATATTAATTTTTTTTTAACCCCAGATGTTTCAAGATCATTTTGCCTTGCTAAAATGTGACTATGTGAGAAAAATTATCTCAAATTTGTCGCAATTCTATACATAATTTATTAAAGCTCGGCTCAAATCTAATTTAGTGCACTTGGTTAATAAATTTTCTATGGAATTGCAACTCATCAGAGATCCTCTATATAAAAAATTCAATGGACACTCAATGTTCAGGACTTTTTTTCTGGTTATTATAAAAATATATTTTTATAAAGTAAGTAATATTGTAGATGTATATATAATTTCCTGTACATAATAAAAATAAAAGGCCACTAAGCCACACATTCCCCAAATAAGGTGGCTTTATTTGACTGATGGCTTTTTTGGAAATGAAATTTTTTATTCTGGGAACAATCATTGAATAAGCTTTGCTTCCAACTCTCTATGTTGTTAACACACCTAATTTTATTCCAAAATAATCAGTAAATTCTAAATCTATGAATTTGTCATCCGGAGAAACCAAAATAATCGAGAATATCTAAGTCAACAAGGGTCATAACTCTGGTTAATTTGAGTGGACCAAACCAAACTTTATCTGTATTTTTATGCGAGTAGTCCACATACCAAATTTGAAAACAATCTGTTTATCATCCTTGAATGAAAATAATCGGCAAATTCTAAGTAAAAAATGGTCATATCTACTGTAAAAATTGGAGGATGGAACCCAAATTCAAACTTTACCTGTATTTTTATGAGTCATCCATATACCAAGTTTGATAACAATTGGTTAACTATAACTAAAGTTATCATCCAGAAACCAAATAATTGGCAAACTATAAGTTGAGAAGGACCACAAAAATGGGCAGACCTCACCCATAATTAAACTTGATCTGTGCCCCTACCAATAAGCTCAAAAACCAAATATTGTTTATTTCATTAATCACCACTGAAGATATCTGGAAACCAGCTGGGACGGAGGTGATTCCTATATTCAAGGACCATTCTAATAACTATCATCCCAGACAAATTATAGCAAATGCACAAATATTGGAAATGTCCTCATCATTAAAAATTTTATATTAAAAGAGCTATTTTCGAGGACTGTAGGACACCAGGAAAATTCAGATACTACATGTTACACTTAGACAACAAACGCTTTATTGACATTTTATGGGCCATGCCATACATGTTTGTGTAGGCTACAAGTATTATACGTTAAATTCCATAATTTTCAAATATACTAATATCAAGGACATGACTAGAGTGTCTGCGTTAGGGGTATCGAACTTAGAATTTCCAACTATACTTTACTTCCCTCCTTGAACCAGACTGCAGTACCCAAGTATGGAAAATTCCATTTGTAATCTCTCCCTCCGTGTCTGAATTTTTTACAACTGGCATCTCAGTTTCCAGCAGTTAAGTTTCCAGCCCCCTCTCTCCCTGTTGTCATTTTCCAACTGGTAGCCATTTCAGTCTAAAAATTGACCAAATGTAGGAAAATATTTGACTTTTGGTCGAAAAACAACAAACACACTAAAAAACAATAAATACTGGTTAGAGCATCAAACTATTGGAACAGTTTCAATCTATTTTCGGATTATGGGTCAGGCATGGTATATCTACATATATATAACTATTTGACATTTTGACAAACACCCCTATTGCCATATCCCCGACTAACATCCTAGAAATCATTATCACACAATCCTACTGCCCACACAAAGCTGCATAAATGAGTTATTCTCAAATTAATTGACCGAAAAGCATGGAATGTTTTACCAGTAATAGTAGTTTTTAATATCATGACCCATTGATATTGTATGTCATTTCTGTAGCTTTGCATAGACAAACCTGCAAATAGTGTGTCTATCGTTTGCAGAATGAGGTTCCCAGCGGGTGAATATAGTGATGTTATCCTGCACTCTGGGCTAGCATCACCAAATTCACCCTCTGGGAACCTCATTCTGCTTAGGCCTCAATTGCTATGGGAGACCTAGGATCAGATTGAAGTTTCCCAGTTGAAGTTGGTGATGTTCACACATTAGTCACCTCGATTATGCTTTTTATCTTCTACAAATTACGGGTTAAAGAAACTTCCCAGAAGTGAACAAGAGCACGCCGTTAGGGGCGTGGCATAATACGCCCGTTTCTGGAGTAGAGTGGGGCAAGGTTTAATTCATTTGTTTTAAACCTTTGACTTAAGACGAAATAATATCTGAACTTGATCTGTATATCAAATTTGGTTCAGTTCACTCGATTCAATCTAAAGTTATAATCTGGAAACCGCATATCAGGTAAAATCTAAGTCGAAAAAGGGGCATAAATCAGTCAAAATCATGCGTACGAAACCGATATTTGAATTTGATCTATATTTTGGGGTGGAAAACTAATATACCAAATTTGGTTCAGTTCACTCAATTCAATCTAAAGTTATCATCCGGAAATCGCAAATCAGGTAAAATCTAAGTTGAAAAAGGAGCATAACTCAGTCAAAATCATGTGGACGAAACCCATATTCGAACTTGAGCTGTATTTTGGGGTGGTAAACTAATATATCAAATTTGGTTCAGATCACTTGACGCAATCTAAAGTTATCATCTGGAAACTGCAAATCAGGTAAAATCTAAGTCGAAAAAGGGGCATAACTCAGTCAAAATCATGCGGACGAAACCCATATTCGAACTTGATCTGTATTTTGGTGTGGTAAACTAACATACCAAATTTGGTTCAGTTCACTTGATTCAATCTAAAGTTATCATCCGGAAACCAAAAGTGGACGGACGAACGACGGACAGACCAGTTGGACAACCCATTTACATAATACAACCGTTTTTTTTCAAATGGGCGTATAAAAAGTAACTAAAAACAATATTAATTTGAGACTAGATACTTCCCCGAAGATGAGGTGTAAACAGAATGAGGTCCCCAGAGGGTGAATTTGGTGATGCTAGTCAGCTTTGCGGGATAGCATCACTAAATTCACCTTCTGGGGACCTCATTCTGCAAATGACAGACACACTATTTGTAGAGTTATGCATAGATGCACCTATAGAGCTGGCATCGATTCAGAACTTGGTTCTTTGGATGAAATAATTTGTCCATACTAGCTAATGAAATTATAAATACATTCATGAACGTCTATGCATCATTTTTGAAAGCACAAAATGGCAAAGTTCCCAGAGGTGAATTAGTGATGCTACCCTGCACAACAGGCTAGCATCACTAAATTCACCTTCTCGGGACCTCATTCTGCTTAGGTTTCAACTTCTCTGGAAAGTATCTTCATTATCAAATTAACAAGTTGTTTATTTTCTTTAGAAACTTCTTTATAAAGTTTCTTTTTCTGTTTTAGTTTAGTTTCTCTATATCCCCAAATTGGCAGAGGACACAATTCATAAACGAGGAACCCAACGAGTGCACATCACCATCTTCACCATCTGAGAACTAAACTCTTTCACTGCCGATCGCGACTACAGTCGAATTACCCATACACTGCCGGTAGCGACTTGAGTCAAAATCGGGTACATGCTGCCAGCAGGTCGGGTACATGTGGTGTAAATATGGCCGTCCAGTGAATAGGACGCATATGAGTTCCAGTGATGGGCACATACATGACATTTTTATAAGTTCCAGACAATATAACACCAGGCAACGTGTGAGAGTGCAGATAAGAGGCAGTCTCTGTATATAGGACTATATAACGCAAACCGTTATATAAGGGCACTTGGTGATGTCATGGTCACGTGGTCTTTTCATAGGTAATGTGTGTATCTCTAGCTATCACATTTTTACCAATAATATAAAATGGAAACTCAAATACAGCACACTACCCAATATGATATGTTCATCAAATGATTATAACATAATGAAGTCGGAAAATACCCAAAACATATGGCCAAACTGGTGTTATATGTGGATCCAAGATGGTCACCAAGGTCATGTGACCAATTTGAGGTGGTCAATGTGGCTCCAACATATCAATATGTCTATATGGTCCAACAACATAAGTAAGACATTTACAATATATTGAAATGTTAATGCATTACCCGCGCCTATACATGTATGTACATGGTATATGTGGCCACTCATGCATAAGTTCATGGTAATCACCATGGTCTCGTGACCTATTCAAATATGGGTATATATAGCACATTTTGTACGGGTATGGGTCCCTCCCTGAAATATGACAATTAATTGAGAAATAAATGTTGAGAATGACAAATATCTGGCAATTTTCTGCTTCGATAACACCCATATACGCATGAGTAGGCATCAAACAGCCATTAGTGTGTAAACCAAGATGGCCGCCAAGGTCACGTAACCTTTATGGTGGTGGCATGAGTGGCTATGGACTTGCGATGCCTATGTCTAGTCACATATGAAGTTTCAGCACATTATTCCAAGCGATACTTTAGATACCCTATGTTACTTATATACACCCATAATGCTTGTATACATGTATTGTATGCTTGGCAGTGGGGAATCCGTCTGTGGTGCCGAGTGGCAGTGAAAGAGTTAAATCTGAGTTGACATCTCCCATGTTGATGCAGATGAGGCCATGCAGAATGAGGTCCCCAGAGGACGAATTTTATAATGCTAGCCCGCTATGCATCTGATTTTAATGAGACGGTACAAAACACTACAATATTTTGTCTTATACAGTAATGCCCTAAGTAATCGACTCCATAACCACAGGAGAATTATGGGTAACTTTTCAGGATTTAGTCGGAAATATGGCTTGTTGCCATTCATCGGAAAGCTCTCCCCGATAACTTAGGGCATTACTGTATGTAATTCTGCTATCTAGACAAGCCTGATTATAATTTTCCAAAGGGTTTTAGTCAAAATAACCATAATAATTGAGATTTGGTGAGTCATTTTGAAATCAGGTAGGTCATAAGTTATAAGCAATATTTCAATTATATTAAATTTGTCACTTTTATGTGTTTGTTTTTTTATTTACTGTGCATAGAAGTAAAATGTGGTGCTCTATTTGTAGCATTTCTGTCCATAAACTTCTTACAGACTGAAACGTAGATGAAATTAATACAATGGATCACAGACATTATATTATAGTGGTTATATAGCAGGGTTTCCGCTATAGCGGCAGGGGATCCCTTTTTGGGCCCCATTCCCCCAGCCAATTTTCCCCCTTCTGTCATACCACGGGACATAGTCCATATGTATACAGGTATAAAGATGTTTACTTCTCAATTTCGTTGGGACAGTACTAAGAAATTTAAATAGTTGACAACTTTATTTGATTTCTAGCGAGAATACACACTCGGACCGATCTAACACGAACTGAGGAAGTGATCAAAGCCGACATTGCTAGAACACATGCTTTGGAGTCCGCTGGTTACATTGCTGCGGTTAGGTTACGAAAAATTACCTCCGATAATTTAATCATGTTATATTCCGGTACGTTATGCATCCGAACTTTCTGCTGAGTCTTGAATAGTGGTCGTTTAACTTCAACGGGCGTGTTTCCGTATACAGCAATTAATTTTATCTAATAAATTATCTATGTTTTAAAGTTATTGCGGTTGATAGCATAGTAACTTAGGTAGAAAATGGATGCATAACGATCAACAAATCTACTCTCTGTTTCTTCTATTGGCCGATACAACAAAAGTAGGTCCACTAGTGTTTCCACGACATTGAAAACATTGACTGCATTTTCCCCTCGTCGGATACAGGACCCGTTCCCCAAAACCTAGCGGAAAGCCTGTATATAGACAATGACCAGACCTGTTATTAGACCTCAAAATATACTTTTCAGATTTTTGTGGATATCATTGTTTATTCATAAAAGAGAAAAGTCTTTGATGTAGAATACATTGGTGAACTTGCTGTTTAAAAGCTACAGTAATGCCCTAAATAATCGACTCCTTAACCACAGCAGAATTATGGGTAACTTTTCAGGATTTAGTCGGAAATATGGCTTGTTGCCATTCATCGGAAAGAATGGCAACAAGCCATATTCCCGACTAAATCCTGAAAAGTTTGGTACATGTAATGTTGTCCTACACCAACTCAATGAAGTAGGTCACTTCAAATTTTTTTTAGGACAATGTCCTCGATTAAGGCATATAATCAGGCTTGAATCAAGAAGGATTACATATCGATCAGAATAGATTGATGACATTTAACTTGACTGGCTGAGGTACATCAGTATGATACATATGGTTTGCATAATTCCATGACTAAATATAGTCTACTTCACAACCCTTCAGCGAACTCTTCCTTGACTTTGTATATAAGAGCTTTCAGCTCCTCACGTTGGTTTTTCACTGTCTTCTGGCTTATGGCATCAGGAAGCTGAATACTGTAGCCTTCACAGAATCGCCGACAAAGGTACTCCGCGATGGCAATGGTAAACAGTCCACAGTCAAGACCTGTACAGAAAAAATAACTTTAAATTCACAGAATCGCCGACAAAGGTACTCCGTGATGGCAATGGTAAACAGTCCACAGTCAAGACCTGTACAGAAAAAAAACTTTAATTTATAGCAATGATGCCGGTGTCACGGTTATAACCTAAGGTCAAACAAAATTAATAATTTATTTCTCAGACAATGCCCCCCTCAGAAAGATATGGGTACATTTTATGGCCAAATGAATAGAAAATATGAAATTGAATCATTCTGCCGCTTGGCTTCACAATGCGATTTTCCACAATCTTTGTCCACTACTGATCATTTTTTTAGCTAGATGCATTTCAACATTAGGGTCCTGCGAATATTCGAATAAGATCAAATTGAATACCGAATTGAATACTGCACAGTACTCACAAATCGAGTATATCAGTTCCGTGACCGATAGCGTTTAGCAAGAAATCCTGATGTTTTAAGTCCATTAAATAACCATTCATAGTACTTGTTAACACAGAAAATGAACTTTGAAATGATGTAATGACATAATCTGTTTATATTTAGAAAAACAGCCATTCCCTACATGGAAACAGAAATAGACAGCACATGTTTAGTTTATATCAAAGTTCCATGTGTACGTTCTTTGTTGGAATGCAAAGATGTGATCTCTTTGTAGCTTAGCAATTCACTTTAAAGTCATCGTAGGTCTTCCAGTCTGACAATAAAGCACAGATATCACCATGAAGACTACTATACTGAATGTTGAGTTTCGCGTGTCATTATCGGTGATCTCGGTAATGTGTTCTGTTTTCTCTGTCATTTTTAATGTATATTTCATCAAAATATGATCTGTAAGCGCAGAGAAATAACTAGTTTCTAAGACGGAGGTTGGTCAGCAACCTGAAAGGGATCCTGAAGACAAACTACTCTTATAATTATGGGATGTGTATGTCTCTACGGCAATGTCAGGGATCTGTGCTTCTTATAGAACACTGCTTTTCACTCGATCAGATTCATGTGTGGGGAATATAACGACATAAAATGGCATCGCGAGCATCATTTTCATTTGGCCAGTGCCTCGTGAAGTGAATTCTCTGCATCTCACACAAAGAGAAAAATCATATAGTACTCAGAAGAGTTAACTGTTTTCTATACACTTCCACAAGTGACCTTATATTGAATACTCATCATGGGGGCCATGAATGACAATTTATGCCAAAAGGGTTATTTCAGCTTTTGAAGTTGTATTTTCCATTGAAATATTTGACAATGATAAGTATCTCAGTGAACTGTATTTTATCCATGCAAATTTATTTTTGCATCAACTTATTTAATTAGTCGTTAACCATTTTATAACTGGATGCTCGCTGAAGGGCAACTACTTGATTCCCATTCATTCATTTGTAAGCATGCTGAAATAATATATTCCACAAATGATGTTTGTCAAATTGTTATTGTTTACTCACTATTTTCTTGCTGTGGAGTTTCCATGTCAAAATACTTTATTTTCGTGACTTGATCTGGTGAAAAAAAATACAAAATTGAAAATGTAAAACATTACTGCAACTGGTTGATTTCAATAATTCAGATATTTTCCGATTGATATATTTTACCAATTTTCAAAGTCTTAACCCTTTCAAGACGGGAGCTGTGATGTTGCAGCATTACAGATACTGTGCCAAAGCATTCTCCGATAGGGAGACCCGCATATATAAGAGAATGCACTGGCTTACAAGGTCTTGGTAAATATTATTAGGCCAAGCATTCTCTTATACATGTACTAGCCGATGAGCCCGAAGTTGTCCGGGCTATTCAAAAACCAAATTTCAAGTCGATAGCTCTACCCAGCCCGACGTTGTCCAGGCTATTCAAAAACCAAATTTCAAGTCGATAGCTCTACCCGTTTCCGAGATCTGGTCTGCGCATGCGCGAAGCTGGCGTCGCACGGGCTCGGCGACCCGATAAAATTTGTATCCGGGGCAAGATATATTCACATACCAAATTTCAAGTCGATAGCTCCACCCGTTTCTATATATTAGATGTTCCCGTATATCTCTCTGCAGATGCTAATAACGTTGAATGGTAAACACTAAACAAACGCTCTTTATAGCGATGCGTCAAAAACAAACGCTCATTAAATTATCACTTGATTAACCACCGCAGTGCCGTTTTTTGTGACTGAGAGTGGAGAACGGTGGTCTGAGCTTCTCCTTTGGATAGGAAGTTTGGTCTCGATCGGTCAACCCGTTTTCGATTCTATAAAGGACATACAGACAGACAAACAGAGGTCTTCAAAATATATATGAGATAGCCGATGAGCCCGACGTTGTCCGGGCTATTCAAAAATCAAATTTCAAGTCGATAGCTCCACCCGTTTCCGAGATCTGGTCTGCGCATGCGCGAAGCTGGCGTCGCACGGGCTCGGCGACCCGATAAAATTCGTATCCGGG
Source organism: Siphonodentalium dalli (assembly GCA_032622095.1). Classification (NCBI taxonomy): domain Eukaryota; kingdom Metazoa; phylum Mollusca; class Scaphopoda; order Gadilida; family Siphonodentaliidae; genus Siphonodentalium; species Siphonodentalium dalli. The sequence continues at coordinate 225,946,395 of CP136061.1, forward strand.
GCAAGATACATTCACATACCAAATTTCAAGTCGATAACTCCACCCGTTTCCGAGATCTGGTCTGCGCATGCGCGAAGCTGGCGTCGCACAGCTCGGTGTCCGGGCTATTCAAAAACCAAATTTCCAGTCGATAGCTCTACCCGTTTCCGAGATCTGGTCTGCGCATGCACGAAGCTGGCGTCGCACGGGCTCGGCGACCCGATAAAATTCGTATCCGGGGCAAGATACATTCACACACCAAATTTCAAGTCGATAGCTCCACCCGTTTCCGAGATCTGGTCTGCGCATGCGCGAAGCTGGCGCCGCACGGGCTCGGCGACCCGATAAAATTCGTATCCGGGGCAAGATACATTCACATAGCAAATTTCAAGTCGATAGCTCCACCCGTTTCCGAGATCTCGTCTGCGCATGCGCGAAGCGGGCGCCGCACGGGCTCGCCAATATGACAACGTCGACCGCCTGGTCAAACTACACACACGTACCAAGTTTCGTCCCGATCGGTCGAGAATCGTAGATTTGTATAAATGACAGACAAACAGACAGACAGACAGGTCTTCAAAATATATATGAGACTAGCCGATGAGCCCGACGTTGTCCGGGCTATTCAAAAACCAAATTTCAAGTCGATAGCTCCACCCGTTTCCGAGATCTGGTCTTCGCATGCATTTCAAGTCGATAGCTCCACCCGTTTCCGAGATCTCGTCTGCGCATGCGCGAAGCTGGCGTCGCACGGGCTCGGCGACCCGATAAAATTCGTATCCGGGGCAAGATACATTCATATAGCAAATTTCAAATCGATAGCTCCACCCGTTTCCGAGATCTCGTCTGCGCATGCGCGAAGCTGGCGTCGCACGGGCTCGGCGACCCGATAAAATTTGTATCCGGGGCAAGATACATTCACATAGCAAATTTCAAGTCGATAGCTCCACCCGTTTCCGAGATCTTGTCTGCGCATGCGCGAAGCGGGCGCCGCACGGGCTCGCCAATACGACAATGTCCACCGCCTGGTCAAACTACACACACGTACCAAGTTTCGTCCCGATCGGTCGAGAATCGTAGATTTGTATTAATGACAAACAGACAGACAAACAGACAGACAGACAGAGGTCTTCAAAATATATATGAGATATGCAAAGTTTCAGGAACCTGCAGTCATGAGACCATGACCATGATACAGGATTTAGAAATTTTTGGTAATACATTAATATATTTCAAGCTTATAGGCTAAGTTTACATGCCATGTACATATTGTGACATATTATTTCAGAGAAAAGATGCCAGCAATGGTAAAAATTTAAGTGAAAGTTATTTTAACTCTTTAATGACTGGAGCGGCGCTTGTGCAGTATTCAAGATCATCTGCCAGTGCATTCTTTTATATATGCATGTCTCCCATAGGGAGCCTCACATATATAAGAGGATGCACTAGCTTACAAGGTCAAGGTAAACAATATTAAGTCAATATAATTTCTTATATATGTGAGGCTCCTATGGGAAACTCGCATATATAACAGAATGCGTTGGCACAGGGTTCTTGAAATATTTCAGCTCCAGTCATGGAAGGGTTAAATGTGTTTTGTAATTGAGAATTTTGAAATGAATTACTTTGGGTAAGTAATTGACCCATCTCAGCAGTTATCTGGTATCAGAGAAGAATTAACCCTTTACCCAACAGAAGGGCCATGTGCCAATGCATTCTCTTATATATGCGAGTCGACCATAGGTCGCCTCGCATATATAAGAGAATGCATTGGCTTAACACATTAAAAATTATAAAATTGTTAAAGAATGTAAGAAAAAATGGTAAAAAGTGTTAAAAAAAGATTTTTTTTAGGCCAATGCATTCTCTTATATATGCGAGGCGACCTATGGTCGACTCGCATATATAAGAGAATGCATTGGCACAGGGCATAACTGTAACTATCACAATGTGGTCAAGGAGCCGATTCCAATGATATCCATATTTGTATGGTTCTATTGAGACAGACCGAAGATATTTTAGGCTGTTGAAGCTTTATTTGGCCGGTTTTGGCCGGTTTGTTGGGTAAAGGGTTAAAAGCTTGATGGATGACACTCACTGTTTAGGTAAGGCTGAAGTTTATCTGCTAATTTCCGAGCCACACTGGAATTACTTCTTCCATAGGAATCATAGTGCTGGAACTCCTGTCTCAAACTCAAATATACCAGAAGACTCCTGTAAGTTTTAAATAAACTAGATGTGCATGCCTTGAAATAGTATGGGAACCTCATTCTGCAAATGACAGACAGAGGGTGAATTTAGTGATGCTACCCCACTTAGCGGGCTAGCATCACCAAATTCAACCTCTGAGAACCTCATTCTGCTGAGGTGTAAGCAGAATGAGGTCCCCAGAGGGTGAATTTGGTGATGTTAGCCCGCTATGCGGGGTAGCATCACTAAATTCACCCTCTGGGGACCTCATTCTGCAAATGACAGGCACACTATTTCAAGGCTTGTAGATGTGTGACTATCCTAATGGGACTAAGGATACCCCCTGCCATGCACATGGGCCAAAACAAGATGGTATCCATATTAAATGGAGATGACACTTGCAAACCTAAAATTATGTATACATAACTATTACAAAAATTGCCAAGTCAAAAAGGGTGATATAAACTGAACTAAAATACATCTAACCAATCTCATGTACAAGAGGTAGCCATACTAAAAGGTGATGGCTCTTTCGATCCTCATTTATGAATACATAATTTGGTAGCAGGGACTAAAAAACGTCCAACCAATCTTTTAATCGCAGGTGAACAGGCTGCTGCATGGTGGTAAATACATTAATGCCCTAAATAATACTCCTTAACCACAGCAGAATTAGTGAGAGCTTTCTGATGAATGGCAACAAGCCATATTTCCGACTAAATCCTGAAAAGTTACACATAATTCTGCTGTGGTTAAGGAGTTGATTATTTAGGGCATTACTGTATATGTGCCAAACTTCATAGAATTTTACCAGGAAATGAAGGAATACAAGCTTGCACAAATGACAAAATTATGTATATTGATAAACTATTCTCAAAGTTGAAAAGGAGGATACAGTAATGCCCTGAATAATCGACTTCTTAACCACAGCAGATTTATGGGCAACTTTTCAGGATTTAGTCACCTGATTTAGTGGGAAATATGGCTTGTTGCCATTCATCGGAAAGCTCTCACTGAGAGCTTTCTGATGAATGGCAACAAGCCATATTTCCCACTAAATCCTGAAAAGATACCCATAATTCTGAGTCGATTATTTAGGGCATTACTGTAACTACATATAGCAAAAAATTTCAGATGGATTTCATAATTGCAGGTGTGCAGGTTCAGATGATTGTCAATATTATGCCAACTTTTAAAAAACATTGACCAATAAATGAAGTAATACAAACTCTGAATAATTACATGGTTGCAAAAAATTTCTAAATTTCTAAATAGCACGGATCTCATAAACACAGGTGCCCTGGTTCCCATGGTACTAAATATTTGACAAGTTTAAATAACAATTTACTGAAAAATGAAAGAATATAATCTCTGACAAAGTTATGTCCATGGACGGACAGATGGACGGCTAGACGGATGGACAAGCTGATTCCAATATACCCCCTTCAAATTTGGATAACGATTGTTGGAGTTACCTCACTTAATTTGTGACACTGAAAGATTGACCGACAGATCATTTATGTTGAGTTTAGTTGTACAATTCACAACTTGCTCATTCACAGAATATTACACTACTGCAGACCTGTATTGCTTAATTAGCTATGTTGAATACAGTAATGCTCTAAGTAATCTACTTCTTAACCACAGCAGAATTATGGGTAACTTTTCAGGATTTAGTCGGAAATATGGCTTGTTGCCATTCATCGGAAAGCTCTGAGAGCTTTCTGATGAATGGCAACAAGCCATATTTCCGACTAAATCCTGAAAAGTTACCCATAATTCTGCTGTGGTTAAGAAGTCGATTACTTAGAGCTTTACTGTATAACCCAATAAATTTATTCCCTAACTGGTTGATGAACTCAAATGAAGTGTCTCAACAAGAATACTCCTGTTCTGTGACTGGAGTATTTTCACAAGAAACATACAGTAATGCCCTAATTAATCGACTGCTTAACCACAGCAGAATTATGGGTAACTTTTCAGGATTAAGTCGGAAATATGGCTTGTTGCCATTCATCGGAAAGCTCATCGGAAATTTGAGACCACATGATCCCTGGCGGTGCGAATAAAAGGCAAGGCAGAGTTATGTCCCCTTGTTACGCTGGTCGGAGCACTGCCATCACGTGCTAGTGTCTGTTTGGAATACTAAATTCCATGGAAATTCCATTAAAATACAGTACTTCCCTAAATAATCGACTCCTTAACCACAGCAGAATTATGGGTAACTTTTCAGGATTTAGTTGGAAATATGGCTTGTTGCCATTCATCTCGGGGAGAGCTTTCCGATGAATGGCATCAAGCCATATTTCCAACTAAATCCTGAAAAGTTACCCATAATTCTGCTGTGGTTAAACAGTCGATTAATTAGGGCATTACTGTAGTTCTACTTTTCAGGAAGGTCTTCTTGATAAGAGTAGGTTTTTTGCTATTTCCTGGATTAACTGATACAAAATAAAATGTGTTTCAATTCAGTTTTGCAGCTAGAACTCTAAAGCTTGAAGTCAGATATCTTGTGATGCCGTAAATGATAATAGTAGAGCCATGTACATGTCGCAACATCATTAACATATGAAATTCAGAATTTCAATCTCAGGTATTTTTCTGTAACGGATAGAACAAAATACTTGTATGGCACTAGCATTTAACATTGAGTGCACAACACAGTTATCTTAAATGTTGTGATTGTTTTTCAAATCAGCAGCTGGTCCTATGATGAATATGACCACACATAACTGAGTGACTGATAATCTGCTAAATTAATCAGGGTAACTATGGCAGGGTTCAAGCTTCCTATAAGCATAATATAATGTAGAAATTAATTAATCAGGGAGAAAGAACACTTAACCCTTTCATGATGGGAGCTGTGCTGGTGCAGCATTAAAGATCATATGCCAGTACATTCTCTTATATACATATGTAGGAGTTTCTCATAGGGAGCCTCGATTATATAAGAGAATGCACTGGCTTAAAAGGTCAAGGTAAATATTGTTACATGTGGGCCAATGCATTATCTTATATATGTGAGGCTACCTATGGGAGACCGCATATATAAGAGAATGCATTGGCACAGGGTTTTCGCAAAATTCAGGAAGCTCCAGTCATGGAAGGGTTAACCCTTTACCCAACAAAACGGCCATAACCGGCCAAATAAAGCTTCAACAGCCTAAAATATCTTCGGTCTGTCTCAATAAAACCATACAAATATGGATATCATTGGAACCGGCTCCTTGACCACATTGTGATAGTTACAGTTATACCCTGTGCCAATGCATTCTCTTATATATGCGAGTCGACCATAGGTCGCCTCGCATATATAAGAGAATGCATTGGCCTAAAAAAAATCTTTTTTTAAAACTTTTTACCATTTTTTCTTACATTCTTTAACAATTTTATAATTTTTAATGTGTTAAGCCAATGCATTCTCTTATATATGCGAGGCGACCTATGGTCGACTCGCATATATAAGAGAATGCATTGGCACAGGGCCCTTCTGTTGGGTAAAGGGTTAACAGTGAACTATTTCATGACTCATATGGATTTGATACTTTAATATATCCCATTAACTTACTGAAAAGAATCATAACATTGCTCAGAAGGATTTTCTACTGGCCACCCATTAAACTTACCAATGTGAACCCCCGGCATGATCCAACGATGAGTTGTCATTCACTGCGAACATGATGAATTCTTTCTCCCTATGAGTCTCGAGAATAGCAGATAATTCCTCATCTGAATAAATATTCAGGCCTTTAGATTAGCGCTGGGCACATCAGGGAAAACCATAGTTTGGCCTGGTATAGTAATGCTCTAAATAATCGACTTCTTAATCAGCAGAATTATGGGTAATTTTTCAGGATTTAGACAGCCATATTTCCGACTAAATCCTGAAAAATTACCCATAATTCTGCTGTGGTTAAGGAGTCGATTATTTAGGGCATTACTGTAGGATGATAATATTTAAAAATTTGGGCCAAAAAACTTGAAATTGTTGCATAAATTTCTGAGAATGACCATTTCCAGGATAGATTTCATTGATATATCAATAGAAATTTCAGTGTTTTTCAGTACTACAGGTATATACTGGTATATAAAACTAGCTATGCAATGACAAACATTCCATTCTCATTTTTATTTTGGGCACATTTCAATATTTTGGGCACAGCATTTTCCAACCTGAAGTTGGGGGAATATAAAGGCTTGTATTGTTTACTTTAACTCATTCAGTGCCGGCGACGACGAGATATCTCATCGCCCGAAAAACGCCATCTGTGTGCCGGCCACGATATCTCGTCGCCCAACACACCATGTTTAAAACATGCTGCCTACTGTGCGAAACTCACAATTTCAATGTGGTGCACATGATTTGAGTGACCTTGCTCAAGGGTCACAACTTGCTCTTGTATTTGTTTTTCTGTATGTTGTCTGCTTTTATTACCTGAACAGTGAACACCCCTCAAAAGAATAATAGACCGTTTCAATGTATACTTCTATAACTGAATGGGAGAAACCATTTAGTTTAGAAAGGGTTAATAATTAGGACTGACAGTGCATACTTGTACAGACACTTCTGTGGTCTAAACGTGTCTAGCAAGTGATAGAAAGCTCTTGCCACAAGGAGCAAAAAGATGTCCCCTTAAAACTTTCATGATTCACCATATGGAACATCTACAGTAATGCTCTAAGTAAACGACTTCTTAACCACAGCAGAATTAAGGGTAATTTTCAGGATTTAGTCGGAAATATGGCTTGTTGCCATTCATCGGAAAGCTCTCCCCGAGAGCTTTCCGATGAATGGCAACAAGCCATATTTCCGACTAAATCGTGAAGTTACCCATAATTCTGCTGTGGTTAAGAAATCGATTACTTAGAGCATTACTGTAGTTTGAATCGGATAAGGTGATAGGATAAGTGTTGTAGGATTGGCACCAACATCCTCTGTATGGAGTTCAGACACACTTAATAAAACAAAGATTCTAACTGGTTAACATTATCAGTTACATTGATATGTCTATATGCAAGATGTTCCTCTTTCCAAAGGCACCATATTAACATATTAATATGAAGCTTGAAAAATAATGTGAGACATTAAATGTCATATTTGAGTCGTTATCTACCTGCAGCAAGCTTAACGAACTGTGTCACATCTGGCCCAACTAAACTCAATTTGTCAGCCGAATGGTTGAATTTCTCCCGCTCAAAATACCTGTAAGAAAAATTAATACATTACTAACATTAGTGTAAATTATCATGTTTCTGGGACATAAATTTACGCTAATCACTTTGTAAGTTGGTATTTACATAGTTTCTAAAAAGATCTTTTGTAAAATTCAACTTTGTTCCCTTATTCAAGTATTTTATTTGATTGCCCATCGAACAGTACAATTTCATAGTTTTGACTGATGCATTAAAATTTCTTTAAGGCATATAAATACATTTATGGGAAATATCTTTTCCAAAGTGACTGAACTCCCATTAGGAGAGGAAGAAATACGAAAGCACAAGCGGTCAATGCATTCGTATTCTACTGTATAATTTAATGCATCGCTTACTCTCGGGCTCCAAATAAAAGTGCAGGCCCAAATAATAGTGCAGGGGGGAAATTCCATTGAAAGTTAATAAAAGTGCAGACCCAAATAATAGTGCAGGGGGAACTTCAACTGTTAAACATATTATTTTTACAGTTCGTGTAGGTCAAGTATAGGAATCAACATAGTACGGTATGTGTCATGTGGTGTTTTATTCAGTATTTAAATGTTCACATGTGTGTCATATATTTGAATATGTACATGCATAAAGATATAAACTCATCATTTTGGTATCAGATCGAGTCATATAGAAATCTTGAGTTTGTGCTGATTTCAATTTTCATAGCCTCAAAATTAATAAACTTGCAGACCCAAATAAGCACTGTGCAGGGGGGAAATTTCCCAAGAAAATAATAAACGTGCATGCATGTTTATTTGGAGCCCAAGAGTAGTGTGTTTTCTATTTTGTAGATATGGTTAATCACGTGGCTTTCCATACATTCTAACCGGAGAAATTCAATTAAAACATAGAGAGAGCCTGTTTTGAGCAGCCAATCAGAAAGTTTGTTTCATTTTATCCTAGGATGAGATTAAATAAAGATGGACATGCTAAGTTGACAGCTTAGGTGCCTGGCCCAAGATTTACTGACTGAAAAGTCAATTAAACACTATTTTAATGAAAACATATTGATAAATCGTTAAGCAAATGTCACGTAAAAGATATCAAGACTGCTGTGAGTAGATGGCAAAAGATATTTTTGTGAATCTCATTGTTATGTTGGTCTAGTAAAAGTAAATTCCCTTCGCGATAATGCGATGCATGTGTTGAAATGTGGAAATTGGGTCCACAAAGCCCTTAATCCCCATTCAAAATTGTTCACATAACCTCTAGGGGTGTAACGATTCATCGATGTATCGATGTGACCGCGATACAGCATTGACGATACGGTCATCAATACGGGCGTTCAAACGATACATATCTCGATACACAAATTGCATGTTGTTATTACCTATTCAGGTAAGTAAGCAGCGGTCACCACAAACGAGAAAGATCAATGTTGAATCAGTATTTAACAAAAAATTAAGGTAATCCCCTCAATAAGTTATAAAAATGATAAACATTCCCTATTTATCACGGAGTAACAGTGAGGCCAAAAACAGACCGAATTGTATCAATTTGCATGTGTAGACAATCTGATGCCATCTTCTTGAAACACATGTATTGTATTAATAGAACAATCAGCTAATGATCCACTGATCAAAGCACAGACCTGACCTGAGTGACATCAATTTTAATGACCTATTTCAATAGTACACGTCATGCAGCAAGTGAACGACTTTGTCAATAACATGTCATTTACAGCCGGCGGAAAACATTTGATGCATGCTATTGCTACAATTTCACCAGAGTGATGCAGCTGCTGTAGTCTCAACCTATATCATATCAATCTACATGTATGTCTTTCCCGTGTCACGTCAACACTGCATGGACACTGTACTCTGTGCACTGGCCCATGCATGTGGGTTGCTGAGCAATTGTTAAACTTCCCGGATTAAACTTTTCAACAGAAATGTACCCCCCCCAGTTCACATTATAAAGTTGACAACTTGACATGAATAATTAATATAAAGCCCCTCCCATTTAACTGTCAATCTCGTGACACTGATTGAGAGATTTCCAGAGACGACGTTCCTCATTGGTCAACAGGTAGTGTTTGTACTCTCTAATTAAATTTATTCAGACAATGCAGTGCAACAATCTTTTTATTATGGGCTCAATGTCGGCATCTTTCCGGTCCGATGGGATATCACTGATAGTCGATACATCGACGAGGCTTTAATTATTTTTTTTTACAATACAATACAAGTTGCAACAACAAACATTTTAGATGAACATCTAGTACACTCATCTTAGCGAGTTCATGTAGGCCTACCTGTAGCCATGCAAGCACATATACCCGCCTGTCGTTATACCGTAAATCAGTGTATATACAGTCCGTATGAAGACTCGGCAATATCGCTATAATTTTAGGGAAGTAAAATCGCGATACGTATCGTATCGTGACATCTGTATCGCGATAAACATCGATACACCCTATACCCCATATCGTTACACCCCTAATAACCTCCCCTTAAAATGTAGCTCAATCGTGCTATGATAGACAAAGTGAGATACGTAGCCAGTTTTGAATGTGTGCCCGACCTGTCCACATCTAAATGAGTCAAGGAAACTTGAGATTGATAAACTGATAAACTCAGAAAGGCAACGAAATTAGGAAACGCTTTGAAATGCTTCAATGGAGAGTCAGACCATACTCAAAACAAAATCCTATTATGTTGTCATTTATCCAATGAGGGCCTTCAAGAATTTTTAGATCAGACTTCCTCAGGAGACTGTCATTAAAGCTGAGAATAACTGATTGATCGTCATCATCCATAATTGGTCATGTCAAGAAGGTGAAGGGCAAAAATAGAATTCTTCGGCCGCTAAGATCCCCCGATGATTCCCGAACATCACTCGGTGCTAAGATCCCCCGAAGATTCCCGAACATCACTACCGAACCTGCGACGGAGATTCTTGGCACAAACACACTGTGCATGTAACACGTTATAACACGTTATCTACCATTCGTGTGACAGAATCCACCATACCGATTTCATTTTAAAAGTGTTTTTAAAGCCAAAATCGTTGGATTTGTGTCCGACGATTAGTTTTCTTGAGTAAATTGTCCCAACCTGCAAGTTTATTTGTGTCACACAATTAACTCGATTTGCTAAATTCTCCTAACCTGCAATGGCACGCGCATAATTATGTCTAACGAAATTTAAATTCAATGGACAAAATCTCACACACCTGTGTTTTTTATATAACTAAATACTCAACATATATATATATATATTAGGTACTTTCTGATATGTTTTACAGTATTATCTACTATGGCAGGCAATCAAATAATGATACAAACTAGGAAATATTTTGTTATAGTGCGCATGAATATACGTTGGAATGTTTGCACGCGATTCCATGTGACGTCACAGTTCATTCATAAATGTTGTTTTGAAGCGCTCACATTGCGAATTTCAATTTCAGTCACTATCACTACCAGTCTCTATTACTGCAATTCGTCTCCGTTTTCTCTATGTTGGTTGATCGGATTGAGGATTATAGTTATTGTACTGTGCAATCTCATTTGATGTGAAACACGTGTCGAGGAAATGTTAAAACAATTTCAAAACTGCAGCGGCAATTTTTGTTGTTGTGTATTTCCGAAACATACCGAATGGCCTCGGGAATAATCGGGGGATCTTAGCGCCCGAAGAATTCTACTCTTGCAGGTGAAGGTCACTTTTGATAAAGTAGAGTTATCGTTCTTAGTAAGTGACGTTTTCGTTAACCCTATCATGACTTTCAGAGCTTCCTGCAATTTTGCGAAAGCCCTATGCCAATGCATTCACTTATATATGCGAGTCTCCCATAAGGTCGCCTCGCATATGTAAGATAATGCATGGGCCCCAACTATATTTACATTGACCTTGGGAGACTCGCAAATATAAGAGAATGACTGGCACAGGGTTTTCAATTGATAGGCCAACTGCATCACCGCAGCTCCCGTCACGACAGTGTTAACCCCTTTGTACATAGTCGATACCACTCTGGAATGAAATGCGTCTGACACGTCACCGTGTATTTTTGGAATTTGATGCTAAATTGCCTTATGGTACGTATTCCAGAAAGAATGGAAATATGAGAGGATTTACATGTACATTTTACTCGTTTTTTACAAAGTTTTAGCTAATATACATGTAATTTATTTTTCAGATAGGTTGTGTTTTATTCACGTTACTGTTTATGTACATATTCATTGTTTTAGAAGTCAGTTAAGAGCTTAAATGTATTACAGCCAAAATAGCCACAACACATGTTTGGCTCATGTAATAGTTTGCAGGGGGGGGGGTGAGATATCACTGGATATGCTGGGAAATTTATAATTTGTTTTTTGTTTTTTGAAAATTGGATGCATATACCTTATACAGTAAGTTATACTGGTGTTTTGTGTACACATATCAGCTAAATCAGCTTCTGTTGGGTTACTGTATTTGTCCACTAGATCGATGCATTAGAATGTCCATTTAGTAGAGCCTGTGCTCTACTATTTAGTGGACGGGCCCCTAAGATTGCCCACACGTTGTTCCTGATATTATCGTTCAGCCTTAAATTGAACCCCCGACTGCGTGAACCCTTGCGACTTGTCCAGGATGAAGATGCTCCAGGCGTTATCTGCACCAGGCGAGTCCTGTTTGATGAAGTCCACGTGGATGACCTCTTTTTATGGGTGTGAGCTCACATTATCAAGAGGATTTTCTGAAACAAGTTCGCAAATATGCCGGGCCATACATTTTTTATTTGATTGTAATTTTTTGTCGTTGCAGTATAAATTTTTAGCCGGAACTAAAACAAATATTAATCAATCTCAAACAAATATTAACTGATTTCATTTTTTAGCACATTTTGAAAATGCCCGCCGTTTGTGACTGCTTGTTTTATTATGAATATCGACACATTCATTTTAGCCGTTGATAATGCCAGTAACATAATCCACCTATAATAATCATAGTTAGTAAGAATTATGACAATTATTGTACAAGTTGCTCTAAGTTGCTAATTTCCCTCATAGCAACATACCTACCTCATGGGTACATGTAGTCCAAGTCTTCTCGTACTAAAGCCGGCTAAGATATTGGGATGGAGGTGCCGGTACCTCCATCCCAATATCTTAGCCGGCTTTAGTACGAGAAGACTTGGACTAGGGTATACATGCAAGGAATGATGGTAGATATATGGACAATTTGCTAACGGTTGATACATATATTTGTGAAAACAAGATCTTGTTTGCTTCCCAATATATACGTACTTTTATATTGAAATAAATTGTTCTATACTATAGTACAAAACCTCGTGGTTACTTGCGCTATACATTAGTTAAAATATAGGATGACTCCATCTTTTTGTTATCAGCATATCCATGAAAGTTCTATTTGTTCTATAAATATAGATGCTTTTCCTCTTATTCAGTAAAACCTGCTAGAGTCTCACCAGAAGCCATTGCCAATTTGTTTTGTCAAAACGTTATACATGAGAATCCAACTCGGTAGTTGGCTGAAATTATAAAGAGAATCAATCAAGGTTTTTTGGACAGTATTTGTCTGGTACAATTTTATCAACAGAGTTCTATAAGTAATTTTATTGACATTTCGGGGAATTGGAAGACACTCGTGGAATGTTGTGGAAAATATAAATTCACCGTATAGGATCGACGAATATATATTCTTGTTCGACAAATTTTCCTGAACAAAGAACAAAATGGAAATGTTTCTATTAGTTCTTGAGATTTAACTCTGGCAGTACACGAGGCCGCCTATGTATTAAAGTTTTCTCGAAATCGCGAGGAAACGAAGGAATTTTGGGTTCAATTTACTGATCCTACGTTGATTTTGAAATATTGTTCTGCTCTAAAATTGATTTCCCACACTCTTTATTTTGACTTTCTTGCAATTATAAGAACACGTTTTCACAGAAGATATCTACATATATGTTTTTATGACATTTTTCCATTTTTTTCTGAAAATCGACTCGAAAAAAAGTTAATTCGGAGGATTTTGCAATTTGTTTTTTCATTTCAAGCTAATTAATAATCGCTGATGCATGGTATTTGTCATGTGTTCATCAAATCTTTGAATTTAATGATAGAAAACTACCGATCGCTTGATTTTATCATTTTCTGAAAAATAAAAAAAAATAGTATTTTAGAGGGAAGGGTTAATGTTTAATGCCAGGTTACTTTATTGTTGCTCCGTTGGCAGTGGTTTTTACATCTACCAACCTTTTGTTCACAGGCAAAGTTTACAAAGCTATAATATTTTTGATCCAAACAAAATTTTCCGATTGACAATACCTAATTATAAAAGGGCGTATTAAATTTGAAAAGTTATGAATAAATTGAGACAAATCATAAGTTTTTTCCCAAATATGTGAAAATGGACAAAAAATACACCACCAGTTGTTTTTTGATCGTGCTTGCACACACTTCATTGTCGTTATATGAGTTTAGTAGATATAAATGACTCCAAATACATTTGCAGTGCACCATGATTATATGCCTGAGGATTGAGGAATATTGATATATGGTCTCAGCGTTGTCTCACTTGATTTTTATTACAATTGGACATCTTTTATAACAGCAGATTATAATCACCGTGACCGACAGATGACACCCGTCATTTGATAAATATAAATAAAAAATGAGAGGGGAGCAACGAAACTTGAATTTTTTTGGATTGGCTTACGGACTAACCGTTCTGGAAACTTTTTATCCATCCGTCCGAACAAATTTCGGCGGGGGATATAGCAATGTGTATCGTCCGTCCGTCTGTCCATCCGTCGCCCGTCTGTATGTCTGTCCCGAATAGTAATCATGGGGGGGGGGGGATTTCGAACAATTATAAACGGATTCCATTTTTTTTTGGGTATACGCGTTCACAATGGCTATATCTTAAACAAGTTCGCAAACTAGGCCCGGCCGAAAATTTTCACCAGAGTTACGACCCTTTGACGATTTTAGCGTGTTGCACCCAGGAAAAGTTGTCGAATTATTTCGAACAATTATCAATGGATTTGAAAGAGGCTTAGTATGGGTGTGAGCTCACATTATCAAGAGGGTTTCTGAAACAAGTTCGCAAATATGACCCGCCATATGAAATCCAGTCGGAAGTCGGGATTTTTTTTACCCTGTGCCAATGCATTCTCTTATATATGCGAGTCGACCATAGGTCGCCTCGCATATATAAGAGAATGCATTGGCCTAACAATTTTTTACAATTTTAATAATTTTTTCTTGTATTCTTTAACAATTTTATAATTTCACCCATACAGAGCCCCAGACAAACATGAGCAGACGACACTCTTCTAGGCGCTTCTATATATGTGTGGGGCTCCCTGCAGGGTAATGGATGTTTTTTTTTATTTTATGTCCTAAAAATTGTCAGAAACATTTATTTAAAAAAAATGATAAAAAATTGTTAGGCCAATGCATTCTCTTATATATGCGAGGCGACCTATGGTCGACTCGCATATATAAGAGAATGCATTGGCACAGGGTAAAAAAAATCCCGACTTCCGACTGGATTAGATATGCCCGGCCATACATTTTTTACCAATTTACGGCCCTTTGATTGTAATTTTTTGTCATAAATTTTTACCCGGAACTAAACCAAATATTAACCAATCTCAAACAAATATTAACTGATTTAATTTTTTAGCATATTTTGAAAATGCCCGCCGTTTGTGACTGCTTGTTTTATTATGAATATCGACATATCGTATTTGAAAACAGGATAACTGTCGGGGTTAGACCTCGACGTTGAAGTTCGAGTATACATGATGGTTCTTGTATTGACAATACTTAGTGATGCATATTTAATCTTAAATGACAACAGTGTTTACCAGAAACAAATAAGCGAAGTTATGACTAAAATCAATATGTTTTTAACTACGGTGTTGCTATCTGAAGCTTCCGGTGATTGCTAATTATCAACATCAATTATCTCACAGCTACCCCATGGTATGCCGGTCTTAACCCTTTATCCAACAGAACGGTCCTGTGCCAATGCATTCTCTTATATATGCGAGTCGACCATAGGTCGCCTCGCATATATAAGAGAATGCATTGGCTTAACACATTAAAAATTATAAAATTGTTAAAGAATGTAAGAAAAAATGGTAAAAAGTGTTAAAAAAATATTTTTTTTAGGCCAATGCATTCTCTTAAATATGCGAGGCGACCTATGGTCGACTCGCATATATAAGAGAATGCATTGGCACAGGGCATAACTGTAACCATCACAATGTGGTCAATGAGCCGGTTCCAATGATATCCATATTTGTATGGTTTTATTGAGACAGACCCAAGATAATTTAGGCTGTTGCAGCTTTATTTGGCCGTTTTTGGCCGGTTTGTTGGGTAAAGGGTTAAATCTTTGTCTTTACGGTATAGGCGTACTTGTGTTCCAATATGTTTGAACACAAACAAATCGATTCTGAGAACAGTCTATAATTACATTCAATGGATGTGCCTCAGTGAAAGCGTTATAAATGGGCAATGTATATCTACTTATTGCTCCCAGCTTTCCAGCCTTATATTAGACATGTTTTAAAAGCATTATACAAACCAGTATTTAATTATCTTATTAAATAATTCATGTCCATATTTGTAAACATAATTCGAGGGGATCCTGGCACGGAAGTGGTTTGGGGGATTTTCGACATAATCAAGTGACGCTGCTGAAAATATGTGACAAAATATCACCATTATTAAAATCTCTGCAAGGCTTAACCCTTCCATGACTGGAGCTTCCTGAAATTTTATCGAAAATCCTGTGCCAATGCATTCTCTTATATATGCGAGTCTCTCACAGGGAGCTTCGCATATAATTAATTATAAGAGAATACATTGGCCTAACAACATTTACCTTGCTCTTGTAAGCCAATGCATTCTCTTATATATGCGAGTCTCAAATAGGGAGCCTCGTATATATAAAAGAATACATTGGCCTAACAATTTTACTTTCACCTTGTAAGCCAGTGCATTCTCTTCTATATGCGAGTATCACATAGGGAGCCTCGCATATATAAGAAAACACATTGGTCTAACAATATTTATATTCACCTTGGAAGCCAGTGTATTCTCTTATATATGCGAGTCTCACATAGGGAGCCTCGCATAGATAAGAAAATATATTGGCCTAACAATATTTACCTTCACCTTGGAAGCCAGTGCATTCTCTTATATATGCGAGTCTCACATAGGGAGCCTCGCATATATAATATAATATATTGGCCTAACAATATTTACCTTGGACTTGGAAGCCAGTGTATTCTCTTATATATGCGAGTCTCACATAGGGAGCCTCGCATATATAAGATAATATATTGGCCTAGCAATATTTACCTTGGACTTGTAAGCCAGTGCATTATTTTATATATGCGAGTCTCACATATGGAGCCTCGCATATATAAGATAATACATAGGCCTAACAATATTTACCTTCACCTTGCAAGCCAGTGCATTCTCTTCTATATGCGAGTCTCCCATAGGAAGCCTCGCATATATACGAGAATACATTGGCCTAACAATATTTACCTTCACCTTGGAAGCCAGTGCATTCTCTTATACATGCGAGGCTCACATATGGAGCTTGGCATATATAAGAGAATACATTTACCTTGCCCTTGTAAGCCAGTGCATTCTCTTATATAAGCGAGTCTCAAATAGGGAGCCTCGCATATATAAGAGAATATATTGGCCTAACAATTTTACTTTCACCTTGTAAGCCAGTGCATTCTCTTCTATATGCGAGTATCACATAGGGAGCCTCGCATATATAAGATAATATATTGGCCTAACAATTTTACCTTCACCTTGTAAGCCAGTGCATTCTCTTATATATGCGAGTCTCACATAGGGAGCCTCGCATATATAAGATAATATATTGGCCTAACAATATTTACCTTGGACTTGGAAGCCAGTGCATCCTCGCATATATAAGAGAATACATTGGTCTAACAATATCTACCTTTACATTGTAAGCCAGTGCATTCTCTTATATATGCGAGTCTCCCATAGGGAGCCTCGCATATATAAGAGAATACATTGACCTAAAAAATTTACATTCACCTTGTAAGCCAATAAAGGGTTAATGTCAGTCTCTTTAAAATCTTATGATATTAAATCTCATTAGATTTTCTTCTGAAGAACTGTAATAAATTGTGACAATCGTTGAATTTCTGCAATATCATATAAGTAGTGTGCTTCGAGTGCCCCTTTTCAACACCAATAATTAGTAAGTTAAAGTTGAAAGTCTGTTTCAATCTGAAGTTATTTATTAGTGATATTATGAAAATCCCTTAACAAGTTAACAATGACATATATTTTTGCAGAGAATATTGTTCTTTCATATATTTCTTCATAGCATCAACAAAACTCAAACCATTCATTCGGATCATGTATGAAAGTGTGAGAGTATTTATACTGTATTGTTAAAAAAATAAAAAATTGTAACTTTGTTGATTATATGCAAGATGTTGAATAAAAAATATTGTATTGTAATGTATTAAAGATCTGATTTCTAGGACGACAGGGCTTTCCCAATGACGTAATACATTGTTTCCAAAAATGAGGGTATGCCCGGTGAAGTAAAGGTGTGAGGGAATTATAGTATTTATTAAAGCTGGGTTTTTAATAGTTATTGACTGAATTCCACAAAGAACTGTTGCGTGAACAACCAGTGAAATAGCACACAGTCTGAAACATAGCCAATAGAATAGATGGATTCCCATCAAACACAGAAATACAATCTTTATCACAGTTTCACCGGGGATAATCTGAGCCAACTGGGCACTAATAAGTGTAGTTATTTCAGAAATATTCCTTCCTTTTGGAATGATTATATTCACTAAATAACGGACATATTCAGAAATCAATAGTTTTTTCGTTAAAGGTACTCAATCCAATTCGATGGTCCCCATATAATCAGATTCCAACAACAACAACAACAACAACAACAACAACAACATTTTTAGAAATGCCGCTTCAATTATAAGAATAGTTTAATTGCCCAAAAATAATGCTACCCACTGACAACTATAGTATAACATTGGCCGAAACGTGTTATGTATCAACATGTTGTTCGACGAAATTTGGCCATATTATCAACACAAAGTCTCTTGGTTTTAGAGTTATCCATCTTCATCCGCAATTTGGTCCGAGACCTTCGGCTCGTCGACTTTTTCTGGGCCACTAATAAGTCTCGATGGTGAAAAATAATAGATTTCAAAAATCGATATCTAATAAATCTAAGCATTGATAGGTGGGTTCCTGGACTCAAATCAATTTTTTTTACCCCCCCCCCCGAATCCAAATAAATAGCAATTTAGGGGCGCTTAATCTGATTATGCATCTTTAAATTCATCGTACCGCACAAGTACTGGAGAAATGTTTTTTTTTTTAAAGAGAAATGTTTTTTAAAGATCCACAATCTTGAGTCCATATATACAGTCTCTCATTTATATAAATTATTATTAATACAAATTGATGATATGTTCCTGGAATACAAACTGTTTCAATTTAAACTTGTTTTGTATTTATCAAACTCTGTCACAGACAATGTCATGTATATCGGTGTCATACACATAAAAATATCTACCTATCTATTCTAAAGCCTGCCAATGAATGTTACACATGCAGTTTCAACCTCATTATTTTCGGGAATAGAAGACTTATACATGCGTGTATATAGTAGTTTCTTGGTGCCATATCATATATGGTGCATCTTTAGACACAAACGTGACCCGCCATATCAAATCCAGTCGGAAAGTCGGGATTTTGTTACCATGTGCCAATGCATTCTCTTATATATGCGAGTCGACCATAGGTCGCCTCGCATATATAAGAGAATACATTGGCCTAACAATTTTTTACAATTTTAATAATTTGTTCTTGTATTCTTTAACAATTTTATAATTTCACCCATACAGAGCCCCTGCAGGGTAATGGATGTTTTTTTTATTTTATGTCCTAAAAATTGTAAGAAACAGTTATTTAAAAAACAAAAAACATGATAAAAAATTGTTAGGCGAATGCATTCTCTTATATATGCGAGGCGACCTATGGTCGACTCGCATATATAAGAGAATGCATTGGCACAGGGTAAAAAAATCCCGACTTCCGACTGGATTTGATATGGCGGGTCACAAATGCACATGATTCTAAGCCTTGACATCTCATCTCACGGGGACTACGAATTACAACCACGGCATGCAACATTTCAAGTTAAATGGGGTCATGGGCTCCAATGATATGGAAGCCGTATTTTCGATCGAATCACCGACATGCTTCCATGAATACGTAGTGCCCCACACGAAGGTACTAATCGATGGGAGCGTATTTGTAGATGGAATAGTTTTGGTTACTGTTGCTATTATCAAATATACATCTGCATCAAAATGGATTACAAGCTTGTATATCGATCGACGAAGTTGTCTTCGGTGTCCATGGAGCAAACATAATCGTTTCGAAGCCTAGTCAAGTGGCCCTCTGTATTATAATGGCGAGATGATGGAGGCCTCTATATTATAATGGCGAGATGATGGAGGGCTATATATGTTGAACTATATATAGTTGATGTTGACATACAAAGGCGACGCTATTAAAGAAAAAGTACATATATATTTTTTAAAGTACCATGTATTGCGGTCGCTATATAGAAAATCAGATCGAATCAAGACAAGACCATTTTATGAAGGTTGCATATACATAACTACATGTATAATAGCTATTTGAATAACGATTTTAAAGATATTTAAAGGGTTCTTAATCTACGTTTACCACAACGGCATGCAAACTAATTCAACAAAATCTTATTGAAAATCCATATATAAATCCTTTTTTTTTAAATATAAAATATACTTATTTATAAGTACAGTAATGCCCCTAAATAATAGACTCCTTAACCACAGCAGATGAGCTCAATGAGAGCTTTCCGATGAATGGCAACAAGCCATATTTCCGACTAAATCCGGAAATATTACCCACAATTCTTCTGTGGTTAAGGAGTCGATTATTTAGGGCATTACTGTACCTATACTCAACGAAGCTATAAAAAAAAAATCAAGATGTGAGTCAGTGACTCAGTATTACTTATAAATATTTGAACGTTACATAATTATCTTATCTTATTGAAATGCCCAGCAGTGTGTTACGCGGTGTTTCCCGCGTTAAAACTAAACAAAATATTTAATTGATATGTTCTCAATCTATCGGCAAATATACATATATAGGAATAGTTGAATAATTCTGAATTCATTACCATTCAATGCCAAATATTAACCCATATCACAAACGTTTATATGGTGCCCCTACCCGAATTGACTCGAATTCCACCACTTAGGAATATTTCCACTCTATTAATTATAAATGCCTCGTTGATATGACTATATAAGATTGATGAATGGAACATGATGATGGGTGATGCTTATATTTTTGTTGTTTTATGTATATTGAGTGTAGTGAATATCATGTTATTGATCTAATTCACCTGATTCATATATCGCTTTAGATATAAAAACTCTCGTTAAAACACTTTTAAAACACATCCTCAAATATCTCCGTTATTTCAGGGTATTTGGGAATATATTTACGCTGTAATATAAATAACTCGTGGATATGACAATATAAGATTGATCAATGAACTATGATCTCAACGGACTAAGCTAGAGTAGATGTTCATGGCTTGATCTAGACATATTGTCATTCCACATTTGGCTACGTTCCACCTGATTCGCATCGCGTTACATATTATATATAAACAACTCTCTTTATAAACATTTAAAAAAACACTTCTTCAAATATGTTAGTCAATGTTAATCCTCGATTAATTATGAGAACAATCTTAAAAATGGACTATCTCTTTATAAACAAGTGTTATATAGTTACCTGGGTATAAACTGTTAGATATGAATCGAAGACCCCTGTCCGGAAATGATTCTATCGATTAATATTGATTATATTTCGAATATTTTCTGGTCTAAAATCGTGTTTATTTTTAACAGAGACCAGAACTTTCATTGTGTAATTTTGTCACAAATAAACGTTAATTAGACTCATTATCGCTTATAACTTTGTAATAAAACAATACAAACAATCAATCTGGGATATTTGACATTCGGAGCATAGTTATGGGAACACCCTAACGATCTCTATTGCTATATGGTAACGCCTGAATGGTCTGTTCTAAAAATAGAACACTAAAGTGTCCATTTTAATCATCTCATTTTATAATAAAATATTCGAATTAAAGTCAATATTAATTGATAGAAGCGTTCCGGACATAAGGGTCTTCAATTTCATATTTATTATTTTATACTATCGAAACTATTTCAAAATTGTTATATGAAGAGATAATCCATTTATAATATACATGTATCTTGATTTAATATATAGCGATCTTGCACGTGTGTCCCCTGTGGTTGGGATTTGCTATTGCGGAGGACTGGGTTAAAAAGCATGTTTTCAAACCACAAAAGTAACAGAAAAGAAATGGCTCAGACATCCAACAATTTATTTCCCTCCATACATTGATCGTCCATTATGATTTGTTCAGCTCCAGTGAAACACTGGTGCCCATCATATTCCAATGAAATTATTATTGAAACTGTCAATGTTCACACATTTTAGATTCTGTGGTCCAGAATACATTTAGAACATTATACTATATAGAACATGGCTATATATGGTTGACATTTCACTGGGCATACACGTTGCAGTAGATCATTTCCTCTCATCAGATCACTATGACACCAAAAAAAAAAAAAAAAAAAAAACGTCGTTACCGAGGGTTGGGGGGGGGGGGGGTGCATGGCCAGGGTATTGGTTAATTCATCTGTTTACGCCCTGATATTAACTGTTTAGCGGGGGTATATCAATGGCCCGTGAGTCCGTCAGTAAGTCATTACGTAACAACTTTGATGCTCTCTTTCTCAATCAAGACCAGCTGGATCTGAATTATCTTTAGTATGCTCACGAACCACCATGGGGAAAAGGATTTCCACATAGAACAAGTTTCCTCCATTAAAATATGATCCTTAGATTGAAAAAAAATAATCATATATTTCATCGAAAAGCCACCTCTGTTGGGGATACGTGGTGCCATGCATTTGTTAATAATTTTGTTTAAATACGATGCCGATAGGACATTTTAGTTGTTGCATGCATTCTAAAGGCTCGGTATAATTCAATTATGCGTGATGCATGTGATTTGTTATGCATGTACATGATAATAGCTATTTAAATTTTCATAGAACGCAACACTGGCTGTGAGTCGGCGATGGTTGTTGCGAGTCGAGCAGATGAGCCATCTTGATTGTGATGCACGGCCACTAGGAACATATTCAACCCATCATTATGAGGGTTCAAACGGATACGCAGCATTTATCTCGATGTAAGCTATTGAAAGGACTACCGTTTAGGGGTGTTTCCGTTGTTAATGTGGTGATGTCGTGGATACCATAATCATCACGGTATGGGCTGGACGAGGAGGTCGTGGGTTCTTTCCTGGCATGGGGTTGAATGAACATATCAATACAGCATTCCTATCGTAACATAAATATATATATATATATATACATGCGAATTGGATATCTGTCCGCTATATAAATAAACGTGCTACTATCTAGAGGACTCAAAAGGGGTCAAATAGTGGTAAGGTTTTATGAGGAAGATATGGAGAGGGCTAAACATTTCAAAGGTGACGATGTCGGAGTCAGGGATGGAAAATAGAAGAGTATGGGCATACAAATCGATGGAATTGTTTTAGTAAAAGTCATCTCCATGATACATGGACACTAATGGTGTGGTTTAAATATACCATAGTTCGAGTCAGGGACGGGGTAGGGGGGCACACCAAAAGTAATTAAACCCATTTATTGTCGATTACCTCCCAACTTATATGTGGACATGTAGGCAACTCCTTGTTATATACCAGGAATCAAATGGTGTAGGGTACATTTCCCGAAATGACGAAAGCACAACCATGTACAAAAACTTTGTGTTGCAGTATTCATTCAGCTCAAAACCCTGGGAACATTTTGAAAGTCTGACGGAGAACTTTATTACCTTGACAAATTAACGCAGGCAATATATTTCTCTGTTAGTACCTGTTCCTTAATTATGTAATGCACAGTAGGTGTCGGTCCCAGCTCGAGAATAAATGATTTAGTCGACTTTTGTTAGCCAATTTCACGATAAACATACATCGACTTCCCGGGAGAAATATTATAATTGTAAGCGGCAACACAATGCGAAATCGGCTCACAAAAGTCGCATAAATCATGCGGTAGCCGAGACATTCACATACTTTGAAATACATTATTAAGGAACATGTATTGAAATCACAGTTATTTTATAATGTATTAGAGTTCCCCGTCATAAGACCAGAAAGTTGCTATGTTTGAACAGGTGGAATATGATCTCTGCGAGAGCAGCGGGAGTAGAGATTAATGGCCTGGTCTACTGTATGTGTCCATATTTGTGGTTTAAATATCAATAACGCGACAACGAAACCAGTCGATAATCAGCCGATCGTGTTCTGCTATATATAGTGCATGTCATCATTCTGGACTTCGGGGGGGGGGGGAGGAGGGCTGTTTTGTTGAAAGCAACTTCAGACATATATAACAGTGATTATGATGATAATTTGATGTAGACGACTACGACGACGATTATGATAATGCGGCGACGATGAGGATGACGACGATGATCGATGAAGACGAAGAAGACGACGACGACGATGATGATGACGACGATAATGATGATGGTGGTGGTGGCGATAATGATGATGGTGGTGGTGATGATGTGTATGGCAAGCCAAACCGCTATTTAATATTAATTTTACTTAAAGAGATACTGTACCCAAAATGTTGTTGTTGGTTTCTATAGTCTCCGAGTCGGAGAATAAGGTAACAATTTTTCCATTATTTGAATGTCTGTTGAGTACGAAGTAGTGTTACGGATGGCAAATTTACCGGCATGCAAAAATACAAATTGTTGTTGTCGAGTAATTTTTGTTCAGTTTTCAACCAAATGAATCAAATAAAAGTTATATTATATGCATACTAGTCCCATATACTCATTTAAGTTATTGTATCGTCGCTAGTCAGTGAGTGGCTTGAGTGTTCTCCACGTATCATCATAATGTTTTAAACGATCGTGTGTGCGACCGGTTTAACAATCCATTATCCCTCAATTACTTTATTTGATTACAGAAATTCGTAATTTAATTGACGCCATTTATGGCTCCAGTCATAAATTCAATTTATATCAAATTATTATCTTTTAAATTATTAAATTTTAAGATAGCCTATTAACCTGAGCCTTTACAGAATACATCTTCGACTCAAATTACTTATGTTTCTATATATTATCGATATTAGATCGGTGTTGTCACCGGAAATTTAATGAAAATGGCGTACAGTACCCCTTTAAGTAAAATAAAGTGACACTTTATTTCACTTTCACTTAAGTGAAATAAAATGACATTTTATTTTACTTAAGTAAAATAAAGTGTCATTTTATTTTACTTAAGTAAAATAAAGCGCCATCTACATGGTTTTATTTTACTTAAGTAAAATTAAAACGCACACTAATTTTACTTAAGTGAAATAAAATTACCATTATGTTACGCCCTTTTTATATTTTACTTAAGTAAAACAGAATTTTACTTAAGTGAAATAAAACACAGTTTTTATTTAACTTAAGTAAAATTCTTTTTTACTGAAGTAAAATAAATGAACATTTGGGTTTATTTCACTTAAGTGAAATAAACGCCATCTACCGATCATCGATAGATGTCATTTGTTTTACTTAAGTAAAATAAAGTGCAACCGGATGTTAAGAGTTATTAATGATTTCCCCCAATCAGTTTAGAGACCATCGCCAAATCCCACCAAACCACAGGTGACCTTGTTATAAGGACAGCGAGTGTTTTATGATATACAGATGACAGATTAGAACCAACCTCATGCAATAAAATTGAAAACATTCCACACCCACTGCCAGTACAGCAATAATCAGAGAAAACTGCTAAAATGTGTGATGCGTTTGTGTTGTTTGATGCTTATTGTGCTGGTACATGCAGTGGGCGAATTTATTCTAGTCTCAGGTGCTCTAGTATTACATCTCACTGGGTGCACGATATATATTGCTTATAGTTCCCTCGAGTTGTCAGGTTAGAAGTTTTTTGCATAGGTCATACTTTTCAACATTTTAGTTATATGTTTGCGTAAGTTACACGAATGCATATTCTTTCTAATGTCACAGTTATGTGCTGGGCGGGGGGGGGGGGGTAGTTAATGAAAACAAATCTTATTTTGTTGGCCTTGTGTACGTATTCTGATCTCCGTGCGATGCAAATCTCCTATATCCCCTTCAGAGAATATTATATCAGTCTCTCGTATAACCCTGGAAATTGAGTCCAGTGTTGTTTCGACTGAATCTGCCATAATTATGTAAATACGTTAGGCCTATTATTAGTAAATGGAAGAAATCCGCCATTTATAATACACAACGGGAGATAACTTTCTCACGAACATGAACAGCACTCCCGGCGCACGTGCCAAGGGAGCAATTATTAGTTTGCAAGATGACTCCCATAGTGGGCGCTTTATTTCCCGTAAGTGAAATAAACGATTTCACTTAAGTGAAATAAACGCCATCTACCGGTCATCGATAGATGTCATTTATTTTACTTAAGTAAAATTAACGCATTATTTTACTTAAGTAGAACTCTTTTTTACTTAAGTAAAATAAAGGTAATTTTTTTATTTTGCTTAAATAAAAAAGAATTCTACTTAAGTTAAAACATGGTTAATTTTAATAAAGTAAAATTGTTTTTTACTTAAGTAAAATAAACAAGAGGTGGCATCAGAGATGCTGTGTCTCGTTTTCGGTGGCTTACCGCCGGTGGCTACCGCCAATGGGTGTGCATCAGTACCGGTAGACTAATTAATAGGTAAAATCGAAAAATGACTAATTAAGGGCCATAACTCCATCAAATTTTATCGGGCCAGGCTGGTTTTCGAACTTGTCCGAAATATTCTTGGCAAGTATGTCTATTCCAAATTTTAAACAAATCGGAGGACGTTTGTTGAAGTTATCGCGCTAACGAGCTAACAATTCACGAAAAATGACTAATTAAGGGCCATAACTCTATCAAATTTTATTGGGCCAGGCTGGTTTTCGAACTCGTCCAGGATATTATTGGAAGACACTTATATACCAAATTTTAGTTGAATCGGATGACGTTTGTTGAAGTTATCGCGCTAACGAGCTGAAAATTCGTAAAAAATGACTAATTAAGGGCCATAACTCTATCAAATTTTATCGGACCAGGCCGGTTTTCGAACTCATCCGAGATATTCTTGGGAGACACCTATATACCAAATTTCAATCAAATCGGATAACGTTTGTTGAAGTTATCGCGCTAACGAGCTAAAAATTCGTGAAAAATGACTAATTAAGGGCCATAACTCTATCAAATTTTATCGGACCAGGCCGGTTTTCGAACTCATCCGAGATATTCTTGGGAGACACCTATATACCAAATTTCAATCAAATCAGATAACGTTTGTTGAAGTTATCGCGCTAACGAGCTGAAAATTCGTGAAAAATGACTAATTAAGGGCCATAACTCTATCAAATATTATCGGACCAGGCCGGTTTTCGAACTCATCCGAGATATTCTTGGGAGACACCTATATACCAAATTTCAATCAAATCTGATAACGTTTGTTGAAGTTATCGCGCTAACGAGCTGAAAATTCGTGAAAAATGACTAATTAAGGGCCATAACTCTATCAAATTTTATCGGACCAGGCCGGTTTTCGAACTCATCCGAGATATTCTTGGGAGACACCTATATACCAAATTTCAATCAAATCGAATAACGTTTGTTGAAGTTATCGCGATAACGATCTGAAAATTCGTGAAAAATGACTAATTAAGGGCCATAACTCTATCAAATTTTATCGGACTAGGCCGGTTTTCGAACTCATCCGAGATATTCTTGGGAGACACCTATATACCAAATTTCAATCAAATCGGATAATGTTTGTTGAAGTTATCGCGCTAACGAGCTGAAAATTCGTGAAAAATGACTAATTAAGGGCCATAACTCTATCAAATTTTATCGGACCAGGCCGGTTTTCGAACTCTTCCGAGATATTCTTGGGAGACACCTATATACCAAATTTCAATCAAATCGGATAACGTTTGTTGACGTTATCGCGCTAACGAGCTGAAAATTCAAAGGGCCATAACTCTGTAATAAATGTGCGGACGAACCCGATTTTTTTGTCTGCAGCTTACGTACATGGATATGTACTCACACACCAAATTTTTTTTTAATCCGTCAATAAACGGTTGAGTTATAAGCAAAACACGCCACCCGCCCGCCCGCTGCCCGCCCGCCCACCGTCCCCCATCAAACTATAAGTCGAGTTTTGAAAAAAAACTCGACCAAAAATGACATTTATTTCACTTAAGTGAAATAAAATGACATTTTATTTCACTTAAGTAAAATAAAGTGTAATTTTATTTTACTTAAGTAAAATTAATATTAAATAGCGGTTTGGTTTGCCATAGATGTGTAGGGCCTATACGTGTAGTCACAATAATAATTATCACGCGGGTCGGGTGACTTGCGTTGGCATTGGCAACACACTTTACCAGTCACTTGTACGCGCAACTGAAATTGATACCATATTATTTCACCCTTCAGTTGCATGTTGCATATAGCCTTACGCAAAAACGACCGATCAATCAAAACACAAAGCTCTCATGGGATTTTATATTCTTTGAGATACCAGATTAGAATAAAACCACAGGTATATTTACGTAGTTGGAATGAATGTGTTTGAAAGAGAATGCCGAATGGACCATCACACATAACAAGGAATCTGCATTAATCATGTCTCTGATAACTGGACCGTATAACTCCGATGTCATGAATTTTTGATTACCGTTACACATCCCAAGACTTAATGTGCCTTGTAAAACAGGATTCCCATGTGACTATTGGATGCACCGACACAAACTGCAAGGCAGAGTTCAGTCCCCTCGAAATAAACTGGCCTGGCCACTGCCATAACGTATACAGGGTGTAAGGAAGTCCGACATTTTTTATTATATATTCTCGGTAACGAAGTTCTTGGGATATATATATATATATATATATATATATATATATATATATATATATATATATATATATATATATATATATACACATGTCAGAGTTATGGAGGCACGGACTCAGTATGAGTGTTCATTGCTTCATATTTGCGTGAACAAATTCTCATTTCTTATCGAAATGGCCATGTGTCGATCGGAATGGTACATTGAGATGTTCCCCAAACCAAATCAAGCTTGAAAACCGGTCCCGATTTTCCTCCATGCCGGGGTTCCAACCCACGCCAACCTCGTCTAGCCCAGACTGTGATGATCGTATCCACGACCTAACCACCTCGGCTACGGGGACATCCTTAAAAAGGAAGCCCTTTCACCGAGAGTTAGGAAGCGTATCAGTCTGAACATGGGTTAGAACCCATGCACTGCCTTCGAAATTCTTGATCTGCCATATATATATGTGTGTGTGTGTGTGTGTGTGTGTGTGTGAGAGGGTGTGTGTGTGTGTGTGTGTGTCCGTCCGGGCTTGTATTTTTCAGTAATTTTGTTTTAAAGATGGATTATCTCTTTAAATAACAAATTTTAAATAGTTGCGTGTGTATAAAATAATCAATATGAACTGAAGATAGGTACCGCGCCCCTGTCCGGAAAGGCTTCTATCAATTAATATTGATTTTATTTCGAATATTTTATTGGGCCCGTTTATTTGTCTATTTTTAGAACAGACCATTCGGGTGATATCATATAGCGATAGAGAGCATTAGGCTGCTCCTATGGCTACGTACCGAACGTCAAATGTCCCAGATTTATTGATTGTATTGTTTTATTCCATAGTTATAAGCGATAATGGGTTTAATTAACGTTTATTTGTGACAAAATTACTCAATAAAATTTCTGGTCTCTGTCAGGGACTCTGTTAACATTAACTACTATTGTTCGTTAGCTAAACAACCACACCTTTTTAGACCAGAAAATATTCGAAATAAAATCAATATTAATCGATATAAGCATTTCCGTACAGGAGTCTTCGACTCAGATCTAATATTTTATACCCCGGTAATTATATAATACATGTTTACAAAGAGATAATCCACCTTTAAAACTTGGCACATATATTTAGTATCATGAGAACCTGTGCACCTACTATTATGAGATCCGTCCGACTTTTTGGAAGTAATGTTATCCCCCCTTTCGACTTAGAACTATTTTGCAACAAGCATAGTTTTGTCCGAGCTTGTATTCCTACACCTATGCATTTTCCGGTCAATTTGATTTTAACTTGGCACCGATATTTTCCACTATGCGAACCTGTGAACCTGCGATTATGAGCTCGGTCCGACTTTCTTAATCCAGTTATCCCCCATTTTCGCAACGAGCATATAATTATATATACCCTCACCCTCGAAAGAATGGGGTATACTGTATGACCCCGTTCGTCCGTCTAGCCGTCGGTGAGGACATTTATCCGTCCGTTTTCCGTCCGTAGGGACATCGAGCCGTCTGTCCGTCCGGACAGATATCTCAAACACAGGTTGTCTGATCTGAATTGAAATTTGGTATGGATGTTCACTACTATGAGGGCATTCAATTGAATGTTCAATGTTTTTTTTCTCCCGGTTTTCCATTCTATAGTTATTCTTCTTTGCTTATTTAGAAGTGTTGGTTTTTTATCCGTATCTCCACCACCAGTTGACGGATATCAATGAAATTTGGTATGGATGTTCACTACTATGATGGCAATCAATTGAGTGTTCAATGATTTGTGTTCGTGTTTTCCGCTCTATTGTTATTTATCTTTGTTTATATGAAAATGTTGGGTTTCCCCCGTCCGAGCAGTTATCTCATACTTTGTCGGTTCGAATTTGCCACCGTGGGTTATGCCAGCACAGCCGGTGCAACCTCTAGTTTTGTCCGAGCTTGTATACTCTTTGTGCTTTTATTGTTCGAAGAAGAAAAAAAATGTTACTAGGGCTACCCTTCTAACGTAGGGCGATTGCACTGTGGGGATATCCTTAGTCCATTGGGACAGTATCACCTCTAGTTTAACTTTTATGTGTTACAATTCCTCTCCCAATTACGGAAGAAATTAAAGAGCGTTCTCATGGTTTATAAAGATATGAGTTTGTGCTTATTCTCCTCACATTATGTTTATTGTTATCATGAGATCTTCGTTATGCTTTTATATTACGAATTACGTTGGTTACATCTCGAGTGCTGGCTACATAAGCTTTATATTACGAATTACGTCGGTTACGTCTCGAGTGCTGGCTACATAAGCTTTATGTTACGAATTACGTCGGTTACTTATCGAGTGCTGGCTACATAAGCTTTATGTTACGAATTACGTCGGTTACATCTCGAGTGCTGGCTACATAAGCTTTATATTACGAATTACGTTGGTTACATCTCGAGTGCTGGCTACATAAGCTTTATGTTACGAATTACGTTGGTTACATCTCGAGTGCTGGCTACATAAGCTTTATATTACGAATTACGTTGGTTACATCTCGAGTGCTGGCTACATAAGCTTTATATTACGATTACGTTGGTTACATCTCGAGTGCTGGCTACATAAGCTTTATGTTACGAATTACGTTGGTTACATCTCGAGTGCTGGCTACATAAGCTTTATATTACGAATTACGTTGGTTACATCTCGAGTGCTGGCTACATAAGCTTTATGTTACGAATTACGTTGGTTACATCTCGAGTGCTGGCTACATAAGCTTTATATTACGAATTACGTCGGTTACGTCTCGAGTGCTGGCTACATAAGCTTTATGTTACGAATTACGTTGGTTACATCTCGAGTGCTGGCTACATAAGCTTTATATTACGAATTACGTTGGTTACATCTCGAGTGCTGGCTACATAAATTTATGTTACGAATTACGTTGGTTACATCTCGAGTGCTGGCTACATAAGCTTTATATTACGAATTACGTCGGTTACGTCTCGAGTGCTGGCTACATAAGCTTTATGTTACGAATTACGTCGGTTACATCTCGAGTGCTGGCCACATAAGCTTTATATTACGAATTACGTTGGTTACATCTCGAGT
Source organism: Siphonodentalium dalli (assembly GCA_032622095.1). NCBI lineage: Eukaryota > Metazoa > Mollusca > Scaphopoda > Gadilida > Siphonodentaliidae > Siphonodentalium > Siphonodentalium dalli. The sequence continues at coordinate 225,977,942 of CP136061.1, forward strand.
GCTGGCTACATAAATTTATGTTACGAATTACGTTGGTTACATCTCGAGTGCTGGCTACATCAATTTATGTTACGAATTACGTTGTTACGTCTCGAGTGCTGGCTACATAAATTTATGTTACGAATTACGTCGGTTACATCTCGAGTGCTGGCTACATAAGCTTTATGTTACGAATTACGTTGGTTACATCTCGAGTGCTGGCTACATAAGCTTTATATTACGAATTACGTTGGTTACATCTCGAGTGCTGGCTACATAAGCTTTATATTACGAATTACGTTGGTTACATCTCGAGTGCTGGCTACATAAGCTTTATATTACGAATTACGTTGGTTACATCTCGAGTGCTGGCTACATAAGCTTTATGTTACGAATTACGTCGGTTACATATCGAGTGCTGGCTACATAAGCTTTATATTACGAATTACGTCGGTTACGTATCGAGTGCTGGCTACATAAGCTTTATATTACGAATTACGTTGGTTACATCTCGAGTGCTGGCTACATAAGCTTTATGTTACGAATTACGTTGGTTACATCTCGAGTGCTGGCTACATAAGCTTTATGTTACGAATTACGTTGGTTACATCTCGAGTGCTGGCTACATAAGCTTTATATTACGAATTACGTTGGTTACATCTCGAGTGCTGGCTACATAAGCTTTATATTACGAATTACGTTGGTTACATCTCGAGTGCTGGCTACATAAGCTTTATGTTACGAATAAATGTTTGTAAGCATTCCTTAGGTAACATTTTGCAAATTGTAATTATTTTGGTAGTTTGATTTCTCAACGAACATGGCATGTCACTGACTCACATCTTATAATATTCCGGTATTACTTATTATAAGGGGCAGAGTGGTAGCCTATGATTTATAATAATTTATATATACCGGTATTCCTTATTATAAGGGGTAGGGGTGGTAGCCTCAGATTTATAATTCATATAAACCGGCATTACTTATTATGAGGGATAGGGATGGTAGCCTATGATTTATAATAATTCCTAGATACCGGTATTCCTTATTATAAAGGATATAGGTGGTAGCCTATGATTTATAATAATTAATATATTTCCGGTATTCCTTATTATAAGGGGTAGAGGTGGTAGTATCTGATTTATAATAATTCTTGTATACCTGTATTTACATGCATGGTATACACATATCTATGAAAATTAGTTGCACGATATAACGTTTATTTGTAGCGCCTATTATAGTATATTATATAACTATATGTACTATATACATCCTCATATACATGTATACATATATTCGCGCTGCAATCGCGCATATATATATATACATAATTGATACTGTATGTTAGTGTATATATGTATAACATACCGGTATATATAGGCCTCTATATCTACGCGTGACCATTTTGTGACGGTAACCGGGAATCCACCTTTAAATAAATCGACCGACGTATTAGATTCGACGCGACGAAGATGCGTCCGTCTGAAACAAAATTGACCGCAGTCGCATCACCGACGGATTTAATACAATTAGATTCGAGTCGACAAAAATCCGTCGTTTGGAACGGGCCTAAGACTCAGTACAAATCACCATACGGTTTACACGAACGTTTCCGATGTTTATCAAGCAATAACTACACCTACGTCACGTCAAACCGAGTATGTGCACGCGCTCGTTTCGTGTTGTTATTGGGAGCCTGTTGGAATGTGAACAATATGTTACTTACAATTGTTTTGGTATTTTTAAAAGGTTGTTCATGTTATTAATGTTCTATTAAAATGTTATGTATGATAATAAGGAATCAGTGGAAGATCGATTGGGTAATTGGTTTTGACCGACAGAGTTCGTGTGCATTCATCACACACTTTGTTTAATAACTCGACCGGTTAAATTCCAATGACCCTAATCGATCTTCCAGTCATTCCTTATATACACCTCCCATACATTTCGAAGAAAAATGCCTATTTTCGTCCCCTACTCATTTCATTTTTTTTATTAGGATAATTTTGATGTAATCTTTTCGCATGCCTTAACCGTAAAATTGCATTTCCATGACCTATTACTCAGTCTATTTTGATCAAATTTGACAATCTAAATCACATTGTATTATAAGAGAAAAGTCCATGACCATTTATGTTATGAATAATAAATTAAAAAAAATTAAATGCACCCGATCCCACCCCATCTTTATGAAAAATCAATATGTAAATCGATAGCAATTTATCATATTGACATAAAAATGTTTCGACAAATATATACGGCAGGTCTATTTCCTTATTTTATAGTTGTGTATGAAAGGCAAATCGTGTATTGGATTTTGTAAAGAGAAATTAATTCCAACAGGCAAAAATGGATCAATAGTATGAAGCTGTTCTTGGTAAAATCGTCTACTGTGCCCTGGCAAGTTTCAGCAAGCATGAAATCTATGGTCGTCAAAGCAGAAGTGTTTATCCCATCACGCGGTGCCCAAGGCTTCAGGATACAAACTCCGCAGCAAAACACTATTGTAAATTAAGAATGAAAAACAGATTCGATCGCTGGTGAACAATTAAATGTGTACGTTGGCATGAGCTTTTGTTGCACGCTAGCTATAGTTACATAGTAAATATATGATGCCAGCCTCTGGAACTCCGTGCCATTTCACTTTTGCGTTCCATCTGAGTAAGACCATTTTCGAGGTCTGATTTTTTAGATAAGGTTGAACAAGAAAAAAAAAGTCAAAATGGCTGAAATGTTGGATATGGAAAACCGAGATGTGAACAGTTTGAATGACCACATCAAGGTGAGTGATATAGCATTTAGAAAAATGGGACACCGAGTTTTCTTCAGCAAGAAACAATATCCCATGTAACCCATGTTAGTCTATATATTCATGGTATGGTTAAAATAAAGAGCGTCTACCTCACTTCTTTGCGAAAAATTGGTATGACTCTGGCAAGTATACGATGGGGACAGGGGTTTCGTGTAAAAAAATTCAACAGTTGAAAATTTCATACCCGACTCAACATCATTTGGAAATTTTACACCACATTTAGGTTGGAATTATTCTCATTATTTGATTTTCCAACAGGTAATTCTTGGGGAATATGTTGTTTTTAGCCCAAATAGCAGCATATTTTTCTTCCTTTGGTTAAAAAAAAAAAGTTTGGTCTGAAATAGCCATCAGTTGCAAAATTTCCAACCTTGGGTCGGTTGGAAATTACAAAAGAGTTGGAAATTCGATGTACAAATTATAAAGATACGATCCAAGGGGTACACATGGTATTTAGCGAACATGTGAGTTCGGTCTGGTTCAAGGGGGGGGGGGGGGGGGCTGAAGTTGGAAAATTTAAAATGAATACCCCCAAACGAAGATCCTTTAGCCACATCCCTGAATTGTCCTATATTGGTATTTCGATAAATTGTTTACGATTGAACTATATTGAAGAGGATCCTTTAAGTTGATATAACCTGTACCCAAATCCCTTTTAAACTTTTAAAGATGCATTAACTCATCCTAAATACGTTTTATATAGTTTCCGGGGTATAAAATAATAAATATCTGTCCGGAAACGCTTCTTTCAATTAATATTTATTTGATATCGATGTTTTCTTATATGATGTGATACTCAATTGGGACTTGTTTTCGTTACTATTTTTAGAACAGACCTTCAGACTTCAAAACGAACTTCTATCTCAAGATAATATTTTCCCATGACAGGATATGTTACTACTGTTAGAACATTTTGATTGAAAATCGATCTTTTAAAACACTTTTAAGTGAAATTTGCTTAACATTAAATTATTCACCTGTATTTTTGGGCAAATAATAAGGCAAACCCGTCTTCAAAAAGAGTTTATAAAATGTTTGTTATAGAGACAAGCCTACAAATACTGTGTCTGTCATTTGCAGAATGAGGTCCATAGAGGGTGAATTTATTGATGCTATCCAGCACCCTCTGGGGACATGCACAATTATAGATCTTATAACAAGATATACTGCTTGTTGGAACTAGAGGATTGAACCCCACAAAATCAATGTTTTTATCTTCAAATCTTAATAATTTGTAAGCGAAATAATATTTTTGGAATGTGTGAGAAGGTATACTGTGAATTTCCTACCATGGGTTATATTCATCAGATGGACGGTTACGGTTGTATTATTCTTAAAGCTGGAGATGATAGTCACTGCATTAAAATTTCAAATCAAGTAGAGGAAGACAAACACCAGATAAAATCCCCATAAGGCTACATTTAAGCAACACCATATTTTTCTGGCAATTTTCCATAATATTTTTTGCAATTCCAAAATGATTACTGACAGTAACCAACTATAGCATTCAGATTGCTAACGTTATCACTCGTACATTTCATGACTTTAGTCACAACATTACAACAATCGACACCAAAGATTTACCATTACAATTGTGCAATACACCCCTACACTCCAAATTTTATTTAAACCATGCTTGTTACATTAAAACTAAAAGTACAACTGGTATGTTTTCTATAATTAATTAATAGGAGGTTTTGATGGTCATATATTGACTTGAAAATAAAGAAGTTTTGACACATTTCCAACTGTTGTCAGATGAGCAAAACTTATTATGTTTTCGTTTCCAAAAGCGGTATATGATAAAAAGCGTTATCAATTATGCTATTTTTACTCGTTTGCAAAGTAAAGCTGATGGATGCTTTGCGGATTATATGATTATAGGTATTTTTCATTTTTATTTTGTCTGGCAAGCTGAAAATTGGCTCAGAATTAATGTTGACTAATTTGGTATACAATCTTGAAACTTTCTATTCATTTATTGCAAATGGTTTTGCTGATTGAAAAGAACTGCATTGATTATTTTGTTAACAGATCTAAATTCTTTGGTAAATAGATATATTAGTTTATATTCACATTTTTCACATTTGGTATTCATTCTTTTTTTTCTTAAAAAAAAAAAAAAAAAAGGAAGTAAAAAAAACCTGTTAAATTAGATTTGTTATATTGTTAAAACTGGAACCCCCAAAATTTTTTCAAAATATCAAAAATATATAAACATGTAACTCTGTTTTGATAAAAAATATTTTTGCTATATTGAATGAAAGGAGAGTATACGTCGGAATTGATCCCGTGTGGTCATTTAATTTTAAACTGGACCCAATGCCCATAAATGTTTACAAAATACACACTTGGTTGTCCCGAGTGATGCCCGCATTGTCCATCGAGAACAATCCACTTCGATCGTATGGGTTGTGCTCTTAAATCGATTGTTGTTGTCCGGGAAAACAGAATTAAATCCACGGCCATTATCCGTGGCTCTCCGGTGTGCTCGGCTGCTCCGCTGAGATATATAAAGGGCCATGCCTATTGATTGTCGCAAATAAATGGATATCAAACGACTTTACTACCGGTTTCTGATCGCGTTAGAATATATTGATTGCAACATATTAAACATTAAAAAGAATAAATACAACTCGCATTGAAATATTTAACATCAGGGTAAATTGAACTAAAAAAAACATCAGAGACTTACAGAACAGCGAGTGTTATGAACAATGTATGCAACATGGGCGTGCTTATAAGCGGCATCGGACGCGAAGGTGTACACATTAGAAACGTCAACTGCACCGATTGGGAAATTCTATTCCACATTTGCACGCTTGATATGAAACTTGTTTAAATATAATTGAGCGAACGACATTAAAAAAGTTAAACAAACAAGCAAAAAAAACCCAAACAAACAGCAAAACAATACAAAAACAAACAAACAAACAATCAAGTGATTGCATGATATATTAGTCAAAGACATTTTAATGGTTTTTTTAATGATAATTTAGTTGCACTTCTATACTAAAACATAACATCATTAAAAAAAATAAACCTGGAGTTTTAATATTTAATATTTATGCCCCACCTCATTTCACAACTTCAAATCAAAGGGGTCCGGGAACTTAAATTTTTATTTTTATTATATATTGGAAGGGTCCCAGGTTGATGACACAAAGTCTGAGAAAATGGCTTCAAAGACACTTTTCAAAATAAAATTGTTGTTGACCGCAATTCCCCTTCCTTAAATACTATTCTTCAAATCATAGAGCCATAAACTATGATAAAGCGAAATCAGTTTGAGAAAATCTACTCCCAATCCAAAACCTGATCGATTAAAAAAAAAATTGTCGATTGTTGATTCCAATAAAATTCTCGTAAAATCTGGTCAAATAACATATATTCCCCCCACAAATCGGGCAATCCTGCCGAGAATCACAACAATGATGTATAAAGATCACACAAATTGAGTCTTCATTAGAGTGAAGCAAACATCTATTTGTTTTTGGCAAGTTACAATAACTAATAGCAAGTTACAATAACTAATAGCATAAAAATGGGCCTTTAAAGTTTAAATGGCGCGTTAGTTGGACGGAGAGGTAGATATTTTGAAAAAATATCAATCAGGTTTGGGATTTGGGGTTAGATTTTCTCAAACTGGTCAATATTATAATTAAGTTGATCAAATCTGGCACATACGTTAGTTTAATTTTGAGGTTGATCTTTTTTGTGTCTTTTTAACTATCAAATACATTATGTCAAAACAAAATGATTGTTTTCATTAATTCATCTCAAGTTAAGTAATCAGATGTAATCAAAACGTATTTCATTACTTTTAGAAAAGTATAGTTGTAATCAAATACATTAACTGGGAACAGTAATTGGATTATTTTGGTAATCATAAAATTGAAAAAAAATATTTGTGTTTTAATCAACTACCGTAGCATGTATTCGCCACATCCCTGATTATAATACTTCTTCTAGACGTGGACATTACAAATTTTCAGAAATGAAAGTCAATTGTTAATAACTCTAGGTCGTTTCTATCATGCGAAGTTAAACTAACATTAACAACACTCCCATCGTAAAAAGTACATTTGCCCTGGTATTTTGCCGATCATAGTGCTAGAAATTAATCCGTCTGGCAAGTTACACATTTAGGGCGCGTACACATGAAGCTGCAAGAAAATATCTGCAAGAAAAAAATATCAGGTAAAATTGCACACTGATATTTTCTTGCTGCAAAGATTACGTCCATGAGAACGCGGCGGTTTAGACGGCGTTGATTGAGCTCAATCAGAACAGTATTAGTCATGCTGGTTCAAGTGAATTTTTGTGACAAATCGGATGACCCCACCCCCATTGAGACCCCATATGAAGTTTTCAAGAGAATGTTGCTTGGTTCATGAGGCTGTGGTGTATATTACGTTACCGAAATTACATGGGTACATGTGGGGACATGAGACCCCCGCCAACTATGGTCAAAGTGTTCACCAGTTGGAAACAATATTAGTTGGAAATTTCACACCAACAATAGTTTGAAATTGTTCTGGTAGTCTGATTTTTCAACCATTAATGTGTGTGGAATTAGTGGTTTTAGACCAACATTTGCATTTCTTTCTACTTTGGTCAAAATATTGGTTTGGAATTTCTTCTAGGCCCCTCCCTCCCCGGTGTCCAGTCAAAATTCAAGGCATGTGAGGTGCCAGATGGGAAATTCAAAGACGATGGGGGTGTGCAAATTAAATTATGTGACCTTGGGTCTTTGGCCCGGTTTAAGAGGGGGTGCAGTTGAAAATCCATGGACATCCTCCGTCAGCGGAAACCCTCAAAAGATATACGTCCCCACACATATCCATATAATATCTCGGCGATTATATATATGTCAAACAATCCAAAATGGAATTACGAAGTTAATTATTGAAACAGGCGATAATATTGACGGATCATAACTCGAGTGTGTGAACGGTTCCAGCGTGTCCCATATAGAGATTAGTTAACGGATACCGATGGCCACCAATCAAGGTGAACACATATCACCAACTGGCGATAAAATATCAGCGCGCTGCCTTCGTCAGATATTTTCCGGTATTATTTATTTCATTGGTCAAGTATATATCACATGGGGCATACCTGATATTTTCTTACCCGCCATGTGTACGCGCCCTTAGGGTGGATACACACATGCATGTAATCTCTGTAATTATCGTGTATTTGGCGTTTTACATGGACCATACAGACACTGTAATATGTGTCCACTGACAACCCTATCGTTGTCGACGTGTTGACCGCACTGTTCTAGTTCCAATTTAGTCGGAATGTATAGAAGCCGCTATCTTGAACCGAGTCGCCAGGCCACTTAAAATAATTGTTCGTGGGATAACCCATATAGTGGACGTTTTTTTTTTAAATAATTACCAGCCCTCTCTTGATATTTATAGCAGTGGTGGATCGGGATTTCCCCGATGCAGGGGCTATATATGATCCCGAAAGCTACCAGGCGGGGGTGGCAAACTCTGAGCTATTTAAGTAAAACATATTATATCCCTTAGAGATTTGAAGCTTTCAAGACCCCACGCCAAATAAGCATCATGGTCGAAAATGTTCTATATCAAGCCTGTATATGCCGGTTGTGCATTAATAAATGCTAGATATCACACAGATTTGACTGGCCTTAAATGTCCTGATAGCAGACAGTTTGACTTCGCTTATCACTACTCACTTGTCTGGCCTGTTAACATTGAACCGCTCGCGAGCAGGTGATTAATGTTGTCAATTATTGGTGTGGCCATGTAAAATACATGTATTTTACATACAGAAATTACATGCATGTGTGTATCCACCCTTATAAGTTTTATAGTTCTGACCAAGGTGAGAAATAATGTTTTAATTATTTTGGACATGTTGACAAATTTTGCGTCAAATGTTATGGGGCACCACATTAATTTTAATTAACATATTTAATTACAGGTCATGTTCGATGATGTCCTTGCTGAGCCAGAAGGAGCGCACTCATTAGATTGCGTCTGGACCAACTCATTCAAATGCTTCAACTGCTGCAAGAATCTCTGCTACATGATAGACACGACGCTGTGTGGTATCTTCATAGCTTGTTGTTGGGGTATCGAGTTCGCGGCGATTGCCTTCACGCACATTTGGTACATCACACCGTGCGTGAAAGTCTTCGCAATCAACTGCGGCTGTCTGCAGAAATTCTACTTTTATTGCCTATCTTGCTGCCTTACGCCCATATGCGACATATGTGGTACCTTCTTCAGCAGAATCGTCGTGTCGAACAAATAGAACAGGGTGCGGAAATACTGACGTTAATCCATCATTTATGCAAACACCAGGCATCCAACATGCAATGAATCTTCTACTAAAGCCGGGATACTGCTAACAACGAAATGGAAACATATATTTCATGCACATAGTCAGTGAATCGATCGGACATTTTAAGCTGTTAGCCGACATCTTCGAACTTAAATATCGACCGACCTCAGACAATATTCTCCAACATAACGAACAGAGTTGTCTGACTTCCAGTTTAACATTACGTTATGCATGCGACAGTGATAACTGATGTGGGCCTAAAAATACAAAGAACACTGGACTCTGGATATGCCTGCTTCCAAATGTACATGCACCATGCAACACATTTATTGTCGTGTAACTGTGATATAATATTGCTATCATTGCATTCATTGGACTATCTGCTGCTTAAAATACTGATTTCGAAACACTTACAAAATATATTGCTATAACGCATACCTATAGGGGGGGGGGGCGGTCTCATCACAACCTTCTGAACAAAGTAAATATGTTTGTGTATTACACCTCTGCGCATGTGTTTTCAATATAAGAAATGGCGAATTGAGCATATATAACATACAAGTACATCTTCTTTGTGTACTTTGTTAAAATGGTTGTATATAGTGTAGTCTTCGTGTCACCCATCTGTTGTTCGTGGAATGAAAATTACTGGGATTACAAAATACTCCGGGTGTTATATTTCTACAGAAAAACCTTCGCAGTACTAAATTTTTACACGCGTTTATTACAAGTTGAAAGAGATGCTAACACTTGAATAGAGTCAGATAAAGTCGCTAATAATTATTAGGAGGCCATTGTCACGGGTCAAATAGGTCATTTTAAGCATCCACAAGTGAATATAGTTCGACTCCCCAAAACGCAACACTTCTACTTCTTCAAGGCAGCACTTCTGTAATACGGGAGTTTGAACAGTATTCACAACACAATCTTTGTGACAATCTGATATATACCTCTTTGCATGTATTATTTATACTTCGTCTATATCTGTTCACAATTTCCCCACAATGTTTTATGAAATTAAATTTAGTTGAAACTGGAAGGTGTGGGTTGATTCTTCTTGCTATTAAGTACAGTAAAATACGGGAATATCAATAATTCATCTATTTATAGATCGAGTTCCTACAATCGCAACATTAAACATATTCTATGAAATATGTATAAAGGCATTTTGGAATTAGTACAGAGGAAACACATCTTATGCGACACGCATTTAACTTAAAATGTAATAAAAGATAGATTTTCAACCAAAACTGCTGTAATCTTCTAAAAATAGTAACAATTCCCGTCCCAGCTCATGCACATGACATAATATGGGAACATTTAAAGTGACAGAAGCTCTTGTTGACTGGTCTCTCTGAGGCACCTCTTAACCCTTTATGTACTAAATGGATTCTCCCATTCAGTTATAAAATTATACATTGGAATGGTCTATCATTCTATTTGGAGGGGTGTTCGGGTAATAAAAGCAAACAACAAACAGAAAAACAGAATAAACAAGAGCAGAATTATTCGTATTCATTGGAGGGAAATGTTCAGATAATAAGTTCGTTTGTTGAACTTATTATCCGAATATTTCCTAAGGAAACTACTCATCAATGAGTATTTAGTATAGAAAGGATAAATCAATACAGAAAATTCGGTGCCGTTTTCTTAGATGTGTTGTTCGTGAAATGCAACGCAATCAGCAACACCCGTTATATATTATACTAATTAACCAGACTTCACGAATTCATAGCCTTTAAAAAAAAAAATCACGATTGACAAAGAAGACTAAATTTGAATCTTCCGTTGGATGTCATGTTGTTTACCTCACGTGCAACGCACATTTCCTAACCGACGAAAGGGCATGAGAATATAAGTATTGCTATGTGATATTTTCATTTTATATGTTGAATGTTTTGTCGATGTGTTTTTATTCAAATAAAAAAGGGAAAATATATTTCTATTATGTGGCCCAATTTTATTCACCATGTATAATTCCTGGGTTTGATCACATGTCCATAATTGTAATGTTTAGATTGGGGAACGTCAAACGTCGCACTTCATATGTCGACATACTATAACACTATATATACGCGTGGCGGGAAAATAGCATCCCGTAGTGGGGCATTATGTTCTAGTTCCAAAACGAAGTGCGCACACATGTTCTCACGTGTCCCTGCAGGGCCAACGAGACAAGAAACGCACCATATTCACATTGGGCGAATGACACCCAAATAGTAGAGAGGTTTTGCAACCCAAGGATCGAACTACAACTACATTTAGTTATTCGCAATACTTAGTAAAATTCGTGCGATGAAGCACAACACACAAAATAATATTTTATTCAATCGGCCAATTGATAATAGTTATTCGAGGCTTTATAAGTGATGGCTGCATGTTACAACATAATTTAATTGACTGATTCTCTATATCTTTAAATTAAGTATTTTGGTAAAACCGAATAAATTGATACCATATTGGTTGTGACGGTTATATAATAAGGGCTACAGTAAGACTGTGTGCATGATTTGATGAGAATGTGCGCATAATGTGATGACATGGTACCCTAAACGTAGTCGCAACTCTATCCGTGAGTTTTTGCGAAACCTTTCTAATCCGGGATAATGTCTAGAAGAACGCCATATAAGTATGTAAAAATAGCACAGCTAAGAATAACATGGAGAAATAGATAAACTTATATTCATTATTGATAGTTCTCCAAGTATTAAAGTCCGCGGGTTTAAAGCATTGTTATGTAAACAAAACTGTTACAGTGATTTGTCATCAAACACCGGTAATCGCGTAGTAGTTCAAATTTTAAATCTCAATTTGATTTTCGGATTATTTATTCAATGCCTTGACCTTTCCAATGTTTACCGTCAATATCTGAGTAAACTTTGGTATATTATTTGACTGATTCGACTTTTATCGGTAATGCCACTGAAACAGTAATGTTTACATAACAATGGTTTCGATATCGGAAATATTGTTATTGGAGAATTATTGATAAGGCAAATAAGGACAGGGTCTACGTGTTTTACATGTGAATGTTGATGGTAGTTGTTTTAAAAGCCCAATTAATGCTCGAATACCCAGATCACATTATATACAACATATTACATATTATATACCATCTGGAAGAGGAACAAAAATTATATATATTCTACAGGGACACGGAACAGCTGTGGCGTAAGAGTGTCGACCAAGACATTAGTGACATACATTCTCAGATTCACACCAATATTTCCCCAGTTATTTACCCAGAATGCATCATAATCCCTCCCCAATTATCGTCATCTATCTGGACTTGTCCAACTGGAACCTCAAGCTTTCCAACTGGAAACGTACAGACAGGCACCCCGCTAAGATGGGAAATTTCCCCACTGATGGTCATTTTAATCCAATATCTTTGACGGAAACTACAAACATTTTCATCATATTTTAGCTCAGAAATTTCCAACTAATGGAAAATTTGACCCCCCCCCCAATCGCCACGCCCTGGTCCCAGACGACGATGTATTGTAATTATATTAATCTGAATTACAGAGTGTGTACCCACCGGGTACTAAATTATTCCTGTCTTGATTCCTGCATATATTTGGAAGCTATTTTGGGGCAACTGTCGGTTATATGAACACCAAATATTATTACCACTTTATAGGGCGTTCTCTAGGCCATTGACAATGTTTTTCGGGGCGTTCCAAATAGCGTATTGTTACCAAAACAGCGGGCCGCGGGCCGATAATGAGAAGCCTAGTTCATTATCGGCCAGCAGCCCGCAAACTAGATCTCGTTTATTATCGCTCGAGTTACGTCCCTTCAACTTCCGTTCTGGCGTGTTTATTTCAAGAAAATAATGGGAAGATGTATCAGATTTTTTCGACACTATAGTGGTTTTATGATTGGAATTCACGCTATATGATTGAATTATTGTCCCGAGCGTAAGTATGCACTAATAATTTTTATCTGTCAACCTCTCATTGTTTGTTACTCGTCTTCAATGCTGGTTTTTCCCTCTCCTATTTTCGAGACTCCGTGTCGGCTGACAACTTCAGACAAGTCAAATGATATTAAATTTAAATGTTCTTGAAAATATTTCTCTCTTAATCTACTTCATTATTCCACTGAATCCTCAAATGGGTCAAATGTCCAAAACTGTGGTAATAATAGTAATAACATGATTTCATCGGGCATTATGGTTTATTAACGGCCCTCTGAAATTATTAACAGCCCTCGGGCCTATTAGCGTCCCTCGACTTCGTCTCGGGCCGCTAATAGGCCCTTGGGCTGTTAATCATTCCAGCCTGGCCGTTAATAAACCATAACGCCCTCAAAAATCATGTTATTGTTATATTGTATTATTGCAGATGCAACAAGTGGTTTATAATCATTTTATACCTGCCAATTTGTGCATGTGACATAGTTTTAAGAATAGTCAAACAAAAATTGTCCTTAATAACAAAACAATAAAGAGCGTTCCTTATTAGGATATTCATAATATGGTAAAAATAAAGAGCGTTTATATAACACCGTTATTGTTAAAACAGTTTTTCCATATTCACGCCTCTGATTTGAGCGAAGAAATGTGCTGGGATATAATTATGTGATCTGTTAGAGAACTGATAATTGACTGATCGTTTCACATCTAACAATGCTCAATTAAACTACTCAATTCATCAGATTACAAATATTCGAGCACATCTCCACCCTCCAACGAAAGACGTGAAGGTGGAAAATATATCAATTAATAACGACACAACGGAGAGACAAGAAAGGCAAATATGCACGCACAGACAGATGATTAAACTATCATGATAGGGTGCATGTGTATATGTTAGGGGGCTTGGGGCGGCTAAATATTCACAAGTAAACATATCAACCATGAACATACTAGAAACTGTCGAAACCAGCGTTGCAACATTGAGCTGAAAGTTACATTTGTAAATATTAGTTAAAGGCACGGGCGGTGTTCGTTGCAGAAATATTCATATCTGTTCAAATCGTCATCAACAGAAGGAATATTAAAATATATATAGTTGTGTTCATATGCCAAACATAATCAGCGCGTAAATAATATATTGTCATCAAGGGTGACTCCAAGACGTACCATGGTGTACGTAAACAAGTGCCTGCTCGTGTTACAGAGGTTGTGCTTCTGTTTACATAACACAACGCAATTATATTGGTTAATCACACAAAAATGATATAAACGCTCTTTATTATTTCCATATCAGGGAAACAGTAACAAATAACGTTCTTTATGTTTACCATATCAGGATCTAAAAAAAAATCAGGTAACGTAACATTTTTTTGCATTTGTTTACATAACAAAGGGAAAAAATTGACAATAACATAATGTTTATGCCATATTTCGAATTGGTATAAGCACAAGGTCGGTCTATATTTTCAGTTTATGGCGGTTTTTAACGGAGGTGAATATTTTTACAGCATACTCACCGCCAACGCTACCCATATCTTTAATGGTGTGGTCTTGTGATTGGCTGCGGACACACGTACCACAGTAGCGATGGCACAGTAGGTGTGGCAATTTATTATGGCGGAGTTTGGTGACAATTGGTTGTCATATTTAATATGACATAGCAAGCCATGTCGCCCTCCGCAATATCGCACAATGACTCTACCAAGCCCCCTCCCCACAATTTTGAGGAGTGTTAGCCCCCCCCCCATTGGGAAAAGGTGACAGTTGACCCAATTAAGCTTTTCCGTCACCCAGTAGTCTTATCGGGGACCGTAGCCCCACCCCAAGTCGGGGGGGGGGGGGGTGATGGCACCACCACTAGAGTTACTGTCATGCAAAATTGTCATGGCAGGTTTGTTAAACAGACAGTATGCCCTGCCATCTGGTAAAATTTCATGCCTGAGGCTGTGTCTGATGTTGTATCATTATGTTTAGATATTTAAATTGACTTATGGTTGCTTTATATTGCTATTAAAGTATTTTTTATCTTAATTTTCTGTTAATTTTGGTAAATGTTTATTATAAATTGACAAACTCTGCATGAAAAGTGTTTAAAATTGGACAAGATATCACTCTCAAAATGTATATTAACATTTCCTCTTCAATTTAGTAATAGTATGGTATATAAGGGCATACTTCAGTTATACGAGATGCATCAACTAGTAAAATTGAAAAAAAAATAATTATTATTTATTATTATATACATTTAAAAACGCATTATACAATAAAGTTTCAATGCGCTTTACAACAAAGCGCGACAAAAATAACATTGAAATGTAAAATTTAAAAAGCATAGTAATAAGGTAAAGGAAGTTAAGATGATGACTAAGAACTAGATTTAAACTTAACGATTAACTTGCGGGAAACATTGTCTAAAAAGTAGAGTTTTGAGATCGGTTTTGAAATCCTTCAATGTAGAACATCGTCGAACAGTTTGTGGCAGACCGTTCCATACCTGCGTAGCCAATTCCTGAAAACATTTTGTACCGTAATTCACGTTGGGTTTCGCTATTGTCCTAATGTCTAAACCGCTTGTCGTTGAACGCGTAACTCTGCCGGATTTTAGGACAAACATATCAGATATGTACTCAGGCGTTGTCTTTCTCAATGATTTGTATATAGTCACCGCACATTTGAACTTAAGTCTGAATTCGAATGTCATAATGTGCTCCTGTATTAGCGTCTGTGTGATATGGTCGAATTTGGCGACATTTTTTATCAATCGGGCGCAGCTATTTATCACAAGATCAATACGCCGAATATTCTCTTGCGTGATGTTCGTCAAAACAGTGTTTAAATTATCGATCCGAGACAATACAAGTGAGATAACTGCATGCTTCATGACATCATCACTTAAGTATCCTCGAATGCGTCGGAGGCAGCGAAGGTGGTATAACAAACTCGGATCAAGTTCGAAACCATTTTGTCCATGGACATCGTTGAGTCAAAATGGGCTCCAAGATTGCGTAGATCTATGCATGATGTTATCACACTTTGGCCCAGGTGTATATCGAAACGGCACTCGTCGTTGTTGTTGACAAATTGCGAAAGGGCACTCAGTGAATATTTTGACCCAATAACGAGAAATTCTGACTTGTCGTCGTTAAGTTTGAGTTTGTTTTCCAACATCCAGTTTTTGATATCGACATAGCAGTCCATTTGAGATGTTTTTTAGCTTGATGATACGAATTTAAATCCTTTCTAGAAAATTCTAAATACACCTGAGTGTCGTCGGCGTAGAGATGATATTTGACTGCATATTTTTCTAGAATACGTCCCAAAGGCAGAGTATAAATCAAAAACAGCAGAGGCCCTAATATGGATCCCTGAGGGACACCAACATCCAAGCATACTTCCTCTGAGAGAGTCTCGCCAATAAGTACCTGTTGTTTCCTGTTATAGTAAGGTATGATTTAAACCATTCGAGTGCGATGTTGCTCACTCGAATATCACTACGAAGCCGTCCTAATAAAATGGTATGATCGCAAGTGTCAAATGCCGCACTTAAGTCAAGCATCAGAAGAAGCACACAGTTGCCACGATCCAAGGACAGGTCAATATCATTTTTCACTTTCGTCAGCGCAGTCTCACACGAGTGATGTTTCCGGTATGCGGACTGAAACTTGTCGAAAAGAGAATAACGATTGACATGGTCTAATAGCTGTCGACTAACTACTTTCTCTAAAACTTTCGATATAAATGACAAGTTGGATACAGGCGTATAGTTTTTAAGAACATCTCGATCCAAAGAAGCCTTTTTAAGAATCGGTGTAACAACTGCATTTTTCATGATACCAGGAACAATACCATCCATCAAAGAATTGTTTATCACCTTAGTAAAAATTGTAACGGCTTGAATTCTCACGGATTCACATTTGAGAAATTTAGTTGGAACAGGATCTAATAGGCATGATTTGCTTTTCATGCTTAACATGAACTTTTCGACATCACTCTCATGAACAAGGTGGAATTCTGAAAACTCAATAACTGAACATCTCGTGTCTCGCACCCGATGCCTCATATTGGAAAAATAAACCACTATAACTGCTCGATATAATCCATTTTTGATTTCAGTAAGGTCTATATTTTGATAAAATACTACAAGAAACGCTGTGTTTCACACATATACATATATATAGGAATCAGGGAGCTAAATGTGTTCTAGAGTCGGGGAGCGAGTACACCGTGGAATACTAAAGGTGAAGGTAACTGAAGAATGACCTTCACCTGATACATGCGACACGTTATTAAAGGATGACATCGCGTTTATTTGATTTGTACATAATATCTAAATAATTTAAACTGGTGAATGAATGGGGGAAATTTAAAGGGAATGGATTTTTGTGAGCGGGAAATTTATTTAACTAGCTGCTGTAGTTCTGGGTTTTTCCAGATCAAATTTGGCTGTGAGATAGCCCTGTCGTAGACTTGGGGATTTATTTTAAAAAGTAAACACATGACCTATGATTTTTCTTGCATTTTCGTGATCAACTGGTGTCAATCTAGCTGGATAAACATCACTGGTATGGCCTGCACGCTTCAATTCAGTGAATTTGGCCGAAACGTTAACACTGTCGCCTATGGGAAACCATTTAGTTCAGTGATTCCTGTGTGCACGTTAAAGAACGCTGCTGGAGTCACCGCAGGGTTATACAGTTACTCAGCCGTGGTAGCACCTTGACCCCCACATAATCCTCAGCACATTGAGGCGATGGAGTATCAAGTAGATAGATAGATAGATAGATAGATATATAGATAGATAGATAGATAGTTAGAACGAAATCCGGTGCAACATGGTTACTTTACGGTACGAAACTGCATGTGCATCCATTTTAGTTTTAGGCGCGATGGAGCTACACAATTGAGATGTGTAACCACGATTAAGATAATGATTTAAAATCTGTTTCAGTTGTAAAGGTATGTACCTATATGTGTATAACACAACGACCAGGACGTGACAGGCTGGGGATTGGGGATGTCTCACCCGCGACTTTGGTAAAATTTGCAAAGGTATATATAAACAAATGTATGCCTATACAGATATATACACATCAGTTGAAAAAAATCATACCCAAAATAGGTTGAAATTGTTTGGATAGTTTGATTTTCTAACAATTATTCAGTGTGAAATGTGTTATTTTTTAGATCAAAAGTCATGTATTTTCCTACTTTAAATGTTTTGGACAGAAAGGCAATCAGTTGGAAACGTTCCCACCGTATGGGGTGTGTTTTGGTGGAAAATTCCAACGTTTGAAATGGTTATGGAACCAGTTGGAAAATTCTAACCCAAACAGAAAATTTGTATTACGCTAGTTCAAGAGGGGTGGGGATTGCAGTTGAACACACTTGAATAGCCCCACACGCAGACCGTATATGTAGGGGAAATGCACACGCGACCGCATTTCTCGAATTACACATAAGGATCCAAGAAATCGAAGTGGCAGGCTATTAAAGTGGAAGGTGGCCATCATATATCACACGTCACAATCGTTTTGACGATTCTGCGACCAATTTCACGATTCAGATCCATGCAGCATACATGGGCTTACACGCAGAACTAAGCTGCTCGATCAGTGTCAGATATAGTTACGTCGTATATATAAAAATGAAAATTACCGTTCAACGAGTCGCACAATTTCGACGTTGTCATGGTCTAACCCGGGCGTTGCCAAATAGTTGACATTGTTACTGCATTTCTGTGTGGTGTTTAATCGAATATTGCGTCAACTAGGTTACGAATTTGACAAATTCTACATTTATGCTTATCAAAGCTTACGTTGGATGTTAATTTTCGCACTGTTGATGTCCCCTTGTAGCCCAAGAAATGACTTTTTGCGATCGGTTCGCGGTTTGATGTGATGGTCCCGATTTGACCGAGCCGATTGTGACTCATTTTATGTATATATCTCATTCCCGTATGTATTCCGTGAGCCAACCTGGTGTACCTGCAAAGTCTACTCTGTACAGAGAAAACAAGAAGAAGCCCCTTTATCTAAATAGGGACCGTATTATGGGGCGTCTACGTGAGTATCTTACATGTATGAATGATGTCGTTAGGAAGACGTGGATTATAAATATACCCTGATCAATAGTATACAGGCACACGACATGTTATAAATTTAAATATAGGATGGGCAACTCTATATACATATTAAAAGGCAAAGAGACGCGAGTCCAAGCAATGCAGGCGGTCACATGCTTTACCCTATTCTGGTTCCCTTCAGAATTGGAGAATAACTTTCACACATGTGCACGCAGAGCCTAAACAAACAATTATCCTTTGCAGTGCTTTGTCAATACCAACACATAAGGTGTCTTCACACGGGGATCAAAGCTGGGACTAGTATACTAGTCCCAGATCAAAGCTAAGAACCAATTACCGAGGATACACATCAGCATCATTGATACTTACCGAATAATTGCTTCTTTAACTTCTTTAACTGTGTTAACACAGACAACTATTCACTTATGCCAAGCATTAACATGCCAAATGTATTTATTATACCATATACACGTCCTCATCTCATTGTTGGTGTAAGTTTTCTCAGTATGTGTTTCCAAGAAATGTAATTTAAATTGAATATCTATAACTGTTGGAGACAAGACATGTGGTACCAAATTATGCGTCCCTACAACACTTTTATGCCCAAATTATTATTCAGAGAGCACATGCCAAAGGTATAAAATTGAAATTTTTGTCTGAAAATGTAGAATATAAATCAGAAATACATCTTTATTCTGATTGCCAAAAGTATAAATATAAAAATGTAATCTCTCTCTGGAAATGTTAAACATCAATCAGTAATACATCTTTATACTGATTTCTATCTGTCCTTAGCAATGCTAAATACGGATACCTGTTTGAAGCTTTATAAAGTAATGTAAACAACGGCGAATAACGTCGAAACTTTTGATTAAAACTCACCGAGAATGCATATTATTAATCCAGTCTTCCAATTCTCAATTTTGTGCATGTACATTTAGACACGTAAGTTCTGGTTGGATATATATATGCAAGGCAATACAATATATATGCAAGGCAATACACACATCAAATTTCAAATGAATGTTTGCCATATGCGCGCGAATGAACCTGACCTATTTTAGCGAACGCGTCTATCTTGCTTTCCACGAGCGTAAAATTTTCATCGTTTCCCCTTCCCGAATTATTATAACCCATCAGTTGACCCACTGACCATAACACCAATTAGAACACAATCCCATTGTTGCAATCGTTCCCTGATTTTTGGTCAAGTACACCAATTCCCAAGGCTGGCGAAGGAACAGTTCAATGATTATCCCATTGTTAGGCACCCGCAACTCATAACAAACAAATCGCACGGGCGCTTCAAAGGGTGTCAGACCGGTTTTCCGAAGACCCATTACTACGAAGGCCCACAACTCCGAAGACCCGATTCTCCGACGGCCCACAACTCCGAAGACCCGATTCTCCGACGGCCCATAACTCCGAAGACCCGATTCTCCGACGGCCCATAACTCCGAAGATCCGATTCTCCGAAAGCCCATAACTCCGAAGGGCCGATTCTCCGAAGACCTATAACTCCGAAGACCTACAACTCCGAAGGGCCGATTCTCCGAAGACCTATAACTCCGAAGGCCCGATTCTCCGACGGCCCATAACTCCGAAGGTCCGATTCTCCGAAGATTTTGTTTTATCGGGGTATTATCGTTTACTAAATAGTGTACAGTCCAGTGGCGAAGCCAAGGGGTCCCAAAATTCCCACTGCCCCCATTAAACCTCTACTTGCTATTTCAGACAATATGGGGCCCCTACCAAAACATGTCCAATCGTTGGTCCGGGGGTTCCCCTGGGCAGGAACACTGTGAATATTTTAATGCCTAGGAGGGATTTCCTGACGTTTACATGACATTTGACACGTTTTTTGGGGGCGGTCTTCCCTAGGGCCCCATTGACCCCGCCACTGGACTGTACACTATTTAATAAGCGATAAAACATGATCTTCGGAGAATCGGACCTTCGGAGAATCGGACCTTCGGAGAATCGGCCCGTCGGAGTTATAGACCTTCGGAGTTATGGGCGTTCGGAGTTATAGGCCTTCGGAGTTATGGGCTTTCGGAGTTATGGGTCTTCGGAGTTATGGGTCTTCGGAGTTATGGGATTTCGGAGAATCGGCACTTCGGAGTTATGGGCTTTCGGAGAATCTGACCTTCGGAGAATCGGACCTTCGGAGTTATGGGTCTTCGGAAAAACGCTACGTAACCCTTCAAAGTGGGAACAGTCCGTGTTGTTTCGGACATATCTATTCACATTCAGTTCACGTTAATCACGTTTTTGGGCGTGGCTAACCGGCTATTGTGTCCAATCGCGGCCAGCGCACGACACATTACCAGTTTATTGCATTATGTGTGATCAATTGTGCTCTAAGTCGGTCAGAGCACGCGAATTGTTCTTTATCAGAATAAATCTCGTCTCCGACTCGATTGATTCTGGTAAAGAACAATTCTTGTGCTCTAACCATTACTAAGAGCAGATTGGTCCACAGTCAACGCGATTCTATTCCGAACACAACAGGCCGAATTATTCAAAGCAATACACGAGACAAGGCTGAGATCTTCGCTGTGCCCGCACGGTTCATGTCGCGATTGACGCCTGCGGTGTATTGGTCAACTGTTAATCCGCTCAGTAATAATTCCGCAATATTCAGGAGATTGAGCTAGATGCACAGCGCGTACATGTAACAGACCGAAGCTCTTGGGTGCAGTTGTCTCGCACATTTATATACGCATGGCATGATCCTAAATAAAATATGCGTCTTTGGATTTTGGATGAATTGCTAAAGGTATACACACCAATTTTAAACCTAAGTTATTTATTTATGCAGAATTCTGTAATTTCCATTGTAAAATGGTTAACATTACACAATTAATGTTATTTCTTCATCTCTTCATGTTTATATCTCACACCTCTTATCTGAAATATTCTTGTAAACATATATGCTTCACCATCCGTCGGCCAAAGTTCTCGAGCAGCCTACATCATCTATGTTTTACTGTTAGCCTATCATGCGCCTTACTGACTTTCTGTACAACTAGTCATGGGAGTTAGTGTGGCTCAATATAGGCTAACAATTGGAATATTTCAAGGCATATATCTACACATAACATGCCGATGCAACATGTATAAACATACTACACATAAGCCAATTCGTTTGCGTTTACTAGCTTTTCATAATGTGATAGTAGCATTTCTGGCGTTCACTCTTCTTGCTCTCGCTGGGGATATACACCCGAACCCAGGTCAATTAGACGCACCGGTTACCACTTCAATTTCTATTATTCATTGCAACGTAAGAAGCATAAGAAACAAAATTCAAAAGATTAAAGATATTATCGATGATTACGATATTCTATGCTTTACTGAATCTCATCTTGACGATAATTATCCAAATGAAAACTTGCTTATCTCAGGTTTCCAACACCCAGTACGTAAAGATCGAAATGTATGGCGGTGGAATCATAGTATACTTTTCAGATAAAATTCCATACATAGAAATGTCAGGTTTGCAGTTTAATGGTGACATCCTTTGGTTTGAAGTTGGATCTGTAGACACGTTTTTACTATGTGTTACCTATAGGTCCGATAGGGAATGTTTAAATAACGTCTGGGAACTACTTGATGACAAAATTGGAGAAGCATTATATATTAACCCATCAGTTGTTGTCGTTGGTGACTTGAATTGTAATCTGTTGATAAGCGATAACTCACTACAGTCCATAATTAATAGATATGTCGGCATGTCTAACGTAATTAAAGAACCAACACGAGTAACGTTAAAGTCACAAACGCTCTTAGACCCTATGATTATCTCTGAAGCGTTAACAGCGATGAACCCCTCCGTTGTTGACCTTGAAGTTTCTGATCACTATGCCACGTCTGTTGAACTAAAAACGACACTCCGGGTGACACAATCCTACAAAAGAATAGTGTGGAACTATTCTTCTAATCAAGTAAATAATGCCAAGAAACACGCAAAAAATGAGTATATGAATCACTTGGATGAATCCCTTGTTATGAATAATAACCCAAAACAGTTTTGGCATGTTGTTAAAACATTTATGGGTAACAATTCTAACCAAGGAATCCCGCCTCTCTCATATAAAAACAAAATGTTCTGCGATGATAAAGACAAAGCTGAAATTTTAAATAGTATTTTTGCCAATAGTTCATTAGGAATGAAAGCGAAATGTTTGCCGAATTTTGTTGCATGAACAGATGAAGTTATCACTGAAATACCGATCAGTGAATCACAAATTTCTCAAATTCTGAAAGATCTACCAACGAAAAAAGCCTATGGGTCAGATGGTATTAGTAATCGCATGCTTAAAGAAACACATGCTACTGTATGCAAACCACTTAGTATATTATTTCAGAAATCGATAGACCTTTGTCAGTTCCCAGATGAATGGAAAAAAGCGGATGTATACCTCTATTCAAAAAAGGTGACCAAAAAGATCCAAATAATTATAGGCCAGTTTCACTTCTGAGCGTTCCCGGTAAAATATTAGAAAAAATTATCCGTAATAAATTACTTCAGCATTTACAAGAAAATAACTTGTTGTATGATTATCAGTCTGGGTTCCTTCCTTAACATAGTACCGCATATCAGCTTATTGAAATAGTTCATAGTATAGCAGAAGCACTAGATGACGGATGTAACACTTGTGCGGTTTTCTGTGATGTGCCCAAAGCGTTCGATAAAGTTTGGCATGACGGACTTTTACACAAAATGGAAAAATATGGGATTAAAGGAAAACTTCTTTTATGGTTTAAGAGTTATCTTAGCGATCGCCAACAAAGGGTTAGGGTCAACGCCTGCGTCTCAAAGTATGATTGTTTAGATTCTGGAGTGCCTCAGGGGTCAGTTATCGGACCTCTCCTATTTTTGCTCTACATTAACGATATAGCCGATAGTATGGAATCCAAAACGTGTCTCTACGCAGATGACACTTGTCTAATGATGAGTAGTTCTGACCTAAACACACTTGAAATTTAACTGAATAATGATATGATTAAGCTGAGCAATTGGTCGAGGCAATGGATGGTGAAATTCAATCCACCAAAAACCAATCTAATGTTTTTTGGAAGTTTACCTGAAAGATACTAGACCCGTGGTTAAATTCAAAGGTGAAGTCCTGGAATACACCGAAAATCACAAGCATTTAGGCATTGACCTGCAGAGTGATCTCAAATGGAATATGTGTATTGACAACACGTGTAAACGTGCTAATGCGAGATTGTCCCAAATAAGGAAACTTAAATGCATACTAAACAGAAAGACTTTAGAAACAATGTACTTGACATACGTGAGACCGCTTCTCGAATATGCAAGCCCAGTGTGGTTTGGAGCTCCGAATTACCTCCTTAAAAACCTTAATGATATTCAGTTAGATGCATCCAGAATCGTGACGGGTTGCACTCGTTCTGTATCAGATGTCAGATTAATGACTGAGATAGGCTGGGATAGTCTAGAGGACAGAAGAACCGTTAAACGGTTATCCACCCTTCACAAGATAATAAATAATAATGCACCTCGTTACTTAAAGGGGTACTGTACGCCAAATGTTGTTGTTGGTTTCTATAGTCTCCGAGTCGGAGAATAAGGTAACAATTTTTCCATTATTTGAAAGTCTGTTGAGTACGAAGTCATGTTACGGATGACAAATTTACCGGAATGCAAAAATACAAATTGTCGTTGTCGAGTAATTTTTGTAAAGTTTTCAACCAAATGAATCAAATAAAAGTTATATTATATGCATACTAGTCCCAATAATCATTTAAGTTATTGTATCGTCGCTAGTCAGTGAGTGGCTTGAGTGTTCTCCCCGTATCATCATAATATTTTAAGCGATCGTGTGTGCGATCGGTTTAAAAATCCAGTATTCCTCAATTACTGTTTTTGATTACGGTAATTCGTAATTTAATTGACGCCATTTTATGGCTCCAGTCATAAATTCAATTTATATCAAATTATTTACTTTTAAATTATTAAATGTTAAGATAGCCTATTAACCTGAGCGTTTACAGAATACATCTTCGACTCAAATTACTTATGTTTCTATATATTATCGATATTAGATCGTTGTTGTCACCGGAAATTTAATGAAAATGGCGTACAGTACCCCTTTAAGCACAATCCTGCCCGAACGTTTCAGAGACAGGACCGATCGAGAATCAAAATATGCTTCTGATTTCATTATCATTCGCTGTGACTCTGCAAGGTTAAAATCCACTTTTATCCCTGCCCATACAAAGGAATGGAACTCCATTAAATTAACTATTCGCAATCTTGCCCATGATGAATTCGTGAAGCAATTGAAACATATGCACTACGCGGGGACAAGGCTGGAGCCACCTTTGTATTTCACAAATGGGAGTCGTTATTATAATATTATTCACACGCAACTTCGATGTAAATGTAGTGCCCTACAATCCGATAAATTACGTAATCATATCTCAGATTCCGCGACATGCTCGTGTGGCTTCCGGGATGAAAATGCTAACCATTTTTTCTTTGAATGTAACCATTATGCGGAATCTCGGCAAAAACTCAATAATAATCTTATGCAACATAATATTAACTCTGTAGACATACTTCTTTTTGGGAAACCCGAACTAACTTATACTGAGAATAGTGATATCTTTAAGGCTGTACACTCGTATATTAGAGATTCCGGCCGTTTTGAGAGAACCTAACACTTTGACCATGCCACTCTACACCAAATCTACTTATAATATATGAAAATGTGAACGAAATGGGAGTTTTTCTGTTAAGATTTTCGTTCGGCGGAATGGAGATTTTTCAAGAATGGAGGTGTCATCGTCCCGTCCATAAAAACACTACTTTTATCAGCAGAAAACAAGTGCAACCTTCTATTTTACTATTTAGTATATATTAGACTAGCATTTTCTGCAAAAATCCGTCGCCCAAACATGAAAATGTGAACATAATGCTAGTTTTTCTGTTAAGATTTTCGAAGATTTTCGTTCGGCGGAATGCAGATTTTTCAAGAATGCGGATGTCATCGTCTCGTCGATAAAAACACTACTTTTATCAGCAGAAAACAAGTTCAAACTTCTATTTTACTATTTAGTATATATTAGACAAACATTTTCTGCAATAATCCGTCACCCAAACATGAAAATGTAAACGAAATATGACTTTTAGTGTTTAGATTATCGTCCCAGAAGTGATAAATTTCCCTAATTTCGACGCTTCGTTATTCGAACGCTCACCGTTCAGCATACGCTCAATTTTATCGGGAAAACATCACATTCGTATAGAGTAGATACCAATAAACAAGTTGAGACCATGTTTGTGCCTCTAAACTCTTTCATTTCCAAATAAAATGACTTTTAAATATTCGTTCCGTCCCGTCCCGTTTTGTAGACAAATCGTTCCGTCCCGTCCCGGAAAATCGTCCCGTCCCGTCTTTTAGTAGATCCCTACCTTGTTTCCTATGTACAATATATCCCAGTTATGCACTCAATAATTGATATATGCCTGTACTATCGTATTTTTACTTGTTGCAAGGGAGTGATCACCGACTGGTTGATGAAGCATACTCACACTCATCCCATCTCTACGTTCAAAACCACTGAGTCGTTATTTCGCTAAAATCCGGATTCAGAATCCGAAGCCGATTACGGGGGCGGGGCTAATTCCCGATTCTAGGTCAGATTTTGAAATCCACGTGGTCTCCGAAACTATGTTTAATGTTCTCCCAGCGTCAAACATGGCTCATGTATTTGACACAAGTATCATTTGTATCTTATATTTATAAAGTTCATGTTTGTTGTGAAAGTCATGCTTTTCTTCTATGTGTATATACACGGCACATAATTTGCTGCCAATCCGACTTAATCGCATTTTTTTTTCAAGTTAAAGTGTGTTTATTTATAAGGGCAAGCATATTAAACGTGACATCTCTAGGCCTCCTGAATCAAATTCCGAAGATGTTGTGAAGAACACACGAAACTTGTCAGTTGAACAGGGACGTGACGACAGGGGTTAGTTGGGTGTCTCGACCCCACCCCGAACTTTGGTACAATTTGCTTAGCTGTGCAGTCATTCATACGTGAGGAAAATCAGGATTATTTTGACTAACTGTTCCAAATAATGATACGTACAAGCCAGCAAACGCAACAAACACACCCGATTTTAAATAAATACATATACAAACTTATGACTAACTCGGGAGAGGGGGTGTCCAGTGATCTGTATATATGTTCAACTTGTTTTGGTAGTCATGTTGTTTTCCATTACTAATTATTTATTTTTTCAGTGTAATAACATATGGGAGAGGGGGTACCCTTAAGTGAGTCAGCACTTGCCCCCCCCAATTCCTTTGTATGTATAAACAAATGTATATGTTATATATCATGTGTTATCTAAATTTGACATATATTTGAAATAAATATATCTAAACTAAATTTTGGTACATTCCAGCAGTCGGGAAATTTCATGCATGACACAACATTAGTTGGACATTAATTTGACACCATATATAGGTTGGCATTGTTCTCATTGTTTGATTTTTTTCAACCAGTAAAAGATGGTAATTTTCCAATCTTAGTGTTTGTCAGGATGGATATTTCCAAGAGGAGCAAATGGAATTCTGCGAACCTGTGAGATTGATGTCTGGTTCAAGGGGGGGGGGGGGTGGGGGGGGGGGGGGGGTGCAGTTGGCCGGAAATTTGAGGAAACTTCTAGCCACGTCCCTAGAACGTGTGTCTGTTGTCTATACAGAGACTATTGTGCAAAACGACTGCATTTAACGAAACAAAACATTTTAAACATGAAATTGCTATAAGACTAGATGATAGTACATACGTGTATCTGATAATCCATCGATATCATATAATCCTACTATTTCTTGAATAAGAAGAAACATTATAATAACGAACACAGCAGAAGACATATCCATGCAGGTTCATATGAATTCGGTCAATGGTGACGTATCCGCCGAATTCGAAATCGACATGAGTTCGGGCGGTATTTTAGGTATGGAATTATGAAATGGACATATGAAAGTGACATTCAACAATGATTTGCTTCGCCATCAACCGAAGTGCTCCCCCAGCGTTACCATCAATAGCGTTATTATTTGGCTAATTTCAGTAATATTCTCCCAGTTTACATTCAATAAAACAAATTTGTCTCCGCATTTAAAATTCTTTGATATAGATCGTTTATATTCTGCAATAATTTGTACACAAGAGACGGATTCTTATGTTTTATTTTGTTTTTAAACTCCGAGGTGGCGAAATCTCGGTTTGTTTACATTACGAACATTTGAGTCCGTAATCACCCCATGCATCCGGATATGCTCGTATCGGAATACATGCCCGTAGCGGTATAACCACATGGCCCGCGATTTGCACATCGTCCTTAGTTGTCGTAAGTTATTTCATAAAAACACGGTTTACTTTACCTTGATTTTTAAAAAACGTTAACAGCGATAATCGGTCTACAGAAATGAGCGGTTGTGGTTTCCGCAATTTGCATATTACTGTTCGATAATCGGGTTTTATACGAAAATTATGACCTGAAATACTTACTCGATATAAGTTTTATCAAATTTTAATGAATCCTTGCATTGACACATTATATAACACACAGTCTCTCAAAGTGTGATATCTTAGCTTCAAAATGAACTGGACATGTTTGCGATGTCAATCATATTAGTGCCCGAAAAATTAGTTTCCATGGAGGCACTCACTTGATTTTGGGGCATGTCTATAGCAAACGTAAAACCACTGCTATAGACATGCCATATTTTCTTGCTATGACCTGAATATATGGTAATTTTTTACTTTGAAAAATGTAGAAACATGACTGAAAATGTTGTCTATTATATTAAGGGAATATCCGCGGAAATAGCAATGTATGTAAAGACTATGTTGTCTGGGCTGTTACCACAGAAATCGTAATTTTATGTAAGAAATGCAAATGTTGTCACAATGTTTGGCCTAACTTCGCTATAAAATAGGATTAAACTGCGTCCATGTTTAAAGAAGTTTGATGTACAGTTGGGTAAATTATAGCCACAAATAGTACCACCA
The DNA here is from genome assembly GCA_032622095.1 of Siphonodentalium dalli. Lineage (NCBI taxonomy): Eukaryota > Metazoa > Mollusca > Scaphopoda > Gadilida > Siphonodentaliidae > Siphonodentalium > Siphonodentalium dalli. The sequence goes on from CP136061.1 coordinate 226,007,120, forward strand.
CCGTCAACCACTGGTATGTGTTGGTTTCGGTGCAACATGTGTTTAACCGTGAATGGTGTGCAAATCGCGGGCCATGTGGTTATTCCGCTACGGGCATGTCTTCCGCTACGAGCATATCCGGATGCATGGGGTGGTAATCGGAATCCGAATCCAGATTCGGATTACCACGAGATTGAGATTACGGTCTGTTCGTTTACTGATTCTGCCAATTTCTGGTCTGTTCTTTTGCCGAACCAAGTCGTACGGGGACCAATCTGTAATCTGAATCCAGATTCTGAATCGGGATTTTAGCGAAATAACGCCTCAGGGGAGGATCTATTCCTCGAAATGTGGTGCTCTCCCGAGCAATATTTACGTGCTTAGCGAGCAAATATTCCGGTGTTCTGTCACATTTTGTTCATTGTGCGACAGAGATGACATGCGTGGGTAATAAACACGCATTTCAGTAATGTTTTAAACGCAAATATTGGACGAATGTATACGGGATGGACGTGGCAAAGAAGGTGAGTAATATATGTTATAATATTATGCCACTATATTGGCATACTGCCCAGTAATATAAATAAATTACTCGATATTTTGCGTTTTTTTGGGAAATTCGTCACTTCAACGGCGTATTACCGATTTAATACTGAATACTGTATATTGTAACTTTGAATGCCTGTTCCTCAATACATTCCTGAAGTCAATGCAACATGAAAATATCATTAATAACATACCAAATCGAAGAAAACGACCATAAAATAGGTCTACATGTGTATTCCGGTGGTTTACTGAGTCATTCCGGTGCTTTGTGAGTTGAATAATCGTTATTCCGGTGCTGAAATCCTACTAAAACGACCTCCTATAAAGCCACATTGGTGATTATTTGTTCAGAAATTATAATACAAGCCATGCCGGGATACAAATGAAGTAGCTCACCCGTTCTGTAGTTAATATAACGTCAATTATTTTGACAATACGCTTATGCTCACAAAATAGTCAACTTAATAAACTATATATAATATATTACATACTATCTCATATATATTTTGAAGACCTCTGTATGTCTGTATGTCTGTCTGTATGTATGTCATTTATACAAATCTACGATTCTCGACCGATCGGGACGAAACTTGGTATGTGTGTGTAGTTTGACCAGGCGGTCGACGTTGTCGCATTGGCGAGCCCGTGCGGCGCCCGCTTCGCGCATGCGCAGACGAGATCTCGGAAACGGGTGGAGCTATCGACTTGAAATTTGCTATGTGAATGTATCTTGCCCTGGATACGAATTTTATCGGGTCGCCGAGCCCGTGCGACGCCAGCTTCGCGCATGCGCAGACGAGATCTCGGAAACGGGTGGACCTATCGACTTGAAATTTGGTATGTGAATGTATCTTGCCCCGGATACGAATTTTATCGGGTCGCCGAGCCCGTGCGGCGCCAGATTCGCGCATGCGCAGACCAGATCTCGGAAACGGGTAGAGCTATCGACTTGAAATTTGGTTTTTGAATAGCCTTGAAATTTGGTTTTTGAATAGCCCGGACAACGTCGGGCTCATCGGCTAGTCTATTATATATTTTTGTCTGTGTGTGTATGTGTGTGTGTGTGTGTGTGTCTGTTCACGATGAACTCGAAAACGGCCGATCCGATTTCGATGAAACTTGGTATGTGGGGGTATTTTAGGCCAGGAAGTGGCATAGGCCTATTAATTTGCCCGTGCGACGTGACCTTGAAATTGTGTAATTTCAAGGTCAAACGCCCGAATATTACGGGATTTCGATGAAACTTGGTATGTGGGGGTACCTTCGGCCGGGGAGTGGCATAAACCTATTAATTTGCCCATGCGATGTGACCTTGACCTTGAAATCGGGTCATTTCAAGGTAAAATGCCCGAATATCACGGGATTTCGATGAAACTTGGTATGTGGGGGTACTTTCGTATGGGGAGTCTCATAAGCATATTCATTTGCCCATGCGACGTGACCTTGACCTTGAAATCGGGTCAATTCAAGGTCAAATCGCAAAATTTTATGGGATTTCGACGATATTTTATACATAGGGTTACTTTTGTCCACTGGGTGTTTTGGACGGGTCAAATCGTGACCCCAACCTGACATTGACCTTCAAAATGATCAATTCAAGGTCAAATCGGGTAAAACCGGATGGATTTCAACGGGCACGTTTGTTGGGTACTTTTGTCCGGGCAGTGTTTTGGACTGGTCAAATCGATGACCCCACTTGACCTTGACCTTCAAAATGGACAATTCAAGGTCAAAGCCCGGACGAAGTCGGGTCACCTTCTAGTCTATTATATATTTTGGAAGATCTGTCTGTGTGTGTGTGTGTGTGGTGTGTGTGTTCGCGATGAACTCGAAAACGGCCGAGCCGATTTCGATGAAACTTGGTATGTGGGGGTATTTTCGGCGGGGTGTGGCATGGGCGTATTAATTTGCCCGTGCGATGTGACATTGACCTTGAAATCGGGTTATTTCAAGGTCAAACGCCCGAATATCACGGGATGTCGATGGAACTTGGTATGTGGGGGTACCTTCGGTCGGGGAGTGGCATAGGCCTATTAATTTGCCCGTGCGACGTGACCTTGACCTTGAAATCGGGTCATTTCAAGGTCAAACGCCCGAATATCACGGGATTTCGATGAAACTTGGTATGTGGGGGTACATTCGATGGGGGAGTCTCATAAGCCTATTCATTTGCCCGTGCAACGTGACCTTGACCTTGAAATCGGGTCAATTCAAGGTCAAATCGCGAATTTTGATGGGATTTCCATGAAATTTCATATATAGGGTTACTTTTGTCCACTTAGTGTTTTGGACGGGTCAAATCGTGACCCCGACCTGAACTTGACCTTCAACATGATCAATTCAAGGTCAAATCGGGTAAAACCGGATGGATTTCGACGGGTACTTTTGTTGGGTACTTTTGTCCGGGCAGTGTTTTGGACGGGTCAAATCGTGACCCAACCTGACCTTGACCTTCAAAATGGACAATTCAAGGTCAAACCCCTGACGAAGTCGGGTCACCTTCTAGTCTATTCTATATATTTTGAGACTTCCGTATATATGTGTGTGTGTACTTTATAGAATCGAAAACGGCTGGCTCGATTGAGTTCAAACTTCCCATCTAAGGGTAAAAACCGTAAGAACACCGTAGTTGTCGCGTTTCGGAGAAGCCCTGAGCACCCGTTCTCCAATCTCAGTCACAAAAAACGGCACTGCGGTGGTTAATCAAGTGATAATTTAATGAGCGTATGTTTTTGACGCATCGCTATAAAGAGCGTCTGTTTACCATTCAACGTTATTAGCATCTGCAGAGAGATATACGGGAACATTGAGTGGTTTCCTATGCGGGGAGATTTATTGGATGCCATAGTACTCTTACAACATCATTGTTATTAGGTCAGGGTTTAGGGGGGGGGGTAATTAGTGTGGATATAGGCATAATGCTTCTCAGAAATCCCGGTTACAAACCAACACTCACAATTTCGTATTTACGCAAACGCAACGTTATCGCTCGAAATTTATTATGCAGAGAGATATACGGGAACAAGTTCTTTCCTATTTTTAGAACGCAACACATGATACCAAACAAAATTACGTCGCGTTGGTGGTCGGGTTCACGACGGGATTAATTGACTGTCCGCTCTTTGCGAGGATGGGGTTCACGACGGGATTAACTTTGCGGGGACTATTGACCATCTCGTAAGGGTGGACAACCTCTGTCAGGGCTGCTCAATGGCCACGGGCAGGTTAAAAAAAATCATACCTCTTCTGGGTCTGGGCGTGTATATACATGAGCGTGTTGTGTTTCTAAGAACGCGGAGCGTGTTGTGTTCCTAAGAACGCGGATCGGGTAAGTTTTTCCGCCCTATGTGAGCTCAAACTTCGTATATAAGTGTAAAAACACACGGGGATCGTCGACGTCGCATTGTGTGAAACATTCTTATGTCTGTCGTTCCTAGGAACGGGGGAATTTGTCATCGGGTCAGTCTTAACCTTCAAACGGGTACCCACAAATTATATATTGTGACCCCGACATGACCTTGACCTTGAAAATGATCAATTCAAGGTCAAATCGGGTAAAATATTGAAAAACCCAATATTAACTCATTGAAAAACACAAACAAAACATAAAACATTGTCATGTTTCTGACCAAGCACGCCAGTGGCGGGCTAACCTGCTAGTCTATATATATATTTTGAGACTTTCGTATATATGTATATATATGTGTGGGTACTCCATAGAATCGAAAACGCGTGTACAGATTGAGCTCAAATTTCGTATATAAGTGTAAAATCCCACCGACACCGCCATGGTCGCGTTTTGGAGAAGCTCAGAGCACCCGTTCTCCAATCTCAGTCACAAAAAACGGCACTGCGGTGGTTAAGACATCAACGATCTTTATATTGACCTTATACGGAGGTGTTAACAATCAACGCTCTTTATTGCAATGGACGTGGCTAAACGACTGACCCCATGCGTCCGAAATACGGATGCGGATTCCAATGGACGTGACTAAACGACTGACCACATGCGGCCGAAATACGGATGCGGACGAAATTCAATTATCTCGACTTTCACGACGGGATTAATTGACTGTCCGCTCTGAAGTTTAGGACGGGGAGGACGGGTACCATGAATTAACTCATTGAAAAACAAAGAATGCGTTATCTCGGAAACGGGTGGAGCTATCGACTTGAAATTTGCTATGTGGATGTATCTTGCCCCGGATACAAATTCTATCGGGCCGCCGAGCCCGTGCGACGCCAGCTTCGCGCATGCCCAGACGAGATCTCGTAAACGGGTGGAGCTATCGACTTGAAATTTGGTATGTGAATGTATCATGCCCCGGGTACGAATTTTATCGGGTCGCCGAGCCCGCGCGACGCCCGTGCAGCGCGTGCGCAGACGAGATCTCGGAAACGGGTGGAGCTATCGACTTGAAATTTGGTATGTGAATGTATCATGCCCCGGGTACGAATTTTATCGGGTCGCCGAGCCCGCGCGACGCCCGTGCAGCGCGTGCGCAGACGAGATCTCGGAAACGGGTGGAGCTATCGACTTGAAATTTGCTATGTGAATGTATCTTGCCCCGGATACCAATTTTATCGGGTCGCCGAGCCCGTGCGACGCAAGCTTCGCGCATGCGCAGACCAGTTCTCGGAAACGGGTGGAGCTATCGACTTGAAATTTGGTTAAATTAAAAAAATGTCATGTTTCTGAAACAAAGCCATGAGACGAATTCCGCCAGTGGCGGGCTAACCTGCTAGTCTGTACTATATATTTTGAGACTTCCGTATATATATATGTATGTACTTTATAGAATCGAAAACGACTGCACACATCGAGCTCAAATTTCGTATATAAGTGTAAAAAACCCACGGGGATCGTCGACGTCACGTTTTGGACAAGTTCTGAGCACTCATTCTCCACTCCCAATCATCAAAATCACCGCAAACGACACTTCGGGGGTTAAGGCATCAACGATCTTTATATTGACCGTATTTGGAGTCGTTAACCGACTAACGCTCTTTATTGCCATCGACGTTGCTAAACGGTTAACTATGCGTACGAAACTACGGACGCAAAACGCGAAATACATTTATCTCGATTAAAAAGGCAGAATTAATGTGTTGTGTGATTCTTATGTCTGTCGTTCCTAGGAACGGGGGAATTTTTCAATCATACCTCTTTTAGGGGCGGGTACTGCGTGTTGTGGGAAAACAAAAAATGCGTGTTGTGTGATTCTTATGTCTCTCTTTCCTAGGCACGGGGGAAATTTTCATCGGGTCAGTTTTTCCGCCCGATGTACCTTAAATCATACCTCTTTTAGGGACGGGTACCGCGTGTTTAGTGATTTTTATGTCTTCTTCACCGTAATCGGGTAAAATAAGGTCTAATCGGGTAAAATATTGAAAAACCAAAAATTAAATTAAAAAAATTAAAAAATCCAGTAAATTATAAAAATGCACGGGTAAAATATTGAAAAATCAAAAATTAAATTAAAAAATTAATCAAAAAAATTAATTAAAAAATCCGGTAAATTAAAAATGCACAATTAACTCATGTTATAAACAAAAAATTTATATTAACTCATTGAAAAAAAAAATCTAATTAAAAACATTAAAAATTGTCATGTTTCTGACGAACGCCGCCAGTGGCGGGATAACCTGCTAGTCTACTATATATTTTGAGACTTCCGTATTTGTGTATATATATATGTATGTGTGTACTTCATAGAATCGGCAACGCGTGGACGGATTGAGCTCAAATTTCGTATATAAGTGTAAAATCCCACGGGGATCGCCGACGTCGCATTTTGGACAAGCTCTGAGCACTGATTCTCCACTCCCAATCATCAAAATCACCGCAAACGCCACTTCGGGGGTTAAGGCATCAACGATCTTTATATTGACCATATACGGAGTTGTTAGCGACGAACGCTCTTTATTGCAATCGACGTGGCTAAACGACTAGCCCCATGCGTCCGAAATACGGATGCGGGACGAAATGCAATTATCTCGATTAAAAAGCCGGAATTGATCTAAGCGGCGTTTGTTTACAATTCAACGCAACGCTATCGCTCGAAATATTATGCAGAGAGATTTCACGACGGGATTAATTGACTGTCCGTTCTTTTCGGGGACTACGGGGAAGTTTAGGACGGGTACCATGAAGGGACTACGGGGAAGTTTAGGACGGGACCATGAATTAACTCATTGAAAAACAAAGAATGCGTTTATTCCGGGAGCTAATAGGGTGCCCTTGCACCCCCCTGGGACTTAACTTCACCTCACTCATTTTGTTCCTTATTATGTCCTTCAACTTTTAAACAATGTTAACAAGAAATAAAAGTGGCCTTTTGGACTCCAGACAAGATGGCGTCCATCATGGCCGCCGTTTTTCAGACCAGACCCTAAGTCAGTTTTATGCAAATTATAGCGGGAAAATCTTGTAAAATGTATACACTTTTTTGTGCCAAAATTGAAACTCACCATCCAAGATGGCCGCCAAAATGACCGCCGGAAGTTGAAAATATAACATTTTTTCACAAATATCTTCTGGATCAATTCATGCTGTTTGGAACTGGTTGAGTAATGCAACTTTATTTTGTGTTTTGAATATTAACTGATCATTGAAGCAACGAAATATGCAACTATTGGGGTCCTATCCCCTTCCGATCCCTCAAAAATTCGATTTTACAGAATGCGGTATAAAATTTCACAAAAAAATCACAATTGGGATTCTAGTCATATTTCAACAAGAAATGTACAGAACTTTGTAATGTAAGGGAGGCATATCATTAACTATTAATATTCCAAATCACTGGAACAAAAATTCTTACTTTGGCTTAAAATGGCTGCCAATATGGCCGCCAAAATATGGAAAATGGTAAATATTACACCAGCGTGTCCTGCACTCGCTTACAAGTTGTGGTTGATGTATACAATTGGCTATTCTGCATTCTATACATTGAATACTAACATGTCTGATGCACCATGGTTAATTGTTACTATTGTCACCCCTGACATCGTCAAAAATATTGGACTTTTCTCTCAAAAACTTGACATAAATATTGGCAAAAATTCACTTTTCAGGTTTGGACCCTTTTTTTTAGGTAAAATATAACTATCTTTGGATTGAATGATGTTTATTGTTTTGACCTATCTTAAATGTGTCACACTGTGGTGTTTATAGACTAACTTGCTCAAGATGGCAACCAAATTTGTAGAATGTTAATCTTTTTACATATATCCCGAACATTCTCTACATTATCCGAAAAGGTAGCATATTGTGACTTACTTGGTTATTATACATGTTAGTTAATTAACTGACAACTACATGTTCTATTCTGGTTGTCTCAGTTCCGTATGGGGCATGACAAATTCGTTTTAAAGTATGTAATTTTGCCGAGAACCTCTTTTGTGATTTTGGCCACATTTATTGAAAGGAAATGGGCAGAACTTTGATACAGAACTGAGATGGGCCATAATCTTTGGCTATTCTGGTCCATTATGATAAAATAAATGTCAACAGGATACAGTGTGGATGCCAAGATCATAGTCAGGGAGTTACTCTATGATCATATGTGAGGTGAATAGGTATACAGGGAGTTGTTGTATGTCATGACTGATGTGAGTAGGTATACAATGAGTGACTGTATGGTTATGAGTGGGTTGTCCATGGTAAGATGCATCTAGGTACACAGGGAGAGGTCATGGTCAGGTGTGAGGTCAATCGGTATGCATGGAGTGACTCTATGGTGTATGAATGTGTATATTCAGTACGGGTGCAACCGGTGTACCTACATGGTCATTGGTGTGGTGTATGGATATAGCTACATGGTCATCTATGTGTTGATTATGTATATATGTAGTGACTGTAAGGTCATGGGTGGTATGTGCATGTGTTGTCTGTGTAGTCATGGATGGGGTGTGTGGATAAATAGGGAGTGATTTTATGGTTATGGGTAATGTGTACAGGTATACATGGAATGACTGTACGGTCATGATTGAATATGAATATCTGGAGTAAGCTGGGTGGACATTATCGAGGGTGTGGTTATATAGGGAGTGTCCGTGTGGTAATGGTGGGATGTATATTTATATATCTCGTGGATGTGTTATCATTTGTGGGTGTATAAAGCTTAGCTGTATTATCATGGATGGTGTGTATGATTATGACGTGAATTTCTGTGTGAGGTGTATATGCAAGTATAGAGTGTTTGAGTGGTCGTGTGTGCGGGTTTTTTGTATATCTGGAAGGACTGAATGGCCATTAGTGAGGTTTACATGTACACCTGGAGTGAATCTATAGTCTAGGGTGGGCTGCATATGTATATCGAGTGGTTATATGACTGTGTGTCGAATAGGTATACAAGTAGTGACTGTATGGTTAATGGTGAGATGAGTACATGTAGGTATACAAGTAGTGACTGTATGGTCACAAATGTAATGAACATCTTTACAGGGGTGACTAAATGGTCATGTGTCAGGCGTATGGGTATACCTGGTGTTCCTGTTTGGTGACTCGTGGCGGTATGGTCATGTGTAGGTTATACCAGTATACATACGTGTTGCCTTATTGTCATGGGCGAGGGATATGAGTATATAGCGAGTGACTATATGGCCATGGATGAGGTGCATATGCATACATGTAGTGACTATACTGACATTGATGGGGTGTATTAGTATATCTTGAGTGGCTATTAGGCCATGGTGTGACAAATAAGGATACAGGGAGTGACATGGCCAATGTTGAGGTGAATATGTATACAAGGATTGACCATGATCATGTATGAATGTTTTGAATAGGTACACACGGGGTGACTATATGGCCATAGGTCAGGTGAAGGAGTATACTATGGGACATGGGTGAGGGTATGTGAATGAAGCGAGTGGCGATATGGCCATTGGTGAGGTGCATATGTATTCCGGAATGACTTTATGGTCATTGTTGTGATGTTGGTGTAGATATTGATTGTCTATTTGACCATGCGTTTGGAGAATAGGTATACAGGGGGTGACCTTATGGCCAATGGTGTAATGAATGGGTATACAAGGAGTGACTATATGGTTATGGGTCATGTTTAGGAGTATACCCGGTGTGCCTGCATTGTGACGCATGGTTGTATGGTCATCCGTGGTCACGGGTCAGGTGTACATGTATACAGTGGGTCACTATATTGTTATGTATGTTGTGTTTATGTATATATGTAATGACTGTGTGCTAATGGGTGGCTATCGCTTTCCACGCTTAACGCCCCCCCCCCCCATCTACATAAACATCATCAAGATGGAGAACTCTCTGACATGACCTCTCTATTGATTAACATGCCCTTGAGTTATTGTTGAAAGCGATAGCCACCCAATATACACATGTAAAACCCACCCATTACCCAACTCACTCCATATGTACATAAACACCACACAAATGACAACATAGTAACCCACTTTATACACGTACACCTGATCATGCCGCCATACTTGGTTATACCCGTACATACCACAAATGACGATACAGCCACGAGTCACCATGCATGAACACCAGGTATACACATACACCCGACACATGACCAAAAAGTCACTCTATGTATACATATTCACTACATTCACGATAATACAGTCACTCATTGTATACATATTCACCTCACCATGGACCATACAGCAACTACATGTATACCTATTCGCCATACACATTACTATAGAGTCAATCCAGGTATATATGCACAATACCAATGGTGAGCCCTTCCAGATATACCAATACCCGCACATACGACCACTCATAAGTTTCATACTTGCCACTCATAAGTTATATACACGCCATCCATGATCATACATATACTCCCCATACACCACCAATGATAACATATCCACAACATATATAAATATATGTCCCACCGTCTCCAACAGGGGACTCCCTGTATACCCACACATCATTCGTGACCATACAATAACTCCCTGTATACCTATTATCCTCATCTATGATCACAGAGTAACTCCCTGGCTGCCATCTTGGCTTCCACCCTGTATACAGTTGATAAATTTGTATCATTGTGGGCCTGAATACCCACATATCATGATGGTTCATCTCAGTTCCGTCTCAAAGTTCTGCCCATTTCCTTTCAATAATATGGCCAGAATCACAAAAGAGGTTCTCCGCAAAATTCCATACTGCAACTTTAAAATGAATTTTTCATGCCCCATACGAAACTGGGACAACTATAATAGAACGTATTTGTCAGTTAATTAACTAATACGTAAAATGACCAAGTGAGTCACAATTTGCTATCTTTTTCGGATAACGCAAAGAATAATGTTCGGGATATGTTAACTTTTAACTTTTTACAAATTTGGTTGCCATTTTGGAAGCCATCTTGAGCATTTTAGTCTTTAATCACCACAGTGTGACACACTTAAGATAGACCAAAACAATAAACACCTTTGATACCAAAGATAGTTGCATTTTACTTGGAACAAATGGTCGAACCCTGAAAAGTGAATTTTTGCCGATATTTATGTCAAGTTTGTGAGAGAAAATCCCATATTTCTGGTGATGTCAGTGGCGACAATAGTAAAAATGATCCATGGTGCATCAGACATGTTAGTATGCAATGTATGGAATACAGATTAGCCAATTGTATACATCAACCACAACTTGTAAGCGATTGCAGGACACCCTGGGGCAATATTTACCATTTTCCATATTTTGGCGGCCATTTTCGCAGCCATTTTTAGCCAAGGTAAGAGTTTTGGTTCCAGAGAGTTGGAATATTCATAGGTAATGATATGCATCACTTACATTACAATGTTCTTTTCATTTCTTGTTGAAATATGACTAGAATCCCAATTGTGATTTTTTGTAAAATTTTGTACCGCGTTCTGTAAAATCGAATTTTTGAGGGATCGGAAGGGGCTAGGACCCCACTAGTTGCACATTTAATTGCTCCAATGATCAGTTAATATACAAAACACTAAATAAAGTCATATTACTCAACCAGTTCCAAACAGCATGAATTGATCTAGAAGATATTTGTGAAAAAATGTCATATTTTCAACTTCCGGCGGCCATTTTGGCGGCCATCTTGGATGGTGAGTTTCAATTTTGGCCCAAAAAGGTGTCATTATGTCTTAGCTTCACGAAAATATATACATTTGTATACAGTTTACAAGATTTTCCCGCTATAATTTGCATAAAACTGACCTAGGGTCTGGTCTGAAAAACGGCGGCCATGATGGACGCCATCTTGTCTGGAGTCTAAAAGGCCACTTTTTTTTCTTGGAAACATTGCTTAAAAGTTGAAGGACATAATAATGAACAAAATGAATGGGGTTAAGTTAAGTCCCGGGGGGGGGGAAGGGTACCCCTATTAGCTCCCGGACTAAATTAAATTTAAAAAACATTAAATTAATATTAAAAAAAAAAAAAAAAAATTATAATAACAATTTAAAAAAAAATATAAATGAAAACAAAGTAATTAAAAAAATGTCATGTTTCTGACCAACCACGCCAGTGGCGGGCTAACATGCTAGTCTATTATATATTTTGGAAGATCTGTCTGTGTGTGTGTGTGTGTCTCTGTGTGTGTTCGCGATGAACTCGAAAACGGCCCACCCGATTTCGATGAAACTTGGTATGTGGGGGTATTTTCGGCCAGGGGCGGCATGGGCCTATTAATTTGTCCGTGCGACGTGACCTTGACCTTGAAATCGGGTCATTTCAAGGTCAAACGGCCGAATATCACGGGATTTCGATGAAACTTGGTATATGGGTGATACCTTCGGCCGGGGAGTGGCATAGGCCTATTAATTTGCCCGTGTGACGTGACCTTGACCTTGCAATCGGGTAATTTCAAGGTCAAACGCCCGAATATCACGGGATTTCGATGAAACTTGGTGTGTGGGGGTACCTTCTGTCGGGGAGTGGCATAAACTTATTCATTTGCCCGTGCGACATGACCTTGACCTTGAAATCGGGTCAATTCAAGGTCAAATCGCGAATTTTGATGGGATTTCGACGAAATTTGATACGTGGGGTTACTTTTGTCCACTGAGTGTTTTGGGCAAGTTGAGTTGTGACCCCGACCTGACCTTTGACAAGGTCAAATCGGGTAAAACCGGATGGATTTCGACGGGCACGTTTGTCGGGTAGTTTTGTCCGGGCAGTGTTTTGGACTGGTCAAATCGTGACCCCACTTGACTTGACCTTCAAAATGGACAATTCAAGGTCAAAGCCCGGACGAAGTCGGGTCACCTTCTAGTATATATATATATATATATATATATATATATCGGCACTTTGGGAGACAAAACAATGACATATGAATACCCGTTACAGTAAATAGTTAGATAGATAAGAACACCATATAATGTATTTTCCTGCTGACATTGCGGGGACAGTTTGTCAAAGAATAATGCAAGTTATAAATGGGGCGAACTAATTAGCTCGTCCACGGACGGATATCAGGACATGCTAGAATAGGTATTCATGGTCTGATGTCCGTCCGCGGACGAGTTAATTACTTCACCCATGCATGAATACACACCTTCACGTTATAAATTTTACAGTTTCATGTTTTTATTCTTCAGAAATGGCGAAGCTACTTTACATGAAACATGATATTTGTGAACACTGGTGCAACAGTTTATGTTGGGGATATAACAAGGATAATGACCTATTAATTGCCATAAACCAACAAACTATGTCACATTCCGATTGGCCACAATTACAGTTACACAATAAAAATACGTTCGACAATCATTTCCTGAACAAGAATTGAGCATTTGTTATCAGTTATATCCAATAGAACACATGGACATAATTATAGATTACATAGTTCATTCAGGGGTGGCACCATAAAATCCCCCGACAAGGGAGCTGTGCTCCCCGACAGGGGGGGGGGCTACACTAAATTACACCATACTGCCTGTTGGTATGTGAAATGAGCGCACATAGTGTGTGTGGCGAACCAATGAACAAAACCATATTGAAGTAATTATAGTCTCTTAGCTGGAGCCTGGAGAATTCTAATAGATCTGCAGTTGCTTATGATTGATGAACATTATCACATATGTAAATAATAACACATATATTATGGTGGTGTCAATTAAACTTGAATTAAGGCTTCGCCACACTAATATTTGACCAAAATGCGAGGGAGTCGTCATAAAGTTTAGCAATACATCAGCCATAATTAGCAGATGAGATAACTCGAAGATTAAAACCCATGAATTGTTGTGAAAATTCCTATATTCTAGGGAGGCCACTTGTCTTCTGTGTCAGTTCTAATTTCTAATTTCATTAGTTGCAAGTGCCAGCATGGTGTTTCACTGTCGGGGATATAGCTAACATGTGGCCATACTGTAGGTACTCAATGGTTATATAGACCACTGTGGCCATTGTGACGAATGCCAGAGTAGCCAGCAATGATAAAGCACACATGTTTCAATAGATTTTCATTATCACTAAAACGCTGATGGTGTAATAATACAGGGGAATACCCCCCCCCCGGATTTAATGGGAACATGTGCCATGCATATTTTGTGTGGGATATATATATATGTTCTCTCTCCGACACTTTCCCACACTGACAGTCTGTACATGATTACTTCATCTTATACACACAACCGACTTACATATAGAAAATCCCCGACAAGTTCTCCCCGACGAGGGGGCTAGAGCTCCCCGACAAGGGGGCTGTAGCCCCCCTGTGCCCCCACTGGCGCCACCCCTGAGTTCATTCATATACTCACCATTGCGTTTGCTACACCTGAAATACGTGATTAAACGAACAAAGTATTCCTTTATGGACGTATATGCGACGCAAAATAACATATTAAGTTTATTACCCCCTAACCAATGCATACTATTTAGTATTTATTCGCTTTTTTGCTTGTTATAGCACAATACATGATCCTGGGGAGAGCACTTGACTATTGGGAGAGCACTGAGCACTCTGTAAACTATCGGAATATAATTATAAAATGTCGATTTACGGGTATTCCTATGGGATTTCTTACATTTTCTCACATATCAATGTGAACATCAATATAAATAATCCATTGGTTAAAGAAACCTGCGATATACTTACATAATCTGTAATTTTTCTTCACTTCACCCCAGTAAAGCACCGGATTGTCACGATAAAAATTGCTCAAAAATTGGTAGAACACCACATTTCGAAGAATAGATCCTCCACGGTGTTCAAAACGTTGTTTATAAGTTTGAGTTGCCATATGAGAGACAAGCAATCGACAACTAGCACGTAAATCCGTATCGGCCTACTGTACCCTTCCAATTATGGATGGCCAAAGACTGACAGATAGCGGAAGATGTGACCTGTTTAGGCACTGCATATAGCAGAATCCTGCATGGTGTCTCCCCACGACGAGACGGTGTGACTAATTACCTCCCGGGACGGGCGCCCCCACGGGTCCGTGGACACTATATATCGACGTTGTAATGCCACCTGAGGGCAACCTGGAAGATTTTACTCGCTCGTCTCCGATCGGTGTTATTAACCCCGCAAGAGAGCACGGATGATCCCGGGTGTCTTCGTGTGTTTTCGGACAGTATATTTTGGTGATACGTGGTGGTGCAATACCACCTGAGTGTGACTTCCAAATATTGACTCGTTGACGCGTCCACGGCCGATGTTATTATCCCCTCAAAATCCGGTAAAATACCATATAAACAAAAAGAGCCCTGGACCGCCCGGGGCCCCCCATAGGCCCGTGGACACTATATCTCGACGGTTATAACGTAGCGACATACCACACGAAGGTAACCTAGAAACTTTTACTCGATCGCTCGTCTCCGGCCGGTTTTATTAACCCCGCAAATGCAGATATTGGCTAAGAGAGCCTGTGGGAGCACGGGTGTCTTCGTATGTTTTCGGACAGTATATTTTGGTGATGCGCGGTAGTGCAACAACACCTGAGTGTGACTTCCAAATATTGACTCGTTGACGCGTCCACGGCCGATGTTATTAACCCTCAAAATCCTGTAAAATACCATATAAACAAAAAGAGCCCGGGGCCGCCCGGGACCGCCCAGGCGCCCCATGGACCCGTGGACACTGTATCTCGACGTTATAACGTAGCGGCATACACCACGAGGTCAACCTAGAAAATTGAACAAGCTCGATCGTCTCCGGCCGGTGTTATTAACCCCCCAAATGCCGATATTGGCTAAGAGAGCCCGGGGGAGCCCGGGCGTCTTCGTGTGTTTTCGGACAGTATTTTTTGGTGATGTGCAATGTGATAGTGCAATACACCTGAGTGTGACATCCGGGACGGGAGGCATACGTGGTTTCGATTAACTATAATATTTAATCTGAAGGGTAATAACTCTATAAAGAATATACCTTTATGAAATAACGGCGATTTGTATGAGAAAGTACAACACCACATTAGATCAACTCTGGTTATTTCGTAAAAGAACACTTCTTCAAATATCTCCGTTATTTAGTTAATAAAAATAATTTCCTATTTCGCTGCATTTTTTATTCCGCTATTTCGCTGTATTTTCCTATTTCGTTTTTCGTTGTCTACCATATATTTTGAGACTTCCGTATATTTGTATATATCCTTTATAGACTCGAAAACGGCTCGACCGATTGAGCACAAACTTGCTATCTAGGGGTAAAAAGCAACGAGAAGTGCCATCGCACCGCTTCTGAGAACGTCCTGCCACCGTCGTTGGAATTGATGGGTTAATGATTGAGGAGCGTTCGCATCTGCGGTGTCGTTGTTAAAGAGCGTTTATATACACGAGTATAAATACGGCTCAATCGACCGTCTCGGAAACTGGGGATATCGATACGAAATTTCGTACTTAGGGCTTTCAAGGGGCGGTGGGAGATTTTCGTCGGGTCAGTTTGTCCGCATGAGGTGACCTTGACCTTGAAACGGGTACCCACAAAATGACCTTGGGCGATATCTCGGTCGTCAGCGGTGATATAATCGACGTGAAATTTATTAGGTATGTCAACTCGGGACGGGTTATTTTGTCCACCCAACATGACCTTGAAACGGGTACCCGAAAATGATAGCATGCTGTCGGCGTGCCTGTACGGGGTTACCTTTAAAAACAAAAATTAATGGATCGACCAAAGCCATGGGACCAATCCCGCCAGTGGCGAGCTAATCTGGTAGTATTTCATATTTCGATAATTCGCTATATTTGACATATATGGGATATGGGATTATATGATACCCTACATTCTGATTTTCAATGTGCCACCCGTACTCGCGATTAGATGCCACTAGCCATCCAATCGTGAACCCCGATTACATATTGTTTGCTATCAAATCCTTGGCGTATTGGCTGATCCAAACGGAATAAAATGTTATTTATTACGTCTACTCGCATTTAATTTGAAACAAACGTCGCAGTTTTGTCGATTTGAATTCAAATACTACCAAATTACGTCACGCTCGTTGGGGTTTTCCAGTTTCAATTGAAATTCCCTCATTAGCATATCATTATGCAGCTCGTTTGCATTTCTCCGATATAAATTCGAGTCGACGGTGATGCGACGTTTGTTTCAAACACGGATCTCAGACGCATCAGCAATTAGATTCGTGTTGCCCACACGCATTCTTCGTCGGTAGTGCGTCTACTCGCATTTATTTGAAACAAACGTCGCACTTTTGTCGACTCAAATAATTGAATTCGAGTCGTCGGTAGTGCGACGTTTGTTCCAAGGGTAACCTCATATCAGCCTTCGACCATCGGTCTCAGGCTGATATGAGGTTTACTCGAGCTGATATCGGGCCTAATATCAAACCAACCAAGTAATGTCCTCTAGCTACTGCATAAGAAAGTCAATTGAATATACGATATGATATCTCAATATATTATGCATTACATGTACCTATGGGTATGCACGATTAAACTGATAATTGAATTATTTTTATGATATAACGGCTAAATATACATTTATACACATATGCAGAACCATATTTGTGTGGTATAGCTGTTAAATTGATGGTATAAGAAATACGGTGTACTGTTTATTTCACGGTATAACCGGGTACACAAAGTTCTGTTAAATCTACGGTATAAAAAATAGGGTGTACTGTTTATTTCACGGTATAACTGTTAAATACCCCGATTACATATTGTTTGCTATCAAATCCTTGGCGTATTGGCTGATCCAAACGGAATAAAATGTTATTTATTACGTCTACTCGCATTTAATTTGAAACAAACGTCGCAGTTTTGTCGATTTGAATTCAAATACCACCAAATTACGTCACGCTCGTTGGTGTTTTCCAGTTTCAATTGAAATTCCCTCATTAGCATATCATTATGCAGCTCGTTTGCATTTATCCGATATAAATTCGAGTCGACGGTGATGCGACGTTTGTTTCAAACACGGATCTCAGACGCATCAGCAATTAGATTCGTGTTGCCCACACGCATTCTTCGTCGATAGTGCGTCTACTCGCATTTATTTGAAACAAACGTCGCACTTTTGTCGACTCAAATAATTGAATTCGAGTCGTCGGTAGTGCGACGTTTGTTCCAAGGGTAACCTCATATCAGCCTTCGACCATCGGTCTCAGGCTGATATGAGGTTTACTCGAGCTGATATCGGGCCTAATATCAAACCAACCAAGTAATGTCCTCTAGCTACTGCATAAGAAAGTCAATTGAATATACGATATGATATCTCAATATATTATGCATTACATGTACCTTTGGGTATGCACGATTAAACTGATAATTGAATTATTTTTATGATATAACGGCTAAATATACATTTATACACATATGCAGAACCATATTTGTGTGGTATAGCTGTTAAATTGATGGTATAAGAAATACGGTGTACTGTTTATTTCACGGTATAACCGGGTACACAAAGTTCTGTTAAATCTACGGTATAAAAAAATAGGGTGTACTGTTTATTTCACGGTATAACTGTTAAATCTACGGTATAGGAAAATAGGGTGTACTGTTTATTTCACGGTATAACTGTTAAATCTACGTATAGGAAAATAGGGTGTACTGTTTATTTTACGGTATATCTGTTAAATATACGGTATAGAAAAATACGGTGTACTGTATATTTCACGGTATATTACTGGCAACTGTGCTGCCGGTATTTCACCGTAAAATTTACGGCCTATATTTTACAGGATTTTGAGGGGTTAATAATATCGGTCGTGGACGCGTCAACGAGTCAATATTTGGAAGTCACACTCAGGTCTTATTGCACTACTTGGCATCACCAAAATATACTGTCCGAAAACATACGAAGACACCCGGGCTTCCCGGGCTCTCTTAGCCAATATCGGCATTTGCGGGGTTAATAAATCCGGCCGGAGACGAGCGATCGAGTAAAATTTTCTAGGTTACCTTCGTGGGGTATGTCGCTACGTTATAACGTCGAGATATAGTGTCCACGGGCCTATGGGGGCGCCCGGGCGGTCCAGGGCTCTTTTTGTTTATATGGTATTTTACAGGATTTTGAGGGGTTAATAACATCGGCCGTGGACGCGTCAACGAGTCAATATTTGGAAGTCACACTCAGGTGGTATCGCACTACCACGCATCACCAAAATATACTGTTCGAAGACACCCGGGCTCCCCCGGGCTCTCTTAGCCAATATCGGCATTTGCGGGGTTAATAACACCGACCGGAGACGAGCGAGCTTGTTAAATTTTCTAGGTTGACATCGTGGGGTATGCCGCTACGTTATAACGTCGAGATATAGTGTCCACTGGTCCATGGGGGCGCCCGGGCGGTCCCGGTGGTCCCGGGCTCTTTTTGTTTATATGGTATTTTACCGGATTTTGAGGGGTTAATAACATCGGCCGTGGACGCGTCAATATTTGGAAGTCACACTCAGGTGGTATTGCACCACCACGTATCACCAAAATATACTGTCCGAAATCACACGAAGACACCCGGGATCACCCGGGATCATCCGGGCTCTCTTAGCCAATATCGGCATTCCCGGGGTTAATAACACCGGCCGGAGACGAGCGAGCGAGTAAAATCTTCTAGGTTGCCCTAAGGTGGCATGTCGCTACCTTATAACGTCGAGATATAGTGTCCACGGGCTCGCGGGCGCGCCCGGGCGGCAATTAGTCACACCCCGACGAGACAACAAAACACTATTGTAAATTAAGAATGAAAAACAGATTCGATCGCTGGTGAACAATTAAATGTGTACGTTGGCATGAGCTTTTGTTGCACGCTAGCTATAGTTACATAGTAAATATTATGATGCCAGCCTCTGGAACTCCGGGCCATTTCACTTTTGCGTTCCATCTGAGTAAGACCATTTTCGAGCTCTGATTTTTTAGATAAGGTTGAACAAGAAAAAAAAAGTCAAAATGTCTAACTTGCAGGATATGGATAACCGAGACCCGAACTTTCTGAATGACCACATTAAGGTGAGTGATATAGGATTTAGAAAAATGGGACACCGAGTTTTCTTCAGCAAGAAACAATATCCCATGTAACCCATGTTAGTCTATATATTCATGGTATGGTAAAAATAAAGAGCGTCTACCTAAAAAAAAAAGAAGTTTGGTCTGAAATAGCCATCAGTTGCAAAATTTCCAACCTTGGGGAGGGGGGGGGGGGGATCGGTTGGAAATTACAAAAGAGTTGGAATTTCGAGGTACAAATTATAAAGATACGATCCAAGGGGTACACATGGTATTTCGCGATCATGTGAGTTTGGTCTGGTTCAGGGGGGGGGGGGTGAAGTTGGAAAATTTAAAGTGAATACCCCCCAAACAACGAAGATCCTTTAGCCATATCCCTGAATTACCCTGTATTGGTATTTCGATAAATTGTTTACGATTGAACTATATTGAAGAGGATCCTTTAAGTTGATATAACCTGTACCCAAATCCCTTTTAAACTTTTAAAGATGCATTAACTGTTCCTAAATACGTTTTATATAGTTTCCGGTGTATAAAATAATAAATATATGTCCGGAAACGCTTCTTTCAATTAATATTTATTTTATATCGATGTTTTCTTATATGATGCGATAATCAATTGGGACTTGTTTTCGTTACTATTTTTAGAACAGACCTTCAGACTTCAAAACGAAATTCTATCTCAAGATAATATTTTCCCATGACAGGATATGTTACTACTGTTAGAACACTTTGATTGAAAATCGATCTTTTAAAACACTTTTAAGTGAAATTTGCTTAACATTAAATTATCCACCTGTATTTTTGGGTAAATAATAAGGCAAACCTGTCATCAAAAAGAGTTTATAAAATGTTTGTTATAGAGACAAGCCTACAAATACTGTGTCTGTCATTTGCAGAATGAGGTCCATAGAGGGTGAATTTATTGATGCTATCCCGTACCCTCTGGGGACATGCACAATTATAGATCTTATAACAAGATATACTGCTTGTTGGAACTAGAGGATAGAACCCCACAAAATCAATGTTCTTATCTTCAAATCTTAATAATTTGTAAGCGAAATAAGATTTTCGGAATGTGCGAGAAGGTATACTGTGAATTTCATACCATGGGTTATATTCATCAGATGGACTGTTACGGTTGTATTATTCTTAAAGCTGGAGATGATAGTCACTGCATTAAAATTTCAAATCAAGTAGAGGAAGACAAACACCAGATAAAATCCCCATAAGGCTACATTTAAGCAACACCATATTTTTCTGGCAATTTTCCATAATATTTTTTGCAATTCCAAAATGATTACTGACAGTAACCAACTATAGCATTCAGATTGCTAACGTTATCACTCGTACATTTCATGACTTTAGTCACAACATTACAACAATCGACACCAAAGATTTACCATTAAAATTGTGCAATACACCCCTACACTCCAAATTTTATTTAAACCATGCTTGTTACATTAAAACTAAAACTACAACTGGTATGTTTTATATAATTAATTAATAGGAGGTTTTGATGGTCATATATTGACTTGAAAATAAAGAAGTTTTGACACATTTCCAACTGTTGTCAGATGAGCAAAAATTATATGTTTTCGTTTCCAAAAGCGGTATATGATAAAAAGCGTTATCAATTATGCTATTTTTACTCGTTTGCAAAGTAAAGCTGATGGATGCTTTGCGGATTATATGATTATAGGTATTTTTCATTTTTATTTTGTCTGGTAAGCTGAAAATTGGCTCAGAATTAATGTTGACTAATTTCGTATACAATCTTGAAACTTTCTACTCATTTATTGCAAATGGTTTTGATGATTTAAAAGGACTGCATTGATTATTTTGTTAACAAATCTACATTCTTTGGTAAATAGATATATTAGTTTATATTCACATTTGGTTTTCACTCTTTTTTTTCAGAAAAAAAAAAAAATGTACAAACACCTGTTAAATTAGATATGTTACACTGTTAAAACTGGAACCCCCAAAACTTCTTCATAAATATATAAACATGTAACTCCGTTTTAATTAAAGACATATTATGTACTTGTTTGGGTGCGTGAAACTCATCAGTTAGTATCCAGGCGCTATGCCAACTGGAGTAATATGCCATTCTACTAACATCACCGAAAATTTGAAGCAAATCGATCGTACCACTCCATAGAAAACATCGTCTGAACTACGCTCAAATGTAAATATTTACTACTCGATTCGGGACGCATCTATCGGCGATAAACTAATGAAAACGAATTAGCCATCAAGGGTCACTGCATTTAATTAATATATAAGAATGACGGTGTGTGTTGTCAATTTGCATATAATATTTGTAAAAGTTACTACTTTTAACAAGAGTTTTCTCCATTTATATTTGATCACCCTACCGGAGTGTTTCACATCACATTAAAATATTTTTGCTATATTGATTGTAAGGAGGGTATACGCCGGAATTGATCCTATGTGGTCATTTAATTTTAAACTGGACCCAATGCCCAGAACTGTTTACAAAATACACACTTGGTTGTCCCGAGTGATGCACGCATTGTCCATCGGGAACAATCCACTTCGATCGTGTGGGTTGTGCTCTTAAATCGATTGTTGTTGTCCGGGAAAACAGAGTTAAATCCACGGCCATTATCCGTGTCTCTCCGGTGTGCTCGGCTGCTCGGCCGAGAATTATAAAGGGCCAGGGCCCTGTTTCACGAAGCAATGTCATAAGATTATCTTAAGATGGACTTAATCTAAGATCTAAGGTGAATCTTATGATGTAACTTTTCCGTTTCAAGAACGCGTGTCACAAAACAAGATTAAGTCCTACTTAAGTAGTAAGTTAAGTTCCCGCTCATTTAGACTGTTTATCGACACATTTCTACAGTCCGGAACAAAAAAATGTGGGCTTGTGCAATCTGTATGTACGGCATTGAGAGGTTATCGAGAAAGAGCCGAGTCCGAGTTGACATTATTGTGTTCCAGGGATGCTGGATAGCGGTTGGGTGGGTGGGCGAATCAGCGCATGTATCTTACTGTCTATAGTCAGTGGCCTTATATTCGCATATGGATCTTAGATTTGCATGGGTTCCACGATGTAAATTCGAACATGAGTCCATCACAGGCTCTTACAATGACGGGCTTTGTGTTTACTGGTGAGTGGTGGTGTCAGAAATAAGACAATATAATGATATGGATCGATGCGTTTACTGGTGAGTGGCGGTATCAGAAATAAGACAATATAATGATATGGATCGATGCATGACTGCGACCGTGCATTTACGCCGAGTTAATCCACTGAGAGTAATGATCAGGCGGCGATTTTTTTTATGTGAGCCGACATAACACGTGTATTATCGACCACCGCTCTCTACGTGTAGCAATAATCAAAATAAATCGGCGATGTCATCAGGACACACATAGGTTATTTTTCGATTCAAAGGGAAATGAAAAATATTTGTTAGAGTAACTTTTTTTACTATTTTTATGCAGATGTTTTATGCGGTTGTCATACCATGGATATATATATATATAACTACGTTTTCATTAGCACACTCGCATTAAGGGGTGTCACCGTTACGGGTGTGTATATCATATATACAGTATGCTGTTCAATAGTCATCCTATCCCTGCAAAAAAAAAAAACATGACAAAAATTTGGACAGCCTTGAAAATCACGACATACATGGGCGTGGTCATAAACTCAATACCAATACTATTCTCTATAGAAAATTGTCACATTTTCTAAAACATATTTTCATAAAGAGCGTTTGTGTTACCTTTCCTATATGACATATCTGCTTTGTAAACAGCCGACGGAAATTTGGAAAGAGGACAGAATCAATACATTAATTGATCTCATTTTACCCCATCTCCCCACACACATATGGAATAACATAGAGGAGATTGTGAACTTTGAGCTAGGCCATAATTCTTATCAAAAGTTTAATTCGTGGGTAATACAATTTTGTAATATATATTATCTATAGTTCACATACACAGCTGATAATTGACTATATCCTACATTCGATGAGGCTCGGGGTGGCTAGTTGGTCTATGTGGGGGGGGGGGGGGGTACATCGTTCAATTTCCAACTGCACCCGCCCCTTAATTGAACCGGGCCAAACTTCCATGTTCGCGAAATGCCATGTCCACCCACCCGTTGGATTAAACTTTCCAATTGGTATCTCAAACATTCCAACAGTTCGAAATTTCTAACCTGACGCCCCTAAAGTTGGTGATTTTCCAACTGATAGACAACACAGAAACCCCATTCGCCACGTCCCTGATTATAAGCCTGTGCTCTGAATTGTTTTTACCAAACTAACCCTATGGTTATACGGTGGGGGGGGGGGGGGGTGTTGCCCTCTCCAAACTTTGGTTTTGGAAAGTTTGAGTACCAGTTGGAATGTTTAAACCCAAAGATAATTTGGTGTTTAAGGGGGTGTAGTTGGACATATCGAGGCGAACACCCCCTCTCACTATGTAGCCACGACACTGTATACCAGACGACGAGTTGCCCACCCAGACAATATACAGATATCTCCGTAATTGCAAAATAACATTGGCCGCCATATTTGTGATCGATATGCCACTTATCATGTGGGTCTTAACTTTAAGATTATCTTAAGACACCTCACACCAGTCTTAAAGTTAAGACCAAAGTTAAGACCATCTTAAGTTAAGACCTTGTTCGTGAAACGCACTTATGACTAAAGTTTGAACTTATGACCATCTTAAGTCCCAACTATGTCATAAGTTGCTTTCATGAACAGGGCCCAGACATATTGATTATCGCAAATAAATGGATATCAAACGACTTTACTACCGGTTTCAGATCGACATAGCATGTATTGATTGCAACATATTAAACATTAAATAGAATAAAAGGCCGTCCGGCCACAGTGTCCCCCGAAAAAGTGGCTTTCTGAAAAAAATAACAAGGACCCTAAATCCGATACTAAATTTTAGAACAAAATGGGTGGATCGTTCCCATATTCGAACCTGATCTGTATTTCGAGCTGATAAGCTCATATACCAAATTTGATTAAGATATGATCACACAAACTAAAGTTATCATCCGGAAACCAGAAATTGTCAGGATTCTAAGTCGTAAAAGGACCATAACTCTCACAAAAATGGGCAGAGCAAACCCATATTCGAATCTGACCTGTATTTTGGGCTGATAAACTATCATACTAAATTTGATTCAGATATGATCACACAAACTAAAGTTATCACCCGGAAACCAGAAATTGACGAGATTCTAAGTCGAAAAAGGACCATAACTCTAGCAAAAATGGGCGGATTGTACCCATATTCGAACTCGACCTGTATGATTTCGAGCTGATAAACGCACATTCCAAATTTGGTTCAGATATGATCACACAAACTTAAGTTATCATCCGGAAACCAGAAATTGACAGGATTCCAAGTCGAAAAAGGGCCACAACTCTCGCAAAAATGGGCGGAGCAAACCCATATTCGAACTTGACCTGTATTTTGGTTTGATACACTCACATATGAAATTTTCTTTTGATCTAATAACCGTAACTAAAGTTATCACCCGTAAACCCCGGACGGACGCACGGACGAACACCGGCTATTTTAATAGTCCCCCGAAATTGTTTTTTCGGGGGACAATAAAATACAACTCACATTGAACTATTTAACATCAGGGTAAATTTACGCATGCAAGTTGAACTAAAGAAAAAAACATCAGAGACTTACAGAACAGCGAGTGTTATATATGGACATGTATGCCGCATGGGCGTGCTAGCACTATAAGCGGCATCGGACGTCAACTGCACCGATTGGGAAATTCTATTCCACATTTGTGACCCGCCATATCAAATCCAGTCGTAAGTCGGGATTTGTTTACCCTGTGCCAATGCATTCTCTTATATATGCGAGTCGACCATAGGTCGCCTCGCATATATAAGAGAATGCATTGGCCTAACAATTTTTTACAATTTTAATAATTTTTTCTTGTATTCTTTAACAATTTTATAATTTCACCCATACAGAGCCCCAGACAAACATGAGCAGACGACACTCTTCTATATGCTTCTATATATGTGTGGGGCTCCCTCCAGGGTAATGGATGTTTTTTATTTTATGTCCTAAAAATTGTAAGAAACATTTATTTATAAAAAATGATAAAAAATTGTTACGCCAATGAATTCTCTTATATATGCGAGACGACCTATGGTCGACTCGCATATATAAGAGAATGCATTGGAACAGGGTAAGAAAATCCCGACTTACGACTGGATTTGATATGGCGGGTAACATTTGCACGCTTGATCTTGTTTAAATATACTTGAGCGAACGACATTAAAAAAGTTAAACAAACAAGCAACAAAAAAACACCAAACAGTAAAACAATACAAAAAACAAACAAACAATCAAGTGATTGCATGATATATTAGTCAAAGACATTTTATTGATTTTTTGAATGATAATTTAGTTGCACTTCTATACTAAAACATAACATCATTTAACAAAATAATAAACCTGGAGTTTTAATACATATTTATGCCCCACCTCATTTCACAACTTCAAATCAAAGGGGTCCGGGAACTTAAAAAAAATATTTTTATTATATATTGGAAGGGTCCCAGGTTGATGACATCAAGTCTGAGAAAATGGCTTCACTTTTCAAAATAAAATTGTTGTTGACAGCAATTCCCCTTCCTTAAACAATATTCTTCAAATCCACCTAGTACAAACGCTATCGCATGCCAAATGGGGTGGGATGCTGAAAAATCGCAAGCCAATTTGCGCGCGATTTAGTTTGCCGTGTCCCGCGTGACTCAGCATCGCATGCGAATATGTTTCGATTGTAAAATTCAAAGAAATGTAACTCTAACATACCCGTTATTTAGTAAAAAATCATACCAAAAGAATGACACCACAAAGAGACACGTTTCAAAAACACTATAGGAAAAATCACTTTTAGGGTGGGTGGGTTTGGGGGAGGCGGACGGCACTGTAGACCTGTTGGGAAACACAAAATTCAAACTGTTATTGAAGCAACGTCACCCCTTTTTCAAATTGATATCGAGGCAGTCAGGTCGCGCCAGCGACCGCTGCCGCGGGGGCCTGATGGCTCATAAAAACAACTCTATATATAAGCGCCCGCGGCTACCACTTTATAGCATCAAGGGTAGACTGAGCAAATCGAGACGGGATGCTGGTCCCGCCAAACTCTCCAGACGGCATCGACATATCAAAACGCATGCGATTCTCGCCTATCGTATCCGTATTTGGACGAGATTGTAAGACCATAGCCTGTCAAATCATAGAGCCATAAAATATGATAAAGCGAAATCAGTTTGAGAAAATCTACTCCCAATCCAAAACCTGATCGATTAAATCAAATTGTCGATCTCCCCGTACAGTTGATTCCAATAAAATTATCGCAAAATCTGGTCAAATAACATATATTTCCCCAAAAAATCGGGCACTCCTGTCGAGAATCACAACAATGATGTATAAAGATCACACAAATTGAGTCTTCATTAGAGTTAAGCAAACATCTATTAGTTTTTGCCAAGTTACGCTATGTACAATAACAAATAGCGTAACAATGGCGTGTTAGTTGGACGGAGAGGTAGATATTTTGAAAAAAAAATCAATCACGTTTTGGATTTGGGCTTAGATTTTCTCAAACTGGTCAATATTATAATTAAGTTGATCAAATCTGGCACATATGTTAGTTTAATTTTGAGGTTGATCTTTTTTGTCTTTTTAACTTTCAAATACATTATGTCAACAACAACAAATATATGAATGTTTTCATTAATTCATCTCAAGTTAAGTAATCAGATGTAATCAAAAGGTATTTCATTACTTTTAGAAAAGTATAGTTGTAATCAAATACATTAACTGGGAACAGTATTTGTATTATTTTGGTAATCATAAAATTGCAAAAAAATATTTGTGTATTAATCAACTACTGTCGGCATGTATTCGCCACATCCCTGATTATAATAATTCTTCTAGACGTGGACATTAAAATTTTTCAGAAATGAAAGTCAATTGTTAATAACTCTAGGTCGTTTCTATCATGCGAAGTTAAACTAATATTAACAACACTCCCATCGTAAAAAGTACATTTGCCCTGGTATTTTGCCGATCATAGTGCTAGAAATTAATCCGTCTTGCAAATTACACTTTTATAAGTTTTATAGTTCTGACCAAGGTGAGAAATAATGTTTTAATTATTTTGAACATGTTGACAAATTTTGCGTCAAATGTTATGGGGCATCACATTTATTATATACCCCGAAGAAAATGGGGGGTATACTGGATTGACTGCGTCCGTCCGTCCGTCACACTTTCTCCCTCCGTGTGTCCGTCCGTCCGACCTCATAACTCGAACAACTATGAACCGATGTCAATAATCTTTTGTATGCAATCTCCTTAGGACCGCCTCTCCGCATGATGCTAATTGCGGTGCGTTCGACTTTCTTTTTTTAAGTTACGCCTTACTTTTCGACTTATTTTGACTTAGAAACATTCTGTCCGACCTAATAACTTTAACAAATATGAACCGATTTCAATAATTTTTGGTATACTACATGATGCGGCTCAGGGTTGGCTCGGACTGTTTTTCCTAACATTACACTTCATTTTCGACTTATTTTGGGTTTTTTTGTTGTTGCTGGGTTTACGGATAATGCGGGTTGAATTTGCCACGGTGGGGGTATGCTAGCACGCGAGTGCACACCTCTTGTTTTAATTAACATATTTAATTACAGGTCATGTTCGAGGATGTCCTTGCTGAGCCAGAAGGAGCGCACTCATTAGATTGCGTCTGGAGCAACTCATTCAAATGCTTCAACTGCTGCAAGAATCTCTGCTACATGATAGACACGACGCTGTGTGGTATCTTCATAGCTTGTTGTTGGGGTATCGAGTTCGCGGCGATCGCCTTCGTGCACATTTGGTACATCACACCATGCGTGAAAGTCTTCGCAATCAACTGCGGCTGTCTGCAGAAGTTCTACTTTTATTGCCTATCTTGCTGCCTTACGCCCATATGCGACATATGTGGTACCTTCTTCAGCAGAATCGTCGTGTCGAACAAATAGAACAGGGTGCGGAAATACTGACGTTAATCCATCATTTATGCAAACACCAGGCATCCAACATGCAATGAATCTTCTACTAAAGCCGGGATACTGCTAATAACGAAATGGAAACATATATTTCATGCACATAGTCAGTGAATAGATCGGACATTTTAAGCTGTTAGCCGACATCTTCGAACTTAAATATCGACCGACCTCAGACAATATTCTCCAACATAACAACAGAGTTGTCTGACTTCCAGTTTAACATTACGTTGTGCATGCGACAGTGATAACTGATGTGGGCCTAAAAATACAAAGAACACTGGACTCTGGATATGCCTGCTTCCAAATGTACATGCACCATGCAACACATTTTTTGTCGTGTAACTGTGATATAAGATTGCTATCATTGAATTCATTGGACTATCTGCTGCTTAAAATACTGCTTTCGAAACACTTACAAAATATATTGCTATAACGCATACCTATAGGGTGGGGGGTCTCATCCCAACCTTCTGAACAAAGTAAATATGTTTGTGTATTACACCTCTGCGCATGTGTTTTCAATATAAGAAATGGCGAATTGAGCATATATAACATACAAGTACATCTTCTTCGTGTACTTTGTTAAAATGGTTGTATATAGTGTAGTCTTCGTGTCACCCATCTGTTGTTCTTGGAATGAAAATTACAGGGATGACAAAATACTCCGGGTGTTATATTTCTACAGAAAAACCTTTGCAGTACTAAACTTTTACACGCGTTTATTACAAGTTGAAAGAGATGCTAACACTTGAATAGAGTCAGATAAAGTCGCTAATAATTATTAGGAGGCCATTGTCACGGGTCAAATAGGTCATTTTAAGCATCCACTAGTGAATATAGTTCGACTCCCCAAAACGCAACACTTCTACTTCTTCAAGGCAGCACTTCTGTAATACGGGAGTTTGAACAGTATTCACAACACAATCTTTGTGACAATCTGATATATACCTCTTTGCTTGTATTATTTATACTTCGTCTATATCTGTTCACAATTTCCCCACAATGTTTTATGAAATTAAATTTAGTTGAAACTGGAAGGTGTGGGTTGATTCTTCTTGCTATTAAGTACAGTAAAATACGGGAATCTCAATAATTCATCTATTTATAGATCGAGTTCCTACAATCGCAACATTAAACATATTCTATGAAATATGTATAAAGGCATTTTGGAATTAGTACAGAGGAAACACATCTTATGCGACACGCATTTAACTTAAAATGTAATAAAAGATAGATTTTCAACCAAAACTGCTGTAATCTTCTAAAAATAGTAACAATTCCCGTCCCAGCTCATGCACATGGCATAATATGGGAACATTTAAAGTGACAGAAGCTCTTGTTGACTGGTCTCTCCGAGGCACCTCTTAACCCTTTATGTACTAAATGGATTCTCCCATTCAGTTATAAAATTATACATTGGAATGGTCTATCATTCTATTTGGAGGGGTGTTCGGGTAATAAAAGCAAACAACAAACAGAAAAACAGAATAAACAAGAGCAGAATTATTCGTATTCATTGGAGGGAAATGTTCAGATAATAAGTTCGTTTGTTGAACTTATTATCCGAATATTTCCTAAGGAAACTACTCATCAATGAGTATTTAGTATAGAAAGGATAAATCAATACAGAAAATTCGGTGCCGTTTTCTTAGATGTGTTGTTCGTGAAATGCAACGCAATCAGCAACACCCGTTATATATTATACTAATTAACCAGACTTCACGAATTCATAGCCTTTAAAAAAAAAAAATCACGATTGACAAAGAAGACTAAATTTGAATCTTCCGTTGGATGTCATGTTGCTTACCTCGCGTGCAACGCACATTTCCTAACCGACGAAAGGGCATGAGAATATAAGTATTGCTATGTGATATTTTCATTTTATATGTTGAATGTTTTGTCGATGTGTTTTTATTCAAATAAAAAAGGGGAAATATATTTCTATTATGTGGCCCAATTTTATTCACCATGTATAATTCCTGGGTTTGATCACATGTCCATAATTGTAATGTTTAGATTGGGGAACGTCAAACGTCGCACTTCATATGTCGACATACTACAACACTATATATACGCGTGGCGGGAAAATAGCATCCCGTAGTGGGGCATTATGTTCTAGTTCCAAAACGAAGTGCGCACACAGATCGAACTACAACTACATTTAGTTATTCGCAATACTTAGTAAAATTCGTGCGAAGTGAGATATTCGCTTTGCACGATCTATCAGATGAAGCACAACACACAAAATAATATTTTATTCAATCGGTCAATTGATAATAGTTATTCGAGGCTTTATAAGTGATGGCTGCATGTTACAACATAATTTAATTGACTGATTCTCTATATCTTTAAATTAAGTATTTTGGTAAAACCGAATAAATTGATACCCTATTGGTTGTGACGGTTATATAATAAGGGCTACAGTAAGACTGTGTGCATGATTTGATGAGAATGTGCGCATAATGTGATGACATGGTACCCTAAACGTAGTCGCAACTCTATCCGTGAGTTTTTGCGAAACCTTTCTAATCCGGGATAATGTCTAGAAGAACGCCATAGCGAGGTTCGGCTCAACACAAGTGTTAAAGAGACCCATTTCACTCGCAGTGAGTAAATGGGGGGGGGGGGGAATATAAGTATGTAAAAATAGCACAGCTAAGAATAACATGGAGAAATAGATAAACTTATATTCATTATTGATAGTTCTCCAAGTATTAAAGTCCGCGGGTTTAAAGCATTGTTATGTAAACAAAACTGTTACAGTGATTTGTCATCAAACACCGGTAATCGTGTAGTAGTTCAAATTTTAAATCTCAATTTGATTTTCGGATTATTTATTCAATGCCTTGACCTTTCCAATGTTTACCGTCAATATCTGAGTAGACTTTAGTATATTATTGGATTGATTCGACTTTTATCGGTAATGCCACTGTAACAGTAATGTTTACATAACAATGGTTTCGATATCGGAAATATTGTTATTGGAGAATTATTGATAAGGCAAATAAGAACAGGGTTTACGTGTTTTACATGTGAATGTTGGTGGTAGTTGTTTTAAAAGCCCAATTAATGCTCGAATACCCAGATCACATTATATACAACATATTACATATTATATACCATCTGGAAGAGGAACAAAAATTATATATATTCTACAGGGACACGGAACAGCTGTGGCGTAAGAGTGTCGACCAAGACATTAGTGACATACATTCTCAGATTCACACCAATATTTCCCCAGTTATTTACCCAGAATGCATCATAATCCCGCCCCAATTATCGTCATCTATCTGGACTTGTCCAACTGGAACCTCAAGCTTTCCAACTGGAAACGTACAGACAGGCACCCCGCTAAGATGGGAAATTTCCCCACTGATGGTCATTTTAATCCAATATCTTTGACGGAAACTACAAACATTTTCATCATATTTTAGCTCAGAAATTTCCAACTAATGGAAAGTTTGACCCCCCCCAATCGCCACGCCCTGGTCCCAGACGGCGATGTATTGTAATTATATTAATCTGAATTACAGAGTGTGTACCCACCGGGTACTAAATTATTCCTGTCTTGATTCCTGCATATATTTGGAAGCTATTTTGGGGCAACTGTCGGTTATATGAACACCAAATATTATTACCACTTTATAGGGCGCTCTCTAGGCCATTGACAATGTTTTTCGGGGCGTTCCAAATAGCGTATTGTTACCTAAACAGCGGGCCGCGGGCCGATAATGAGAAGCCTAGTTCATTATCGGCCAGCAGCCCGCAAACTAGATCTCGTTTATTATCGCTCGAGTTACGTCCCTTCAACTTCCGTTCTGGCGTGTTTATTTCAAGAAAATAATGGGAAGATGTATCAGATTTTCCCAACACTATAGTGGTTTTATGATTGGAATTCACGCTATATGATTGAATTATTGTACCGAGCGTAAGTATGCACTAATAATTTTTATCTGTCAACCTCTCATTGTTTGTTACTCGTCTTCAATGCTGGTTTTTCCCTCTCCTATTTTCGAGACTTCGTGTCGGCTGACAACTTCAGACAAGTCAAATGATATTAAATTTAATTGTTCTTGAAAATATTTCTCTCTTAATCTACTTCATTATTCCACTGAATCCTCAAATGGGTCAAATGTCCAAAACTGTGGTAATAATAGTAATAACATGATTTCATCGGGCATTATGGTTTATTAACGGCCCTCTGAAATGATTAACAGCCCTCGGGCCTATTAGCGTCCATCGACTTCGTCTCGGGCCGCTAATAGGCCCTTGGGCTGTTAATCATTCCAGCCGGGCCGTTAATAAACCATAACGCCCTCAAAAATCATGTTATTGTTATATTGTATTATTGCAGATGCAACAAGTGGTTTATAATCATTTTATATGCAACTTATAATTCAAGTTCGATCACATAATTTAGCCATACGCGACGAACCGAATGTGGAAACATCCGAGCAAACCTGCCAATTTGTGCATGTGACATAGTTTTAAGAATAGTCAAACAAAAAATGTCCTTAATAACAAAACAATAAAGAGCGTTCCTTATTAGGATACTCATAATATGGTAAAAATAAAGAGCGTTTATATAACACCGTTATTGTTAAAACCGTTTTTCCATATTCACACCTCTGATTTGAGCGAAGAAATGTGCTGGGATATAATTATGTGATCTGTTAGAGAACTGATAATTGACTGATCGTTTCACATCTAACAATGCTCAATTAAACTACTCAATTCACCAGATTACAAATATTCGAGCACATCTCCACCCTCCAACGAAAGACGTGAAGGTGGAAAATATATCAATTAATAACGACACAACGGAGAGACAAGAAAAGCACATATGCACGCACAGACAGATGATTAAACTATCATGATAGGGTGCATGTGTATATGTTAGGGGGCTTGGGGCGGCTAAATATTCACAAGTAAACATATCAACCATGAACATACTAGAAACTGTCGAAACCAGCGTTGCAACATTGAGCTGAAAGTTACATTTGTAAATATTAGTTAAAGGCACGGGCGGCGTTCGTTGCAGAAATATTCATATCTGTTCAAATCGTCATCAACAGAAGGAATATTAAAATATATATAGTTGTGTTCATATGCCAAACATAATCAGCGCGTAAATAGTATATTGTCATCAAGGGTGACTCCAAGACGTACCATGGTGTACGTAAACAAGTGCCTGCTCGTGTTACAGAGGTTGTGCTTCTGTTTACATAACACAGCGCAATTATATTGGTTAATCACACAAAAATGATACAAACGCTCTTTATTATTTCCATATCAGGGAAACAGTAACAAATAACGCTCTTTATGTTTACCATATCAGGATCTAAAAAAAAATCAGGTAACGTAACGTTTTTTTGCATTTGTTTACATAACAAAGGGAAAAAATTGACAATAACATAATGTTTATGCCATATTTCGGATTGGTATAAGCACAAGGTCTGTCTATATTTTCAGTTTATGGCGGTTTTTAACGGAGGTGAATATTTTTACAGCATACTCACCGCCAACGCTACCCGTATCTTTTATGGTGTGGTCTTGTGATTGGCTGCGGACACACGTACCACAGTAGCGATGGCACAGTAGGTGTGGCAATTTATTATGGCGGAGTTTGGTGACAATTGGTTGTCATATTTAATATGACATAGCAAGCGATGTCGCCCTCCGCAAAATCGCACAATGACTCTACCAAGCTCTACCAGCGATGGTCGATCTCTCAAGGATTTATCTACCTGGATGTCTTGTCTCTGTTGATCTTTACTCGACACGCAGTGTTTTATTTTGCATGCTAACACACACGTCCACTTGATAAATTAATGAATAACCCATCTCAACAGGTATGGTTGTTCTTACAAATGAAATTAATATAAGTAGACAAACATGCATTGAGTTCATATACAAAACATATCACATGCATGATATGTGAGTCAATGAGGAATTGCACCAGGCCACGGTCAAACACAATTCCGGACGATCTATCGTGCAGTTAATTATATCGAGCATTTAAATACAATTTAGCAACACGTAATGAGTAGAGATCAGCCTTGGTGAAAAGCAATGGTTAATTGGTCCAGTCGACTCATTGTGCGGAAAATCAGCGGGCGACATGGATAGCTATATAACACAGAATTATGACGGGCCAATTGTCACCAAACTCCACCATAATAAATTGTCACACCTACTATGCCATCGCTACTGTGGTACGTGTGTCCGCAGCCAAAAATTGTGAGCTGCATCTCCCAATCGCACAGACATAAAAGCTTATTTTTAGGGTCGCAGGCCTAGTAGAACTGTCAGTCAATTTATTTTATTTTAAATATCAGAAGTATAAACATATGCTGGTGTTGGTCTATAAACACCAAATTCCCCATTAATTACTGGTTAAAACATCAAACGTTGAGAACAATTCCAACCTATATCTGGTGTAAAATTAACAACTAACTAATGTTGTGTCAACCACGAAATTTCCAACTGTTTCCAACAAAATTTTACCAAAGTCCCTGCTAAGTATCGCCACTGTGCATATAACAATCGAATAACTGCATAACTTTCACCACATACATGACCATTATAAATATAAGATACAACATGAATAATACATGAACGGTGTTTGACAATGGGGGACATTTAATTGCACATGCCCAACTCACGCAGATGCTACTTTTATCACTAACTGAACGTGATTTGAATTCACTCATCAATATGTGTTTGAGTTATAGCTATACATGGCGTTACAAGAAAAACTCTTCTAAATCTGTAATAATGCGTACTTAAAGGCACTGGAGGCCTTAATTGTCGAAAATATTCATATTTGTTCCAAACACCGTAAACAGAAAAACATTAAAACGCATACAGTTTCGTTCATATATACCATGACCATCGCGTAAACAGCATGTTATCATAAAGACCTACTATAGTTTACCTAAGCTATAGCCTGATTGTGTTACAGAAGACAGCACAATGCTACTGGCTAATCGCACACAAATGGCATAAACGCTCTTTATTAGTTCCATATCAGGAATTCACCAACAAAGAACGCTCTTTATGTTTTCCATCATAATATAAACAAACACCAGAAAAGTAACTTTTTATGCATTTGTTTACATAACAATGGTCAAATATATGACAATAACATACTGTTTATGCGATATTTCTTATTTGTATACGGACAAAGTCTGTCTACATTTTGATGTTCTTTCTGTTTGTGGCGGTTTTTGACGGGTGGAAATATTTTCACATGATACCCACCGCCAAGGCCAACCGTACCTTTAATGAGACGAAGACACAAGCCGATAAGTGAAAAGCCAATGGATCATGGGATCTAAACACCGTAAAGAAGTGGACAGTACAGTCCACCTGGGAATCCCAATTGCGAAGTATAAACAAACAAATACTTTTATCGCACATGTATGTGACAAACTGAGAAGCACATTCCTTATGCTGTCGAATTATGGCTTATATGCTGGAGGTCTAACTCCTCTGAGTTCCTCACTAATATACAAATCAGTCATTTTGCCAAGAGCGTTGTTCGGCACGGAGCTATTGTGGAATATAACCCAAAATGAAATTCTCAAAATAGAAAGAACTCATAGATTTTGCATAAAAACGATACAGCGATTCGAACCCAGGACCCGGACCGATATTGCTCTTGGCTTACTTGGAATTCATTCAATA
Organism: Siphonodentalium dalli; assembly: GCA_032622095.1. Lineage (NCBI taxonomy): Eukaryota > Metazoa > Mollusca > Scaphopoda > Gadilida > Siphonodentaliidae > Siphonodentalium > Siphonodentalium dalli. The sequence continues at coordinate 226,043,828 of CP136061.1, forward strand.
GAATTCTACATACATAAAAAGAAAATGTCACTATTATCATCCTTGTGCAATGTTGAATGCAACAATAAGAAAACTGTTAAATTCATAGAATGTATGAAGACACACTTTTGTCTACCACTGAGTCACGTTTGTCTTGTTCTAAAAACTACTTTTGTGACATTATGCAAATACTTGATCAATATGACTTATCGAATTACCTTTACAAATTTGCCACATAGTATTTTTTTCCGGACAAAAACTCGTGGAAACATATTTTTAACACAGGAACGGAAACATCACACGCGGATGCATGGAAAGCAAGAACAAATTCTGACCCAAGTTTTTCTCTCTTCAATAGAATACACACAGAACTATGCATGTCTTATGTTCGGCACCTATGTAAATTATATCCAGAAGATAAGACCATGTATCTCACAATTGGCAAATTGATAAGCCAATTAGGAATCAACAGAGAAATTTCATGTACGAACTGTGGTTCTACCACGACCGACATTTTGTCTCATATATTCATTGATTGTACGGCCATGTTTTCGTTTAGAAATGAGATGGAATATTTTATTATGGATGCACTGGGGATTAATGCCTACTTTAAATACGAATCGCTCTCAGGAGAAGCCAAATTAAGTGTGCTCCTTGGCAACTTATCAGAAATTGAGAGCGATATAATGATTGAAGATGACGACATTCCACTTATAATTTTCAAAAATGTTGTCAAAATGTGGCAAGCTTATTACCTGTATGATGGTATGATCGATGTTACTTAATATAGTTCACGTTTGACCTTCTTTTTATACATATATCGACCACTATAATATTGTCATCGAAATGAATATGTCACATATAATTATATATATACCTCACTATACTTTACTTTAACTATATATACGTGACACCTTATCGTCGCATCCATGACATATGATATCCAGGTTATAATATGTCTCCAATTCTCACACGAATTATATTATATTGAAAACGCACTTGCTTTATAAAACCATTCAATTATACAAATAAATCGTGTAATTTGCGTGAGCACGTGTGACTGTGTGTGTAGATGCCTGCGTCCCATTCGGTTGGGGTCAGTTGGCCAGTAGGATGACACCCGAGTGCTGCAGTATCCTGCGCGTCCGGGCGCACGTGCGTACGTTTACCATACACCAATGTATGCTGTTGTGGCTGCGCCCATATATGTGAGTACCCAACGTCGACGAAATGGCGTTGGGGGGGGGCATTACTACTGCGTGTAGTCATGCCGAACAGTACGTGACGGTGGCCGGTACGTGTACGTAGGCGCGCAGACCCAACTCCATGCAGAATGATATATATATATATTTGTATATACTTTTGACTGTTCATATGCTTATGTATAAGCGTTTGTATCATGTTCTTTATATGCTATTTTTTCATATATAATCTTCAGTAATGGAGGATAATTAAAGATATATATAAACATATGCTGGTGTTGGTCTAAAAACAACAAATTCCCCATTAATTACTGGTTAAAACATGAAACGTTGAGAACAATTCCAACCTATATCTGGTGTAAAATTTACAACTAACTAATGTTGTGTCAATCACGAAATTTCCAACTGTTTCCAACAAAATTTTACCAAAGTCCTTGCTAAGTATTGCCACTGTGCATATAACAATCGAATAACTGCATAACTTTCACCACATACATAACCATTATAAATATAAGATACAACATGAATAATACATGAACGGTGTTTGACAATGGGGAACATTAAACCTACTTCCGGCGACCCCGGACGTGGGCCCAAAAATCTGACCCAGAATCGGCGCGTAATCGAGGTTTAGAAGAGCCTCCGTATTATGGTAATAAAAAATTTCTTAGTCTGATTCTGATTACCCCACGAAATAACGACTGGCGTCCATCGTGAATTCTCGAAGGAGGAGCATGTTCGTAACGTAGGAAGTTGGTAGCCGAGAGGTAGCGTACTGGTATCTCGTGCTATCGGACCGGGGATCGCAACCTGGTCAGGTATTCTGACAAAAATCAGAACTCGGTCAGATACCAAGTTTGTCAGGCTGAATAGTCTCATTCAAGATCACTGAATAAAGATCCGAATGCAAAATGCCGACTTCCCCCATTACAACACTTGCCCAGGTATGTTGTCGTGGGTGCAGTACGCTGTCCGATTGTGGGCTGATATATTACGGCTGACCCATGTACATACACGTCTCGGTGTGGGAATCAGGGAGCTAAATGTGTTCTAGAGTCGGGGAGCGAGTACACCGTGGAATACTAAAGGTGAAGGTAACTGAAGAATGACCTTCACCTGATACATACGACACATATGGTAAAATTTCATGCCTGAGGCTGTGTCTGATGTTGTATCATTATGTTTAGATATTTAAATTGACTTATGGTTGCTTTATATTGCTATTAAAGTATTTTTTATCTTAATTTTCTGTTAATTTTGGTAAATGTTTATTATAAATTGACAAACTCTGCATGAAAAGTGTTTAAAATTGGACAAGATATCACTCTCAAAATGTATATTAAAGGCACGTGAGGCCTTAGTGGTCGAAAATATTCATATTTTTTCCAATCACCGTAAACAGAAAAACATTAAAACGCATACAGTTTCGTTCATATATACCATGACCATCGCGTAAACAGCATGTTATCATAAAGATTTACTATATTTTACATAAGCATAAACGCTCTTTATTCGTTCCATATCAGGAATTATCCCACAAATAACGCTCTTTATGTTTACCATCATAATATAAACAAACACCAGAAAAGTAACTTTTTAGGCTTTTGTTTACATAACAATGGTCAAAAATATGACAATAACATACTGCTTATGCGATATTTCTTATTTGTATACGGACAAAGTCTGTCTACATTTTGTTGTTCTTTCTGTTTGTGGCGGTTTTTGACGGGTGGAAATATTTTCACAGGATACCCACCGCCAAGGCCAACCGTACCTTTAACATTTCCTCTTCAATTTAGTAATATTATGGTATATAAGGGCATACTTCAGTTATACGAGATGCATCAGCTAGTAAAATTGAAAAAATAAATCTAAATTTTTTGGCTTTATTTTGAGGATTGACATTAATTTTCAGGATGCCTCATATTGGAAAAATAAACCACTACTGCTCGATATAATCCATTTTTGATTTCAGTAAGGTCTATATTTTGATAAAATACTATAAGAAACGCTGTGTTTCACACATATACATATATATAGGAATCAGGGAGCTAAATATGTTCTAGAGTCGGGGAGCGAGTACACCGTGGAATACTACAGGTGAAGGTAACTGAAGAATGACCTTCACCTGATACATGCGACACGTTATTAAAGGATGACATCGCGTTTATTTGATTTGTACATAATATCTAAATAATTTAAACTGGTGAATGAATGGGGGAATGGATTTTTGTGAGCAGGAAATTTATTTAACTAGCTGCTGTAGTTCTGGGTTTTTCCAGATCAAATTTGGCTGTGAGATAGCCCTGTCGTAGACTTGGGGATTTATTTTAAAAAGTAAACACATGACCTATGATTTTTCTTGCATTTTCGTGCTCAACTGGTGTCAATCCAGCTGGATAAACATCACTGGTATGGCCTGCAGGCTTCAATTCAGTGAATGTGGCCGAAACGTTAACACTGTCGCCTATGGGAAACCATTTAGTTCAGTGATTCCTGTGTGCACGTTAAAGAACGCTGCTGGAGTCACCGCAGGGTTATACAGTTACTCAGCCGTGGTAGCACCTTGACCTCCACATAATCCTCAGCACATTGAGGGCGATGGAGTATCAAGTATATAGATAGATAGATAGATAGATAGATAGAACGTAATCTGGTGCAACATGGTTACTTTACGGTACGAAACTGCATGTACATCCATTTTAGTTTTAGGCGTGATGGGGCTACACAATTGAGATGTGTAACCACGATTAAGATAATGATTTAATATCTGTTTCAGTTGTAAAGGTATGTACCTATGTGTGTATAACACAACGACCAGGACGTGACAGGCTGGGGATTGGGGGTGTCTCACCCGCGACTTTAGTCAAATTTGCAAAGGTAAACAAATTTATGCCTATACAGATATATGCACATCAGTTGAAAAAAATCATACCCAAAAATAGGTTGAAATTGTTTGGATAGTTTGATTTTCTAACAATTATTCAGTGTGAAATGTGTTATTTTTAGATCAAAAGTCATGTATTTTCCTACTTTAAATGTTTTGGACAGAAAGGCAATCAGTTGGAAACTTTCCCACCATATGGGGTGTGTTTTGATGGAAAATTCCAACGTTTGAAATGGTTATGGAACCAGTTGGAATATTCTAACCCAAACAGAAAATTCTTTGACTTAGTATAGGCATTACGCTAGTTCAAGAGAGGTGGGGATTGCAGTTGAACACACTTGAATAGCCCCACACGCAGACCGCATTTCTCGAATTACACATAAGGATCCAAGAAATCGAAGTGGCAGGCTATTAAAGTGGAAGGTGGCCATCATATATCACACGGCACAATCGTTTTGACGATTCTGCGACCAATTTCACGATTCAGATCCATGCAGCATACATGGGCTTACAATTACATGCAGAACTAAGCTGCTCGATCAGTGTCAGATAGAGTTACGTCGTATATATAAAAATGAAAATTACCGTTCAACGAGTCGCACAATTTCGACGTTGTCATGGTATAACCCGGGCGTTGCCAAATAGTTGACATTGTTACTGCATTTCTGTGTGGTGTTTAATCGAATATTGCGTCAACTAGGTTACGAATTTGACAAATTCTACATTTATGCTTATCAAAGCTTACGTTGGATGTTAATTTTCGCACTGTTGATGTCCCCTTGTAGCCCAAGAAATGACTTTTTGCGATCGGTTCGCGGTTTGATGTGATGGTCCCGATTTGACCGAGCCGATTGTGACTCATTTTATGTATATATCTCATTCCCGTATGTATTCCGTGAGCCAACCTGGTGTACCTGCAAAGTCTACTCTGTACAGAGAAAACAAGAAGAAGCCCCTTTATCTAAATAGGGACCGTATTATGGGGCGTCTACGTGACTATCTTACATGTATGAATGATGTCGTTAGGAAGACGTGGATTATAAATATACCCTGATCAATAGTATACAGGCACACGACATGTTATGAATTTAAATATAGGATGGGCAACTCTATATACATATTAAAAGGCAAAGAGACGCGAGTCCAAGCAATGCAGGCGGTCACATGCTTTACCCTATTCTGGTTCGCTTCAGAATTGGAAAATAACTTTCACACATGTGCACGCAGAGCCTAAACAAACAATTATCCTTTGCAGTGCTTTGTCAATACCAACACATAAGGTGTCTTCACACGGGGATCAAAGCTGGGACTAGTATACTAGTCCCAGATCAAAGCTAAGAACCAATTACTGAGGATACACATCAGCATCATTGATACTTACCGAATAATTGCTCCTTTAACTTCTTTAACTGTGTTAACACAGACAACTATTCACTTATGCCAAGCATTAACATGCCAAATGTATTTATTATACCATATACACGTCCTCATCTCATTGTTGGTGTAAGTTTTCTCAGTATGTGTTTCCAAGAAATGTAATTTAAATTGAATATCTATAACTGTTGGAGACAAGACATGTGGTACCAAATTATGCGTCCCTTCAACACTTTTATGCCCAAATTATTATTCAGAGAGCACATGCCAAAGGTATAAAATTTAAATTTTTGTCTGAAAATGTAGAATATAAATCAGAAATACATCTTTATTCTGATTGCCAAAAGTATAAATATAAAAATGTAATCTCTCTCTGGAAATGTTAAACATCAATCAGTAATACATCTTTATACTGATTTCTATCTGTCCTTAGCAATGCTAAATACGGATACCTGTTTGAAGCTTTATAAAGTAATGTAAACAACGGCGAATAACGTCGAAACTTTTGATTAAAACTCACCGAGAATGCATATTATTAATCCAGTCTTCCAATTCTCAATTTTGTGCATGTACATTTAGACACGTAAGTTCTGGTTGGATATATATATGCAAGGCAATACACACATCAAATTTCAAATGAATGTTTGCCATATGCGCGCGAATGAACCTGACCTATTTTAGCGAACGCGTCTATCTTGCTTTCCACGAGCGTAAAATTTTCATCGTTTCCCCTTCCCGAATTATTTCACCCGTCAGTTGACCCACTGACCATAACACCAATTAGAGCACAATCCCATTGTTGCAATCGTTCCCTGATTTTTGGTAAAGTACACCAATTCCCAAGGCTGGCGAAGGAACAGTTCAATGATTATCCCATTGTTAGGCACCCGCAACTCATAACAAACAAATCGCACGGGCGCTTCAAAGGGTTTTTCGAAGACCCATTACTACGAAGGCCCACAACTCCGAAGACCCGATTCTCCGACGGCCCACAACTCCGAAGACCCGATTCTCCGACGGCCCATAACTCCGAAGACCCGATTCTCCGACGGCCCATAACTCCGAAGATCCGATTCTCCGAAAGCCCATAACTCCGAAGGGCCGATTCTCCGAAGACCTATAACTCCGAAGACCTATAACTCCGAAGGGCCGATTCTCCGAAGACCTATAACTCCGAAGGCCCGATTCTCCGACGGCCCATAACTCCGAAGGTCCGATTCTCCGAAGATTTTGTTTTATCGGGGTATTATCGTTTACTAAATAGTGTACAGTCCAGTGGCGAAGCCAATGGGTCCCAAAATTCCCACTGCCCCCATTAAACCTCTACTTGCTATTTCAGACAAAATGGGGCCCCTACCAAAACATGTCCAATGTCATGTAAACGCCCGGAAATCGTTCATGGGGCATCAAAATATTCAAACTTTTCCTACTGCCCCCACCTAAATGGGAATCCTGGCCCGCCACTGACTATACACCAGATACTATAACGTTACGTTGGCCCATGAGATGCCAGAGTAAAATGTACAGGGATGAACGGGGAAGAACTTGTCGCCCCTGTGCATGTTAGACTACTCTGACATTCTTGCAGCGTTTCGTTATAATATACCCGGTGCACACCAGTGGCAATATCATGCATATGATATGCCGAAAGCATATCACGAAGGCCTGATTTGGGGAGCGCATACATGGGAGGGGTCGCCCCCAATCGTTGGTCCGGGGGTTCCCCTGGGCAGGAACACTGTGAATATTTGAATGCCTAGGAGGGATTTCCTGACGTTTACATGACATTTGACACGTTTTTTGGGGGCGGTCTTCCCTAGGGCCCCATTGACCCCGCCACTGGACTGTACACTATTTAATAAGCGATAAAACATGATCTTCGGAGAATCGGACCTTCGGAGAATCGGCCCGTCGGAGTTATAGACCTTCGGAGTTATGGGCGTTCGGAGTTATAGGCCTTCGGAGTTATGGGCTTTCGGAGTTATGGGTCTTCGGAGTTATGGGTCTTCGGAGTTATGGGCTTTCGGAGAATCTGACCTTCGGAGAATCGGATCTTCGGAGTTATGGGTCTTCGGGAAAACGCTACGTAACCCTTCAAAGTGGGAACAGTCCGTGTTGTTTCGGACATATCTATTCACATTCAGTTCACGTTAATCACGTTTTTGGGCGTGGCTTACCGGCTATTGTGTCCAATCGCGGCCAGCGCACGGCACATTACCAGTTTATTGCATTATGTGTGATCAATTGTGCTCTAAGTCGGTCAGAGCACGCGAATTGTTCTTTATCAGAATAAATCTCGTCTCCGACTCGATTGATTCTGGTAAAGAACAATTCTTGTGCTCTAACCATTACTAAGAGCAGATTGGTCCACAGTCAACGCGATTCTATTCCGAACACAACAGGCCGAATTATTCAAAGCAATACACGAGACAAGGCTGAGATCTTCGCTGTGCCCGCACGGTTCATGTCGCGATTGACGCCTGCGGTGTATTGGTCAACTGTTAATCCGCTCAGTAATAATTCCGCAATATTCAGGAGATTGAGCTAGATGCACAGCGCGTACATGTAACAGACCGAAGCTCTTGGGTACAGTTGTCTCGCACATTTATATACGCATTGCATGATCCTGAATAAAATATGCGTCTTTGGATTTTGGATGAATTGCTAAAGGCATACACACCAATTTTAAACCTAAGTTATTTATTTATGCAGAATTCTGTAATTTCCATTGTAAAATGGTTAACATTACACAATTAATGTTATTTCTTCATCTCTTCATGTTTATATCTCACACCTCTTATCTGAAATATTCTTGTAAACATATATGCTTCACCATCCGTAGGCCAAAGTTCTTGAGCAGCCTACATCATCTATGTTTTACTGTTAGCCTATCATGCGCCTTACTGACTTTCTGTACAACTAGTCATGGGAGTTAGTGTGGCTCAATATAGGCTAACAATTGGAATATTTCAAGGCATATATCTACACATAACATGCCGATGCAACATGTATAAGCATACTACACATAAGCCAATTCGTTTGCGTTTACTAGCTTTTCATAATGTGATAGTAGCATTTCTGGCGTTCACTCTTCTTGCTCTCGCTGGGGATATACACCCGAACCCAGGTCAATTAGACGCCCCGGTTACCACTTCAATTTATATTATTCTTGATGTCAGTGGCTAAATTTTTCTTCCATTCGGTGCCGAAATCTAGGTGTTTTAATGTTGTTCATATCATTAAGTCTCATCAAATTATCAAATAACATTGAAATTCAACCCGGACCTCCTGAAAAGGAAGTTATTTCGATCTTTCATTACAATATTAGAAGTGATGTCAAATGATATCATGGCTCAATTTTCCAACTTTAGCATCACTGCTATCATGATAATTATTTGTGTGTATATATGTATTTTCTGTGTGTGTGTTACCAGTATGTGTTGTGCTTGTCCCCCATTAAGTCCACACATCGACCAGCTTTCTCTTTCCGCGCTTGCTTCGAACGATACTACATCCGTGACTGCTCTATACACTGCAACGGATATAACTTAAGATGTCAGGTATAGATATCGTTCAGTATAGAGTAGTCATTGGATACTTCAACCATCGCAGGTGTAAGGGAAGAATCTTCTCAAATAACAAGAGTCAGTGGCTAAATTTTTCTTCCATTCGGTGCCGAAATCTAGGTGTTTTAATGTTGTTCATATCATTAAGTCTCATCAAATTATCAAATGACATTGAAATTCAACCCGGACCTCCTGAAAAGGAAGTTATTTCGATCTTTCATTACAATATTAGAAGTCTGAGGAATAAAATTTCCAAGCTTACTGAACATGTAGATGATTACGATATTGTATGTTTTACCGAAACCCATCTAAACCATAATGTACCTAATGAAAAAATTGCGCTACCAAACTTCCAGGATCCAGTACGACTTGATAGAAATGAATACGGGGGTGGACTAGCAGTCTACTTCAATAACAGCATAATTTTTCAGTGCCTTCCAGAACTTGGTTTTGATGACGAAATTTTATGGTTTGAAATTGGAACAGTGAAAAAGATCCTCCTTTGTGTCACATATCGATCCGACAGAGAATGCCGTGATTCTTATTGGGAAGACCTTGACCTTTAAATTGAAAAGGCTCTTTCCGTCAACCAATCTATAGTACTAGTGGGTGATCTAAACTGTGATCTAATGCAAAATTCAGGAAAACTTCAATCTATTATATCAAAATGGACTTTACAAAACGTCATTAAAGAACCGACGCGGGTGTCCCCAACCACACATACATTAATCCATCCTATTATTATAAGTGATGTGTTATCTGCTGTTAATCCATCTACGTTAGATCTCGGATTATCTGATCACAGAGCGACGTCTGCCGAAATAATATTTCCAAACCGCAAACAAAATACATATAAGCGTACTGTGTGGAATTACTCTAAAGCTGATTTCGTTGGGATGAATTCTGAAATAAATAAAACAGATTGGTCAAAACTTTTGTCCACTTCAGAACCGAACAAAGATATTGATCAGATTGTGGACAATTTTACAAATACTTATCTACTTATTGCCAAAAAGTATATACACTGTCAAACAGTAACAATTCGGAGCAACGACAAACCGTGGTTCGATTCACTTATAAGGCTCAATATACGCAAACGCGATCGTCTTAGGAAAAGAGCTCTACGAACAAACAATCCATTTCATTGGGAACAGTACAAAAAAATCAGAAATAAGGTTAACAATCTGAAAAAATCAGCCAAAGAGAATTATTTGAGCGAACTCGATGAAAATCTAAAAGCTAACACTGATCTTAAACACTTCTGGCATGTGGTTAAACAACTGTTAAATAATTTTTCAAATGGTAACAAAATTCCGTGTTTAAATTACAAAAACAACCTTTTTGACGAAGACGGCCACAAAGCTGAGATTTTGAACGAAGTCTTCACAGAAAATAGTACTCTCGAAAATGAACACCTATGGGATTTGCCCAGCTTTGAAAAAAGAACCCAAAATAATATTTCTGACATCACATTAACAGAAGAAGAAATAGCAACGATACTTAAAGGACTATACATACAAATAAGGCTATAGGCCCCGACGGTATAAGCAATAAAATGCTGAAGGAAACGCACACCTCCGTATGTAAACCACTTCGTTTAATCTTCTATATCTATATTTGCGAATGTCTGTCTGTCTGTCTGTCTGTCTGTGTTCTATAGAAATTCACAGGGGGCCATCTAGATGATGCCAAAGGGGTCTACTAGGAGTAGCTTTTTACGAGAAAGATAATGGTCGGGGTTAGAATTTTCTAAAGTGACGCCGTTGTTGTCAGGGGCAGAAAAGGGGGAGGGGCAGAATTTTTTTTTGTCGCCGATTTCCACCAAACTTATATATAATCATCCCCATGATATGAGGAATATAATGGTGTGGTTTAAATATGGCAAAAGTCGCGCCGTTCGCGTCAGGGGTGCCCGGAAGGGGGAGGGGCAGATTTTTTTTCTGTCGCCGATTGCCACGAAACTTACATATAATCATCCCCATGATATGAAGAATCCAACGGTGTGGTTTAAATATGTCAAAAGTGGCGTCGTTCGAGTCAGGGATGCAAGGAAGGGGAGAGGGGCACCAAAATTGATAAAACTAATTTTAGCGCCGTTCTCCACCAAATTGATATATATTCTTCTTCATGATACAATGAATCTAATTGTGCGATTTAACAACGCCAAATTGTTGTCTTTTGGATGAGAGATTGGGAGGGGTGGGCACTAAATTTGATAATAATTGGTAAAGTCGTCGATTTCCACCACACTTATACAAAATCATCCCCATGGTATGAGGAGTCTAATGATGCGGCTTATATCTGTCAAAGGTGGCCTCATTCGAGTCAGGGTTGCATTGAAAGGGACAGGGGCACTAAAATGTATGCAAAAATTTTTTTGCGCCAATTTCCACCAAATTGATACACGTTCTTATCCATGATACGAGGAATCTAATCGTGTGATTTAAAGACGCCATAGTGGTGCTGTTTGGGTGAGAGATGGGGAGGGGATGGATTGGCACCAAATTTGATAAACAAAATTGTTTAGTCGCCGATTATCACCAAACTTATAAACAATCATCTCCATGATATCAGGAGTGTAATCGTCTGGTTTAAGGATGTCACAAGTGGACCATTCGAGTCAGTGGTGTATAGAGATGAGAGGGACACAACAAATTATATCTATATGTTTAGTGCCGATTTCCACCAGATTGATACATATTCTTCTCTGTGATATGGGGAATCTTATCGTGTCGTTTAGATACACCATATTTGTGCCCTATGTGTGAGAGATATGGGGACCTTGAATTTGATACGAATTTGTATACTCGCCAATTTTCACCAATTTCATATATATGCATCTCTAATCTCTAATGAGTCTTAGTGTGTGCAGCATGAGTCCGAAATAGGGACGGGAGGGTCACCAAACATAATACAAAATATTTTTAGTACCAATTACCATCAAATTCAGACACGTTCTTCTCAAATGATACAAGAAATCAAATCGTGCTGTCTGTCTGACTGTCTTTCTGTCTGTCTGTGTGGGTTCTATATATAACTTCACGTAGTACAATCGAAATGGCACCAAGGCGGTCTAAGAGGGGTAACTTTTTACAAGGAAGATAATCGTGCGGGTTAAACTTTTCTAAAATGACGCTGTTGGTGTCAGGGGAAGAAAATCATCCCCATGATATGAGGAATATAATGGTGTGGTTTAAATATGGCAAAAGTCGCGCCGTTCGCGTCAGGGGTGCCCGGAAGCGGGAGGGGCAGATTTATTTTCTGTCGCCGATTGCCACGAAACTTACATATAATCATCCCCATGATATGAAGAATCCAATGGTGTGGTTTAAATATGTCAAAAGTGGCGTCGTTCGAGTCAGGGATGCAAGGAAGGGGAGAGGGGCACCAAAATTGATAAAACTAATTTTAGCGCCGATCTCCACCAAATTGATATATATTCTTCTTCATGATACAATGAATCTAATTGTGCGATTTAACAACGCCAAATTGTTGTCTTTTGGATGAGAGATTGGGAGGGGTGGGCACTAAATTTGATAATAATTGGTAAAGTCGTCGATTTCCACCACACTTATACAAAATCATCCACATGGTATGAGGAGTCTAATGATGCGGCTTATATCTGTCAAATGTGGCCTCATTCGAGTCAGGGTTGCATTGAAAGGGACAGGGGCACTAAAATGTATGCAATTTTTTTTTTTGCGCCAATTTCCACCAAATTGATACACGTTCTTATCCATGATACGAGGAATCTAATCGTGTGATTTAAAGACGCCATAGTGGTGCTGTTTGGGTGAGAGATGGGGAGGGGATGGATTGGCACCAAATTTGATAAACAAAATTGTTTAGTCGCCGATTATCACCAAACTTATAAACAATCATCTCCATGATATCAGGAGTGTAATCGTCTGGTTTAAGGATGTCACAAGTGGACCATTCGAGTCAGTGGTGTATAGAGATGAGAGGGACACAACAAATTATATCTATATGTTTAGTGCCGATTTCCACCAGATTGATACATATTCTTCTCTGTGATACGGGGAATCTTATCGTGTCGTTTAGATACACCATAGTTGTGCCCTATGTGTGAGAGATATGGGGACCTTGAATTTGATACGAATTTGTATACTCGCCAATTTTCACCAATTTCATATATATGCATCTCTAATCTCTAATGAGTCTTAGTGTGTGCAGCATGAGTCCGAAATAGGGACGGGAGGGTCACCAAACATAATACAAAATATTTTTAGTACCAATTACCATCAAATTCAGACACGTTCTTCTCAAATGATACAAGAAATCAAATCGTGCTGTCTGTCTGACTGTCTTTCTGTCTGTCTGTGTGGGTTCTATATATAACTTCACGTAGTACAATCGAAATGGCACCAAGGCGGTCTAAGAGGGGTAACTTTTTACAAGGAAGATAATGGTGCGGGTTAAACTTTTCTAAAATGACGCTGTTGGTGTCAGGGGAAGAAAAGGGGAAAGTCGGCAAAATTAAAAAAATATGGTGAAATAGTTTTGTCCCCGATTTCCATCAAACGAATACATAATCACCTTCGTAATATGGCGTTGTTCGAGTCAGCGTTGCATCAACAATTGATTTAATAAACTATTTTTAGCCCAGATTTCCACCAAATTGATATATTATTCTTCTCTATGATACGAGGAATATCATCGTGTGATTTAAAGACGTCAAATTGCTGTCGTTTGGGTGAGAGCTATGGGGTCATAACTATTCTCAGAATTTGAATAGTTGCTGATTACCACCAAACATATATATAATCATCGCCAGTATATCATGCATCCATGAGTCTAATGGTCGTGGTTTAAATATGTCAAAAGAGGCAAAAGTTGATACAAATATATTTGGCACCAATTTCCACCAAATTCATAAACGTTTTTCTCTAATGATATACCATGAATTAAATCACATTTGGTGTCGTTTGCGTCACGGATGGCGAGCGGATATGCACTATCATTGATAAGATTTCTATTCGCCGATATCCACATATAAGTTATATACAGTCACCCAGGCCATCTCCATATCAATTTAAGTAGTTTTGGGCGTTCATATTTCACAATCCCGACATATGGTGACCCACTTAAGTCACTTGAACAATTATATCTTCTTAACTGTCATATTTACATGGGGTGCCAATCAGGACATTCACACAATGAGCTAACAAAAAGATATACATAGAAGAAGCACTAAACGTCTATTTATCATTCTGTTGAAGAGATGCATATATTCGTGCAAACTGAGAGACATCGAACCGTCAGAGGATTGCATATATATTATAACAAAATTGAGTCTGTTCCATTCAATACAGTTTCCACAAAAAAGTTACAATTTGTCAAGAGATATGGCAGGCCTGTTCAAAAATAGTGGTCACAGTGTGCAGTCAAATATAGTTTCTTCTGATATACAAGAAAATGCAGTTAGTAGTATAAGACTTTTCAGGATCCTCCCAATACTGACATCTGACAAGGGTTTTATAACAGACTCATCGACCGACATAAACAACTCAAAATCTCACTCTGTGCCTGACACATGTAGCTGATATATTGCGCAGCAACATTTCGTTTAAACTGAGAATATTTAGCCAATATATAGCACCATGAACAGAGGAGCACCTGGAAATTTCTTTGAAACATCTGTATCTTCATGGCGATGTGATAGCCAGGTGTCCTCGATATCTTAGTGCAACCCACTAAATTGATTGATACATCTCAATATGTAAAACCCAATTATCATCTTTTATCGAACTAATGTGTTTATGATGTTCATGTATGATATTATAACGTCTAATGTATACACAGTTGTAAATAAATAAATACTTCATTATTGGTGGAACAGATTAATCGCGATAAACAGAATGACAATTGACAAGGTGAGCCACTACTTATATTCCATGACTGTAATAATCATGTTTTATGATGCTATTTGAATATACAATTTATGAGAAAACGTATAACACTTTAAGCAAGAGCATTCTCTATCCCCAACAAATATCCGCAGCATACAGAGGGTTTCACATCGCATTAACCTGGGAAACGCCGGGTAACCCTGCTAGTATTTAATAAATCCATTAAGGTGTGTCGTTTCCCAGCGGCATGGAAAAATGCTAATGTTATCCCACTTTTCAAGAAAGGAGACAGACAAGATCCAACAAATTACCGTCCGATATATTTAATCAGCTGTGTTGGCAAAATTCTTGAAAGAATAATTTTCAATAAAGTTTCTGAGTACCTGTCCTTAAACAATTTATTATATAAAAATCAATCAGGTTTCGTTCCTAATCATAGTACTGAAATGCAGCTTATCGAGATTATTAATTATTTGTGTAACGCCCTCGATGCTGGGGTAACTACTTGTGAAGTATTTTTTGACATATCAAAAGCATTGTTATTGAAATTAGAACAATATGGTATTAATGGCAAACTTCTAGAATGGTTTCAAAACTACCTGATGAATAGGCAACAAAGTGTTATGGTCAATTCGTGTTTCTCAAATTATAGCAGAATTAATGCTGGGGTCCCCCAGGGATCAGTTATCGGCCCTCTGATTTTTCTCATTTACATTAACGACATAGCAGATCGCATTAAATCTCAAACGAGACTATGTGCCGACGATACGTGCCTTACTAATAGCAGTTCCGACATTACAAAACTCGAACGCATCGTAAACGAAGATATGAGGGAAATGAAATTTTGGGCAGACACATGGAAGGTAAAATTCAATAGTTCCAAAACAGACTTAATGTTATTCACATCTAAACAAAAAATAATTAAACCAATAATAATTTTTGATGGTGTGCGACTGGAATACTCTAAATCACACAAACATTTAGGTCTGGAAATTGATGACGATCTCACTTGGAACACACATATAGATGCTATATGTCAGAAGGCTTATGCCAGATTGTCTCAGATTCGAAAACTCAAACATACACTCAATCGTGAAACACTTGAAACTTTATATTTATCATATGTACGCTCTCTAATGGAGTATGGTAGCACTGTCTGGTTCGGGGCACCTGCTTACTTGCTAAAACAATTGGATGATATTCAATTGGAGGCAGCCAGAATAGTCACAGGGTCTACTCGATCTGTTCCGAATGATAGGCTTCTTTTCGAACTTGGATGGGAGAATCTAGAAAATCGACGATACACCAGACGAATGACGATATTCCATAATATTGTTAAAAAAAGGCCCCCAACTATCTCGTTGAACTCCTCCCACCCACATTCTGCGAAAGGTGTGACAAAAACCTACGTAACTCATCCGACTTTGTCCCACCAAAAACGGGAAGTAAGAGAACTGACGTGATCTTCTTTCCTACTTGCATTAACAAATGGAACGCTCTTGGAAAAGACATCTTTAAGGAATCAATCTCAAACGGAAACCAATCAAACCGCCAAAATACTTCAATGTTGGTAAACGTTTACTAAATATTTCTCACTGCAGACTGAGAAATCAATGTAGCAACTTACAAGCTGATAAAAAGCTAAATTATATCGCTGATACTAAAGCATGCATATGCGGATATCATGAAGAGAATGCATTTCATTTTTTTTTGAATGTCCTGTTCATTTTTATGCCAGAATAAGTCTATACAATAAACTCTTGCCCTTCAACATTTATTCGGTAAAATTTTTGCTATTTGGAGACACTGACCTAAAGAACAATGAAAATGAGTCCATTTTCAAAGCTGTCCAAGACTTTTTAAGAGACACTACTTTCACAGATACAACAAACTTTCAACTTACCTGATATTGAAAAGAGATATGTCTGAAGGACTTCGACTCTTCCAAAACCCTGCATGTCAATCATTGAAACAAGCTCGGAGAGGGAGTGAGAGAGAAAGTGATTTATATGAGAGAAAAAAAAAACTGATATCACAGACTTGGGTTAAGGGGGGACTAGCACAAACACAAAACTGTTGTTGTATATTTCTAATATATGAATATGCACTGTTACTATGCTGCTATAATTGTAAAGTTGTATTGAGTGTTGTCATAGGGAGAGGAGGTACATCTAAGTGGCTAGCACTTGTCCTCCAATCCCGTCACCATATAAATTTTTTTGATAAATAAATATGTTTAAACCAATTAGATTCGTGTTGCCCACACGCATTCTTCGTCGGTAGTGCGTCTACTCGCATTTATTTGAAACAAACGTCGCACTTTTGTCGACTCAAATAATTGAATTCGAGTCGTCGGTAGTGCGACGTTTGTTCCAAGGGTAACCTCATATCAGCCTTCGACCATCGGTCTCAGGCTGATATGAGGTTTACTCGAGCTGATATCGGGCCTAATATCAAACCAACCAAGTAATGTCCTCTAGCTACTGCATAAGAAAGTCAACTGAATATACGATATATTTGATATCTCAATATATTATGCATTACATGTACCTATGGGTATGCACGATTAAACTGATAATTTTTATGATATAACGGCTAAATATACATTTATACACATATGCAGAACCATATTTGTGTGGTATAGCTGTTAAATTGATGGTATAAGAAATACGGTGTACTGTTTATTTCACGGTATAACCGGGTACACAAAGTTCTGTTAAATCTACGGTATAAGAAAACAGGGTGTACTGTTTATTTCACGGTATAACTGTTAAATCTACGGTATAGGAAAATAGGGTGTACTGTTCAATTCACGTCATAACTGTTAAATCTACGTATAGGAAAATAGGGTGTACTGTTTATTTCACGGTATATCTGTTAAATATACGGTATAGAAAAATACGGTGTACTGTATATTTCACGGTATATTACTGGCAACTGTGCTGCCGGTATTTTACCGTAAAATTTACGGCCTATATTTTACAGGATTTTGAGGGGTTAATAATATCGGTCGTGGACGCGTCAACGAGTCAATATTTGGAAGTCACACTCATCACCAAAATATACTGTCCGAAAACATACGAAGACACCCGGGCTTCCCGGGCTCTCTTAGCCAATATCGGCATTTGCGGGGTTAATAAATCCGGCCGGAGACGAGCGATCGAGTAAAATTTTCTAGGTTACCTTCGTGGGGTATGTCGCTACGTTATAACGTCGAGATATAGTGTCCACGGGCCTATGGGGGCGCCCGGGCGGTCCAGGGCTCTTTTTGTTTATATGGTATTTTACAGGATTTTGAGGGGTTAATAACATCGGCCGTGGACGCGTCAACGAGTCAATATTTGGAAGTCACACTCAGGTGGTATTGCACCATGCACCACGTATCACCAAAATATACTGTCCGAAATCACACGAAGACACCCGGGATCACCCGGGATCATCCGGGATCATCCGGGCTCTCTTAGCCAATAGAGACCTTTCGCATCCTCACGTTTACGATTACGAATACGGGTAGCTATTCGTAGTCGTAAGTCTATCCGTATGGCCAAAAAGTCCTTTCGCAAAACGACTACGCGTAAGAGTTTTGACGAACACGTACATCATTATTTCGTACCACTTTTAGAACTAAAAGCGCGTGTTTGGTATACAGTCCCTTAATACTTCACTTATCGTCTCATTTGCAACAATGCGATAATCATGACCTGTTTATTGTCAATTATTCGACCAGTCACAACCTACGACCCGGGATTCTCGTGATGTATTGCGGCAATACAGGTATAAATGTCAGGTCATATGTGGTGGAAATTCAGTTCGTTGTTATCATGGATGACCTGATAGACGTTATGCTGATGGGGGAAGAGGGGTTCCTGAATTTAGACCTCACATCAACCACGACTCCACCACTTCAATACCCTTCCAGTCCGCAATTTGATTTCAATGCGATTTCGGCTGCACAGGCCTATCACCTCTTTGGGTTTAGGAAATCCGACATAAGGTTGATGTGCTCGTTGATGTGCATCACTTCTGATTTGGTACTACCAAATCGAAACAAAGTCGACTCGGTAGAAGCGATGTACATCAAGTGGCTTTTTTGTGTCAGATATTTGACAAACCGGCAAAATTTAGTTGAACAAAATATTGATAAATAACAGGTTTTGGGCAATTTCATACTATAGTTGACTGTGGTCAGCATTAATTTTGGGCAATTACTCGATTCTGATAACAGAAGTGGTATTTCAAAAAACAAAAATTGTTGTTGTTGGAATCTGATAATATGGGGACATCTAATCGGATTGAGTACCTTTAAATGCCGCATTTGTGCGAGTTGTGTTTTTTAAATTTAAAATAAATGCAAAGAACAAACCTAACAGAGACTGCTGAGCTCTGGTGATGTCGGTGGGTGTGCCAACTATTCTTTTAGTAACACCAAATCCATGTCAGCTGTGTTTTTATTGGCGACTGGTTTCAAAGTGCACTTATATTACTGCAAAGTTTTGTAGCGATGACTATCCGTTGTGAATAGCGATCTTATTTCGCGGGAAGCTCGAGATTCACGACGACGAGTAGAATGATTGCCAATCTTAACAGCACACCGAGGTCGTAGCTCAATACAACTGGATGGTTTACATGATATACATATACAGTCTCGAACGGAGTAAAGTGATATATTGCAGAAAATAAATTTCAGGTGTTATTTGAGCTTATTAGAAACCATGACATCGTAACCGTTATTACGGATAGTAAAATACGACAACGATTAGAAAGTACACAAATGTTGGTGACGTAGTACTCTATCCGTATCCGTAATCGTAAACGTGAGTTTTGCGAAAGGTCTCAATAATCGGCATTCCCGGGGTTAATAACACCGGCCGGAGACGAGCGAGCGAGTAAAATCTTCTAGGTTGCCCTCAGGTGGCATGTCGCTACCTTATAACGTCGAGATATAGTGTCCACGGGCTCGCGGGCGCGCCCGGGTGGTGCCGGGCGGTCCCGGGCGGTAATTAGTCACACCCCGACGAGACAACAAAACACTATTGTAAATTAAGAATGAAAAACAGATTCGATCGGTGGTGAACAATTAAATGTGTACGTTGGCATGAGCTTTTGTTGCACGCTAGCTATAGTTACATAGTAAATATTATGATGCCAGCCTCTGGAACTCCGGGCCATTTCACTTTTGCGTTCCATCTGAGTAAGACCATTTTCGAGGTCTGATTTTTTAGATAAGGTTGAACAAGAAAAAAAAAGTCAAAATGTCTAACTTGCAGGATATGGATAACCGAGACCCGAACTTTCTGAATGACCACATTAAGGTGAGTGATATAGGATTTAGAAAAAATGGGACACCGAGTTTTCTTCAGCAAGAAACAATATCCCATGTAACCCATGTTAGTCTATATATTCATGGTATGGTAAAAATAAAGAGCGTCTACCTAAAAACAAAAGAAGTTTGGTCTGAAATAGCCATCAGTTGCAAAATTTCCAACCTTGGGGAGGGGGGGGGGGGGGGGGGGGGGTCGGTTGGAAATTACAAAAGAGTTGGAATTTCGAGGTACAAATTATAAAGATACGATCCAAGGGGTACACATGGTATTTCGCGATCATGTGAGTTTGGTCTGGTTCAGGGGGGGGGGGGTGAAGTTGGAAAATTTAAAGTGAATACCCCCCAAACGAAGATCCTTTAGCCATATCCCTGAATTACCCTGTATTGGTATTTCGATAAATTGTTTACGATTGAACTATATTGAAGAGGATCCTTTAAGTTGATATAACCTGTACCCAAATCCCTTTTAAACTTTTAAAGATGCATTAACTCTTCCTAAATACGTTTTATATAGTTTCCGGGGTATAAAATAATAAATATATGTCCGGAAACGCTTCTTTCAATTAATATTTATTCTATATCGATGTTTTCTTATATGATGCGATAATCAATTGGGACTTGTTTTCGTTACTATTTTTAGAACAGACCTTCAGACTTCAAAACGAAATTCTATCTCAAGATAATATTTTCCCATGACAGGATATGTTACTACTGTTAGAACACTTTGATTGAAAATCGATCTTTTAAAACACTTTTAAGTGAAATTTGCTTAACATTAAATTATCCACCTGTATTTTTGGGTAAATAATAAGGCAAACCTGTCATCAAAAAGAGTTTATAAAATGTTTGTTATAGAGACAAGCCTACAAATACTGTGTCTGTCATTTGCAGAATGGGGTCCATAGAGGGTGAATTTATTGATGCTATCCCACACCCTCTGGGGACATGCACAATTATAGATCTTATAACAAGATATACTGCGTGTTGGAACTAGAGGATAGAACCCCACAAAATCAATGTTTTTATCTTCAAATCTTAATAATTTGTAAGCGAAATAAGATTTTTGGAATGTGCGAGAAGGTATACTGTGAATTTCCTACCATGGGTTATATTCATCAGATGGACTGTTACGGTTGTATTATTCTTAAAGCTGGAGATGATAGTCACTGCATTAAAATTTCAAATCAAGTAGAGGAAGACAAACACCAGATAAAATCCCCATAAGGCTACATTTAAGCAACACCATATTTTTCTGCCAATTTTCCATAATATTTTTTGCAATTCCAAAATGATTACTGACAGTAACCAACTATAGCATTCAGATTGCTAACGTTATCACTCGTACATTTCATGACTTTAGTCACAACATTACAACAATCGACACCAAAGATTTAACATTAAAATTGTGCAATACACCCTACACTCCAAATTTTATTTAAACCATGCTTGTTACATTAAAACTAAAACTACAACTGGTATGTTTTCTATAATTAATTAATAGGAGGTTTTGATGGTCATATATTGACTTGAAAATAAAGAAGTTTTGACACATTTCCAACTGTTGTCAGATGAGCAAAAATTATATGTTTTCGTTTCCAAAAGCGGTATATGATAAAAAGCGTTATCAATTATGCTATTTTTACTCGTTTGCAAAGTAAAGCTGATGGATGCTTTGCGGATTATATGATTATAGGTATTTTTCATTTTTATTTTGTTTGGTAAGCTGAAAATTGGCTCAGAATTAATGTTGACTAATTTCGTATACAATCTTGAAACTTTCTACTCATTTATTGCAAATGGTTTTGATGATTTAAAAGGACTGCATTGATTATTTTGTTAACAAATCTACATTCTTTGGTAAATAGATATATTAGTTTATATTCACATTTGGTTTTCACTCTTTTTTTTCAGAAAAAAAAGAAAAAAAGTACAAACACCTGTTAAATTAGATTTGTTACACTGTTAAAACTGGAACCCCCAAAACTTCTTCATAAATATATAAACATGTAACTCCGTTTTAATTAATTGTTCGGGTGCGTGAAACTCATCAGTTAGTATCCAGGCGCTATGCCAACTGGAGTAATATGCCATTCTACTAACATCACCGAAAATTTGAAGCAAATCGATCGTACCACTCCATAGAAAACATCGTCCTGAACTACGCTCAAATGTAAATATTTACTACTCGATTCGGGACGCATCTATCGGCGATAAACTAATGAAAACGAATTCGCCATCAAGGGTCACTGCATTTAATTAATATATAAGAATGACGGTGTGTGTTGTCAATTTGCATATAATATTTGTAAAAGTTACTACTTTTAACAAGAGTTTTCTCCATTTATATTTGATCACCCTACCGGAGTGTTTCACATCACTTTAAACTATTTTTGCTATATTGATTGTAAGGAGGGTATACGCCGGAATTGATCCTATGTGGTCATTTAATTTTAAACTGGACCCAATGCCCAGAACTGTTTACAAAATACACACTTGGTTGTCCCGAGTGATGCACGCATTGTCCATCGAGAACAATCCACTTCGATCGTATGGGTTGTGCGCTTAAATCGATTGTTGTTGTCCGGGAAAACAGAGTTAAATCCACGGCCATTATCCGTGACTCTCCGGTGTGCTCGGCTGCTCGGCTGAGAATTATAAAGGGCCAGGGCCCTGTTTCATGAAGCAATGTCATAAGATTATCTTAAGATGGACTTAATCTAAGATCTAAGGTGAATCTTATGATGTAACTTTTCCGTTTCAAGAACGCGTGTCACAAAACAAGATTAAGTCCTACTTAAGTAGTAAGTTAAGTTCCCGCTCATTTAGACTGTTATCGACACATTTCTACAGTTCGGAACAAAAAAATGTGGGCTTGTGCAATCTGTATGTACGGCATTGAGAAGTTATCGAGAAAGAGCCGAGTCCGAGTTGACATTATTGTGTTCCAGGGATGCTGAATAGCGGTTGGGGTGGGTGGGCGAATAAGCGCATGTATCTTACTGTCTATAGTCAGTGGCCTTATATTCGCATATGGATCTTAGATTTGCATGGGTTCCACGATGTAAATTCGAACATGAGTCCATCACAGGCTCTTACAATGACGGGCTTTGTGTTTACTGGTGAGTGGCGGTGTCAGAAATAAGCCAATATAATGATATGGATCGATGCATGACTGCGACCATGCATTTACGCCGAGTTAATCCACTGAGAGTAATGATCAGGCGGCGATTTTTTTTATGTGAACCGACATAACACGTGTATTATCGACCACCGCTCTCTACGTGTAGCAATAATCAAAATAAATCGGCGATGTCATCAGGACACACATAGGTCATTTTTCGATTCAAAAGGAAATGAAAAATATTTGTTAGAGTAACTTTTTTTAATTATTTTTATGCAGATGTTTTATGCGGTTGTCATACCATGGATATATATATATATAACTACGTTTTCATTAGCACACTCGCATTAAGGGGTGTCACCGTTACGGGTGTGTATATCATATATACAGTAAGCTGTTCAATAGTCATCCTATCCCTGCAAAAAAAAAACATGACAACAATTTGGACAGCCTTGAAAATCACGACATATGGGCGTGGGCATAAACTCAATACCAATACTATTCTCTATAGAAAATTGTCACATTTTCTAAAACATATTTTGATAAAAAGCGTTTGTGTTACCTTTCCTATATGACATATCTGCTTTGTAAACAGCCGACGGAAAGTTGGAAAGAGGAAAGAATCAATACATTAATTGATCTCATTTTACCCCATCTCCCCACACACATATGGAATAACATAGAGGGGATTGTGAGCTTTGAGCTAGGCCATAATTCTTATCAAAAGTTTACTTCGTGGGTAATACAATTTTGTAATATATATTATCTATAGTTCACATACACAGCTGATAATTGACTATATCCTACACTCGATGAGGCTCGGGTTGGCTAGTTGGTCTCTGTGTGTGTGGGGGGGGGGGGGGGGGGTACATCGTGCAATTTCCAACTGCACCCGCCCCTTAATTGAACCGGGCCAAACTTCCATGTTCGCGAAATGCCATGTCCACCCACCCGTTGGATTTAAACTTTCCAATTGGTCCGCCCCTAAAGTTGGTTGTGGGGGGGGGGGGTAGAAACACAGAAACCCCATTCGCCACGTCCCTGATGATAAGCCTGTGCTCTGAATTGTTTTTACCAAACTAACCCTGTGGTTATACGGTGGGGGGGGGGGGTGTTGCCCTCTCCAAACTTTGGTTTTGGAAAGTTTGAGTACCAGTTGGAATGTTTAAACCCAAAGAGAATTTGGTGTTTAAGGGGGTGTAGTTGGACATTTCGAGGCGAACACCCCTCTCACTATGTAGCCACGACACTGTATACCGGACGACGAGTTGCCCACCCCCAGACAATATACAGATATCTCCGTAATTGCAAAATAACATTGGCCGCCATATTTGTGATCGATATGCCCACTTATCATGTGGGTCTTAACTTTAAGATTATCTTAAGACACCTCACACCAGTCTTAAAGTTAAGACCAACTTATGACTGAAGTTTGAACTTATGACCATATTAAGTCCCAACTATGTCATACGTTGCTTTCGTGAAACAGGGCCCAGGGACCTGTTTCATGAAGCAAGGTCATAAGATTATCTTAATATGGACTTAATCTAAGATCTAAGGTGGATCTTATGATGTAACTTTTCCGTTTCAAGAACGCGTTTCACAAAACAAGATTAAGTCCTACTTAAGTAATAAGTTAAGTTCCCGCTCATTTAGACTGGTTATCGACAATTTTCTACAGTCCGGAACGAAAAAATGTGGGCTTGTGTAATCTTTATGTACGGCATTGAGAGGTTATCGAGAAAGAGCCGAGTCCGAGTTGACATTATTGTGTGACAGGGATGCTGGATAGCGGCTGGGGTGGGGTGGGCGAATCAGCGCATGTATCTTAGTGTCTATAGTCAATGCATGGCCTTATATTCGCATATGGATCTTAGACTTGTATGAGTTCCACGATGTGAATTCGAACATGAGTGCATCGTATGCTCTTAAAATGACGAGCTTTGCGTTTACTGACGAGTGGCGGTGTCAGAAATTAGACAATATAATTATATGGATCGATGCATGACTGCGACCATACATTCACGCCGAGTTAATCAACTGAGAGCAATGATCAGGCGGCGATTTTTTTATGTGAGCCGACATAACTCGTATATTATCGACCACCGCTCTCTACGTGTAGCAATAATCAAAATAAATCGGCGATGTCATCAGGACACACATAGGTCATTTTTCGATTCAAAGGGAAATGAAAAATATTTGTTAAGAGTATAACTTTTTAATTATTTTTATGCAGATGTTTTATGCGGTTGTCATACCATCTCATATATATTTTGAAGACCTCTGTCTGTATGTATGTTTGTTTGTTTGTTTGTCTGTCTGTCTGTCTGTCATTTATACAAATCTACGATTCTCGACCGATCGTGACGAAACTTGGTACGTGTGTGTAGTTTGACCAGGCGGTGAACGTTGTCGTATTGGCGAGCCCGTGCGGCGCCCGCTTCGCGCATGCGCAGACGAGATCTCGGAAACGGGTGGAGCTATCGACTTGAAATTTGCTATGTGAATGTATCTTGCCCCGGATACGAATTTTATCAGGTCGCCGAGCCCGTGCGACGCCAGCTTCGCGCATGCGCAGACCAGATCTCGGAAACGGGTAGAGCTATCGACTTGAAATTTTGTTTTTGAATAGCCCGGACAACGTCGGGCTCATCGGCTAGTCTCATATATATTTTGAAGACCTCTGTCTGTATGTATGTTTGTTTGTTTGTTTGTTTGTCTGTCATTAATACAAATCTACGATTCTCGACCGATCGGGACGAAACTTGGTAGGTGTGTGTAGTTTGACCAGGCGGTGGACGTTGTCGTATCGGCGAGCCCGTGCGGCGCCCGCTTCGCGCATGCGCAGACGAGATCTCGGGAACGGGTGGAGCTATCGACTTGAAATTTGCTATGTGAATGTATCTTGCGCCGGGTACAAATTGTATCGGGTCGCCGAGCCCGTGCGACGCCAGCTTCGCGCATGCGCAGACCAGATCTCGGAAACGGGTGGAGCTATCGACTTGAAATTTGTGGTGTGAATGTATCTTGCCCCGGATACGAATTTTATCGGGTCGCCGAGCCCGTGCGACGCCAGCTTCGCGCATGCGCAGACGAGATCTCGGAAACGGGTGGAGCTATCGACTTGAATTTTGGTATGTGAATGTATCTTGGCCCGGATACGAATTTTATCGGGTCGAATAGCCCGGACAACGTCGGGCTCATCGGCTAGTCTCATATATATTTTGAAGACCTCTGTCTGTATGTTTGTTTGTCTGTCTGTCTGTCTGTCTGTCATTTATACAAATCTACGATTCTCGACCGATCGGGACGAAACTTGGTACGTGTGTGTAGTTTGACCGGGCGGTGAACGTTGTCGTATTGGCGAGCCCGTGCGGCGCCCGCTTCGCGCATGCGCAGACGAGATCTCGGAAACGGGTGGAGCTATCGACTTGAAATTTGCTATGTGAATGTATCTTGCCCCGGATACGAATTTTATCGGGTCGCCGAGCCCGTGCGACGCCAGCTTCGCGCATGCGCAGACCAGATCTCGGAAACAGGTAGAGCTATCGACTTGAAATTTGTTTTTTGAATAGCCCGGACAACGTCGGGCTCATCGGCTAGTGGATATATATAATTAAAACTACGTGTTCGTTAGCACACTCGTATTAAGGGGTGTCATCGTTACGGGTGTGTATATCATATATACAGTATGCTGTACAACGGTCACCCCACCCCTGCAAAAAAAAACATGACAAAAATTTGCACAGCCTTGAAAATGACGACATATGGGCGTGGGCATAAATTCAATAAAAATAATATTCTCTATAGAAAATTGTCACTATTTCTAAAACATATTTTGATAAAGAGCGTTTGTGTTACCTTTCCTATATGACATATCTGCTTTGTAAACAGCCGACGGAAATTTGGAAACAGGAAAGAATCAATACATTAATTGATCTCATTTACCCCATCTCCCACACACACATGGAAAACATAGAGGAGATTGTGAGCTTTGAGCTAGGCCATAATTCTTATCAAAAGTTTAATTCGTGGGTAATACAATTTTATAATGTATATTATCTATAGGTCACATACACAGCTGATAATTGACTATATCGTACATTCGACGAGGCTCGGGGTGTCTAGTTGGTCTCTGTGTGTGGGGGGGGGGGGTACACCGTGTGCAATTTCCAACTGCACCTGCCCCTTAATTGAACCGGGCCAAACTTCCATGTTCGCGAAATCCACCCGACCCGTTGGATTTAAACTTTCCAATTGGTATCTCAAATATTCCAACAGTTCGAAATTTCTAACCTGACGCCCCTAAAGTTGGTGATTTTCGGTTGCTGCTGTTTGTCTAAAACAACACATTCCTTTACTAGTTAGAAATTCAAACAATTTAAACCTATATATAGTGTAGGATTAATGTTCTTGTCAGGCATGAAATTTCCAATTGCTAAACATTTTGACCAAAGTGTGTGTGTGTGGTGGGGGGGGGGGGGGGTTAGACAACATACAAAATACAAACCCATTTGCCACGTCCCTGATGATAAGTCTGTACTCTGAGTTGTTTTTACCAAATTAACCCTATGGTTATACGGTGGGGGGGGGGGGGGTTGCCCTCTCCAAACCTTGGTTTTGGAATGTTTGAGGTACCAGTTGGAATGTTTAAACCCAAAGATAATTTGGTGTTGTTTAAGGGGGTGTAGTTGGACATTTCGAGGCGAACACCCCCCCTCACTCTGTAGTCACGACCCTGTATACCAGACGACGAATTGCCCACCAAGACAATATCTCCGTAATTGCAAAATAACATAGGCCGCCATACTTGTGATCGATATGCCACTTATCACGTGGGTCTTAACTTTAAGATTATCTTATGACACCTCACAGCAGTCTTAAAGTTAAGACCAAAGTTAAGACCATCTTAAGTTAAGACCTTGTTCGTGAAACGCACTTATGACTGAAGTTTGAACTTATGACCATCTTAAGTCCCAACTATGTCATAAGTTGCTGTCTTGAAACAGGGCCCAGGCCTAATAATTATCGCAAATAAATGGATATCAAACGACTTTACTACCGGTTTCAGATCGCGATAGCATGTATTGATTGCAAAATATTAAACATCAAATAGAATAAAAGGCCGTCCGGCCACAGTGTCCCCCGAAAAAGTGGCTTCATTGGGGGCATCAGCTTTTCTGAAAAAAATAACAAGGACCCTAAATCCGATACTAAATTTCAGAACAAAATGGGTGGATCGTTCCCATATTCGAACCTGATCTGTATTTCGATCTGATAAGCTCATATACCAAATTTGATTAAGATATGATCACACAAACTAAAGTTATCATCCGGAAACCAGAAATTGACAGGATTATAAGTCGTAAAAGGACCATAACTCTCACAAAAATGGGCAGAGCAAACCCATATTCGAATCTGACCTGTATTTTGGGCTGATAAACTAGCATACTAAATTTGATTCAGATATGATCACACAAACTAAAGTTATCACCCGGAAACCAGAAATTGACGAGATTCTAAGTCGAAAAAGGGCCATAGCTCTATCAAAAATGGGCGGATTGTACCCATATTCGAACTTGACCTGTATGATTTCGAGCTGATAAACGCACATTCCAAATTTGGTTCAGATATGATCACACAAACTTAAGTTATCATCCGGAAACCAGAAATTGACAGGATGTCAAGTCGAAAAAGGGCCACAACTCTCGCAAAAATAGGCGGAGCAAACCCATATTCGAACTTGACCTGTATTTTGGTTTGATACACTCACATATGAAATTTGCTTTTGATCTAATAACCGTAACTAAAGTTATCACCCGTAAACCCCGGCCGGACGCACGGACGAACACCGGCTATTTTAATAGTCCCCCGAAATTGTTTTTTCGGGGGACAATAAAATACAACTCACATTGAACTATTTAACATCAGAGACTTACAGAACAGCGAGTGTTATGGACATGTATGCCGCATGGGCGTGCTTATAAGTGGCATCGGACGCGAAGGTGAACACTTAAGAAACGTCAACTGCATCGATTGGGAAATTCTATTCCACATTTGTGACCCGCCATATCAAATCCAGTCGTAAGTCGGGATTTTTTTACCCTGTGCCAATGCATTCTCTTATATATGCGAGTCGACCATAGGTCGCCTCGCATATATAAGAGAATGCATTGGCCTAACAATTTTTTACAATTTTAATAATTTTTTCTTGTATTCTTTAACAATTTTATAATTTCACCCATACAGAGCCCCAGACAAACATGAGCAGACGACACTCTTCTATATGCTTCTATATATGTGTGGGGCTCCCTCCAGGGTAATGGATGTTTTTTATTTTATGTCCTAAAAATTGTAAGAAACATTTATTTAAAAAAAATTATAAAAAATTGTTACGCCAATGAATTCTCTTATATATGCGAGACGACCTATGGTCGACTCGCATATATAAGAGAATGCATTGGAACAGGGTAAAAAAATCCCGACTTACGACTGGATTTGATATGGCGGGTAACATTTGCACGCTTGATCTTGTTTAAATATACTTGAGCGAACGACATTAAAAAAGTTAAACAAACAAGCAAAAAAAAAAACCAAACAGTAAAACAATACAAAAAACAAACAAACAATCAAGTGATTGCATGATATATTAGTCAAAGACATTTTATTGATTTTTTGAATGATAATTTAGTTGCACTTCTATACTAAAACATAACATCATTTAAAAAAATAATAAACCTGGAGTTTTAATACATATTTATGCCCCACCTCATTTCACAACTTCAAATCAAAGGGGTCCGGGAACTTTAAAAAAATATTTTTATTATATATTGGAAGGGTCCCAGGTTGATGACACCAAGTCTGAGAAAATGGCTTCACTTTTCAAAATAAAATTGTTGTTGACAGCAATTCCCCTTCCTTAAACAATATTCTTCAAATCATAGAGCCATAAAATATGATAAAGCGAAATCAGTTTGAGAAAATCTACTCCCAATCCAAAACCTGATCGATTAAATCAAATTGTCGATCTCCCCGTACAGTTGATTCCAATAAAATTATCGCAAAATCTGGTCAAATAACATATATTTCCCCAAAAAATCGGGCACTCCTGTCGAGAATCACAACAATGATGTATAAAGATCACACAAATTGAGTCTTCATTAGAGTTAAGCAAACATCTATTAGTTTTTGCCAAGTTACGCTATGTACAATAACAAATAGCGTAACAATGGCGTGTTAGTTGGACGGAGAGGTAGATATTTTGAAAAAAAATCAATCAGGTTTTGGATTTGGGCTTAGATTTTCTCAAACTGGTCAATATTATAATTAAATTGATCAAATCTGGCACATATGTTAGTTTAATTTTGAGGTTGATCTTTTTTGTCTTTTTAACTATCAAATACATTATGTCAACAACAACAAATATATGAATGTTTTCATTAATTCATCTCAAGTTAAGTAATCAGATGTAATCAAAAGGTATTTCATTACTTTTAGAAAAGTATAGTTGTAATCAAATACATTAACTGGGAACAGTATTTGTATTATTTTGGTAATCATAAAATTGAAAAAAAATATTTGTGTATTAATCAACTACTGTCGGCATGTATTCGCCACATCCCTGATTATAATAATTCTTCTAGACGTGGACATTACAAATTTTCAGAAATGAAAGTCAATTGTTAATAACTCTAGGTCGTTTCTATCATGCGAAGTTAAACTAATATTAACAACACTCCCATCGTAAAAAGTACATTTGCCCTGGTATTTTGCCGATCATAGTGCAAGAAATTAATCCGTCTTGCAAATTACACTTTTATAAGTTTTATAGTTCTGACCAAGGTGAGAAATAATGTTTTAATTATTTTGAACATGTTGACAAATTTTGCGTCAAATGTTATGGGGCATCACATTTATTATATACCCCGAAGAAAATGGGGGGTATACTGGATTGACTGCGTCCGTCCGTCCGTCCGTCCGTCACACTTTCTCCCTCCGTGTGTCCGTCCGTCCGACCTCATAACTCGGACAACTATGAACCGATGTCAATAATTTTTTGTATGCAATCTCCTTAGGACCGCCTCTCCGCATGATGCTAATTGCGGTGCGGTGCGACTTTCTTTTTTTAAGTTACGCCTTACTTTTCGACTTATTTTGACTTAGAAAATTCTGTCCGACCTAATAACTTTAACAAATATGAACCGATTTCAATAATTTTTGGTATACTACATGATGCGGCTCAGGGTTGGCTCTGACTGTTTTTCCTAACATTACACTTCATTTTCGACTTATTTTGACTTAGAAAGTTTTGGGTTTTTGTTGTTGTTGCTGGGTTTACGGATAATGCGGGTTGAATTTGCCACGGTGGGGGTATGCTAGCACGCGAGTGTACACCTCTTGTTTTAATTAACATATTTAATTACAGGTCATGTTCGAGGATGTCCTTGCTGAGCCAGAAGGAGCGCACTCATTAGATTGCGTCTGGAGCAACTCATTCAAATGCTTCAACTGCTGCAAGAATCTCTGCTACATGATAGACACGACACTGTGTGGTATCTTCATAGCTTGTTGTTGGGGTATCGAGTTCGCGGGGATCGCCTTCGTGCACATTTGGTACATCACACCCTGCGTGAAAGTCTTCGCAATCAACTGCGGCTGTCTGCAGAAGTTCTACTTTTATTGCCTATCTTGCTGCCTTACGCCCATATGCGACATATGTGGTACCTTCTTCAGCAGAATCGTCGTGTCGAACAAATAGAACAGGATGCGGAAATACTGACGTTAATCCATCATATGCAAACACCAGGCATCCAACATGCAATGAATCTTCTACTAAAGCCGGGATACTGCTAATAACGAAATGGAAACATATATTTCATGCACATAGTCAGTGAATCGATCGGACATTTTAAGCTGTTAGCCGACATCTTCGAACTTAAATATCGACCGACCTCAGACAATATTCTCCAACATAACGAACAGAGTTGTCTGACTTCCAGTTTAACATTACGTTGTGCATGCGACAGTGATAACTGATGTGGGCCTAAAAATACAAAGAACACTGGACTCTGGATATGCCTGCTTCCAAATGTACATGCACCATGCAACACATTGTTTGTCGTGTAACTGTGATATAATATTGCTATCATTGCATTCATTGGACTATCTGCTGCTTAAAATACTGCTTTCGAAACACTTACAAAATATCTTGCTATAACGCATACCTATAGGGGGGGGGGGGGGGTCTCATCCCAACCTTCTGAACAAAGTAAATATGTTTGTGTATTACACCTCTGCGCATGTGTTTTCAATATAAGAAATGGCGAATTGAGCATATATAACATACAAGTACATATTCTTCGTGTACTTTGTTAAAATGGTTGTATATAGTGTAGTCTTCGTGTCACCCATCTGTTGTTCTTGGAATGAAAATTACAGGGATGACAAAATACTCCGGGTGTTATATTTCTACAGAAAAACCTTTGCAGTACTAAACTTTTACACGCGTTTATTACAAGTTGAAATAGATGCTAACACTTGAATAGAGTCAGATAAAGTCGCTAATAATTATTAGGAGGCCATTGTCACGGGTCAAATAGGTCATTTTAAGCATCCACTAGTGAATATAGTTCGACTCCCCAAAACGCAACACTTCTACTTCTTCAAGGCAGCACTTCTGTAATACGGGAGTTTGAACAGTAATCACAACACAATCTTTGTGACAATCTGATATATACCTCTTTGCATGTATTATTTATACTTCGTCTATATCTGTTCACAATTTCCCCACAATGTTTTATGAAATTAAATTTAGTTGAAACTGGAAGGTGTGGGTTGATTCTTCTTGCTATTAAGTACAGTAAAATACGGGAATCTCAATAATTCATCTATTTATAGATCGAGTTCCTACTATAGCAACATTAAACATATTCTACGAAATACAGAGGAAACACATCTTATGCGAAACGCATTTAACTTAAAATGTAATAAAAGACAGATTTTCAACCAAAACTGCTGTTGTCTTCTAAAATAGTAACAATTCCTGTCCCAGCTCATGCGCATGACAGAATATGGGAACATTTAAAGTGACAGAAGCTCTTGCTGACTGGTCTCTCTGAGACACCTCTTAACCCTTTATGTACTAAATGGATTCTCCCATTCAGTTATAAAATTATACATTGGAATGGTCTATCATTCTATTTGGAGGGTGGTCGGGTAATAAAAGCAAACAACAAACAGAAAAACAGAATACACAAGAGCAGAATGATTCGTATTCATTGGAGGGAAATGTTCAGATAATAAGTTCGTTTGTTGAACTTATTATCCGAATATTTCCTAAGGAAACTACTCATCAATGAGTATTTAGTATAGAAAGGATAAATCAATACAGAAAATTCGGTGCCTTTTTCTTAGATGTGTTGTTCATCAAATGCAACGCAATCAGCAACACCCGTTATATATTATACTAATTAACCAGACTTCACGAATTCATAGCCTTTAAAAAAAACAAAAACAAAAACAAAAACGTATGACAAAGAAGACTAAATTTGAATCTTCCGTTGGATGTCATGTTGTTTACCTCGCGTGCAACGCACATTTTCTAACCGAAAGGGCATGAGAATATAAGTATTGATATGTGATATTTTCATTTTATATGTTGAATGTTTTGTCGATGTGTTTTTATTCAAATAAAAAAGGGGAAATATATTTCTATTATGTGGCCCAATTTTATTCACCATGTATAATTCCTGGGTTTGATCACATGTCCATAATTGTAATGTTTAGATTGGGGAACGTCAAACGTCGCACTTCATATGTCGACATACTATAACACTATATACACGCGTGGCGGGAAAATAGCATCCCGTAGTGGGGCATTATGTTCTAGTTCCAAACGAAGTGCGTACACATGTCCTTACATGTCCCTGCAGTGGCCAACGAGACAAGAAACGCACCAGATTCACATTGGGCGAATGTCACCCAAATAGTAGAGATGTTTTGCAACTCACGGATCGAACTACAACTATGTTTAGTTATTCGCAATACTTAGTAAAATTCCTGCGAAGTGAGATATTCGCTTTGCACGATCTAACAGATGAAGCACAACACACAAAATAATATTTTATTCAATCGGCCAATTGATAATAGTTATCCGAGGCTTTATAAGTGATGGCTGCATGTTACAACATAATTTAATTGACTGATTCTCTATATCTTTAAATTAAGTATTTTGGTAAAACCGAATAAATTGATACCCTATTGGTTGTGTCGGTTATATAATAAATTGATACCCTATTGGTTGTGATGGTTATATAATAAGGGCTAAAGTAAAAATGTGTGCATGATTTGATGAGAATGTGCGCATCCGGGATAATATCTAGAAGAACGCCATAGCGAGGTTCGGTCCAACACAAGTGTTAAAGAGACCCAATTCACTCGCAGTGGGTAAATGGACAAAAACAATATAAGTCTGTAAAAATAGCACAACTAAGAAGAACATGGAGAAATAGATAAACTTATATTCATTATTGATAGTTGCCCAAGTATTAAAGTCCGCGGGTTTAAAGCATTGTTATGTAAACAAAACTGTTACAGTGATTTGTCATCAAACACCGGTAATCGTGTAGTAGTTCAAATTTTAAATCTGAATTTGATTTTCGGATTATTTATTCAATGTCTTGACCTTTTCCAATGTTCACCGTCAATATCTGAGTAAACTTTAGTATATTATTGGATTGATTCGACTTTTATCGGTAATGCCACTGTAACAGTAATGTTTACATAACAAAGGTTTCGATATCGGAAATATTGTTATTGGAGAATTATTGATAAGGCAAATAAGGACAGGGTTTACGTGTTTTACATGTGAATGTTGGTGGTAGTTGTTTTAAAAACCCATGCTCGAATGCCCATATTACATTATTTAAAAGAGGAACAAAAATTATATATATTCCACATGAACACGAAACAGCTGTGGCGTAGGAGTGTCCACCGAGTGACAGAAATTCTCAGATTCACGCCAATATTTCCCCAGTTATTTACCCAGAATGCATCATAATTGAGATATAGTGTTATTTCTCTTCCATTGAGAATATACTGGCAGTACAGTCCAGATCGAAATTAAGCACAGAAAACACGTTGGTACCTTGACAAAAAACAACATGTTCACAGTATATTCAGCGGATAAGTTGATAATACAATGTTTTGGAGCTGCCTCTTTCAGATGGTATAAACACTATGGAACATGTTTTATATAATGTGATTTGGAGATTCGAAAATTAAGTGGGCCTTTAAAGACTTATATTAGTTCGAATGAACCCCTTCGAATACCTTGATTCCCTTTAATATAAATCCGATTTCATGTGGACAGTTTATCAGGGCTTCTTGTATTTTTCTGGGTTTCTTGTAGACATGATCCTGGTTTTTTGGTGTAATTCGTGTGGTCTTCTACACATTTGTGACATTTATTCGTTGTTAACCAGTTATTGGTATGTTCTCATATCATATGTGGTAGCTGAATAATGTACCGAATTGCAGTTGGTCTTGGACCGAAAGTTCTGACAAATGAACTTCTTCATCACAACATCTCAATTAATCAATATTGTAAAGAAATAGTCCTTCAGACTACATCCACACACTAGGGAAATTTACCTGGCGAATTTTAAGTAGAGACATAATTATGATGAGCTACAATATGAATTATAATCGGCAAATAAAATGGGATGTGCATGACCGTTTACTGCATTGAAAGCATGGTATGTGTACTTCCAGATATTTCTACTATATACAACCGGCCTTTGTCAGATTTTATCCATCGCATATACCCCCGCGAGATTAACCCTTTCAATGTTAAATACTCATTGAAGAGTAGTTCCTATAGGCAATGGTCAGACAATAAGTTCAACAAACGACCATAGGTTGTTGAACTTATAATCCGAACAGATATGTAATATGGTAGACCTGATTCATAATCCGTTTAATATAGAATGGGTTAAACCGTGCGAAAAATCTTTTCATTTGTAGCTCAAATCGCATAAAACACAACCAAAGGTATATACATGGACATGTGTTGTGAATCCGAAGTTTATCACGCAAACAATTAGCAAACGATATAAACAACGAATTGCATGAAACATCAGGAAATATACCAGCGTGTGAACGTAGCCTTAACATGCTTCACACACCGGCAAATTTCTTGCAATTCGTCTCAGACAGGGTCGTGGCTAGTATAGGGGGTCTCCATGGGGAGGTGTCCAAATTTCCAACTTCACCTTCCTCTTGACTTTTATCGAGACCCAAATTTCCAATCCGGGAAATCACATTGGCATCCCTCCCCATTGTCGGCATGTCTGGACTTTTCCAACTGGAACCTCAAGCTTTCCAACTGGAAATGTACAGACAGCACCCCGCTAAGATGGGAAATTTCCCCACTGATGGTCATTTTAATATCTTTAACGGAAAATATTAAGAAACATGCTCACTAAGTAGTGGTAAGGAAATGAAAGTATATAAAACATTTTCATTTTAGCTCAGAAATTTCCAACTGATGGAAAGTTTGACCCCCACTGTCGCCACGCCCTGGTTCCAGATGGCGATGGATTGTAATTATATTCATCTGAATTACAAAGTGTGTACTCCCGGGTACTAAATTATTCCTGCCTTGATTCCTGCATATATTTGGAAGCTATTTTGGGGCAACTGTCAGTTATATGACCACCAAATATTGTATTATTGCAGATGCAAGAAGTGGTTTATAATCATTTTATATGCAACTTGTAATTCAAATTCGATCACATAATTTAGCCATACGCGACGAACCGAATGGGGAAACATCCGAGAAAACTTGCCAGTTTGTGCATGTGGCCAATGGTAAAACACAAATTTTCCTTCACAAAACAATAAATAGCGTTCCTTATTAGGATAATCCTAATATGGTAAACATAAAGAGCGTTTATATCACTCCTTTATTGTTAAATCCGTTTTTTCCATATTCACACCTCTCGTTTGAGCGAAGAAATGTGCTGGTATACCTGTGATATGTTAGAGAACTGATAATTGATTGGTCAATCATTGCACGGCGGTCGTTTCACATCTAGCAATGCTCAATTCAACTGCTCAATTCATCAGCACCTCTCTAGTGTCTCCACGCTTCAAAGAAAGATGTGAAGGTGGAAATATATCAATTAACGACACAATGAAGAGACAAGAACAGCAAATATGCACGCACAGAAAGATGATTAAACTATAATGAGAGGGTGCATGTGTATATGTTAGGGCTTGGGGTGGCCACATCTTCACAAGTAAACTTTAGAGAGTTTTAACGGGGAATATTGAACGTATCAACCAAGAACATAACAGAAACTGTTGAAACCAGCGAAGTCATATTCGAACATTGAAACGTAGGTTACAGTTGTAAATATTAGCTAATGTTTTGGTCTGGTGGTTGTGAGCTGCATCTCATAATCGCACACACATAAATTAAAGCTTATGTTAGAGTCGCAGGACTATAGTAGAAATGTCAGTCAATTTATTTTTTCCTATAGAAATGGGCTCCGTCCGTCCGTCCGTCCGTCACACTTTTGAGTTCCTTCATGGTGTAATCATCGCCTCCTACAGTTTTCATCCTAGAGATTTGAAACTTCAGACTATTGTTGCCCATATACTGAAGATGTGCAACATGTATATAGGTGACGGAAAAATTATTTTTCGACAGAGTTATTAACCCTTTTCGACTAAGAAAATTTCAACATTTTTTATAATTTTCTGTATGAGGGTACCTTCATGGTGTAATCAACTCCTCCTACAGTTTTGATCGTAGATATTTGAAACTTCAGAGTATTGCTACCCACATATTGGAGATGTGCAACATGTATATAGATGACGGATTTTTTTTTTACGGAATTATTAACCCTTTCGACTTAGAACATATCAACATTATTTTTAATTGCTTTAACAAAGCGGCATCGACTTGCCACGTTTTCGGGGGACACTGTGGTCGGCTGACCTTTTATTTATTTTAAATAGCAGAAGTGGAAAAATATGCTAGTGCATGTTGGTCTAAAAACAACAAATTCCCCATTAATTACTGGTTGGAACATCAAACAATGAGAACAATTCCAACCTATATCTGGTGTAAAATTTCCAACTAACTAATGTTGAGTCAGGCATGAAATTTCCAACTGTTGAAAATTTATCAAACGTGTCTGTACAAATGACAAGTTCGAGTGTTCTCCAAAACGTCTTCGGAATCAGGTGGCTTATTATGTGCCACTATGCATATAACAATCGACTAACTGCATAACTTTCACCACATAAATGACCATTATAATTATAAGATACAACATGAATAATACATGAACAATGTTTGACGCTGGGAGAACATTAAACCTACTACCGGCGACCCCGGACGTGGACCCAAATATCTGACCCAGAATATGCGTAATCGCGGTTTAGCACAGCCTCCTTAATATGGTTATAACCAATTTCTTAGTCTGATTCTGATTATCCCACGAAATAACGAATGGCGTACATCGTGAATTCTTAAAGGAGGGGCATGTTCGTAACGTAATCCGGTGCAACATGGTTACGTTACGTTACGAAACTACATGTACGTACATTTTAGTTTTAGGCGTGATGGAGCTACACAATCGAGATACGTGTAACCACGATTAAGATAATGATTTAAAAGCTGTTTCAGTTGTAAAGGTATGTACCTATATGTGTATAACACAACGACCAGGGAGGTGACAGGCTGGGATTGGGGATGTCTCATCCGCGACTTTGGTCAAAATTTGCAAAGGTAAACAAACTCATGCCTACACATATATATACACATCATGCAGTTGAAAAAAATCATACCCAAAATAGGTTGAAATTGTTTGGATAGTTTGATTTTCTAACAAATATTCAGTGTGAAATGTGTTATTTTAAAACCAAAAGGCATGTATTTTCCTACTTTAAATGTTTTGGACAGAAAGGCAATCAGTTGGAAACGTTCCCATCGTATGGGGTGTGTTTTGGTGGAAACTTCCAACATTTGAAATTGTTATGGAACCAGTTGGAAAATACTAACCCAAAACAGAAAATTCTTTGACTTAGTATAGGCATTATGCTAGTTCAAGAGTGGTGGGGATTGCAGTTGCACACACTTGGATAGAGACCTATATGTCGGGGAAATGCACACGCGACCACCATACGCAACGTTAAGATTGTGTAACCTCACCGTTAAGCATTTCTCGATTTACACATAAGGGTCCAAGAAATCGAAGTGGCAGGCTATTAAAGCGGAAGGTGGCCATCATATATCACACGGCACAATCGTTTTGACGATTCTGCGACCAATTTCACGATTCAGATCCATGCAGTATACATGGGCTTACATGCAGAACTAAGCTGCTCGATCAGTGTCAGATATACGTCGTATATATAAAAATGAAAATTACCGTTCAACGAGTCGCACAATTTCGTCGTTGTCATGGTCTAACCCGGGCGTTGCCAAATAGTTGACATTGTTACAGCATTTCTGTGTCGTGTTTAATCGAATATTGCGTCAACTGAGTTACGAATTTGACAAATCCCACATTTATGCTTATCAAAGCTTACGTTGGATGTTAATTTTCGCACTGTTAATGTCCCCTTGTAGCCCAAGAAATGACTTTTTGCGATCGGTTCGCGGTTTGATGTGATGGTCCCGATTTGACCGAGCCGATTGTGACTCATTTTATGTATAGATCTCATCCCCGTATGTATTCCATGAGTCTACCTGGTGTACCTGCAAAGTCTACTCTATACAAAGAAAACAAGAAGAAGCCCCTTTATCTAAATAGGGACCGTATTATGGGGCGTCTACGTGACTATCTTACATGTATGAATGATGTCGTTAGAAAGACGTGGATTATAAATATACCCTGATCAATAGTATACAGGCACACGAAATGTTATGAATTTAAATATAGGATGGGCAACTCTATATACATATTAAAAGGCAAAGAGACGCGAGTCCAAGCAATGCAGGTGGTCACATGTTTTACCCCATTCTGGTTCGCTTCAGAATTGGAGAATAACTTTCACACATGTGCACGCAGAGCCTAAACATACAATTACACTATGCAGCGCTTTGTCAATACCAACACAGAAGGTGTCTTCACACGGGGACCAAAGCTAAGAACCAATTACTGAGGATACACATGAGCATCATTGATACTTACCGAATAATTATGGCTTCTACGTTCAACACGTTGTTTATAAGTTTGAGTTGCCATATGAGAAACACGCAATCGACAGCTAGTCCACAAATCCGCGTCGGACTACTGTACCCTTCCAATTATGGCTGGCCAAAGACTGACAGATAGCGGAAGCTGTGACCTGTTTAGCCACTGCATATAGCAGCATCCTGGTGTCTCCCACAACGAGACAGACATGCACATTACAAAATTCAAACAGTCAACAATCATCAAGACGAACTTCAAAGAAACATATTAAAGTCAACAGAAACAGAGTACACAAATAAACAGAAAAACCGAAAATATCAGAAAACAACACAACCTACACGTATGACTGAATTTAATGTGAAACACCGCATGCGGAGATGTGTGACTAACCGATTGATTGAGTATGAACTCAACCACTTGCTTAACCCTTTCAGTGCCAAGTCCGATTTTTGTATCAACCCATATTTCCTTGATCATTTTTCAAATTTATTGATTATAATAATGTGATACATTGAAGGAAAGAGCTCTAATCAATAAATTTGAAAAATGATCAAGGCAATTTGGGTTGATGCAAAAATCGGACTTGGCACTGAAAGGGTTTTAAAGAGATACTGGGCCGAAGTGGACCACTAGCTATGCCGAACCAGAATGTTGATACCTCTCGTGATACGACCGCCATAATATATACCACTAGGAGTCCTGCACCATCCATCATGGGATGTACCCCGTTACAGAAAGGGTGACACATTAGGGGATTCTTACCCCTCGCAGTGGGGCGGTGGTAATATTCTACGCCGGGCCCACGCAATGACAGACAGCGTCCTGTTATTACACGACACACATGGTACCACACATATAAATAACCTGCTGGTTCCAACCCAACATTCAATTCAATTCAATTTATTGTTGTGAACTCATCGTCTAATGTGACATTTATGAGTGTTCATTTGCAATTACAAAATAACATAAATACATACATATCAAATACATATCAAATATGGGGAATACACAGAAGATAGTATTTACCAATACAAAATATGGATATCATCCAGGGGGTGTACCCGTACATGTGTATGAGAGCTTTCATATAAATATGTGCGTTTTATAATGCTATCTTATGATTAATGGGGTATATGATGTATGTGGGGCGATTCCCTGTTCATATGTTGTATGATGTGGGGATTTTTCATTGAGCCTCAGGAGTGGATCATTAGTGTTTGGGCCTTTTTTAGATATATTGATAGATTTATTATGATCTTTCTGTTATTTGTATCAAAGAGGTCATGCAATTTAATTGTGTTCGGTCGGTTGCGATAGTAGGCTTTCAAATATTTCATTCTGAGCGCAGTTAACCGAGGGCAGTTCATAACAAGGTGGTATTCATCGCCGAGTTCCTCCATACAAAGAGTACATCTTCGTTCTGAGTATGGGGTGTTTGTCCAAGAACCAGTTTCCACCAGAAGCCGGTGGTTTCTGGTTCTGAATCTCAGTAGTGGCAGAACTATATTGTTATCATCTAGAGATAGGTATCGTGGTCTGCAGAAGTTTGGCTTTATGCATCTATAAAATGCGTATTTATTTGAATGTTCCATAGATGATCGCCAGTCTGATATATATATGTCCATAGTTCTGGTTTTTATGGCATTGGAGAAAAATTTTGCGCTACTAACCGCTTGGTTTCTCCACGTATATGACATGCCCAGTTTGTTCAGTTCAGTATTTACAAATTCTAGCCAGGGGATTTTTACATTTTCTAGCGTGCGTACATTTATCATTACATGCAACTGACGAGTTTGGAATTAGCCACTAACTGCAACTTCAATAATATCACAATGATATCTTATAACGAGCAAATGTGGGAACAATCCTTTCAGAATGCTCCTTTGACCAGGACAATGCTTAGAACATTTTAAAGGAAAATTTACAGTATACCCATTTGTAGAGGCTTTTCTTGAAATTCGCCTTCTCCGTAAATATTATAGCAGATTTATGGAAGCACGAACTCAGTATGAGTGTTCATTGCTTCAAATGTGCTTGCTTGAGTGATCGTGAACAGATAGTCATTTTTATCGAAATTGCCATGTATCGATCGAAATGCCACATTGAGATGTCCTTAAACTCAGATCAAGCTTGAAAATCGGTCCCGACTCAAAAGTCAAAACCCCATTTTTTCTTGACACATTCGCATATGAACCATTCGCAAAAAAGGTCATCCCACACGGCGTTTGCCACACGGATCACGCGGCAACGGCATCGTTTGGTGTGTTCTGTGTATACGGCGGTTACTCGTATGTTTCCGTTGAACTCAGGATTATTTTTATTCACGCATTTTTTTTTTAAATTACCCGCACGGTGGCTTGATGGTGCAGCGATGCACAATCACAGTCCATAACTGACCGAAAACAGCTGTGCTACGACATATGATATAGGAAGCGGATGTGCATTACTAGTATATTATATCTTTCTATACTAAAAAATCCCCCATTCAGTTAAATAGACATTGAAATGATTTATAATATATCTGGAGGGGCGTTAAGGAAATATGAGCAGACTTTTACTTTTTACTTTAAACATATTTTATTTGTAATATTACAAAGTCGATTGGAGCACAAGTTACATAACTTAATGAGCCCCTCTCAGGTATACATTGTTACAAAATTACATGATTGACAAAGTGGCACAATAAGTAACTTATTTACAGCTGTGTTGAATGTGAGAGAATGGTGACTGGTGGAGGATGATCGTAGCGGATCGTAAGGAAAGGATGATGTAAGGTGGTGGGAGGTGCCAACGTCGACTGTGCTTATTTAAAACAATGTTATGGCCGAGCAAATACCAGGTCGAAAAAAACAATAAACATCATATGAGTTAATTCGAGTCCTTCTCTGTGTAGCGAATGATACATTTCTAATCGTTCTGATTGATAAAGGGAACACACGAAAAGGTAATGATATGCATCTTCGCATTGATTGCCGCATGCGCAACGCGGACTGTCAGATATGTTGTTTTGG
Organism: Siphonodentalium dalli; assembly: GCA_032622095.1. Classification (NCBI taxonomy): domain Eukaryota; kingdom Metazoa; phylum Mollusca; class Scaphopoda; order Gadilida; family Siphonodentaliidae; genus Siphonodentalium; species Siphonodentalium dalli. The sequence continues at coordinate 226,087,371 of CP136061.1, forward strand.
AATTTATCAGACTTTAGATCACTGCAATAATTCCGTAATTTTGCCATGTGTTGGGATTATTATTTTTTATGGCTTTGGTTCGTAGCCTTTCGCGTTTGCGAATTTCTCTTCGGATTTCTGAGTTAAACCAGATTTTATCCTTGGGCCGAACCGTAACAGAGGATTGGGGAATTGTATCTTTCATTACTGACATAAATTTATTTTGGAAAAGTATGGTAGCTGAATCGGTGTCAAGGCACTTAAGGAGATCATCACAGTTTGTGTTACGGAATATTTCGTTGGCTCTTTCAAAATTTGCTCTGGAGTAGTTCCATACTACTCTCTGAAACGAAGTCACTTGTGAATAATCAAAAGCTAATGACACATATACACCTAAGTGGTCAGAGACTCCCGGGTTTATTACTTCAGCTTCTAGTACACGAAGGGAATTGCCGATACTAATAGGGTCTAATAATGTACTCGATGATTGTGCTACTCTTGTAGGGGAAGTTATAACGTTTTTGATGCTATATCGGTCTATGATTTCCTTCAACTTCGAGGAATTGTCTAGAACGTTGGAATTGTAGTCACCCGTGATAATAATATTTTCGGTTATGTCAAGTGCGTCTGATATCGATGATCTAAGTACACGCAATAATTTGGATCACAATACTGGTCTGATCTATAAGATAAGATAAGAGTTTATTACAATACACCAGTGCATGCAGTTGCAAATAACATAAAGTACAAGTAAATTAAACACAATACATAATATATGTGCATATAATAGTAAACAAACCTATAACTATATCCTACATACGATTCTTAATTAAATAAAAATTTCCCATAATTTTCATTTCCCCATATTTATATTTGTTCTCCGTTGGAAGAATAACCGGATAATGTTGCACACGGAATTCATAATTACTTTGTCTTCATTTTTCATTATAAAAATGAATTTATCATCATCGTTCATGTTTGTAAAGTGTATGTTATTAGTGTTAGCAACATCAAATAATTCTTTCCTGAGGTCAGTGTACGCACTGCATTCCATTATGAAATGTTTTTCAGTTTCAACTTTTTTCCCATCACACATGAGACAAATTCTGTCTTTTAATAACGTCTTTGGTTGTGTGTGTCGGACTTTTTCTATAGCTAATATATGATTGCTAACACGCAGTCGGGTGAACATTTCTCTTGCCGTTGGTGATCGGACGTGTTTGAGGTATGGTTCTATGGTTCCCAATAGGATATGACTTTTCTTAGAGAATATTTCAAACCATAATATTGATGAGTCAAATTCTAATTCATATCTACGCCTATATATGATGTGTGTCGCGAACATTACACATATTCCTCCACCGCGAGAGTCGCGATCCTTTCGAACAGGATCTTGGTAACCAGGAATTTTTAATTTTTCTGAAGAGAAAGATGGGTCCAGGTGAGTTTCGCTAAAACACAGAACATCGGAATCATTGATCATATCAACATTTTTTTCTAGTTTATTTCGAATACTTCTGATATTGTACTGGAAAATTGAAATTGTGTGATTGATTTCATTCATTGCAGGGCCGGGGTTAATCTCAATGTCACCTGATAGTATCAAGATGAGAAAGGTTGAAATGAATATTAATTTAAAATTTTGTGTCCGGAAACTATATTTCAGAGTTTCACCGTTTGCAGACGACAAACACATATAACACACACGCAGAAGGGTTTCTATTGGTGGGAAATGTTAAGATGATAAGTTCAACAAAGGATGGGCATTTGTTGAACTTTTTATCTGAACTTGTCCTAATGGAACTACTCGTTAGTATTTAGTAAATACAGGGTTAACGTTGTTACGTTGGCAAGAAGGTTCTCCCAATACACGAACTATCCTGTAGCACGTTTAAATCACTTGAAGTAAAACAATGGCTCTTTTCGATCGGGCTAATTTAAGTTGGGATGAAGCACCATAATTAACACGAAGGATGGGTAAACTTGTTTAACCAGTTCGATCAGCAGGACACCCATAGTTATATACACAACACAACAACAGTGAGTTTCACCATCAGGACACACCTATAGTTATATACACAACACAACAACAGTGAGTTTCGCCACCAGGACACACCTATACACAACACACAGCCGCTGAATTTCAGTTGGGACCAGAAAGAAGACGATTAAGACGGATTGGTCGGATTAAAATATGAATAATACGGAATAAAGATGGCGGAATTGGCAGTAACCCAGCGGGATCCAAACAGCTTGAATGACCACATTGCGGTGAGTTAATAAATCACCACCACCCTCATCATCATTATGGAATAAAGGGATTAAGTCGCCATGACTTCTATCCCGTTAATATATACAGTTATGATGGTATTGAATTACTAATATAGTAATTACAGTTGTAGTGTTCGTAAGCTGAGCACGATATGGGTCGTAGTTGTATTTCTGGTCCCAGTACAATGTTGTCAAATTGTTCTTTGAAACAGAAACATGGTGATAGATCCAGGGTGGTGGTAGTACATGATCTGCGCTAGCACAGGGATGGTAAATTTAAATGGACATGACTCGTTCGAGCCCCAAAATTATGTCTCAAAACATACCTATGCGGAAGATTTCGGAACATATTCGTCGACATAGCTCTGAAAATACGTGATTTGTTTCTAATATTTTGGGGTAAATTTGAGATAGTTTCGTTCGTGCCGACTCAATATTTGTAATCAGCGGTCGCGTAAACATTGCACCTGTAGACCATGGTGCAAACATCTAGAGCTACCGTCTCTCTGAAACGTGCATGGTATACTATAAATTGTTGGTGATTAAAACGAAGAGAAAGCAGTGCGTGAAGTTGTTAAATAGTTTAATGTTACATCCTTAATATTATATACCTTTACCGGACAGTCCTGCGTCATTCCGTTTCTGATTCCAGAATTTCAATGAATACAAATGGCGCAGTATTTGTTCCGCGTCCAATTTTTTGTGTGTCGTGACATATCGTGCTCGTATAAAGGTAGTTCACGTATTTATCTAACTATTTCGATACCGGGAAAATTCAGAAGCGAATATTATTAGGCGCATTTTTTAGGGCAAACTGCCATGCGGCTTTACATGATTGCAGGAAGGTATACAAGTGTAGTGGGGTATAGCGAGGGTTCGAATCTGTCATAACATGTTTTTACACCCTCGTATAATTTATTTTAAGTGAGACTTTATATGCCCAGATATGAACCCTGTATCATATTTAAACATTGTCTTAATTACACACCATAGTTATTCTATTAAAACCATATACATGTGTAGACATTTTAGTGAAGTTATTATTCTCCCAGGTCGTATGTATTGCATATGTGACCGTAAGGTAAGAACATGTTTCCGATATATATCGAAGATACCTAACCGAAGTGAATTGCCAACAAAGTTTATTCTATATTATAAAATAATGGACTATTAAAGATGAGTAAATTCATAACTCCCCCAGTGCTTGTTAACCTGTGATTAATGGATATTGAATGGAAGATCAAATTTTGTAATTTGATACTGATGATCAACTGGTTGACAGACTCTCTTCGACACAATGATCTAAGATAGATTTTATGTTTGATCATATATAACCAGGTTTTCATGTAAGATTGTCACACAGACTGAGGAAACTCAACCCATATGTGTATGACCTCCATAATTGTGGCAAATATTGGTTAACACAGAAAATTATTAACTTTGGGAATGGGTGTCTAAAAATTGGGCGCAAACACATGTTGTCTGCAGGTCGGGGGTTGGTGGAACCCGATATAAACAGATGCAAAAAAAACAAACAACGGCATACCATTTTGCAAAATACTACACCCAAACTGATAGATAATTACGAAACACGTGTAGGTCGACATATGATATACTTAAACGGACTTGGCTCATTTGCACCTCAAAACAATGGCTTCATATTATGGAAGGCAGGGAAATTGCGAAAGAGGGTGGTTTGCTCTGTTGATGGCAAATCATTGGCAAGAAGTGTATTGTTAGCATATTACTATTTAGACCTCCCGAGGAACTGGTGTATGGAAACGCGCACAGTTCTTTTCGTGGGAAATTTGAAAACACTACTATAAAATTGTGTCACGATAAAAAGCCACTTTCCGCCAAACTATATGCACTCCAATTTCCAGATTTAATAATGGATGTACCAATCGATATTTTGAATCGATAAACATTTTTATTGCAATTAGTCTGAAGTTCAATCATATCCACGCCATCTTTGGTCAAAATATTTCAACAGTTGGAAATTTCACGCCGATAGGCTGGGACAAATATTTTACACCACATACAGACTCATAATGTTCTCATTGTTTAATTTCAAAACCACTAATATTGAAGTTTCCAGAGTAAGACAGTTCATATGCATATACAATGGCGATCGAAGTGTCGTTGTGGTAGCTCGCCCCAATTTTGGTCAAAATGTTCGTCAAGATTTGGAAATATCATTCCCGACACATTAGTTGGCAATAATACACCCATACAGGTTGAAATTATTTATCAGTTGTTTGATTTTCCAAGCAGTAATTAGTGGGGAATATGTTGTTTTGAGACTAACAACAGCATATATTTATACTTTCCGCCTGAAATGGCCATCAGCCAACCCATAATGGGTTGTAAAATTTCTATTCCAACCCATTAGGGGGTGTCAAGTTGGAAATTCCCAACAGTAGGAAACTTGAGATACCAGTGAATGGGGGGGGGGGGGGGGGGGGGTCAGTTGGAATTTTAATGTGGGCACCCCAATGAAGATCATCTGGCCACTTCCCTGATGGAGGGACACTATGTCGGTAAACCAAGCTTTTATATACAGTATGAGGGTACGTTTGCACGCTGTAAAATTTACAGGCAATTCATAGAAGACGCTATGTAGTGTGATACGATCTGAATATATGCTGCACATGGTTGCCCAAAGAGTTTACTACATGCACAGTGAAACCAATATGTAATAATAAATGTTTGTACGACTGACATTTGCCCGAATATAGTTTTCATATATCTGGCAAGATTCAATAATGCAATAACTCGCAGCATTTCATCGCTCCAATAAGCAAATTAATAAACAGCACTAACACAATGGGAGACACATATTCTACAATTCCAAAATTAATTTTGTCATTCAATAGTGTGCAACGGAGAGCCGTCTTAACTCGTTTAGGACGGGAAACGGATATATCCGTTTCCCTAAAACATTACCTACAGGACGGGAAACGGATATATCCGTTTCCCACTTCATGCACTTGTTATCAGCGAATGAATCTTTTATAATTAGATGTTTTTGCACATAGTATCATGTATTCAATATAGGCCGATCACTCAGTGAGGGGTCCATGAAGATGTAACCTATTTTTGGCGTCACGTGGGGGTCGCGTGCCGTGATTCGTGACGTCATTGTTCCAAAATGGCGGCGCCCAGTAGCCTAAGCCGTAGACGCGTAGACAATTTTTTCGGTTGTCAATCACCATGGCAGGTGAATCTTGACCCCTTCAGCAGAAGGAACAAGAAGCGAGAGCAATTTAAGTATATTCCTGGATCCAATTTTTTGGAAATTAGTTACATTTGATTAAAAATGTCGCACGCAGACATCTCGTATAGCGAAATTACAGCCCCCAAACGCATATTTTTCCGAAAATCGGTTGCCATGTCAACCAGTCGCAATTTGGTGGTATCTACCCAAACAAAATGTTTGGAAGATTCATAGATCACGGATGATCACCCATATATTATCAGCTGTCAGATGAAGAATTCTGTCATGGCAAAATGGTCTGACCCAGCATTAAATTAACGCATATATACAGTGATATAAAATGATATGAAAGTAAGCATTTTAACGTTAGAAAACGGGAGTTTGGCGGCCATTTTGAATGGCGCCCTCTGTCGGTGATGGGTGATTTTTGAGCAAGGCTAGTTCCAGATGTTGGGAAAATATTCCTGGATCATTTAACTTTGGAAATAATTTATATTTGATTCAAAATGTCGCAAAGGTATCGCCATATAGCGAAATTACAGCCCCAAACGCATACATTTCCGAAAATATGTTGCTATGGTAACCGGTCGCAATTTGGTGGTATCTACCCAAAATTTCTAGAAAATTTATAGACTACGGATGATCACTCATATTGTATGAGTTGTCACGCGGAGAATTCTGCCATGGCAAATGATCTGACCCAACATTGAATAAACGCATAAATTGCTATAAAATTATATAAAAGTGAGCATTTCTGCAAACAATCTCGTCTGTGAGTAATGTTTTCTCAAAAGAATCAAGTCCCAAACGAGTTAAGTACTTCAAAACAGTAAGTTAGTTTCCCATGATATTTTCGAGGATATCTTCATATATGTGGTAATGAGAATGGGACGATAATCTCTAATATTTTACCGTCATATCTTATTACTAAAATGTGAGTGGCTACATGCTTGAACGAACACCAGTTAAAGGCACGGGTGGCGTTCGTTGCAGAAATATTCATATTTGTTCAAATCGCCATCAACAGAAGGAATGTTAAAATATATATAGTTTTGTTCATATGCCAAACATAATAAGCGCGTAAATAGTATATTATCGTCAATGCGTACGATGGTGTACGTAAACAAGAGCCTGCTCGTGTTACAGAAGTTGTGCTTCTGTTTACATAACACAGCGCAATTCTATTGGTTAATCTCATAAAAATGATATAAACGCTCTTTAGCATTTCCATATCAGGAAAACAGTAACAAATAACGCTCTTTATGTTTACCATATCCGGATCTAAACAAAAGCCAGGTAACGTAACGTTTTTTGTTTTTGTTGACAATAACATACTGTTTATGCCATATTTCTGATTGGTATAAGTACAAAGTCTGTCTATATTTTACTATTCTTTCTGTTTATGGTGGGTTTTGACGGAGGTGAATATTTTAACAGCATACCCACCACCAGCGCCGCCCGTATCTTTAAATGGGAAGAGTAGACTTTTCAAAAATCACAAAATTACTGGGTTCACGTATGCTGGCCATGTTTGAATGTCAGAATTATCATCTAGCGACACACCCTCTTTGGTGAATTGGCACACAGGTCCCTGGGGAAATTACTAAATACTGGTCTATATTGGTATTTTAGTAATTTTCCCCAGGGGCCTGTGACTTGGCACCAGGTTAGCACCAAAAGGGAAAAGCAGTCTGTAGGAGTGGACAACGACACGTACTGAACGATATGACATTCATCATCTACTGCAAGGGGAATTTGCAGCATAATGAAAGAAGTGAATCCAGTGTCTACTCATTACAATGGAGGCACGGTGCATCCACGTCTTATCGTGACTTATATGGTCAACATTAGCTCACTTAATCAAACCTAATATATTGAATATACATGTACATTGTTCCGACAATCGACCTCATGATTCTTGAGATACAGTGTAATATTATCAGGCGGAACTTACTTTTTATGAGGTGTTTATGAAGAATGTCCTGAATATTTGCCAGATATGTTTTGCTATGATATATATGTTGTCGACACCCCTCATTCCAATGAGGTATATAGCATATGATGAATATAATATAAGTTGGGCTGCCAACATTATGAGGGTATTTAATTGGGTGGTAGTTATTCTATATTAAGAGTGGTATATACACCCCTTATTATACTACCACTTTTGAAGAAAAATGGGGTGTATACTGGATTGACTTCGTCTGTCTGTCCGTCCTGGCATATATCTCAGTCATGGGTTATCGTATCTGAAAACAATTTGGTATGGTTGTTCGGCACCATGATTGCTTTCTAAGAAGGCAAAATAACGTTATTTGCTTTTCCAGTCTAGTGTTTTCCTTCTTTGTTTATTTTAAATCTGGGCTCCGTCCTGCCCATGTTTCAATTTGGCACCGCGGGGGTATGACAGCAACCGAGGTGCAACTTTTTGTTAAAACAACAGCTGAGTTTTGTTCTAACATACCAAATTACCTACATACCATTTATTTTCAGGTAACATTCGAGGATGTAATAGCGGAACCGGAAGGGGCTCATTCACTCGACTGCGTCTGGCGCCTCAGCTACAACTGTTTTAATTTCTGGAAGAATTTATGCTACGGCTTGAACACTACCGTTTGTGGATTGTTCATCGCATGCGGCTGGGGCATCGAATACGCATGGATTGCCTTTATTCATATATGGCTCATCTCACCGTGTCTGAGAGTATGCGCCATCAATTGTGGCTGCATTCAGAAGTTTTATGGCTATTGCATTGGTTGCTGTTGTTCTCCAATCTGTGATATTTTGGGGACTTTCTTTAGTAGGATTGTCGTCACAAATAGATAAACACCAGTCAACTACAACATGGGCAGCGGAAATACCGAATACACAATCAGTAGCCGAGAATACCAAATTGTCACCATGCACGAGTGGCATGGTGGCTTTAACCACGATCCTTTAGGCGAGTGTTTAAACCACAATACCATCACTGCACCAAATTTGGAATTTAATTTCATGTAAACGCCACGTATTTTCCATTAAATGTCTAGATTTACGGCACATAAGGATTACATAAATTTCCATAAATTTGAAATATACTTGGGATTTACGGAAAATACGTGGCGTTTAAATGAAAATAAATTTCAAATACACGCAGATATACGTGAAATTTAAGCACCATTTATATTCGAAATAACACATTATAGATGCTTTAAATTTCAATTGCCAAATTTGTATCCAAAATGAAACTTTTGCGGATACATATATATCCACATCTATACGTGCCATTTACGAGAAACTTAATATATAACAATGCTATGCATCTTTAAAATCTGCTTGATCCATATAATAGACAGCATTATCCACGTCACCCAATCGGCGGTTAATGTAAGATATTGATATGAAAATAGAGGGAAATATGTGAAGTTGGTACGATAAAATAATAACAAATTTCAAAAATAGGAAAACTGCATATTGTCTGGAAAATATAAATTATACACATATATACAAATTGCATAAAGTTCTACATTCCTAGAATTCGAAGTCTCACACATCAAGCAGGTCTACTCCACATATGCGTGGCGCCTTTCATACCCTTCTATCTGACAATGACCGCTCTCAATATATGGGTGGCGCCTTTGATTGTACATGTACATTGAAGTCGATTCTTCATACAAGCATGCATGGTGGCAAAGCAGCGGGAATGTTAAGTCTTTTCAATTAATCTAAACTCTGCCGATAGTTAGAGACGTGCGTTATGTAACACGCGCTGTTGTCAGTTATAGCGGGCAACATCCTGTCAGTTATTACAAATTGCTTTTGCTTTTTGTGATGTAATGATCTTGATATTTACATGCATATACGCGGATTCAAACTCCAAGTTTAAAGATTTTCCGTATTTGAGAATAAAAGCGTCGTAAATGTCACGTACATTCGATACAGGAACATGTGAAATCGCCATATATGTAAACCTCACTTTTCGCCCAGTGCATGAATGGTGAACAATTGGTACTCTTACCTACTATGCCAGGGTGTATTTTATTTATACCACCATTATTGTTTTTTATTTGTTCCGCGATTTTAACTGTACAGGGTTGATACCCTAACTTACTTTTGATATGTATCTCTATCGATTGACCCACCAAAAAAAAATTATGAGAAATGTAGGTCACGCGCGGCGATACTTACCTCCAGACGATTGAGTGATCAACCTATTTATAAGCCATGAGTCAGTTGATATTGAAATTCAGATTTCCCGTAGTCAATGTAACAATTAATTATGTTTGATTAAAATGCAGGTAATAGTTATCATATCTGTATATATTAAAGTTAAATTCCTTTTAATGACAGTTTATTAATCCAATACAAATAAAACACGAGGTATATTTATTCCCGGTAGTGCAAGATTTCCCTGACCTCAATCAAAACATAGAGTTATTGCTCTTGCATAGTGATGACAAAAAGATACCACGTCCTACCCTTATTTTCTTTTGTATGCCTCCTTGTCTGACATCCACATTGCTTGGTGTTCCACATAAAGCCCCCGTCCAACCACAGATTAATCTGAGATACCAATGAAAGGTTGATCATAGTATATGTCTATTGTGTCAGTTGAACATTGTAAAGAAATGGGATATTTTCTTATGTACTTAACATTTCTAATAAAAATTACACCAGACTCTTTATTTACCACTTCAAAATCATTTAAGTCTAAGGCTCGAATAACCACATATTTTGTTGTTCCAAATGGAGGAGTTCATTATTTACTCTGCTTGACATTGGCCAAAATCACAATATTACAAATTTTAACTCCATGTCCAGGTTTAATGGTGCGTTTTCGGTCAGTGTACTCCTTCATTTATAAGCTTAATATTTAAGAATTTTTTCTACTTTCTGAGAAACACCATGATTTTACTTGGAGGGAGATACTTCTGAACGTAACTGCTTATTGGTAGCTTTGAGACACATCTGGGCATTGTCAGAGCAAAGCAGCTTTTACATCCAAGATTTTGTTGTCTTGGAATGGACAAAGGTATTCAGCAATTTGTGGCAGTGTGCCAGACTTGTGGACGAAATCAACTTTTGAGACGTGATCAATCTCTTCAGGTCAGTGAATTTCCATAGCTATTGATCTAGTGGGACCAATAGATAACAAAAACTATTTGACTATTGACTTCATATGTAGAAGCTATTGTACTTCGGGATAAAATATTAAATTCTATCATTGAGAAACTTACGGAAATTTTCGGTGGATTGATATATTGATCATTACTGTTAGCTTTGTCTTTATTTATCTCCTCATTGATAACACGCTTGGTGTTTCTCCAGTTGCCCGCTGCGAATTTGCCCGAAATGCCTTGGGAATATTGGGCAGTTCCTTTTGCCAGCTTTTCTGTTAAATTTCAGCTGAGCGTATTGCGTTCTTAAGACTGTGGAACCTCTCATTTCCCCCATTGCTTCTCTGGTAATGCGACGATGACTTTGAATGTCTGACACCATGTAATGTCAGAAACTCGTGAAAGTCATGCCCAACAAACATCTTGGCATTGTCCGATAACAAATCAACTGCATGGTTACAGAAATCCACCGACAACTTTCTTAAGTTTCTCAATGATAGAATTTGATGTCTTATCCCGAAGTACAATAGCTACTGGATATGAAGAATACTAGTCAAATAGTGTTTATTATCTATTGGTCCCACCAATAGCAATGAGCTATGGAAATTCACCGATATGAAGAGGTTGATCACGTCTCAAAAGTTGATTGTGTGCACAAGTCTGGCACACTGCCACAAATTGCTCAATACTTTTGTCCATTCCAAGACAACACAATCTTGGATGTAACAGTTGCTTTGTTCTGACAATGCCCTGATGTGTCTCGTATATTACTTTTAAAATTCGATTTTCCATGGCTTTTGGAACAATTCTGATACCGATCAGAACTAATGAGTCGACACATATAAGTACATACTTAACCTTTTCAAATGGCCTCAAATCAATTGAGATTTGTTTGGCCACTTGTCACATTTAATGATTGTTATCACATCCCGCAGTGTTTCATTATATTGTAAAGACACTCTGATCTAGAGCTTCACATGTTACAGATTTAAGACCCTGGCTCTGCACAGATACCATAACTTTCACACAGTCATCTGACAAACTAATACTTATAGTAGGAAACACATTCCCGGTATCACAGATATGCAATGTAAGTCTAGAAAGTATATCTACACTGTTCATTTTACCAGGAATGCATTATATTGTATAATCAATTGGTAACAGTCGCCAGTCTGGTCTCCGTATGCGAATGTGTAATCCCGTAGATTTCGTTTGACTTCCCTATATTCGCGGGGTCCGCAAATGACCTTGACATGAGGTCGAATTGAAACAGTGACCATCGCCTTGAATAGAACTGAGTTTCTGAAATATGCAGAGTAATTTGAGCTCTCGGCGACTCTGAATATGCAGGCACATGGCATATATTCAGAATTTTCCTTGTGGATCACTTCTTTCCAGATATCTGAAATAGCCAGTGGACTGAATGACACTGAAGACGCAGTAACCTAAATCGTGTACATATATAACCATTGCAATTTATATGATTGGTATAAGAACAAAGTTTGTCTCTAACTTAATAGTATTTCTGTTTGTGGCGGAATTAACGAATGTGACTATTTTAATAGCAATACACACTGCTAACGCTTAGCTTATCATTAAGGTGACATAATTCTGGTATTTATGATCCGATTCAATAAATTTAATCTATGTCCGCCGCCTTTTACAGACTTTACAATCTCAGTTTGGTGATAATCGGAGCCAAAACAAAATTTGATTCCTTTTTGACACCCCTGTATCGTTATGTGGATAATACACATAGAACAAATGAGAACAATCAGACAACTAAAACTAAAGTTATCTCTCGGAAACCAAAATAATCGGCAAACAAGTCGACAAGGACCATAACTCCGGAAAAAATAGGCGGACCGAACCCAAATTCGAATTTGACCGGTATTCCATGTGGGTAGTCCATATACGGATATCAGGTAACTAAAACTAAATATATCAATCAGAAACCATCTCGGACAGACGAACGGCAGACATGCTGATTATAATAGTCCTCTGAAATTTGTCGGGGGGGGGGGGGGGCAGTTAGAGATATATATTAATGGACAGAGGGACGGACAAGCTGATTCCAGTATACCCCACCCAAGCCACAACTAGTTGCGGGGGTATTATAAAAATAATAATTCTAATATAAATGGTACATGAAAATTCCACATTAATCCACGTATAATCGGAAGATTCATCGGAATGCTACAAGTCGGTTCTGTTTATCACTGTACATTTGCAGAATTCCAACATGAAAACACCACTCCCAATTTGACGATTTCCCGAGGTTCCTAACTCCGAAACTATCCGTCCAATAAAACTTGTTTCCAGATGGGCAAGTGGTTTCAACAAGCACATTACATTCATTGCGGCTAATCCACGTTGGATCCGAAGAATAAACTGAATATCAAAGCATATTAACCCTTTACCCAACAAACCGGCCAAAACCGGCCAAATAAAGCTTCAACAGCCTAAAATATCTTCGGTATGTCTCAATAGAACCATACAAATATGGATATCATTGGAATCGGCTCCTTGACCGCATTGTGATAGTTACAGTTAGCCCTGTGCCAATGCATTCTCTGATATATGCGAGTCGACCATAGGTCGCCTCGCATATATAAGAGAATGCATTGGCCTAAAAAAATTTTTTTTTTAACACTTTTTACCATTTTTTCTTACATTCTTTAACAATTTTATAATTTGTAATGTGTTAAGCCAATGCATTCTCTTATATATGCGAGGCGACCTATGGTCGACTCGCATATATAAGAGAATGCATTGGCACAGGGCCGTTCTGTTGGTTAAAGGGTTAAAACAGATATGATATCCCAAACAACAGAAAAGAGCGTTCTGTGTTTGGTTATTCCCTATATGGTAGAACTAATGAGCGTTTGTTACACTTCTGCTTGTTGACAAGACTTAAGTGACGGCGTACGAAACGAACTGTGGTGTTTTATTTGGTGAAAGTATAAAGTGTGTCATTTCTAATTTGGCAGACATAAACTAATTGAAAGAAGTGCATGTCTATATATGGGATGCCAAATTGACATGTAATAAATAATTGAGCTTAGGCGCAATAAGGAATCTCTAAGTGCGTTTAAGCGCAATAAGGGAAGATCTAATTGCGCTTAAGTGCAATAAGGAAATATCCAATTGCGCTTAAGCACAATAAGGAATATTCTTATTGCGCGTAAGTTCCATAAGGAATTGTCTTTTTCGCTTAAGCGCAATATGAGCTAATTGCGCTTAAGTGCAATTAATAATCTTCCGTATTGCGCATAAGTGCAATTAGCCACATTACATAAACTCCCTGTAATTCAAATGGTGTAGACCATAGTGCAATGGGTGGAGTTTAAGCACAATAATGAGTCTCTAATTGCTTTAAGCGCAATAAGGAATATTCTTATTGCACTTAATCGCAATTCGGAATATTCTTATTGTGCTTAAGCGCAATAAGTAATATTCTTATTGCGTTTAAGCGCAATGAGAGATTCCTTATTGCGCTTAACTCAATTATTTCTTAAATGTGAATTTGGCTTCGCATGTCCAGTAGCAGTATTCTACTATGTTTATAACATATGTTTATAACATTATACAAACTTTGTATTTTATCTTTGTGTTTATCGTTGATATCGCTAATGAAATAATTGGCTATACGTCGTCTTTACGTTAGTATAACTATACATCGTATAGCTAAGGTTTGTTTGCTCCCATTAATGTAATGTTTGTATTTTGTTTGGCGCATTAGTTAGGACGATATTTTAAGATCACCAAATCAAAAGGCATTGTTGCAAACAACAATTGTAGATTTTTTAATCGCTGCAACAATTACATACTCATTTTCTGGAATCAATTTTCGGGGAACGAAAATGTTTTATTTCTCCGAACGATGCACCGCCAGTAGCTATCTAAGTAAGGGTTAGAGCACAAGTATCGTTCTTTACCAGCATCAATCGAGTCGAAGACGAGATTTATTCTGGTAAAGAACTATTCGTGTGTTCTGACCGACTTAGAGTACAATTGGTATGAAATTTGTTGTTTTAGACCAAAAGTCGAATATTTCTTCATTCGGTTACATTTGTGGACTAAGATACCCATCAGTTGGGAAAACAATTATCAACTAAGTGGTGGTGCGAATGGAATTTCCCATAATTGGGAAACCTTGACTATGCAGGGGGTGTGAAAATACCAAATTGCACCCCTTCCTCAACGGAGACCCTCTTGCCACGTCCCTTTATCATCCGACCCCATGTTTTATTGCCATGTTCCTGAGTTCCGATCGCGCTTGTAATAGGAGACGAAGGAACATACCGATCACGAGAGAGAGTGGCTAAAATGCAAGCTTGGCAGTTTTTGAGGGAGGTGACTAAAAGACAAGCTTGGCGGTTTGAAAATTTTAAAAGCCTTTTAAACACTGTTTTCGGACGAATTACGTTGGAATAGCACCAGCCAATTACTTATATGGCCCATTTTCGTAAATTAATCGACAGTATTGACTGTAATGTCCCCGATTGGTTGGTTAATAGGGGGCGTGGTCACAAAATCAAAACATCGTCTTTTTACGCAGATTTCTTGTCGATATTTGGTCGATTTCTCTTTTTAAACACCAGCTGTACTAAGTTTTTTATTCGAAACATGTATAATGGTTATTATTTATCACTCTCATAGTCGAGCTTGGCGGTTTTGAACATTATATACGAAGAATTTTTGACTTTTAGATGACCGACCACCGAACCGCCAAGCTCGAATTTTACGGTCACTATGAATACCGAACACAACCGAACATAACCGAACACTAGTAAAATAAAGGTTAAAAGAAGGAAATATAAGAACAAAATTGTGTAGGGCTGTTTTTGTATATGTAAGCTAGTGATATGTGAAGTTTGATGCAATTTGGGCGATTAAAAGTTACATTAATGAAAGTTTTATGTAATTTTACGCCGTCGGCGCTTAAGCCAGAGTCCGGCTAACTCTATGAATACCGAACATAAGTTCAAATAAGGCGTATATAAGGGAAATATATAAAATAAAGTTAATAATGATGTGTGTGTATATGTAAGTTAGTGATATGTGAAGTTTGATGCAATTTGGTTGATTAAAAGTTACGTTATTGGTAGGTTTATGTACAATATTAGCTGTCGGCACGTAAACCAGAGTTCGGCAAGATGGCGGCTAACTCTATGAATACCGAACACAAGTTCGAATAAGGCGTATATAAGGGAAATATATAAAATAAAGTTTGTAATGATGTGTATGTATATGTAAGTTAGTGATATATGAAGTTTGATGCAATTTGGCCGATTAAAAGTTACGTTATTGGTAGGTTTATGTACAATATTAGCTTTCGGCACGTAAACCACAGTTGTGCGAAATGGCGGCTAACTATACGAATACCGAACACAAGTACAAATAAGGCGTATAAAAGGGAAATATATAAAATAGCCCAAAATGGTTGTTACTATCGAAAACTGTTGAATTTCTGCAGTAGGTTCAACAATGAATGAATGAATAATTTATTGGATAATAAATTTATTGATTAATGCAAATTCGTAATAAATTTAAATATTGACAAACAAAGCTTAGTCGTAAACCATATTTGTAGAATGTCTTTCCGCCAAAAATTGACAAAACCGAAAGAAATTTTAAACTTTGTGCAAAATTTAATAGCTAATCCTATGCACACACTCGAATTATTCGAGGATATTCATTTCATAAGAGAAACTTTTATCAGAGATGTAAGAATTCTCCCTAATGAATCTCACGAGAGAGCAATCGAAAGCAGGGTCACATGCAACGGTTAAATCTGGACTTTTGGGCGCCCAGAAACGGAACAATAACGCAGTTTTATATGTTTATATTGATTCTGTTATCTTTTCTAGAAGCAGCAATATATGTATTCAGAGCAGTCTCGCGAATGTGACCGATCATCATTTATTTTGATATATACAACATCAAACCTTTCAAAATGCACTGCTATAGAATAATATAAGATATATGCATATAGTACCAGGGGGGGGGGGGGGGGGTGAATTGTTTTTCCGGCACGTATGCCGGGGTGGGTGGGTGGTCAAAGCCACCAACAAGCAATTTTTTCCGCAACTAAAACAAAAATTTCCTGCTTGTTTTTTTAGTGTTTTGGCAATGAGTTTGGCTTCAAAACCACTTTGAATAAGAGAAATAATGTAATTCTAACTGGTAAACTGACTGCAGGCAGTTATCGTGTTGTATTTTGTTGCAAATTTTGAAATCCAAGATGGCCGCTGGCAGCCATGTTTTTTTGGCCGAATGACCTCAAAATGACTCATTCCTATTTACATGTCCATGTTAACATCCATGATAAATAGTATGCACAGAAATTCATATACAGCTGTTTAAAGTGAATTTCCCCCCCGCAAATCTCTGTTTTAGTGTTAAAAGGGGGGGGTGGGTGTCAAAAAATGTTCGGAAAAAACTGTCGAAAACGGAAAAAAATTTGGCGGTGGGGGTGGGTGGGTACAAAAAATGATCGAAAGGGAAAAAATGCCATACGTGCCTGAATTTTGTTCCGACTCCCCCCCCTGATAGTACTGGGTAAAATATGAAGACCCCATTGTGTATGTCTTACAATAGCATCATAGTTGCCTCCAACCAGGTGACAAAACACGAATATTTCGCTTTTATCACAAGAATGCATGGAGGTATATTATGAACACAATTTATCAAAACACAAAGGAGTACTATAGCAAATCTTCAATAAATTCTAAACTTGACCAATATAGTTTAAATATTCTGCTACTGAGACTGTTTATAGCTGGAAATTTTATTTGTTAAATTCACCAAAGCCACATATACGCGATTAGTACTACGATTTCTGCAACCGCATTACCAGGTTTACCCCTTATCCCTAATGTTACATATAGTTGTTGTTCACACAAACCACAAATAGCAACATTTAGCGAATGTTCAACGCTGAAATAACAGCTATTTAGCACAATCACGTGGGTGGTATTGGTAATATATTGTTTCAAACAAAACGATACTGAAAACTAATACTGTGCATTGCGTGGTAGTATATCCCAGTTGTAAAGAGGAGATTGAAGTAATTAGAACAAAATTGTCTTCTAATAACCCGGTTTGGTATCAACGTAAACATTAGTCTTACATAAACTGTAAGATGCACCATCTAATTGATCTAGTGAGATTTGGCCCTAATCTATTGAAGAGATGGGTGTTTGTTTTGCTGTATGATAAGCATTGGGACATGTGTATGGTATATTATAACGGAGACTGCAGCATATTCCATAAATGTAACTAGTCTTTATACCACAATGGTGTGCACTTCAGTTTATGTGTTACATTCAATAATTAATCACAATGTCAAATGCAACTACCATGCACTACGTGGCGAAACAATACTTTGTGTGTTGCATGACCAAATTTATTATATTTTGGCCGGACAGTTGGATGTTGGATAAGCAGAAAACAAGAACTTTAAATACGTAAACCATTGGGTTTGACTTGCGTTGCAGTGACCAATAAATCCTTCAGATGGATCTGTTTTAATGATATGTGTACCTTTAAAGATACTATACAACATACTTGTAAATTAAGAATACGTATTTTCACTCATATATGGTTATCCAATATGTTGCTTTCGTCGTGGCATGTCTTGGAGTTGCGGCCATTTTGACAGTCATTTCATGGCCGCGATGGTATTATTTTCTGTCCGTGTCACTATAGTCGCTCCCGTGCAATAATTCCACACATACTTGTATAAATGCGTAATTCCTATGCCGCAACATATCGTATACTTACCTTCATATTTTGCGTCAGACCACACTCATATTAAGGGCGCTGTAGAACATTTTCCCCAATGCGAATTTTAGCGGATTTTGGATATGTTAGACACGAAGATCTCCTCTTTCCAATGATACCAAATTTAGCTTGTTAAGATTTTTTCCCTGGTAGACCTTATATCTTCAAGCCCGACAGCCAGACTATATATAGACACGATCTACATTCACATATCTGAATATACTGTCATCGGATTCTACTAGGAATACATTTGAATATCCATTTGTTGATGTGGGTGCCAAGAAGAGAGTCTAATTTGATTGTGTCGCCCCTCAATGTTTATAATAACGTGTATTAATTTATGTAAGTTAATGTAACTACGGTGTGTATATTGTATATAAACTATCATGATCCAGGATCAGTTCAAGTTGCAATATATCATTGAATGATCTTTGACATATTTAATTTTATTGTTACCCTTTACCCAACAAACCGGCCAAAACCGGCCAAGTAAAGCTTCAACAGCCTAAAATATCTTCGGTCTGTCTCAATAGAACCATACAAATATGGATATCATTGGAACCGACTCCTTGACCACATTGTGATAGTTACAGTTATACCCTGTGCCAATGCATTCTCTTATATATGCGAGTCGACCATAGGTCGCCTCGCATATATAAGAGAATGCATTGGCCTAAAAAAAATCTTTTTTTAACACTTTTTACCATTTTTTCTTACAATCTTTAACAATTTTATAATTTTTAATGTGTTAAGCCAATGCATTCTCTTATATATGCGAGGCGACCTATGGTCGACTCGCATATATAAGAGAATGCATTGGCACAGGGCCCTACTGTTGGGTAAAGGGTTAATAAAAAAAACCCCAAAAAAACCAAGGCTTTAAAAAAACTTATCATTTTGGGATGTTGGCCAAGTGTCATGTTATTACTATTTTCTGTCAGAGAAGGGACTCTTGTATTCACGATCCGGTCTCGAAGATGCCATTTCTCCAGCGTGCCCCACAGATCTGAGTGCTATTACCAGCACAAGGACTGTCGCACTCCGGTCCCTTCACCGTCCCGTGGTGACCATAGCTGTTGCCACACCGACACTCGATGCTGAATTGGACACCGGCGAATTTGAAGCCTGTGAATTTAAATACAACACAATAATAGGATAGGATAATTTATTTACAATATACACATGAATAATACAATGGAAGTAACACATAAAAGGTAATGTTGTATATTGTTGGGGGTTAGCCTAGCCCTATCGGGCTGTCTTCCTGCTACCCCTATATCACTATAAATAATTGAATCGATGCACGTATGAACAAGGAAGCACCAACATGTGTGGAGAGACCAACGTTAACCCCTTTGTTACTAAATGGATTATCCCCCCAGTTACAGAAGCATATGCTGGAATGATCTAGTAATAATATAGAGGGGTGGTCCGGAAAAATGAGCAGACGACAGACGTACGAAAATATAATTCGTCAGTGAGTATGTATTATTGAGAGGGTTGAAGAATTGCGATTCTCTCATTTCGATGCGAGACGAACTAATAATTTGAACTCTGCTACTATCATATCCTCCGCCCTCGTCATTATATATCTATACTTTTCATCGTCAGTGAAAACCAGAAAACTGTAACATCGAATCGATTTTCGGCAGCTGGTCTGTAACAGTTGTCAAATGAAATACGAGGACAAGGACAAGCTGATCTTTTCCGACACCTCTTTCATCTTCAAGTTTCAAACATGGCCGTTAGCGGCCATCTTGGATTTTACATTTTACATCTTCGAAGAAATGTTTTGAGAGTTTACATGATTGTTTATAATTATATCTAGATGGGAACTACCGAATGTGAACGATTTTCGAGGGAAAACATGACTGCTGGCAGCCATATTGTATTTTGCTCATTACGTGACTAAATTCTTCATCCTATAACCATAATTTCCCATCCGATTGATCCCAAACTTCATATGGCTCTCCAGTTTGACATTCTAGTATTACTTAAATAGTTATACTTTCCTGGTTTCTTATCGCTTCATTGACTGTATTGTATGGTATTATCCCATCTCCAAGTTGAGCTACAGTGTCATTGACTTTTTCATTTACATTAAAATCACATTTTCGGTCACAAAATCAAGTGCAATAGCTCATGGTACCCCAAATAATATGGGCATTATGTATCAAATTTTGAAAGCATATTCTGCATTAATTTGAGGTATATATATATCGTCTATATGGCTTGGGTTCATATTTCATATACATTTCAATGAATCTATGTCCCCCTTATTTCTGGGCCCCTACATGTGGAACCTGGGGTTTCATTTAAATATCCGGCTATAAAAATCACCATTGTTCCATTTACTTCACTGTAATTCCCTCTATAAAGCTAGTTTGTGTAAAATAGACCACCCATGCAAGTGGAACAGTTTATGGTGTGTGTACCCTTTTGCGATGCAGCATATGTTATTTGCAAACTCTACTACTTGTGTGTAATGGTTATTGGGGTAGGGGTAACCAATCTCACTTGCCAACATTTGGTGGCCATTGTTTGGTGGTGTTTGTTTAAACATATGGCGGCAGTATATTCGTTTTATAAATATTTTCTAACGTCTTCCTGTCGAGCTGGAATTTAAATTTTCTGAGTTGTGACAAGCGGGATGGTATTCATTTATATGATGTCCCACGACATATTTGATTGGAGCTCAAGACCAAGGTGTTTATGTGTCTCAACAAAGGATATTGTATCATTATTAAAAGTAAAATTAGGGATATCATCGGAGGTGCCAATCAATGGATAGGACATGCCCATTGTTTTTGAGGGATTAACTGACCAGCGAATGGTTTGACCATCACCATGTTTCGTGGTGTGTTTAGTGACAATCCATATAACGTTATATAAATCAAGTTCAACTTTCTGGTGCAATTTTCTGTGGGAATCTACTTTTATATAAAAGATCTACAAGTGTAAAATTTGGTTAAAGTGATGTGAAACACCCCGGTATGGTGACCAAATAGAAAATTTGAATAATCATGTTCAATTTAGTAATTTTTAGAATTATAATATCCAAATAGACAACACACACAGTCATTCTTATGTATTAATTAAATGCAGTGCATGACTCTCGATGACGAAACCGTTTTCGTTAGTTTATCGCCGATAGATGCGTCTCGAATCATGTAGTAAATATTTACAATTTACCGTTGTTCAAACAATGGTTTCTATGGAGTGGGATGGTCGATTTGCTTCAATTTTTCGGCGATGTTAGTAGAATGTTACATTCCTCCAGTTGCCATAGCGCCCGATTACTAACTTATCAGTTTCACACACCCTAACAAGTACATAATATGTCTTTAAGTTTTCATCTACAAACAAGAGGTTGTACCCAGTGGGGTGGAGTGCATGGTGTTAGTGGGATGTGCATCTGCATAATTAACCGAGGCCAACTAAAGAATATTGGGGAACAGGGGGCATTGTCAATTTAGGATGTTGTCCCGTGATACTCTCAGTACATATGACAATGTTTAATTATTATAACAGCTATTTACTATCAGGTACAACCTCAGATATGCTGAGGAGACACCAAATACTTCCACCGTGTATATTCGACACCGGAAATTGCGCTGACACTTTGATAATGGTGTCGTCTTGATAGTACACCACGTTAGAATTTCATCAACTCGCGGTTTTTCCTTTAAGAATTATGTTTCCGTTCTACCTCTTACTCTCTTCAATTATAATTATAGAAATTATAGTCACCCTTCAGTGAGTGTCGTGCTAAACCGAAACAAAAATAAAAATAACATGTTTTAACGTGAATTAAAACTCCAACTCATTGCCCGATCGCCTGTTTAGAGCCACAGAATGCCCGTTGATGTAAGTAAGAGTGCAAGCGTGAGCGAGTGAATGAGTGTATGCCTGAATGTATGTATCAGATGAATATTATATATCTATATTTTGTATTTTGTACAACCATTCATTATGTATGTTAATCATCTGACTGATTCAATAAAAAAAAAAAAAAGTAAAAAAAAAGAAAAAAAAAGAAAAAAAAAAAAAAAAAGAATTTCATCAATTTCATTTATAATGCGTAATATGAATTGACTGTCACGTATAATTTTCCTCACATGCATATTTACACTCGCATTAAACGCGACGTATTACGATACAATACGATACATACACATTACGGTACAGTGAAGTGATATGGGCTGCAGTATCACGGCGATCTGACATCGTCAACGAGACGTGATACTGCAGCCCATATCACTTCACTGTACCGATAAAACGTTTATTATATGACACATTTTTGGTTCATCCCATGTCACAAAGGGCAAAACTACTTCGTTACACCATCCCATGTAATCACACGGGCAAAAGTACTCCATTGAACATTCCCAGTCATCACCCGAAACTCCCAATAAATGAATAGTTCCCAACTTCCGGTGACCTAATTTCACGGGATACTGATACGGAATTCAAAGGACACTGATACGGAATTCATAGAATACCGATACGGCTCACGACCAGACAAGCATTTTCCGACTGCTCGGAATTTATCGCCAAACAATAGTCGTATTTGTAAGGGATTAGTGGTAGTCATATAATAAAATACAATGAAGTTCACTTAATGTAATGGTATCACCATAAATGGTAGCTAAATTTACAATGGTAGACAGATAAATAACACAAATAAAGAGAACATTATTGCTTGGAACTATATTCTATTTCTGATGTTATTGATCACAACAATGTCTAATTTATATGAAGCATGTTTCCATAGTAACCTACCATTTTCTTCACAGTGGTCTATGCATTCCTCTTATGTGATGCCTCCATTGAAATCAGATTTCCTTACGTAACACAGGTCCCGATCTATTGCGTCCATGTAGCAATCCAGATACCGTCCTTTGAAGCGATGATCTGAATGAAGAATAAGGCACTTTTCATAAGTGAAAACTGTTTATCAGCGCCGCCTGCGAATCTCTGTGTGCGCAGATATAATAACCATGTTAAGATGTACCTACGTGGCACTTTGAACTTCAAGCATCGACGGACTTTTTTTAACATTTTATATGTTATATGTGACCCGCCATATCAAATCCAGTCGTAAGTCGGGATTTTTGTATCCTGTGCCAATGCATTCTATTATATATGCGAGTCGACCATAGGTCGCCTCGCATATATAAGAAAATGCATTGGCCTAACAATTTTTTAAAAATAAATGTTTCTTAAAATTTTTAGGACATAAAATAAAAAAACATCCATTACCCTGCAGGGAGCCCCAAACATATATAGAAGCATATAGAAGAGTGTCGTCTGCTCATGTTTGTCTGGGGCTCTCTGTATGGGTGAAATTATAAAATTGTTAAAGAATACAAGAACAAATTATTAAAATTGAAAAAAATTGTTAGGCCAATGCATTCTCTTATATATGCGAGGCGACCTATGGTCGACTCGCATATATTATATAAGAGAATGCATTGGCACAGGGTTAAACAATCCCGACTTACGACTGGATTTGATCACATATTATGTTCTTCCTGAATTAATCTGTTGGCTATCTCCACACATTTGCTATGCATGCTTGGGATTTGCTCACAAGTGTTGAACGGTTGTTAGACATCCCGTTACTAATATATATATCTTTAATTCCTCCATATAAATGAAGATATGATATACACATGTAATACAAGAACATACAAAAACAATAGAACATAGGAACGAGAACATAACATATATACATGTACACACTTTATGTATGTGCAAAGCAAAACGAAAATAGATGGAAACAGATCGGCCGGGCACACGAACAAGACAGAGAGAGATAGAGAGAGAGAGAGAGCGCCGGATACAGATAGAGACAGTATGGGAAAATAGAATGAAATGAGTTAAGTTAGAGAAAAGTGGGGAGAAACAGAGAGGGGTTAATTGAAGCTAGATAATCCTAAATTCATGGAGAACTGTAGCACCCAGCCGACCACACGACCAGATGTTCACTCACATCACAGTTGTCAGACACCGTTGTTGGACATTACAAACAAATAGTAGACCCAACACAACACCATTGTATATAAGAGGGCTACCAATTATTTATATTTGCCAACAATGGTGACTTTCTTCTCCCACTGACTACATGTATATAAGTGACAAACAATTATGACGCCAATGACGAACGATGGTTCCATTCGCACCACAGCGCCCTAGTCGCCTTCAAGAAGTATCTCAATATGGTTTGAGGTGGAATGCATGCAATGTCCAAAAGTTCAATAGGCAAATAGCCTAGAAAGAGGGCAATAAGTCTCTGCTGATCAAAAGAATCCACAAGTTGAAATGCCCCTAAAGGCAACATATCTATAAAGTGATACCAAAAATGATTACGCGACGCTGCAAGTTCTGGGCAAACCGCTATAATGTGTTGCGGTAGGTCTATATAACTTCGCGCACATAACAGGCACTGAGTTTCGCCAGCAAAATTTCGGTAACACAGTAGCTGTGTCGCGATGAAAAATGACTCCTTCTCATCTGGGTACTTTTGGCAGACTTTCCATAAAAACGATAATTCTGGACTGCTGTGAACCAAACGAAATCTATCAAAGGTGGGTTCCGTGCGCACCCTGTGAGACCATTCAGATTTCCAAACATGACTGCCCTGTTTCGATAGGGTTTTCCAAACTGTTTTCTCTGGAAACAGAGCTGTTGATATGTATTGAGACATATAGGAGGACAAACTCCAGTTATCAAGAATACTGGATAGGTCCTGAAAAAACACATTCTTCGATGCAGTGTTGGATTCATATGAAAAGCTCAGTAATCTGATAATAAATACATCTTTAACAGTTTTTTTAGACTCGAGTAAACAAAATGACGAAAACAAGGACACTTTTCTACAATTAATGAATGTGATTAAAGGAGGAATACCAAGCAGACCCAAGACCATGTCTGTGCTAGTCCTAGTTTTGAGGCCTTGTATAAGTTTGAGGCACATACGATGTGCTTTCTCTAGTTGAACAGTGTCCGACTGAGAGAGACCACACAAAAATTCACTACCGTATAAGCCTCGCGGTAAGACCACGGACTTGTAAATCTTGAGAGAGCTCGCTGGGGTAATACCGCCTGCATGCAGGCCAGCATTAGCCAAAGAGAAGAAAGCATTCTTCGTTTTTGTACAAATATTGTCAACAAGTTTTGAGCGAAAATTATATTTCTCAAGCGGAATACCTAAATGAGTAACACTGTCGGTTTCTGTTAGGCCATGAGAAGACATGTGCCAGTTCTTATGACGTTTAAGTGCTGCGTTAGCATTTTCATTGAAAACAATGACATGGGTTTTGTTTGGGTTGTATCTATAACGCCATTTCAAGCTATATTCGACACATATATCGACAAGAGACTGAAGTCCATATGCAGTTAAAGAGAAAAGTGCCATGTCATCGGCATGCGTTGGACACGTGCAATTTGCACCTTGCATCGAAAGGCCATATCCCGATGACTTTAGATTTGACAAAAGATCATTGATATATATAATATAAAAGAGGGGAGATAATGTACCTCCCTGCCTTGTTCCTTGCAGCATTGGGATCCACCTAGAGCAACCACCTTGGTATTTAATGCAGCAGCTAATATTGTTCAACAAGTGGTAAAATAGCCTCCAAATTTTTCCCTGTAATTGCCTCTTATGCAGTTTATACAATAAACCGTTTATCCAAACACTATCGAAAGCTTTCCATACATCCAAGAAACAGGCAAACAGTTTGCTCTGTCTCTCGGATGTATACGCTATACTTTCTGTTACAAGAAAAGAAGACATGTTGCAACTTATGCCCCGCTGGAACCCATTCTGCAAGGAATCAACTTCAATTGCAAAGGCAGTATACTTCTCCATTCTCGATAATAAAAGTTTCTCAAAAAGTTTATATATTGCTGGTAGCAGAGTAATTGCTCTGTAGCTATCAAAGGAATCTTTTGGTTTAGGATGTCCCTTATATAGAGATATTATACAACCACGCTTAGCACCAAGTGGTATATGTTCAAATTGGAAGAAATAGTTGTACAAGGTAGCAATGCAGCGGGCAAGAGCCTCACCACCAAAAATAATATGCTCATAATTTACACCATCTGTACCAGCTGCTTTGTTGAGGTTTAAAGTGTGACAAAGAGATGTGATTTCCTTCATATTAGTTGGAAAAGTTAACAATCCGTCTAATGGGCATGTTGAATTTTTCATCGATTCGGTTTCTACAAATTGGTTGACATGGTTAAAATGTGATTCGTCAAACTTGGGATCCGCTAGCGGTGTGGAAAAAATGTTATAATAGTACTCAGCCCAAGCTTCAAGAATATCTGGGGTTTCTCGTACTATCGAATTTTGAAAGGAGAAGTGTGTGCTACCAAGTGTCCCTAATGATTTGCGTTTCGCGTTGAAGAGTCTGAAGAAAGTATCTTGATCACACTCAGCGCTTTTATCTATGTCATCGTTAAAAGAGCGAAGAAAATTAGTTGATGCCCTCCGGTATTCGCGCCTGAAAGAGCATTTGGCATCTTTATAACAGCGATATAAACCAGTTGCATCATTAATTGGCCTACCATCCGAAATCCAAACAGATCTGTGATATCGCATACTCTTGTGAAGTAAGCTTAATTCTTTCGACCAGTAAGGTTTAAGAAACTTCTTAAAACGTTTCTTTGGGATATTATTCTGAGCAGAAACTGTGATAGAGTTAACTATGTTTTCATAAAATGTATCCAACTCAGATTTGTTATTTACGTCATCGCGTGGTAACGATGTAGCTAAATCTGACTGATACGACAATTGCATTACGGTGTCTAGCTTAAACTTCTTCCAACTGAACTTACATGTACTATGGCTTGGAATTGTACTACTTCGAGGTGTATATGTATAGTCATCGTACTTCATCATGACGTAAATGGGCCTATGGTTGGACACATTGATTGCATCATCATCCAGAATTTCGCAATGAAAAATAAGATCAGTGTCGTCTTTGTTGACGACAATGTGATCGATCACTGAACCAGGATAACCCATGGCAGGAACGTGTGTTGCAGGTATATTCAGGGGAAAAGACACGACATTGACAGAGATAAACTTATTGTCTAAAAACTTCTTAAATGATTTGGCACGCGCATCATCACGCTGAAGGCTTGCATTGAAGTCGCCCATAAAAACCACTTTGCCGAGAACACTATATGTATCGCGGAGGTCAATCAACTTCTGGATGTACTCCCGGAAAAATGCTACAGTATAGTTCGTAGACGGAAGATAAACTTGGAATATGAAAATATATCTCCTTCCCATGTTTACTTGTATGCCGATAATGCGATCATCATTTATATCAAGAGGGGTTACTCTGCTCCCGAGCCTATCGCGATTCCACATGAGGCATACGCCACCAGAGTAACGCCCGCGTTTCCAAGGGAGGCGTTGAGAAAAATCGCTAACAGCAAAAAAGTCATATTTTGAGTTAATGTGGCGAAAGTAAGGTAAATCTGCATCACATAACCAATGCTCGCTGATGCCACAGATATCCAGGTTCAGTTTGTCAAGAAAATTACTGAGATAACACGCAGACGAAAGAATACCAGTCGCGTTCCATGTGCCAAAGGAAAGCATTTTGTGGATCAAGATACTTTGCACCAGTGGAAAATCATACATTTGAGCCACCGCAGGAAGCTCATCCTTCTTTGATAAATACTGAAAATGTGAGACACAGAATAATAGCGACAAAATACATATCAAATACATTAACAAGGTAACAATTCTGCACTTATTTGCCTTCATGTCTCGCTGAGGAATGCGAAACTGTTAAAAGAGAGATAACTCCATTCTGTAAATGAGTTAACTAGAGTACTGTCCCTTTTGTGTTGTAGATTTATAAACTTTGTGTTCGACCCACTCTTTACATTGAACGTCGTTGGGCCAAAAGTGAGGTTCCAGAACGTCACCTACGTTATCTACACACACATTGATTCTTGCCGATGTGTAACTAGAACGTAGTGTCCTGAAAATTCTGATGATGGTGTACGGAATGTCATACTTTTCCAAATAGGAATTCAAAACATTAGCATCACAATTTAATGGCAGGTTAGTAACAAAGAGACGAGCTGTCTTCATGGGATTATCATGTTTTTGATGCATAAATTTCCGATAGCGTTGATTATGAGAATAATGAGAACGATCACTGCTGTCAGATGCACGTCGTCGTCGATCAAAGTTTTCCTCAGGTTTACTTGTATTGCTGTGGCGATATTTTGTGGCAGCACCCCTTGATTCACCAGGGGAATCTTCAACAGTGATGTCTTCCAAGTACGATTCCTTACGATAAGCTGTCTGAGAGGCTGTTTCCTTTACCGAGATAGGCGATGATTTCGGGGATTGCCGAGAAGTAGGTGATTTCCCATCAAAAGTGTTGTTTGCAGAGGAGTCACAAAATTGCAAGATGCCACGGGATATGTCAGATTGACATTGGTTTATATACAACAAAGACTTTTGTAGCGAGTCAGCGTGAGCGAGTGAATGAGTGTATGCCTGAATGTATGTATCAGATGAATATTATATATCTATATTTTGTATTTTGTACAACCATTCATTATGTATGTTAATCATCTGACTGATTCAATAAAAAAAAAAAAAAGTAAAAAAAAGAAAAAAAAAAGAAAAAAAAAGAATTTCATCAATTTCATTTATAATGCGTAATATGAATTGACTGTCACGTATAATTTTCCTCACATGCATATTTACACTCGCATTAAACGC